>JAEVLN010000006.1:705192-1305192 GCA_018350325.1 Globodera rostochiensis
CGCACCCCGTTCACACACGCGTGCACCCCTTTCACACACGCACACACCCTTTCCACACACGCACGCGAACATTTAAGATTTTTCAAAATTTTTACAAATTGTGTCTTCTTTTCACTAATTATGCAGTTTTACGCTGTAAAATGACATCTTCTAAACCTTAATTCCGCAATTGTATCTTCTCGACACTAATTATGCATTTTTCTTCCCTAAAACGACATCTTCCAAAGCTTAATTTGGTAATAACACACTAATTTTTCACAAATTGTGTCTTCTATTCACTAATTATGCGTTTTTCCGCTGTAAAATGACATCTTCCAAACACTAATTTTGCATCTATTTTATCTTCTATTTTACACTATATGTTTAATAGTGACGGTGTTAACACACACAAGAGTGACAATTGTTTTCACCTCTATCCAAAGTCTGCCGCTGTGCTAGTTTCGGATCATTCTGATCCTAATTAGCGTCTATGGCTAGTTTCCTAGAAGTAGGGAATGGGAAAGTAATCAAGCTGGCAATTAAGCCGTTTTTGTTTGCCTTTGTAGGAGAGGGTAAGAAGAAGAAAGGCGTACGGAAAATTGCTCCAACTGTTTTTCCGAGGACTCTGGTAAGGCGCGTAGCGGTCCACAAATAGCGAGCATGTGATGGCAGAACAATTAGTGTGGCGAGACTGAAGGCTGTGAAAGAAGTCTGACGACCCATAGCCTAGGTACGCTCGAGCTTCTTCAGTTGCTCGTAGTCTCGTCCTACCTTCTGGCGTCGCCGTAGTCAAGGGTGTGGTACTTTGAACAGTATCTTCATTCGACACTCGGACATTTTCTGCTGTTTCCGGGAAATTATGTAAGGCCTTCGGTGAGTAAAGCTAAGGAACACTCTGCGATTGAGGGGTAGTATGAAAGTTCAAAGTTACCCCTCCCATCCTTGCCCTTAGCAATTTCCCGGGGACCGTGCGCTAAACACAACAAAATAAAACACGCAAGGAAAAGAGAGATAAAAGGAAGGGGAGAGGTAAGGAGTGGAGAGAGAAAGGAAAGGAAAGAGGGAAGGGGGGTGAGAGAGAGATAAAGGGGAGAGGAAAGAGGAAAGGAGGGGAGTGAGACAAAGGGAAGAGGATAGGAGGGAGAGAAAAAGGAGAGGGGAGAGAAACAAAGGGAAGAGGAAATAAGGGGAGAGAAAGACAGAGGGAAAGGATAAAAAAGAAGAATAGAGAAAAGAAGAGGGAAGGATGGAAAGAGAGGTGGGAAGGGGGGCAAAGGAAAGGCTGCGGAAAAGAAGAGAAAAATCAACGGTGGCAAGAAATTAGAAAACGGGGGAAAGAAGGGAAGAAAAAAAGGAAAGATGGGAAGAAAGCAGTGACGGGGAGAAGCAAACGGCTGTTAAGACAAGAGAAGGAGAATGGAAGAGAAGGGCTGAAGACAGATGGAAAGGAAGAAAGAGAAGAGAGAAGGAAGTTGGAGGAAAGGGCTGAAGTGGTGTAGGAGAAAAGGAAGGCTGAGAAAAAACGACAACAATTTTAGTGCGCAATTCTCCTTTTTCCCGGAAATTAAGCTTTTTGTACGCTTTGTACAGCTCTCATTATTGAGATTCGCATGCTTTCAGACGCACTCATTACACACGCGCGCACCCCTTTTACACACGCGCACACCCCTAAACACGCGCACGTGTAATTTTGGTATTTACCACCTTTTTACAAATTTTGCCTCTAATTTACTTAATTTCACACATGCGCGCACCCTTTTAACACCCGCGTGCACCCCTTTTACACGTGCGCGTTTGGTATTTTTCACATTATTCAAAAATTGTGTCTTCTGTTCACAAATTGTGCATTTTTCCGCTGTATGGACATTAGCAGATCATCGAGGATAAGGAGAAGAGGTTTTGTCTGCCTACGAATCAGTTCTTCCGGGGGAACACCCGCATACACTGATATTCCGGCCTTCTGCAAAACCGGTACAATGGTGCTCATCTCGCCGAAGCAATAGAGAATTGACGCAGGAGTGGGATCGATAAGCTCTCTGTACTCCGCCACAAGGTTGAGCAAAAAGGTACTTTTACCTGATGATGAGGGCCCCGAGATGATCATACCAAAGGGTAGTTTGAATTTTAGATCTTGATCGGAGAAAGACGAAGTGTTGCTAATCATATTTATTTTGTACTTGAATTAAAATGTGTGTGTGAACAATAACAATGAATTGATCATTTAAATAGTCTTACAATTACAAAGATGTGCGCAAATTGATATTTTGAGGCTGTTCAATGGTTTTCACCGCTGCTTCCTCTTCCTTCTCCGCTTCTACGCTGGGCTTTCTCTTTTCCAGTTTCTTTTTCTTCGTCACCTTTGGCTCAGCCGTTTGTGGTGACGCTGTTTGAGTCTGAGAAGGAAGAAAAGTGGTAGCCGCTGACATTGCATCCACAAAGCCTTGCATCTCAACCTGCTGCTGTGGTTGTTGTTCGATATGTTGTTGCGGTTGTTGCGAAGGTAGGACCGTGGCTGCTGCAGACATTGTGCTGACCAGTTCATCGAGTTGCTGCGCCGTAAAAGTGGTCCCCGTTACCTGTTGCTGCTGTTGTTCAGCTGGAAGGAATGTGGAAACATCCAATAAAGTGTTTCCAAAGTCCTGAAGCTGCTGCTGCTGCTGTCGGTGATCCGCTTCCTGTACAGGGTGTGCGGGTGCCAATGTAATATTTTGGGGTGAGGGTGAATTATCCACCAGCATGGACTGCTGCTCCACACTCTTGGGCTCAGGCGGTACAGTAAGTTGTACGGCAACAGGTGCGCAAACAGTTGGTGCATGCTGTACATTTACATGTTCCACGTCAAACGCCCTCCCCTTGTTCTTGATTTTGAAGAAGGTATGCCCCGGGAGATCGTAGACAAAGTCGAATGGCACAAAAGCTGGTCCGTTGATGCGCGAGCACCAAACGGTCACACCTTCCTTCGTCACCATGTAATCCATATCCCCCTCCGTAGACTTACAGTGACGACATTTTCCGGGAATGTCAAATGGGATGACTCTCGGGGTTGATAGGCGTTCGCTGGCCACCGTTATAGTGTTGGATGTGATAGAAAAGTTAACGCTGGGTATGATCGAGTCAAAAAGGGAACGCTTGTCGTTAATATTAAAAGCCATTTGTGTGGATATTTGGTTAAAAAATAGGGAAATGGTGAAACTGTTGACGATACTACCTTTTTATACTCGCCGAATCGGAGATCAAAGAGATCCGACAGCTTTCAAAGAAGGCTCCGACAAACAGAGACTGATTGCTTGACAACACTAATCCTTGGCCAGCGCTGTGTCAAAACAGAGCAAACAAACACACCAACTTCCAACTCGAAACTTCCCTATCCTTTCCCCTCCAACACTATCATCAAAAAAAAACAAACAGCCAAACTCCAGTGTTTGATTTATTTTGGAGAAAAAAATATTGAAATAGAAATTTAAAAAATATATATTCTGTGTAGATAAAAATGATCAATTTTTAATGGAAAAATTTTTTTTTCGTTCAAATTCTTCGTCTTCTTCTTGAATGTCCTCGAGTTGCTTCGTCGCAACGCAAACGTTCACAACCTCGTTCTGAACAGGCTGTGCGGCGTGTTCGGCAAGTGCCCATTGACGGTTGAGCTGTGAAAACAAAAAAAAATATAATAATAATAAATGTATAATTTCTACCGTCACTATACCTGCTGATGAAATGAGAGTTCCGAACACATGCCAACGGCGGCCGGGCGAGAATTGACCGCCAAGGGCTCAGGAAATGCTTGGATGAAAGGCGGACGCCCCACACAATTGAGCTCTGAATTTAATGCAAATCAAATTTAATAAAAATAAATTGTCAAAAAAAAATGAGCACATACCGATTCCATGTCCGGGTCCCTGATGCGGACGCTGACGGCGGTGGCGATGACTCAGCCCTTTGCGGATGGTGCGCTTTGCCAAATGGTCACGGGCCGCCTTTGTCATTGTGATGATCTGTAATAGAAAGTTAATTAAATTTTAAATCTGGAACAAAATTATTTTACTTGCAACAACAAAATTGCCAAAAGGAGACAAATGATGGTGGTCCAAAAAAGGAGAGGAAATGCTGCCGGTGGTGAAGGAGTAGTTGGTGAAATAATTGCTGACGCTGTTGTTGTTGTTACTGTTTCGGGTGGTCCTTCGCGCAAAAATTCCGTCAAATTTTTAATGTCTTCATGCAGACAAAGTACCGGAAGACGGTAAAACTGCGGTCTCAAACATTTCAAATTTTCAGGGCATTGGGTACAGTTGGAAATTTCAACCCATTCCATTTTTATTGCGGGAGGAATATTATTTTCGATTTTGAGCAGATTGGTAAATGACCCAGAGAATTGCTTTGGACGCTACAATCGCTATTCATATCCCCGCTTTTCCCTTTCCCCCTATTCTTCACCGAATACAATAGCAGTGGCAAACTCTCTAGCCCACACTAAAAGAATTTATCAATGGCCAAATCGCCAAAAATTATGGGCTCTCATCAATTCAGCTATTAAACGGATTGCGAAGGATCTGGGTAATACTAAATAAAAGCGACCGCTCCAGTCCTTCATATCCCCGCAAGGGAGAGAACACTTTCTGGCTAGAAAATCGATGCCCTTGGCAGTGGAGGGGGGTGGGATGACCAACCGAAAGATAGGACGGGCAATGGAAAAGAATGAATACCCTCGCGATGGGATGGGGGTGGACATCAAAGTACAAAGTTCACTACCCCTCTCCTCCCCTCCCCATCCCTCCATCCAAAACCTTTTGGATGGTTTACCCTGAAACCCCTGAGCCCTTTTTGGTTCGACCCCGAAACCCTACTATAGGTTCACGATAGGAAAGGGTTTAACCGAAACCCTTATCCCGAACCCTTTGGTTCAAAAACCGGTTCAAAGAGTTCGCGATGAGATGGGAATGGGCAGCTCAATAGGCTAGCGATGGGATGGGAATCGGACCTTCAATAGGCTCGCGATGGGTCGGGATCCCACCAGAGTACGGGACTCAAAAGCACTCAATAGGTTCGCGATGGGCCGGGAATAGGCCTCAATAGGCTAGCGAGCGCTAGGGGAGGGGGGTAGTCACTACTAAGGTTCGACGCAACCCTGATGCATACATATACATAAGTAAAAATACATCATCGTTTTCACATCCTATTTTTTTACATCAATTATGGTCCACTGTTTTTTGCCTAAGCTTAAGTTCAGGCTAGCTAGGCCTAAGCCTAAGCCTAACGAACCCTAAGCTCAGGGTGGCTTAGGCCTAAGCTTAATGAACCCCTAAGCCTTGCAATTTTCAGAATTTTTGCGAGGAATTTTCCGCTGAATTTCCTGCAAATTTTCGGATTATTGTATTTGAATTATTATTTTTGTTATGTATTGTTCATTTGAAAAAAATTCTGAATAAATAAAAAATAGTGATCGGCCAGAAGGGTCGGTCGGTACGTTTCGGTAAAGTAGTCCAAAATGTTTCGGTCGGTACTTTTCGGTAAAGTACCGAAAAAGTACCGGTTCCGAAAAGTACCGAAAAAAAATTGTCGGTACTTTTTCGGTTTTCGGTACCAAAATTTTTTAGGGTAACTTTTTAACAAAAAATTGTTTATTTTGGAAATCTTGGCTTATAAATATTTATAATTGAGCTTTGGGAGATTGCGGTTTAAAAAAATCGGCATTCGACCTGTTCCTGTCTAGTGGTAAGAATTTTAATAGTTTTTGGATCAGTTTGAAGGGGGATCGGCGGTGCCGATAGGCGCCGCCGAGAAAATTTTTTTATTTTTGATGGAATTTGTGAAGAAAAATGGCTTAAAATGCATCCAGAAAGCTAAAAATGATTAAGAAAAAAAAAATCAAATAAATTTCAAAATTCCGGACATTATTGAAATCCAGATTCCGAAATGGTAAAAAAAAGTAATTCTTTATGTAAATGAAGTTTTGACTCGGCAATCTGCTTCCAAACTCCCCATTGAGAAACTTTAGGGGGCCCAAACGGCGGGGCCCAAACGTCCCCGGGGCCCAAACGTCGGGGCCCAAACGACCCACACTCGGGGGGGGGGGGGGGGTCGTGCCGATAGGCGCCGCGAGAAAAATTTTGGAATTTTTGACTCAATTTTGTTAAGAAATTTCGTCAAAATTTTAGCAAAATTAAGCATTTTGCTTCGGTATTTAGTAAAATTTTTCAAACAAAAAATTACATAAGAGTGGAGGATGTCCGCGCCGGTGCCATATGATTTCGACACTGATTGATTTCGACACTGAAGGATTTCGACACTGGAATTCGACACTAATGGTTTTCGACACTGGTGGATTTCGACACTGAACTATTTCGTCTTTTTTTACTGTTTTCCTATGATTTCGACACTGATGAATTTCGACAAACTTTGATTTCGACACTGAACCAAAATTTTAAAAATTCTCAAAGTTTTTACGAATATTATAATGTTAATTAAGCAGAAATCAATCATAAATGCAGATGAGAGTCCCACGCACAAAGATAAACGAGGGGATCACGAGTTTGAAACAATAAAATCCATTTCAATTACAAATTTTCAATAAACACAATGCCAGATCATACATAAGTTCTTATGTTAAAATTTCAAAATTTTTAACACCCAGTTTTCAAAATCGTGATCCCCTCGTTTATCTTCGTGCGTGTGATTCTCATCTGCATTTATGATTGATTTCTGCTTAATTAACATTATAATATTCGTAAAAACTTTGAGAATTTTTAAAATTTTGGTTCAGTGTCGAAATCAAAGTTTGTCGAAATTCATCAGTGTCGAAATCATAGGAAAACAGTGAAAAAAGACGAAATAGTTCAGTGTCGAAATCCACCAGTGTCGAAAACCATTAGTGTCGAATTCCAGTGTCGAAATCCTTCAGTGTCGAAATCAATCAGTGTCGAAAACCCCAGACACCGTCCGCGCCGCCGGAGAAATTTTTTGAACATTTTTATGATATTGATATTTGTTAAGAAAATTGAAGCAAAAATTCAGGAAGATGTGATAAATTTATTTCAAAAAATCTTTGTTTGCTCGCATTTTAATAAAAAATATTAAAAACTATTAAAACATTTTTATTATAGGGGAAAGATTACGTGGGTAGAGGGAAAAACGATAAATTAGTGTTGCACTCGAGCGGATTCGAACCTGGACACACAACATTAGACTTGTCAGAAGAAAAACCACTAAGACACCGAGCCACTTGGTGGTACACTTGTAAAAAGATTGAACTTGTCGCTCGACCATCATTAGGGGTGTACATTTAGTCCCAGTCCCGGCAGGAACCGGGAAATCCCGTCCCGGTACCGGTCCCGTCCAACCCTAGTTCGCATAATAGTTGCCTTTTTATCTCCGAATTTAAATTCTTGCCAAAGACATAATGCAAATCAAATTTTTTGCATACATATTTCAAATGGTAATCAATCACCAATAAAAAAGTGTTCGGAATTTAACGAAAATTTCCATTCAAAGCACTAATTTGTAAGACACCGAGTCACTTAGGGAGACCATTTTGCTTTTGAAAGCTTCTCATCCTCCTAAGCTTTCGAATGATACCAAAAATGGTTGACTTGCTAATTGTATTTTTCTCAAATCTTTGATGTTGAAATCATAGATTAAATGATGTCATATGCTAAATCTGATGTCATATTCGTGATCAGCGACCTCGATAACCCCCGACTAGAAATCCACTTTTTGAGTGAATAAAAGTGAAAAAAATGGGCCTAAACTAATGAACGATTGTCCTGACGTAACGAAGCGGTCATCGCTTCTTATTTTGATGCCCCTACCACGAATTCCATTAGCGGGAACACTTTGTAGTCGAACAATTGTTTCCCATCGCCCAAACTCCTTCACGACTCGTTTTACAAATTCTGACTCGTGGCTTCCTCTGGAGAAGTCTGTTCCAGGCATGATGCCAGTCTATCAAGTTCAACAGGTGTTAACAGCTTATATACTTATTTTACCCTCCAAATTATTGTTTTTGCGGGAAAGGCCAAGTTCAAGACGTTGACTTTTAAACGTATCCATTAATTATACTTCAATTGGAAATAATAAATTGTCAGCGGCAATCCAATCTCTAACCCGACCATCAATGTTAGCACCAAAATTTTCCACCACATTAAGGAATTATCAAAAAAACAATTTTTTAAGAATTCGGCTTCACTTCTGGGGGAGGGGGAAGGGAGGGGGCGGTGCCGATAGGCGCCGCCGAGAAAATTTTTAATTTTTGATCTTGCTTATTTTGTGCATAGGTTTTTTGTGGTGCTTAACGTGATGGTGAACTTTGTTTTGCATGCCCAGTTAGTTGGACTGCTCGAACTTTATGGGGTGGCGAAGAAATTTTTAAATTGTAACTGTACTATCCCTTCTATTAGCATTTGTTTATTTTTTTATGTAATCAAATCCATAACTGTTATCGAAAAATCGGTCAAATTCATCCATACAGTCTACCGGGTTCGAACCGCTGCTCATAGCAAAAGATGCACTGTTTGTGTTGTATAAATACAGTATGCACATATTTTCGACACAGAAATTTCCCTTAAAAATCTGAATAATTTAAACATAAAGGGTTTTTAATTCATTTTTATCAGGCACAAATAAATATATAATGTGTATAATTTGTATGAATGGCTACAAAACTCATTTGGATCAATTAAGGAGTTGGGGGGGGGGATTTTCCTAAATGGCAAATAAATTAGCATAAGGCACCAAATAATGACAATTCAATTGATGCATAAACTACGTAAATTCTTTAATGGGAACATTTGCACGCACAATTCCTACAACAGTCCGAGCAAATTGAGCCTTCATTTTTCGTTGTCATAATTTGCTCGGGATGCCATAATTATGTACTAATGGGGAAAATGGCGGCGCACTTCAAAGTGCCTTTAAGGGTCATTTGGACATGAACGAATGAATGCCTAGGCAATTTGGAAATCCATACACATATTTTTAACAATTTATTTATGAGCATTTGGATAAAATAATTAATACACAGCTGCTGTTACTGAAATTGGGGGGAGGGGAAAACCCAAAAATTTTATTTTTATTTTTGGGAAAGTTTTGCAACAATATGTTGTAAGTAAATGGTTTGTGTCGTGGGTGGGAAGAAGCCCCGTTTGAAATCGCAGAAATTATAATTTTTGAGCACAAAAACGAGGGGGGGGGGGCGGTAGAAAATGACACTTTTCAGAGCCCAAAAATTCATGTGGATTTTTATGTAAATTTAATTTGTCTTTATATTAAAATTAGGAAATATCGAGCAAAAAGAACAAACGGACAAAAAAAGGTGTCTTAGGCATACATTATGTAAAAGAGAGCATAAGTAATGTCATATATAAATATGATGATGTCATCCGTCTGGTTAGCTGCTGTTTTGTGGTGGTGATGTGTTATTTTGTACATATTCACACAAGCAAAATGAATGTTGAGCGCGGACACAAGAGTCCCACATATTTTTTTGTTCACCAGTATGGCACGTCCGTGGTCAGTTGCTTCCATGCGCCAAAAGTGGTGGACGACCAGCCGTTGGGCGAGTTCCAGTCCATCCGGTACGGGTCGTCACGGTCACCGCCGCTGCACCGATCGATTTTCCGAGGCAAACTTCGACTCTGCAAATGTCAAGTGTTACTCAACATAATTAATACCTAATTAATTGGTAAAAGCGGATAAAAAACTAAATTTAAGAAAAAACGGGGGTTTTTTTTTGCTACCGTTTGATGTCCCGCCATTGTTGCCGCCGTATTGTTGTGGTTGATGTCCTTGGGCGGAGAGCCGCTGCTGCTGGTGCGACTTTTTGTCATTTGGATGGACCCCGCAGGCGTTGTCTTTGGCGTTAGCGTCGCCGTCGTTGTTGTTGGGTATTGGTCGTGTGAGACGAGCACAAAGTTCTTCCCCTCATTCGAGTCCCAATGCGCCTCCTCGCATGATGAAGAACCGGCCACAAAGCACACGCAAAATTCGACGCGAGAAAACTAAAAAAAAAAGTTCTTATGAAATTATTTTTATCATTTAAAATAAATAAAAGATTATGGGGGGTGTGTTGTGGAAGAACGCTCGGGTTGAGCGGGGTTCGAGGAAATTCCCCGAAAAAATGGTCTAAATTTGGAGGGGATTGAGTCGGGCTGACAACCCTTATTTTTAAATTAAAAAATAGAGCAAAAACAAACAAAAAGGGACCGACCCTCTTTTGTTTTGCAAAATTCGATTTGTATAATTTTTAGTGGATTATCCCCTCCCCCCCTGGCAACGTGTGACTCGCCCCGAGGGCTTCTCCGCTTTTTACTCACCGGATTTTCGTTGCGCAGCAGCGGCACATCAAAGCGAAACGTGTCAAATGCCTTCGACGGCGAACATTGCCATTTTGCCTGCACATCCTCAAAGGTCTTCCACCCGTTGGCGGTGTGACGGATGAACACACGCTTTTCAAATGCAATGTTGGCCACCTGCAGGAAAAAGGGGCATTTCTCACCATTTATTTCGGCATTTTTCCTCCAATACGACATTTTTTAATTGGCTCATTTCATGCCTTGATTGTGCCGATCATGCGGCGCAGCTCGTTCTTCAGCATCACATTCTCCAACGCCACCCGTTGTCTGTCCAGCGTGTCTCGGAAACGCACGTACTCGCTGGCGGGCTGTTTGAATGCCATCTTCCAAGTCCGCCGGTGCTGCTCCTTGCGCTGCCGCTCCTCTCCCTCAAACTCCAATTCGTCCGAGTCCTGGAATTGCCATTTTTAATATTTCCCCTCTAATGTCCAAAAGTGATCACTGATCAGCGGACCTCTTCGTCAATTGCAAGTGGCGACGTTTTGTTGGATTGTTGCCCATCGCTGCCAGCGGGCAATTGGCCGCCGGCAATAGACGAAGAAGCGGTGGCGGCAGCTGCGCGACGTATTCGGCGAAGGACAGCTGAATTAAAAATATTTTTAAAAATTAAAAAAAAAAAAAAAAATCGATCGCACTCACCCGGACTGATCTTTGGCGGGTAGTCACTGGGCTCGGTCATCACGCGCACTGTCTCCAAACATTGTCCACAGTCGTCCGCGAACCGGACACGCTTTAGCAGGCGCAACGCACGCGACGGCATGACAAGTGACGCCGCGATCGCTTCCGGCAACATTGTTGCCTCGGGCAAATTGGCGACAATTGTGGTGGGGGTGTTGCCATGTGCCGAAAAGCAGCAGCCGCCGCCGGCATTGTCGATGGCGATCGTTGCCGACGATGGCGGAGTCTCAAGACCACAGAGATGTTGTTGGTGGGTGCATGCGGCAGCAGTGACGGCACAATGCCATCCACGGACGGACGACGATGGCACAGCTCAACACTGAGCAGCGGAACCTGCATTTATAAAACAAAAAGAGATTAAAAATGCTTTAAATGGAGTTTGAATTTCAATGTTCGCATTATTTGAGAATTCGATGGACCTGAAACGGCAGTTGCACGACCGGAGACGGTTCAGCGGGCATCGCGATGTCTACCGAGGCGAGCAGTAGCGGCACAGTGACGTAGTCGGGCGGAGGTTCAACGAACGATGGGGGCTGAAAAATGATTGAATGTTTATTGAATTTTTATCAACAAAAAAAAATTGAGACCGGCGATGGTGCCGAATAAGGGCAGTCAGAGGCCATAGAGGACGGCATCGGCACGGTCATGGAAAGGCAGCTCGAGTCGGAGGAGGACGACGCGTCCAGCAGAGAGTCCGAGAAACGAGGCGACATCGACTGATGATGCTGTTGCTGATGGAGGTGGTCGGAGATGCTCTGCAAATTTTAATTTTTTTATATAAATGTCCACAATTTTATTCAAAAACCCCCAAAATTTACGAATTTTGATGAAAAAGTTACTTTCTGTTAAAAAAAACTTAAATATTTTAGATCAATAGAGATCATCAGTAGGGTTGGCGGTTTCGGACAGAACCGGGAATTTTTGGTTCGATCTGACCGACGGTTTAGTTCGGATAACCGAAGAATTCCAAGGAACCGCCAACACTAATCATCAGCTACTCAGATCGTCTAAAAAAATTAAAAAAAGACCCTAAAATAGAAAATTACAAATTTTATTTTTTACAAAAACGGGTGGGGGGGGGGGTATATTGTAGAAAGTTTTTAGGGGAAAAAAAACTCTGACCAAACTATTGGAAATGAGTGTAAAGTCGCGGATGGCGGTCGAACTCGGGAAGAAAAAACAGGAGGACGAGCCCAACAGTGTTGGGGTTATGGGTTGGAATGTGTCGAGCAGAATTGAGTGAGAATTCATTTATTTTTGTTGGGACTGCTCTCTCTCTCTCTGCTTTTCTCTTTTCTTACCCAAAATTTCCCAGAAAATAAATATATAAATAGTAAATAAATATTTATGAACATCGACCGGGAAATCGCGGGATACAAATACCGAAAAAATTTTAGGAATTTTCCATAAAAAAAAAACGAAAAAAACTTCCGTAAATCCGAGCGCCCAGTTAAAATTTCAAAGGTGCAATTCGCGCTAAAAAATCCGACTTTGGGTTTGTTCAAGAGATTTTTTTGTAAAAAATTTCGTTTACCTATATTTTTAACCGCAAATGTCCGAGCTTAATTTGAATTTGTTTAAATTGGAGTTGCGCCCAAAAAAACAAAATGTATATATATTTTTGTTTCAAAAATTGTGGAGTGCAATAAGAACTTTTGTACCCCCAACCCACCCAGTTTTGTGTGCATTGCATATTAATCGTTAATCATTAATAAATCATTCATTAATCGACCATTAAAATCGATAGGGACGCGTGGATTGGGGGGGGAGGCTGTGATTGGATGATAATTATTGTTTGGGTAAAATGACCCAAAAAGGTGCGAATTTTCTTTTTTGTTTTCAAAATGCACATTCATTTATTCATTCATTCATTGAACATCAACAATTAATGAATGAATGAATGAATTGGATAATTAATTGTGTTGTAAACTTTGGAGGGCGGCACATTTTGTACGATTTGATTTGCACCGTTTTTACTTTTCTGATAAATTAGTGAACCCCAAAAAGAGTATTTGTTAAATATGTACATTTTTGGAGATTGTTTGTTTGTTTGTCTTCAAAGCGTAGGGGTTCGTTTTATCAATGATCAGCAGATGGATCGGATTTTGATCAAAGTTAATGTGCAAAATTGCCAAAATTTGGTGGGATTCGGTTTTTTTCCGCATTTTTCGGGGTATAACTTTTCTTAATATTTGTCCAAACAATTAAGTTTATGCTTAAAGCTTTCTGGTGCCAAACGAGTCGAGTCAAATTCCTGACCAGCAGTTTTTTGGGATTCGCACACAAAATTTGTGTGTTCAAGCATTAGCTGAAACTCTGAGCTGCTTCTGTTGCTCACCTTCCGGACCCCGTCCTGCTGCTGGTGCTCGTCCATGTCCAAGCCCTCTAACTGCTCCACCAACTCGTCCAACACGTCCAGCATGGGCCCGGCATTTCCGCTGGTGCCCTCCTCCTCCTCTTCCTCTTCGGCACATGAGGCAGACGGGCTGACCTCCTCGTCCGGCGACACCAACGAGTCCTCGCCCTCCGAGTCCGACTGCAGCGGGTGCGGCTCGTCAAAGACTGCAAAAATTGAATAATTTAAATTAATTTTTTTTTGTAAATTGATTATTATTTTTTATTAAATTCACAATAATCAATTTATTAAATATATTATATTAAAAGTAATTAAATTTTAAATCCAATTTTAATTATAATCATGTGCCAATATTTTATTTGTTTTTTAAGAGATGTTACATTTTTGACATAACCACCAAAATGTTGGTTTTTACATTTTTAAAATATATTTTTTGCACAAAATGATGGGGGGGGGGCTTCTCACATTTCACTTCCCTCCCACTGCCGACGGGGCCGCCGGATGGCGTGCCGGATTGACCTCCGGTTTGGCCGCCCTTTCGGTTCCGCCAAATTTCGAATTCGTCAAGAAAGTGGCGCGGTTTGTGCTGCGCGTTCAGCTGCACCAACTTGTTCAGCGCGGCCGACTCGGACTGCGAGCGGACCTGCAAAAAATGCAAATTTAAAATATTTTTTTGTATTTATTTTTTCTCTCCGAATTTTTAAAATTTGTAAATTTTATTCTGCTCATTTTGTTTATAATTTTTTGTTCTACACTTTCTGATTTTACGGAATTTATGTTTATTATTTCTCGCTCCCCTCCATTTTTTATGTAGAATTTTTTGTTCAATTCCCACGAATTTAAATTTTTCTCCAATTTTATGCCAATTTCCATGTCCATGCCGTCCCTAACCCTTCCCTACAAAGGCATTGTTGCGAGTAGCTCCTCCTCCCGCCATCGACAACATCGATGAGGGCACAATTTTGTGGTTGTCGTCCAAAAACAACGCTACATTTTCGGCATCCGCCGCATGACCAAAATGGTGGCCAATTTGATGCGTTCGGCACGGTGCCGAAAATGAATGGAACAGCCAATGGTTTGCGTTGCTGTCGGCATTATTGTTATTGTTGTGGCATTCTGCCGCCAACGTTCGGGAATGGATTGGCATTGACATTGACGGCAACGGAAACTGTTCAAACTGGAATAGTCGATGTCGAGAAGATTGGCACGGCGATGAAGCGGCCGACATTTTTTTCAAATTGAATTTTTGCGGGAATCTATCTGATAAATTGTACATATAATTGCGCCGAAAAACAAACAATTTTATGGGGTAAAGTTGCGCGGGAAAATTTGGCAAGTCGGCATTTTTTTTATGATGGCATTTTGCACAAATCTGGCAGATTGACTTTATTTTTGTAAATTTTTATTTAGGGTATCGACTCGAGAAAATGTGTCGGAATTTGGACGCATACCCGTGTCTCGCGTTTCAACAGGAAAATCCAAGCCTGAACATTTTTTAGATGAAAAAATTGGTTCCAACAATCAAAGCCTTCCCAAATCTCGAGTTGCATTCCCAAAATTCTCGAAAAATATGAGTAAAACCGCCGGCCGGCCGCAAATATTATGCTGCGGCGACAGTGAGTGAATGTTGCGAATTTTGTGAGGAAAGATTAAGCGAAGAAAGTCCCCCCCCCCCAAAAATATTAGCCATTATTTGCACAGATGGGGGGGGGGCAATAATGCAGCATATGTGTGCATTTGGGGGGTGTTTTGGGTTTGAAGTGGTCGAGAAAAACAACTGTCCGCGCGCGCGCCAGATTTTGTTGTTGCAAAAAGAGGAAGGTTTGGTAAAAAATGCATGGAGAAAAAAACCGATACCGATTCAGGCCTCAAAAAATGATTGGATGATAATTAATCCCCCCCCCCCCGGCGTCAAAAAGCTTCTAAAACAAAGAGATATTTTGCCTAGAATTCCGCTGAATTCCGCTCCCCACAAATGTCAAGTGCCAAAGCGCTCTTTTTGCTATCTCTCCGGAACCCCCGTTAAAAGAAATGCTGAAACGAGCACCCAGCTATCGCGGTGGGCTTATCAAAAATTTTCTTATTTTTAAAATCTGATCCGTGGCGATGATCAGAATGTGTGATCAGTGTTCTTGGCCAATACCCAAAAACAACAAACATTACAATATGTGAAGAATGAATACATTGAAAATGTGCTTCTTTTCAGCCTTTTTGCCCCTTTAAATTGCATACAAAATCATCCCCGCAATCCATCAATCGTAAAACACCAACCAATCCCATCAAATTTTCATAAGGTTAATCAACGAACGGCGGAAGGGGCGTGTAAAATCGTCGCAACGGAATTTCCAACAAAAAAATGGGACATTTTTGAACAAAAATTTATGAGAAAAAAAAATGACAAGTGAAAAAAACTGAAAAAACGGAAAATCCATTAAACAAAAAGAACCATAGGCCCGAAGACCGAACGATTGTTGCGGCGTGGAGGAGGGCAATTGCACTTTATAAAATGTGATGGACGGGCGCCAACCAATCACAATTTGATCGGACGATCGGCGGGGATCGAATCGGTTGGCCCCTCGGGGGGTACCGGGGGCGGGCGGGACGGGGCGGGGCAGCGCGGCTGTCCGACCAGTCGGAACAGCAAAATTGGAGGAGAGGAACCAACCGACCAGCACCAGCCGCGCCGATCCGATCATTTTGTTAATTCACTGCTACTGGTGAGTGGAGGAGGAGGGGGAGGCGGAGGTGTGGTGATTAATGGCCAATCGCGGGGGGAGATAATCAAAAAATGTGAAAACATCCCCCGGGGGGGGGGGAGGGAGCACTTTGATTTTCGGGGGCAAACTTTTGGTGTGATAATGATTCCTTGCTCCATCTCCACCTCCTCTTCCTCCCGTCACGCCCCCAAGGGCAAATGGCCTGTTTTTGTTATCATCATCAGCAGAACAACGCTTGGGGGGACGGGGGCGGGTGGTGCTCGGGGGTGGACAATGTTCGGGGAAAGTGTTCGCGGGGGAGATTAAGTTGCCTGTTTTTTGAGATCACCCTAAAGGCGTTCTGTAGAGTTTGTGGAGTTGCCTGTTTTTTGGTAGAATCTCCCCGGAGGCCTTTTTTTGTTCATGAATCCCCGAAGCGGCGTATATTATTGCTGTGACAGGTTGGCACCAACCAGCACCGTAATAACCAGCAAAAATGGTTTGTTCCCCCCGTCCCCCGACTCCCCGCATTATTTCTCTTCAAACCCCGCAATTTTTGGCCTTCCCCCGTCCCCCGACTCCCCGCATTATTTCTAGTCAAACCCCGCAATTTTTGGCTTTCCCCCGACTCCCCGCATTATTTCTCTCCAAACCCCGCAATTTTTGGCCTTCCCCCGTCCCCCGACTCCCCGCATTATTTCTCTCCAAACCCCGCAATTTTTGGCCTTCCCCTTCCCCCGACTCCCCGCATTGTTTCTCTCCAAACCCCGCAATTTTGGCCACGAATTCTTTAAAAATACTTTTTGTTTTTTGGTTGTCCCGATTCCCCGGAATGCGTTCACCCGTCCCCGGCTCTCCCCCAATTCCCCCCGCTTTTATTTTTGTCGTCCCTTTTTGATGAACCTTCGCGTCCCCGCATTGAATTTGCCAAAACATATAATTTGTTGTGTTCAAACAGTCTTCCCCGCAAGCAATTTTTGTCCCCAATTCTCCGCGCACCGATCAACGGTATGTTGTTGTACTTAAGTATTGAGTGAAAACATTTTTTCACACCGCTCGGTGGCGAACGAATCGCGGAATGGAGGACGAAGAAGATGTAATCATCACACACCGGGTTCCCCGACCCGGCCATCCATCTTAGCCCCTCGGGCGGCGGCGGCGGCAACGACGACGGGGTCGGTGTGGCGACAGCTGCCCCCAACCGACCGGACCGGACCTCCTCCCCCCCCCCCTCTGCCCCCCGACCACGCCAAATTCACGGGGGTTCCTTTCTCCCTCTCCGGGGCTCAAAATGAACAAATTTTTGGGGGGTAAATGACAAATGTTAATGATGATATGTGTGATATGGAGGAAGATGATGATGATGAGATGAGTTTGTTTTTGTGCTGATTTCGCTGAAAATAAAAAGAATGGAAAATGTTCCGATCTGGAATCGGCAGTAAATGAATGGAACGTTCAGAAAACAGTCTGATCACGAGCAGGGCGCACAGAATGTGATCACTGATCAGAAACTGAGAGATACTCGAAAGTTGAAACTTTCGAGAATTTCAGTGGTCATCTATCTGTTAAGCTGGGTTTTCGAAATTCTTATCAAATTTGAGAGTTTGAAGCTTTGAAGCTCCAGTTTTAAACTCTAAATAAACCCCTTTCGAATTGATCAATATTTGAGGGTCGCGTGTTGAGCTTGAGAACTCCAGTTTTGATCCTAAATTTTTTGTAAATTAATTTTAGAACCCTCCCAAGTACCTATATGAATTTTGATCAAAATTTGAGGCTCTGAAGCTTTTCCAGTTTTGACGTTCTAAATGAACCCTTTTCGTATTTTAATCAAAATTTGAGGTTTTTTGAAGCTTCGAAGCTTCAATTATGAGCCCTAAATTTCTTTTTATAAATTAATTTTATAGCCTTCCCAAATAACTTATTCGAATTTTGGTCAAAAATTAAAATTGGAGGGCGGCAGGCAATGCATGCGTAAATCCAAATGAAACAATTAATTGTGCACAACATAAAAATAGGTACTTTATATATAATTGTTGCATCATTTTACTTTTTGTCCAATGGTTCGGGCGCCGGGGCGGGCCCAATTTTGCGTGTTCATCGTCACTGCACAAAACCAACCAACCCAACCCCGTCACCCCCCCCCAAATTTGGTCGTAATTTGTGGTGTTTGTTCTTCACGTGAACTTCACACCATTTATCTATCTGATCACAATGTTTGAACCCCCAAAATTTGCGGAACTGATCAACTGCTGGACGCCCCCGCCCCGCCCCACTCAACTGCTGGACGTCTGTCCGTCTCCCCCCGCCCAAAACTGCACAACATACTCCAGACACGTTTTGATCGCCTTACATATTATAGTATATGTACATATGTGATCTTTATTCATTCTTCTTGCAAATTAGAAACACTAAAAACAGAAACGAATACAAGAAAAGACCCCCCGGAGGGTTTTCTGTCTGCGGCCCCCGAGTGATTTTGATGGCATCAAAACTGACATTGGTTGAATTTGAACAAAAAGGCATTCATTGAGCCGCAAAAAACGGCGGTTAAGACGATGACGTCAGGGAAAACATTTGCTTAAGGCGGCCGGCAGGGCTGTTTGTTACCGTAAACTATTTGCTTGTTGTGGAGGCTTTCAACGCATTCCCCCGAAGCGTTCGAAATTCGAATGACGCCATCCAAAAATTGTGTTTGGTGTGAAAGAAAAAATGGTTCATTTGCAAATCATTTTAGCAATTTTTGAACTTCCAACTAATTTTATGGAGGCGGCGGCACTCTCCGGTCGCCATCGCGCCCTTTTTTACAATTTGGCACCCCTCGCCCCACCCCGACCCCTCAGCCAATAAATTTGTCCAAAATGTGCACGCGACGCGTCCGAGACGGAATTCTGCGGGGGCAAGCTTGCTTATGCACGTGAAAAGCACGCCCCACATGTGAATAGGTGATCGGGGGTGATCAGATCAGAAAATGATCAGAGTTGTTCGAGGGGAGTGTGGTGTGAAGAGAAATGAGTCTCTCCGCGGTTTGAGAGAAATGATGGTATTATCGCGTTTTTTTGGATCTAATCACACACACACACAACAAAACGGTTGGTTCATTCTGGAGGTCGGTGTCAATTGTTGGTCCTTGAGCGCCCGGGGGGTTCATTCTGGATGTCGGTGTCAATTGTTGGTCCTTGAGCGCCCGGGGGGTTCATTCTGGATGTCGGTGTCAATTGTTGGTCCTTGAGCGCCCGGGGGGTTCATTCTGGATGTCGGTGTCAATTGTTGGTCCTTGAGCGCCCGGGGGGTTCATTCTGGATGTCGGTGTCAATTGTTGGTCCTTGAGCGCCCGGGGGGTTCATTCTGGATGTCGGTGTCAATTGTTGGTCCTTGAGCGCCCGGGGGGTTCATTCTGGATGTCAATTCTCGGTCCTTGAGCGCCCGGGGGGTTCATTCTGGATGTCAATTCTCGGTCCTTGAGCGCCCGGGGGGTTCATTCTGATGTCAATTCTCGGTCCTTGAGCGCCCGGGGGGTTCATTCTGGATGTCAATTCTCGGTCCTTGAGCGCCCGGGGGGGTTCATTCTGGATGTCAAGTCTTGGTCCTTGAGCGCCCGGGGGGTTCATCTGGATGTCAATTCTCGGTCCTTGAGCGCCCGGGGGGGTTCATTCTGGATGTCAATTCTCGGTCCTTGAGCGCCCGGGGGGTTCATTCTGGATGTCAATTCTCGGTCCTTGAGCGCCCGGGGGGTTCATTCTGGATGTCAATTCTTGGTCCTTGAGCGCCCGGGGGGTTCATTCTGGATGTCAATTCTCGGTCCTTGAGCGCCCGGGGGGTTCATTCTGGATGTCAATTCTCGGTCCTTGAGCGCCCGGGGGGTTCATTCTGGAGGTTGGGGTCGGTTGAGACGTTATAACTTTTTGCCTATATCAAATCTAAATAAGAAATCACTATGTCTGTAGATGCTTTAATAGAAAGAGCTAAGCGATTCGACTTAAATAAAGAGCGAGCGATCGATACCCGGGGCTGACGCGCAAACCACAGGACGCGAACATTATTAATATTGACTCAATCAGAAAGCGGGAGAAACCCGTCGAGCGTGCCGGTGCCGTCTCGCAAAAATTGCCCGGGCTTTTCAGGCGTTCGCCTGCTGGTCTCGAAACATTTTTTTGAAGTCTCGAGCAGCGGCAACCAAAAACTGCGCGTTTTTGTACGCGACAAAAGTTTTTGGCGCATTGTCTCTGGCAACAAATAAATGAACTCAACCAGCCGTGATCATCACCAGTCCATAAATAGAGTCGACGCGCGCTATAAATTTGATTTTTGCTTTTTACCCTCCCAATAAAATAAAATTAGTGAGGGGCGGGGGGGAGTAATTTTAGGGGGCGGGGGGGGGGAGTAATTTAAGGGGGTGGGGGGGGGTCGTCTCAAAGATATGCACAAATGCAACAAAAATGCATTTTATGCCGCCCTTAATTGTTAATTTTGTCCGTAATTGGGCATCCATAGACAAGAAATGGGGGCGTACAAATTGCAGTTTGGATGAAGGGGAGCGGAGGGGATTTTGTGATCACAGCAAATGGGGAAGAACGGTTCAGTGAAAAAAGCTTAAACTGAAATTGAGCGGAACGGACGGACGGACGGAGGGAAAGAGGGGGGGGGGGAATGATCGGGGTGATCAGAATAAGGGGGGGGGGAATGATCGGGGTGACCAGAATAAGGGGGGGGGGAATGATCGGGGTGACCAGAATAAGGGGGGGGGGAATGATCGGGGTGATCAGAATAAGGGGGGGGGGGAATGATCGGAGTGATCAGAATAAGGGGGGGGGGAATGATCGGAGTGATCAGAATAAGGGGGGGGAATGATCGGGGTGACCAGAATAACGGGGGGGGGGGAATGATCGGGGTGATCAGAATAACAGGGGAGATCGGGTTATTGCAAAGGGTACATGGGTAGACGAAATTTTGTTTTTGATTTTCAAATATCAAAATGGCGATCGGAGTGATCAGAATAAATGATGGCTGGGATTAACATTTTTTGTGAAGCGTGATCAATAATGGAAATGAGTCAGTGAGGATTTTAGTTTTTCAAAAGGAAAGGGGTGATCAGAATGATGCTAATAAAAGAGATGATCAGAGTGATCAGAAGCGAAGGGGTGATCCGAGTAATCCTAATGAAAGGGGGTGATCAGAGTAATCCTAATGAAAGGGGGTGATCAGATTAATCCTAATGAAAGGGGTGATCAGAGTGACCAGAATGGAAGGGGGTGATCAGAGTTATCAGAAGGGAATAAGTGATCGAGTGATCCTGAAAGGGGGATCAGAATGGAAAGGTTATCATGGTAATCAGAAAAAGGGGTGATAATGATCAGAATGGAAGGGGTGATGAAAGTGTAACAAAAGGGAAGGAGTGATCAGAACGAAAGGGGTGATCGGAGTGATCAGAATAATGGGTAGGGATCGCGATTGGGTGAAGCAGGCGATTAGATATAGACCAGAAGAGGGGCAATTCAAGGTCTCAGATATAATTTTTGTATTTTGCGTTTGCGTTCCCCCCCCCCCCCATCCACCACCGAGATTTAGACTGATCGCTGCTCACTAGCACAGAGATCGTCAGGGATCGGACGGACGTCACATAGCTCAAGAAATTAGAAAAATCGGGTTTAAATAAATAAATGAATAATTCAAGAAAGGGGAGAAGAATGCTGCTGCCCCGATCAAAGGTAGTCTCGAGGAGTGATGAGGCCGAGGACACTGAACGTCCCCCGAGGGGATGAACGAATGAATGGAAGATGATGATGATGATAATCAGTGGAGAAGGGGTGGATGAAAATGGGGCGGAGTGAACGAGTAAAAATGCAGCAAAACTATTTTTCGAGAAAAACGGGGACGGGGACTGCTTCGGGGAAATGTAAGTCGGGGACTGCAATTGCAAATCGGGGAAACAAAGATAATTTTTGAGATTAAACAGAAATTTAGTTTTGTACCCTCCGGAACCAAAGCGGGTCGGTCACTCACGTCCCAGAGACATTCTTGTCACGGCCATTCCCGTCCCAGAGATTTATCGTCCCGGCCATTTCCGTCCCAGAGATTTATCGTCCCGGCCATTCCCGTCCCAGAGATTTATCGTCCCGGCCATTCCCGTCCCAGAGATTTATCGTCCCGGCCATTTCCGTCCCAGAGATTTATCGTCCCGGCCATTCCCGTCCCAGAGATTTATCGTCCCGGCCATTCCCGTCCCAGAGATTTATCGTCCCGGCCATTCCCGTCCCAGAGATTTATCGTCCCGGCCATTCCCGTCCCAGAGATTTATCGTCCCGGCCATTCCCGTCCCAGAGATTTATCGTCCCGGCCATCCCCGTCCCAGAGATTTATCGTCCTGGCCATTCCCGTCCCAGAGATTTATCGTCCCGGCCATTCCCGTCCCAGAGATTTATCGTCCCGGCCATTCCGTCCCAGAGATTTATCGTCCCGGCCATTCCCGTCCCAGAGATTTATCGTCCCGGCCATTCCGTCCCAGAGATTTATCGTCCCGGCCATTCCCGTCCCAGAGATTTATCGTCCCGGCCATTTCCGTCCCAGAGATTTATCGTCCCGGCCATTCCCGTTCAAGAGATTTATCGTCCCGGCCATTCCCGTCCCAGAGATTTATCGTCCCGGCCATTCCGTCCCAGAGATTTATCGTCCGGCCTTTCCGTCCCAGAGGATTTATCGTCCCGGCCATTCCGTCCCAGAGATTTATCGTCCCGGCCATTCCCGTCCCAGAGATTTATCGTCCCGGCCATTTCCGTCCCAGAGATTTATCGTCCCGGCCATTCCGTCCCAGAGATTTATCGTCCCGGCCATTCCCGTCCCAGAGATTTATCGTCCCGGCCATTTCCGTCCCAGAGATTTATCGTCCCGGCCATTCCGTCCCAGAGATTTATCGTCCCGGCCATTCCCGTCCCCAGAGATTTATCGTCCCGGCCATTCCCGTCCCAGAGATTTATCGTCCCGGCCATTCCCGTCCCAGAGATTTATCGTCCCGGCCATTTCCGTCCCAGAGATTTATCGTCCCGGCCATTCCCGTCCCAGAGATTTATCGTCCCGGCCATTCCCGTCCCAGAGATTTATCGTCCGGCCTTCCCGTCCCAGAGATTTATCGTCCCGGCCATTCCCGTCCCAGAGATTTATCGTCCCGGCCATCCCCGTCCCAGAGATTTATCGTCCTGGCCATTCCCGTCCCAGAGATTTATCGTCCCGGCCATCCCCGTCCCAGAGATTTATCGTCCTGGCCATTCCCGTCCCAGAGATTTATCGTCCCGCCCATTCCCGTCCCGACCAGTGCCGTTTCATAGCCACTCGTCTCGACCGTTCCCGTCCCACCCACAAATTTCCTTTATTCCAAAGAAGGATTAATACACAAAATCAAAATGGCGGGACTGGACTGACCTCCACCGCCTGGCACGGTCCGGAGTTTTATCCGGGAAATCCCGGGATAATAAATCAATCGTCTAAAAAAATCCGGATTTTTAAACCGCTCAAAAATAAATGATTAAAGGGCAGAACCCAAATTTTTTCTCAAAAATTATTGCCCAAATTGTCCCATAAAAAGTCGCGCGCTCCTCCCACCCCTCGTGGGGCGTTTAACGAACGCCTGCGCAAATTAAAAAAAGTTCGATTGATGAAAATGAAAATTGTCATCGGAGGGCAGGCAGCCAAAAAACAAACAAAAATTGAAATGATTCGATTAGGGGGACAAATAATGTGAGGGCAGACAAACACCAAAATTCTTTGGTATTATTTTTTTAATTCCAACTTATTTTTTGTGACCAAAATATTGTTATTTTCACCAGAAAATTACTTTTATTTATTTTTTAAAAAACTATTAGATTTGTTTATTCAAAGAATCCACGCTTTTTACAAAATCTTTTTTTTTGCCATATTTTTCCTGCCATTTTTTGGCATTTTTCTCACAAATTCCTAAATATGTTCTGAACCCCCGAGCATCATAAATTGGTATAAATAATAAGGCCCAAAGCGCCCACCTTCAAATTTCCGCTCGGAATTTTTGCTGCGACGCCGCCCGGCACCTGCGGGCTTAGAAGCATGGCACTTGCCAACGGGAAGGAGGCGGCTCTGCGCGAGCCGAGTCCCCCGCCGCAGGGGTTGAAAAGTGAGGAGGGGGCGGAGTGCGGCAAAATCATTGAATTTCCTGAAATTTTTTTGTTGTTGAAAATTCTTTAAAATTTACAAATTTTTGTAGGTAGAAATTTAGAACACTAAAATGTCATCCCTTTTAATAATAATCGATAAATAATAGGCTACGGTATTTGCTTAGGGAATACTGTACACACATACCGTAGCCTACTCACTCTACCGTAGTAAAATGCTTGCCGACCTGACATCGATGGACCCGAGCCATTGTTGTCACGGCGGTCGAAGCCGTTGGAGGAATGCGGTTGAGGAAAGCTGTACAAAAAAAGGGCAGGGATTAGACACAAAATCTAAACATTTTTTAAATTTTCCGCCGGCATTTTTCCTTTTAAAATTGCTTAAATTGCCCAATCTACTTTTGAAATTTATTTGAGCCAAAATTTGTGAGAATTTTCCATTGAAATTTGAATTCGCCTCCGGGGCATTTCCCCATTGAAATTTGCTTGAAGCGATTTTAAATTTACCCCGGGGCATTTTCCCCATTGAACTTTGCTTGAAGCGATTTTAAATTCGCTTCCGGGGCATTTCCCCATTGAAATTTGCTTGAAGCGATTTTGAATTCGCCTCCGGGGCATTTCCCCATTGAAATTTGCTTGATCGATTTTAAATTCGCCTCCGGGGCATTTCCCCATTTTGCTTGAAGCGATTTTGAATTCGCCTCCGGGGCATTTCCCCATTGAAATTTGCTTGAAGCGATTTTAAATTCGCCCCGGGGCATTTCCCCATTGAAATTTGCCTAAGCGATTTGTGGGGGGGGGGGCATTTCCCTCCCCAATTTACCGGCGACTTTCGCTGTCCCACGGCCTCGGCGGCGCACTCCGAACGCACTCAATTCCCACCATCATTAAGCAAAAATAATAAATATGAATTTATTTGTTGAGGCGGCGATTGATTCTTCTTCGATGTGCGGTTGAATTGTAGTCAATGAATTGAATGGGTGGAATTGTTTTAATGCTTTTTTTGTTTTGTTTTTCTCGCCTAAAATGGGAAGGGGAAAATTTTTATTTGAACGCGCATTTTTAGGGGGGAATGTTTAAAATTCAAAAAATGGGAGAAATTAACCAATCTAAGGGGGGGGGGGTAAATTTTGGAAAGTTCAAGAGGCAAAAGCACCGAAAAACGTCCGCAATTTCGGAAGTTTGGGTTGTGCGTTGTCTTCTAGGGATAGGCGGCGTCAATTTTATTGCGGCGCGGGCGTGCCGAGAAGCCACCGCGACAAGCACTTCACCCTCCTCCCCCTCTCCCCCCCCCCCTGCCACTTGTCCCCCCCCCTCCCCCTCTCCCCCCCCCTCCCCTCCCCTCCCCCTTGTCCCCCCCCCCTCTCCCCCCCCCCTCCCCTCCCCCTTGTCCCCCCCCTCCCCCTTGTCCCCCCCCCCTCTCCCCCTCCCCCCTCCCCCTCTCCCCCTCCCCACACTGAGTTTGGTAAGTGATGGGCAGGGCGGCGGCGGCAATGGCAAATTTCACAGCAGCGGCAGCAGCAAAC
Organism: Globodera rostochiensis; assembly: GCA_018350325.1. Taxonomy (NCBI): domain Eukaryota; kingdom Metazoa; phylum Nematoda; class Chromadorea; order Rhabditida; family Heteroderidae; genus Globodera; species Globodera rostochiensis. Next base: position 730,906 of record JAEVLN010000006.1, read on the forward strand.
AGAGGGTACCCTCCCCCCCCCCCCCCCCCCAATAAATCATTCCATCCCTTTGCTGCAAACTTTGTGTTGATCCTCGATCCGCAGCACAGCACACACACACTCTAGCTATCTAAGCTAACTGGTTGTTGTTCACAGTTCAGATCAGAGATGAGAAAGCAAATTGTGTAGGGGCGGGCGGGGGCTTCGCATCAATTTTCATAAGCGGAAATTCGGAAAAAAATTCCGCCATCCCCCAACTCATTTGTATGGTATTCATGTATTTGTATGTGTGTGGGTAAGCTTTTTGTGTATGTGTACGCTTTTTGGCCAAAAGTCACAAGTAGAAAAATGGGCAAATTGAGCGGGGGAAGGAATGTTTCGCGTGCCGGAAATTTGGTACAAATTCCGTCCCTATCCCAAAAGGTTAGGCAAGCAAAATGTTTACGCCAAATTTTGGGTTTCGTTCTTTTTGACCATAAATTTTTTAAAGTGTAAACGATCCGTTTAGCTTCATCGTGGCGTTGTGTATTTAAGTTGGCGATATGTTTAAATCGGTAGAAAAAGAAACTTCAATTTTCTCCGTTAAATAGAAACGGGGGAAAAAAGGAAAATGTATAGAAACTTTTGCTCTTTAATTTGCATAAAAATAAATAAAAAGGGTGGAGGTGGGGGGCATTTGAGTGAGTGAGTGTAATGGAGGAGCAGAGCAGGCGCATGGATTGTGGCAAGGGAAAAGGACGCGCTGACCCGACTTTGTACTCGCCCACATTGACCGCCAATGTGTGCCCGCCCTCCTCCAGTAGGTGGACGTTATGGACGGACGGGTTGAGGGGGGGGGGAGGGGGGGGGGTGTGCTGATATGGGAGAGGGGTCAGTGGACGACGGGCGCAAGACGGACGGACGGCGTACGAGTTGGGCAAAAATGATGGATGAGAGGGAGAAAGGGGGGGGGGCGGGGAGGGGGGGGGGGAGTTCTCTTATCAGATGGACGACGATGATGGCATAATTTTAATACAATTTGTTCATAAAAAAGAGCTTTTTAGACAAAAAACAAAAAAAATTGTTTGATCAGGACATTTTAAAACCGGCAATTTTTCGGTATTTTCCCGCTCTCAAGTCAAAAGATGGTGGCAATTTAGTCGTGGAAAATTCATGCGATTCCTTCATAAATTGGAGGAGTAAAAATTTGAAAATTTATTACATTCTTTTAAATTTAATTAATGAATATTAAAAATTTTTGTTTCAAAAAATGGCATTTTTTATGTTTTTTTGGAATCCCAAGGCGTTCAATGAATTTTATCCATCTTAAGACTCATTTACGCGTCCCCCCCGGCGCCCCCTAAAAAATTGCAAATCCCCTTAATTCCATGGAAACTCCTTGAACTCCTTGAAAAGCAATGTTTTGTGTCGTTCTTCTCGTCGTATACGCTCCATAAATTTGTCGACGGAACAAATTTTCGCACCCGAAATTGTTGAAGAAGCATGTGCACGTGCATTTCCGCTGCACACCAACGGACGAACGGTGTGGACGCGTTGTTGGAGGACAAAAATGGGCGACGGCGACGGCGAGAGGACGGACTCCCGACGAAACGAAGACGACGACGGTAATGACCACCGACCGTCCCCCCCCCCCGCCTGCCGTAGTTGCTGATGATCATTTTTTCAAAGGACAGCGGCTGCTGTAAGTGTCGCCACCGAAAATGATTGATAATTCGTCTCGGGACGGTTGCGCCCCGCTCGCCGCCGCAGCCGACGCCGCAGGGGAATCAAACAATTTGGAAGAGATAAGGCGGGGGGGGGGAGGCGAAGGGCGGGCGAAGAGAATATGCGAATGGTTTTGGGCGAATGGACTTTTGGGGGCAAATCGCATCGAAATCAAAAACAAAGTGATCCAAAATATGTTATGTTCATTCAGATGCGGGAAAGGGCAAAAAATGGGTGCCAAAAATGGAACTTTAAAACGCTAAATTGGACCAAAAAAGGGATTTTTGTGCCAAAATGGAAATTTAAATGCGTGCCATCGGCTGGCGCCAATATGGCAAAAATGCTAGGAATAGGACCGCGCTATAAAGGGAATTTGCCAGAGATATAATAAAATTGCAGTCGATTTGGGCTAACGCCCGAAATTACCCGTCGAGACAAAATCCCGAAAATACTCCCGGAAAAGCCGGCGTAGCCCTTTTTTTAGATTGCCCAAAAAAGCCCGCTCGGGTCAAAGCCAATTTATAGCCGGGCCAAGGATCAATCAGAGAGTTTCTTAATGTTGACAAGAAAAAAACAAATATTTTGCTGGAGGCGATCAAAAACATTGTCATTAATCAAATGAAGAACGAATGTTTTTTGTCTAAAGATCAACAAAATTGGGAGGCCTTTGACAAGAAAAAAATGGTCAAAAGGCCAAAACAAAAAGCCAAAGAGCAAAAATTCCGCCCAAAAGTCCATTTTATCCATCCGACAAAATGGTGGCCAAAATCTTGCAGAAAATGGTCAATTTATTTATAGGCAAAATATTTATTATATCATTAATTGCCTAACCCTCAAAAATGTGTTTCATAAATAGAAAATGTTTTGTCAACATTTTCTGATCGAAAACTGAACCCCCCATTCATTAAAGAAGAGTTCAAAAATCTGGTAAACATAAACATTAAGAGAAACAGAGGTAAATCACGAATCACGAGAAGACAAAAACATTGCCAACTTTAAACCTCAAAAATTTTGTTGTGCTTTTTGCGACTTTTAAAATCACGCACACAAAAATGAGGCGTTAAAAAGCCTAAAAAATGCTGATAAACTCATCAAGGCGTTTAAATCCCTGAAAATATTTGATCCAAATTCTTGAACAAACAAAGAAAACAAAATTCAAAACTCCTAAGAGACGCAGAAAACCCCCCGAACAATCCTTTAAACCCCTTGGGGGAGGAAAGTCATGAAAATCGTAAAATAAATAATCCATATTTGATCATTGATCGGCAGGCACATAAACGTGCAATTATAAATTGGAAAATGTGCATTGTTTGGCAGTCCATCATTTAGTCTCCATTGATTGATTCGAGAGCACTAATTTCGTTCAGAGGGGGGGGGATATCCGTCAGCTGTGGCAGTCTGGCTCAGTCACGGGTGGGCCAGCCACCACCACAGGACCGGAGATAAAAAAGTTTGAAGCGATTTTTGATGTGCTCAGCGGCGGCAAACACACGCACAAATTTGAAAAGCAGCAAACAGAAAACAGAAAGTGCAGGCACAAAACGAACGAAATGAATGCGCCTCCCCCCGGGGGGGGGGGCGGCACAAAGAACGGCGGCCGGCGGGTCGGCTTTACCTTCTTCTTAAGCCTCTGAAGTGGATGTAAAAGCATGACAAAGGGGGGGGGGAAGCGTCACATGTCCCAAAGTTTAATGAGTTGCGTTTAGAAAAGCGGAACATTTTTGCCGAATTAATTTGCAGCACAAAAATGTATCGAGTTCGGGCCGCGGATGGGTATGCCGGTGTCCCTGGATTTCCGGATCCGCCGGTCTATGATTATTATTTTTCGTGCATGCTCTTGCACTTGCATGGGGCGCAGGAAGGCATGCGTGTGCATGCAAATGCACACTGCACGCATGCACGATGGGAGGCGGGGCGGGGGAGGAGGGCATAACAAAAAAAAGAAACAAAAATGTACTAATAATTTTAAGAAAAATGAAGCATTTATAAAAATGTAAGGCGCAAAATTGAAACTTCTTTAATGATGATTGAGACTTTGACTAATGAATAAATGAAAAGCTTCTTAAATCATGTGAAGCGGCGAAAAGCGGTAGGACTTCCGCCGCTTAAGCGCGGGGCGCCGTCGTCGTTTCACAAAATCATCAGCCGCCGGGCGGTCGATTTGAGTGTTTTCGTGGCCCCTAAAAACTTCAAAAATTTCAGCAAACAAAAATTTGTTGGGGCCGCCAAAACGACGCGTGACGTGGAGGGGGGGGGGGGGTGTCCCCCCATTTTGCTTAAGCAGCTAAAGAAAGCGGTTTTGAATGCCAAAAAATGTGGTGGCGCAAAAATAGAAGCAACAACAACAAATGCACACAAAAAAATGTAAATATAAAATAATGCGCGGGAAAGGATGAAGGCGACAAAAGCGGCACGGCACGCGCGGCGTTTTGCACCAAAAATGAAATTAAAAATCTAAATAATGTCCAACTAACTAATTAAACATCCAATAACTAATCAAATTTGTATGTTCGAGGCCGGGCAAGAATTTTTTGGGAGTTTGTCGGCATTTTGGGTTCGGGATCCCGGACCGGGCATTACATTAATCGAGTCGGAGGGATTCCCGGGCGCCGGGAATCGAGAAAATTCCCGTCCCGCCCGATTCCCGGCCCGAATTGATCTTGAAACGGGACTTCCCGTCCGCGCCCTAATAACAATTGTATGTATTAATTGCGATAATAAATTTAACGGATAAAAGTAGGGGAAGATGAATTTTTTCCCCCATTTTTTAAAATACAATCTACTCAATTTCCACACTCTTTTTTTCAGCATTTGTTTAAAAAGGACCCCATTTATATAAAGGGTGGAAAATCATTCATAAATACATAAAAAGGCCTTGAAAGAATATTTTGTTTTTTCCGAATTTTTGTAAAAAAAATTTTTTCGGAATAGCGTCACCGCCGAAGAGATGAGCGCGCGTGCGCGTTCGAGATTTTGCTATTGAAATTTAGGGGCAAAAAGACCTTCACAATGAATGGAACAAATAATACACAAAATGTGAAATGGTTTTGTGGTGCTGATCACATCTGCTGATGATTATGATCAGAGCCCCCCCCCCCCGGCGTTTGGGTGGGCGCACTTTTGTGCAAAAAATGAACAAAATGAAAATGGTCGGTCTTTGACCGCCGGTGAAGAAAAAAATAATTACGATAAACTTTGGTATTCCAAACAAAAAATAGCAAAAATGACGCGTGAAAATGTAAAATTTCCTGACAAAAACAGCACACGTAGGTAGGCAGAACGAATAACAATTTGGACAAAACAAAAAATGGGGAAAAAAATATTTATTATAAATTAATGTAAATTTGTCGAAATATTTAAATGGCAAAACGTTAAAAAGATAACAAAAAAGAAAAAAAAACTTGCAACAATTGAATTTTAAAAACTCATATAAATTTAAGACGCAAAAAAATGCAGCAATACTTTTTACCTAAACAAAAATGAAATTATTTAAAAAATTGACTGAACCAACCCGCCAAATTATTTAACAAAAAGTGAGGCGTTTGTTTTTTCGTCGCGGGGCGTTGCGAATATCGCAGAGAATTAAAAACAGCTGTTAAAGTTAGCGGGCGGCGTTTGGGGGGGGGCTTAATTTTTGCGCGGGATTTATCACGATTTTTGTTTTTAGCGGTAAATTTTAGCAAAATTTGATCCCCCGAAATGATCAAAAAAAATTGGGTGAAGTTCGTTTGAGTACGTACGTACTCACACTCTTCGACAGAAGCAACTGATCGATCGACACGCTTAGGTTGCGGACGAAGGCCGCCCGAACATTTGAATGAAAAAAAGGGGCCTAAAATTGGCCTAGTCCCCGGAAGGGATGGAGGCGGCAAAGTGTTTGAAAAAGTCGACGCCAAAAATGCATCAAATTATTGCCAGCGGGCGCAAGGAAAGCATCGAAAAACAACCGGTGGTTAATGATGATTAGGGATGGCATTTTTAGGCACTAAAAACGCGAAAAAGGCGCCTAAAAATGTGCCCCCCGGTGAGGCTGTTTATTTACATTTTGAAATTGACAAAAACGAAACGCTGCGGAATAAATAAATAAATAAATGGAAGTTGAGAAGAAGCAGAGAAAGAGAGAGAGAGAAAGAGAATATGACGAATATAGAGAGGGAAAGGCATAGTGAGAGAGAGAGAGAGAAAGCAAGCTAGAGAGAGATAAAAGAAAAATATGAAAGAGAGAGTGTTAGAGCGAAAGATGCAAGAGCGGGAGGGAGAGAGCGAAAAAGAGAGAGAGAGTGAGTGCAAAAGAGAAAGATGAAGAGGGAGAGAGAGAGTTAGAGCGAAAGATGAAGATTAAGAGAGAGAGAGAGAATAAAAGTGTGGCAGCAAGCCAGAGAAAAGCTGCTGGTAATAAGAAATAGTGGCAGCTGGTGGTGGGGGGGAGGGGTGGGGGTTTGGGGGGTTGCTTTTTTTCTCTACTCCGCCCTTCTCTGCACTATTTCCTTTTAGTCTGCCTTCTCTGCTGTGTCACATGGGGCGTCAGAGATGCAGTGGAATTCATTCAACAAACACCGCACGAAATTGCCGGCAAAAATATTTAAAATCAAACGAACGTTTTCAATGGCTCAAAAATGTACCAAATTTATTTAAAATAAAAATTTATTGAATTTACAATTAAAAAACAAAAGAATTTAAATTCAAACAAAATACTCAAAAATAAATAAAATAAAATTATTCAATGTTCACAAATCAAATTATTGCTGCTGTTCGCCAATTTGTTGCCGATAAAAATTTTGTGTCCAAAATAAAATTGTATTTTCCCCTAAAGGCGGCGGCCCCCGGCGCCAGACGTCGTCCGACATAATTTATCTCTTATCAAAACCTTTTCTCCACCAACATTTTATGGCGCTGATTTTTTGCTTTGATTAAATAAAAATTTACAATATCAAAAAATTCGAATTGAAATAAAAAAAAGGGAAAAATCCCTCCAAGGAACATAAAAAAATTTTGCCCAAAATTGTCGGGGACGCGGGGTTGTCGGGGGTGGAACTGTCGGGGGTCGGGGAATTATGAAAATTTAACGATTTTTTGAAAATTAAACAAATGAATTTGAATTTTGAAAAATCAGTCGACCTCAAGGCGAATTTATAAATGCAACAAATGCTTATGATTCATACCTATATACATTTATTATTCACCCAATAAAAGCGCGTCAATGTCTTTTTAATATTTTTAATAATTTCCCATAAAAAAGGGGTCAGAGATTTTTTTGATTTAACACTCCGAAATTTACATAAATTCGAACATTCGTTACCAATGCTCGGGGTGGCCATCCTAAACAAAAAACTGGAAATCGGAATGTTGAAAGAGCCGGGCCCGGCGGTTACCAGGACCCCGGCACCTTTTGGGCGCGCCACAAAGTTATGGCCAGAAAAAACCCTCGAATTGCCCATTTTTGGCGTTTTTCACTTTTTTGCCATATGGCTATAACATTCAGAAGAAGCTATCATCAAACAAAACAGCTAATCAATTGAACAAGGAAAAGTTATGGCCAGAAAAGTCCCCTACGGCGTTTTTGCATCCAGGACTTCCAGGATTCCAGGACTTCCAGGGTTCAAGGACTTCCAGGATTCAAAGACTTCCAGGATTCAAGACTTCCAGGATTCCAGAACTTCCAGGACTTCCAGAACATCTCCAGAACTTCCAGGATTCCAGGACTTCCCGGAATCCAGGACCTCCAGAACTTCCAGGATTCAAGGACTTCTAGGATTCAAGGACTTCCAGGATTCCAGAACTTCCAGGACTTCCAGAACATCTCCAGAACTTCCAGGACTTCTCCGGAATCCAGAACTTCCAGAACTTCCAGGATTCTAGGACTTCCAGGATTCAAAGACTTCCAGGATTTTTATGTGGTTGGGTTGGTTGTTTGGTGGTGACCCTCCAGAGAATGTGAGTAAGGGGCTTCATAATTTTACGGCCATATCATTCCATTCCATCCCTCCGTCCATTCCCATCCCGCCAATTCATAACTTTTGGCCTCTTCAAAACAAAAACAAAAAAATCTCAGAGTTTTAAGACCGCCCTCGTACCATTCGGAACCATTTGATTTGAATGAACCAACCGCCGATCGACCGATGTGTGGGGGGGGGGAAGAATCTGTCGCCGATGATTAATAATGGTTGGAAGAGTTTTGATGAGTTTTTGCTATAAAAAAATGCAAATCGATCTTTCTTCGGGATCGACATTTTTTGAATTGCTGCACCCAAAAGAAATTCTTGGAAAAAAAATTGAAGCCGCTATTTTAGTGCAAAATTCTCTTTAGATTTTGATTTCACCCTTTAAAATTCTGTGAATGTTTTTGAATTCACAATTTCCAACTTTTATTTACACCAAAATTTAAAAATATTAATGATTTCATTCTGAAAATATTTATCGAAGCCACAAAATGACAAAATGTCGATTCAGCAAAAACCCAAAATGTCGGGAATTTTTTTTTGTTTTGCATTTTTACTAAGCTAACAAATAATTAATAAAAATAATTTACTTTCTAGAGCTTTTGGAGCATGCCGAGTAGAATACACCATAACTGACTTTTTTGAAAACCTTTATTTAAAAAAAAATTAATTAATCTTATTCTTTGGTAACAAATTAATATAAATATTATATGATTTGCAAAAAGATGATTTTTCAGTTGGGGGCAACTTGGCACCGCCCATCTTGACGCCAAGAATTAAAACCGTCGAAGCATTTTTGTTAGTTAACCAAATCAAATCATTTTAATACCTTACTTTTTTGAGAAAAGACCTTTCGCTTGATAAAAAGTTCAAAAAAACACTAAGAGCTTCGAATGATGCTAAATTTTTGGTTTGGTTAGCTAATGACTAAGTTCTGAGTGATGGCGCCAAGTTTGTCCGGTTTTTTTGTTGAGTCTACATTTCGTGGCTTCGACATTTTATTATGGTAACAAATTGAATTCCAAAAATTCTGAGAATATTTATTTAAATTGCCTATATACATTTTGATTTGGAATAATTAATTTCCCCATGTCTTTATAAATTCCAAAGCATTAGGGCAAAAACATTTTTGTTCATAAACTTTGTACTTTCAATTGGCGCCCAAATAAAGTGAGTGATTAAATGATTAAAAATAAAATGATGCGAAGAATTCATTTGTCAGCACCAACCACCGTTCTATGGAGCACAAAAATTTTTGTGAATTTTTTGTAAAAAAACAAAAAAAAAAAGCTTCACTTATCATCACATCAACAATTTTTCATTATTATCACATTTTTGCTGATTATTATATTTTTGTCTTCTGTTGGGCAGCAGCAGCAGAATTTTGTTATTTTTTTCAGGTTTTTACGACCTCCAAAATGTGTCCGTCCGTCCACACGCTGCTGGGGGCGGAGGACAAAAATATTTTTGGTTATGCGATCCGTCCAATTCACCATCAAACATTGTTTTTTATCTGCTGAAAGGACCGACCGGCCGGCCGAGGCGGTCGAGGCGCGGGTCCCGTGAGGGGACAATCGGACGACCTCCCCCCCCCCCCTCGGGGGATGTTTTGGTGGACCAAAATTTCTCGACATAATAACATAAAAGTGACAAAAGAAACAGTGAGATAGAGGCGGCGGTGGTGGGTGTTCTGCTGCGGGTTCACGTGCACGCGGAATGAATGAATGGAAATGGGGGGGGGGGAGAGAAAATAGCGCAATTAAATTAATAGGCTCATTGATAAAAAACTGTTTTTAGTGAATTTTGCTGAATGAATGAAACGAATGCATTTGAAGTTGAAGAGAAACGGTGTGGGGAAAAGAAAAGGCAATTAAAGAAATGCCAAAAATTTAAACAAAAAATAAACAAAAAATAAGTTGGAATGAAATAATGAAATCGCGACTTGTCCATGACAAAAATCCCGGGTTTGAAATCAGAAAAATCCGTCACGATCTTCACCTTAAATCACGATTTGTTGAAATCGCAAGTTACACCGGAAAGATTACGGTTACGGAGCCCAGGGGGTTTGTTTACAAAAAAAGGTTTAAGCTTGCTTCAAAATTGGCTCGAATGAAAACATTTTGTGCGCAAAAACACATAAAATGTCGACAAATTTCAACTTCTTTGACGCTAAAATAAATTATTCCTTTTCACGCCCTAAGGGAATCTGCACTCATTTTCAGACATTTGAAAGCCCCCCCCCCCATTAATCACAGAAAATGCCCTCCTTCTCCACCACGATGATGACCTTTCCCCAAAATTTAACGGTTTCATGGAAAATGCGATCGGGGATGATCCCCCCGATTTGCTTGGGGATGATGGAATGAATTGAATGGGTGGCAGCAGCAACAGCAGCAGTTGCCGGTGGTGATTGGTGATGGCCACGTGCACATACAACAAACGGCGGGTGGGCTGCTGGCTGGCAGGGATTCCGATCGGCTGGCACTACCAGTCAAACTAGGCAGCCAACCAACCAACCAACCAGCCCCGATCGGAAAAGAATGATAGGAAAACGGAAAAGAGTGATCGGTGGGTGGGACCCAGTCGTCCCAATTGGTGGTGAGGTCTACGAAATTAACGGAGTCGGCGGCAAAAAAACCATAAATAATAGAAATAACAAAAGTGGAGGAGTGAGTGTTCAAAACATTTAAAAAAAAACGCGAATCGGAGAACGTTTTTTGTCAGTGGGTTTGGGTCAAATTTATTTGTTTTTAAGGCTCTGAAACCGAGCCGTTTTTGAATTTGCCGACAATTTATCGCTGTAATTCTTTACACCCCCGGGATAATTTAATTAAAGATTATTCCAAAAAGGGCAAAAAACGGTCTCGAACTCGGACTTTTTTCGAAATTCATTTATTTGAAATTTTGAAACAATTTCAGGCCGTCAGCATTCCTTTCGTTCCTTTTCCCGTTTTTGAATGGTAAGAAACAGCAGCGACAAAATGGCATAACATTTCGTATATTGGCCAAGAATGTGAAAAAGAAACGCATTGGCGGCGTGTATATGGGCGACTTGGCAAACAAACACTCAAAGAACACGCCGCAGCACAACCATTCCTAAAACGAACAACGCGAAAAGTGAGAAGAGCGAGAGGTTCAGGTTTCAAAAAATGCATAGAAAAAATTATTTTTTTGCAAAATTTCTTTGAAAATGCTAAAATTTTTATCGGGAAACATTAATAAGTGAAGGAAGGGAGCGGCATCGTTTTTTAAAAATATTTGTAGAGCAAAAATTGGTCCAAAAAGAATTTTTACGGTGAAAGGCCATTCTCCAAAATGTTTTCATTTTTTATGAATTATTTAATGTCCGCCTCAAAGTACAGACAAAAATTGGTGCAAAATGTCAACAAAATTAATTTGCGCTAATTATGGCGGCGCGGACATTAATTGATGAAAAAAAGTGCAAAAAATGTGAATAACAACGAAAAATAAACTCCAGACTTGTCGAACACAGATTAAACTTGATAATTTCTTTTTTTAATTAAATCAAAGCATTTTAAGACTAATTTATAAATATTAACTTGTAAACTAAACGCACAAATGAATAAAATTTATATGAATTTTGAGGTTTATTTTATCAACGTCGTTTTAATTGAATCTTTTGTTTGTATTTTAACACTTTTACGCTCACAACTTTTAATTATTTATTATTTTTTGTTTTTTTACAAAAATTACTGAATTTTAAATGAGTCGTTTTGGTTTAATAAATCAGCGTATTTTTTGCCGAACATTTTGGGCTTCACATATTTTCTACAAATAGCGAAACCGTCGTCCGTCCGTCCGCCCGTCCAATCATCGAAAATGGATGGAATTATATAAAAATTCCATCGTTTTCCCCGTTCCCATCGTTTTCCAACCCCCGGGGGAAAGAGATGACCGGCCAAAATAATTTGATTCATCGCCGCACTCTTTGTCAATCCGGAGCACCTCAAAATTGGCTTTTGCAGTGCATAAAATCAGTGAGCATTGGACTGATCGCATTTCATTTTGCCTCAAAAAACACACACAAAAGTGAGTGCAAAAGCAGGAAAATATGTTTTAAAATTTTTAAAAAATAATTTAAAATTTTTGATTTTCAGTTTTCAACACCGTCTCTCTGTGATCAAAACTTTGGTGAACCAAAATGAACATGTGGCTCAACACGGCAGTTGTGTAAGTGACTTTATCGGGCAAAAGTTAAACTAGGGTTGCTCCCCGACCCTTCGGGGGTGGGAATGTCGGGGGGGGGGGGGGGGAGGGGAGGGAGTACGGGGTTCTTCAGGGGCGGTCTGTCGGGGGTAAGGCCAAAAATGTCGGGGGGTTCTTCAGGGGCGGCCTGTCGGGGGTAAGGCCAAAAATGTCTGGGGGTTCTTCGGGGGCGGTTTAAAAAAAATCGTTGGGAAATGGCCAGAGCCAAGAATTGGAGTCCGAAAAATTTTATAAAATCAGAGTTTTTTGGTTGTTGAAATTTTTTCTTTCAAACCCTGGCGTAGATTTTTCTTAAAGTCTGTTGATCACCGTTTTCATTGTGATCAACGGCGCTGCTGTGCCGAAAAATCCGGAAGAGCCTAAACAGGAAGTGCCAAGCCCGGAAGACTCTGAACTGGAAGTGAAAGTGCCAAGCCCGGAAGAGCCTAAACAGGAAGTGCCAAACCCGGAAGAGCCTAAACAGGAAGTGAAAGTGCCAAACCCGGAAGACTCTGAACTGGAAGTGAAAGTGCCAAACCCGGAAGACTCTGAACTGGAAGTGAAAGTGCCAACCCCGGAAGACTCTGAACTGGAAGTGAAAGTGCCAAACCCGGAAGGGCATATTTCGCAAGTGCCAGAAGAGCATAAGGAAACGGTTGAACAGCCGGAATTCGCGGGTATAAAATACTATAAAAATAATAAAATTGAAAATATTTTACAACGTTTAGGTGTTCAGCTGCTCCGAGAGAAGCGACTGGCCGGCAACAAATCTGATATTATTGAACTTTTTGTGCAAATTTATAAGATGATTCTGCAAGATTTGGAGAAAAAAAAGATTTGATTTGGGAAATGATCGATCGCCTCTATTAAAGTATTTTATGTAGTACAATTACAACATATGCCATTTTTTATACATTAAAATAAAAATTTCAAAATGTTCACGAATTACAAATATACGGCATTTTGTAAAATAAAATTTCAGATGAAATTTTCAAGAACCGGACCCTTTTTTTGTTGTTGGAAAATTCTACCCCCCCCCCCCGGGTTTTGAGCCGGTTTAAGTTAGCTTTGAATATTGCAAAAATAACTTTAAATTGCCTGGTGGTGTAATGGTGCGTAAGGCTGTCGGTTTCAAAACGAACCGAGTCCGAAAACCGGTATTTTTCGGTTCGGTTACCGTTCAGTTAACCGTTCGGTTCGGTTTGGTTTGAAACCCAAAGGGTCGGTTCGGGTTCGGTTTGAAACAGAAAGGTTCGGTTTCGGTTTGGTTTGAAACCGAAAGGGTCGGTTTCGGTTTGGTTTGAAAGAAAGGTCGGTTTTGGTTTGGTTTGAAACCGAAAGGTTTGGTTCGGTTTGGTTTGAAACCGGAAGGGTCGGTTCGGGTTCGGTTTGAAACAGAAAGGTTCGGTTTCGGTTTGGTTTGAAACCGAAAGGGTCGGTTTCGGTTTGGTTTGAAAGAAAGGTCGGTTTCGGTTTGGTTTGAAACCGAAAGGTTTGGTTCGGTTGGGGTTGAAACCAAAAAGTTTGGTTCGGTTTGGTTTGAAACCGAAAGGTTTGGTTTGGTTTGAAAGAAAGGTTCGGTTTCGGTTTGGTTTAAAACCGAAAGGTTTGGTTCGGTTGGGTTTGAAACCGAAAAGTTTGGTTCGGTTTGGTTTGAAACCGAAAGGTTCGGTTCGGTTTGGTTTGAAACCGAAAGGGTCAGTTCGGGTTTGGTTTGAAACCGAAAGGTTTGGTTCGGTTTTGTTTGAAAGGAAGGTTCGGTTTCGGTTTGGTTTGAAACCAAAAGGGTTGGTTCGGTTGGGTTTAAAACCGAAAGTTTGGTTCGGTTGGGTTTGAAACCGAGAGGGTCGGTTCGGGTTCGGTTTAAAACAGAAAGGTTCGGTTTCGGTTTGGTTTGAAACCGAAAGGTTTGGTTCGGTTTGGTTTGAAACCGAAAGGGTCGGTTCGGTTGAAACAGAAAGGTTCGGTTCGGTTTGCTTTGAAACAGTAAGGTTTGGTTCGGTTCGGTTCGGTTTGGATTCTCGTTGTAAAGTGTCTCGAATCCCACCCAAGCCAAAACTTCCCGAATCTCCTGACGTCTTAGGCTAAGCCTAAGCTAGGCTTAAGCTATGCTTAGGCCTCAGCCTAACAAACCCCAAGCCAGGGTGGCTTAGGCCTAAGCTAGGCTTAGCTTCAGTACTGGACAGAATCGGCAATCGTGGTTGGCTTCGACGGGTTAGCCGCCAAACTTCATTTTTGGAAAAATTTAGTTTTCGACCAAATCTTTGAATTCTGTGGTTATAATAGAGGTCAGAATCGGATTCTTCGACCCTTAAAAAATCGTTCATACGGTCCAGATTCAAAATCGAACTAAATATATATCAATCGACTTCTCTCGGTCTGCAATGTAAGAATCCGAAAAATTTTTGTTGGGCAACCATTCTCTGAAGAGTTACAGACCCGGGACTGAAGTGTCTTTTCACTGGGGACTCAGTTGTCCACTGATTAAAAAATGGACAAATCACTCTAATAGGCTTTTAAAATGACGAATTTCTCGATAGAAAATTAAAATAGAGAATTTAAAGCGGTTTTTGAACCGGTTTAAAATTTTGAAAATTAAGGAACGAATTTTAAGTAAACCAAAGCCCGATTGGGGAAAATTTAGACAGTAAGGTGGAAAATAGCAGCCAAATTTTTTCGGCGGCGCCTATCGGCACCGCCGACCCCCCTCCCCCCTGATGTAAAACAGAATTCTTAAAAAAATTATTTAATTTTTGAATTAGAGCTGCTCCCCGACCCCCAAAAAGAGGGTAGTCCCCGACCCTCGACATGACCAACCCCGACATCCCCGACTCCCAGGGGGTCGGGCAGCAACCATTAAACCTAAATCAAAATATTTTCGTAAAAGTCTCGTGTTTTTGGGGGTCAATCTCGAGTCTCGGGGTTTCACTCGGAAAAATTTTGATTTGGAACAGTCTAAGATAGTGTTCGGCAAATGGCATTTTCCGGTAACGGTAACGGTAAAACCGGTAATTACCGTTACCGGTTTTTACCGTTCGTGGCCCAAAACGACCGGTAACCGACATGAGGGAAACTGTGAAGGTACTTCGTAGTGAATTGATATTCTTACACAAATCGTTAGTCACATCAGCATTTTGCGCGCCCTCCCTGGAGAAGGCGCTTCCAAAAATTAGGGTAAACCCATAAGCGTCCCCCTGCACGGAAACCTTTAGTAAAAGGCGAAAGATTTCATCGTCCGAATACAGAGGGACCAGGGATAAACCGAAAAAGGGATTTGTGGGTTATTTGTGAAAATATTTGAGAGGATTCTTTATGGGTTGCAAAAAAGGGGAAGAAAGTGGGCAGAATGCCACTTGTGTTTCTCTTTTTGTATAGCTTCTTTTTCCTTCCCAGTGTCTAATATCTTTTTCTCTAAACTCCCATTAAAGAAATATTTCCTTCTGCGCCCTCTTTCCTTTTCCTTGCTGACAAAGAGCAGAGAAATTAATGAAAAGAGTGCTCCGTTTGGCATTCCGTTGGTGAAGAGCGACGAAGACAAAAAGTCCATCACCAAAATTGAAAATTGGCGCGCCAACAAAACACCGAAGCCACGAAGGGTTCGGGGTTCGGAATTGGTCGAAATGGAGGTCAGATTCGGATTCTACGCCCTTGTATACCCCTAACAAAATTTTTTTATCGACTTTAAAAAATTTTTATTTATTTTTCGGTATTTCGTGGCTTCGGTGTTTTGTGGGGAAGCCGAGTGATTTGAAGAAAAACGATCGTTTGACTATTCACAATTATCTGTACATCGTATTCATTATGCATCTTCTATTTGTATATATTGATTCTTTATTCTATGTTTTATTATTGCAAAATTAATGATGAATAACTAACTACGTTTTGAGTGAAAATCGTTTCTGGATTTGGTCACGGATTTTCAAAATGATATTCGAAAAATCCAGACAGTCGGATTCAGCTTTTATGAATTTTTTTTCAAAAATCAGAGCGACTTTTTAGTGTCTATAAATGAGCATCATAATAGAAGAGGATGTCGGCGATTGTGATGAATTTTTTTCCGTAATTTATTAAAAAAATATTTAAAATTTTTCCGTTAATGGGGGATAGATTTTGCGTTTGATTGTTTTAATGATTGCTCCAACTCATGTTTTATTGTTCATTTCTCGTGAAGTTAAACCTCCTTTTTTTTTGTCAATAATCTTTAATTTATTTGAAAAAATGGGTTTAAAAAAAGGGCCACAATAATCAATCATAAAGTTTTTTCTTCAAAGTTCCGACATTTCTTAAATTAATCATTTTTACAATATCGGAAATAAAATGAACAATTTAAATACGGCATTTATTTCTCGCATCAGTCACATCCGAGGAAGAATTGAGTCACCATTTGTCGGTTAATGTTGGCAAATTTGCGGCGCACCTCGCGGTAAATGGCCGTACGGCTGCAGCTGTGCCCGACTTGTTTGTACAGCTCAAACAGAACGTCAAACCAATCTTCCACCGGCACAATCACACGGACGGTGCCACGATCCTGACGGCGCTTTTTGACGAAATTTTCTTGGAACTGGAATAAAATGGTATTTCTGTCCCATTAAATTTTAAATTCCCGTTGTAATTTTTATTTTTCCACGCTCTAGTCAAGATATATTTGCATAGAATTATTGTTAAATTATTGAAATGTCTGTACTAAATATATTGAGGTAATTTCAATATTTTATCGAGTGTTTTATTAAAAAAAAATACTTAAAATTTCAATATCTGAGCATGAAATTTTTTTTTTTCAAAAAAACCCTTGCCCGTGTACGGACCCCGTGTCTTTGCAAAACACGGGGTTACACGGGGTCACGGGGTTTTAGCCCGTGTAGCCCTTGCCCGTGTAGGTCGGTAACCCTTGCCCGTAGCCCTTGCCCGTGTCATTTGAAAATTCCGATCTCTACTCGCGACCCGTCCGCTCGTTCATTCGAATTTCGGCACCTTTACGAATGTTTTGGTCATCGTAATTCAAACTTGCCTGACAAAATTGCATTGTCCTCAGTCTTTGCATGATAAATTAGTGCTTTTGCCTGCACAAACGGCGCTTTTGCTTTTTGCCCTTATAATATCCGGCAACAAATTTCTCAAAATTCTCTTGCCATTTTTGCGCCTTGCCGTCACTACCGCCGTTGGATTTGAATTTTTGCCTTTCATTTTTGGCTACCGGTGATGGAAACATTAATCTGAAAAATTTAGCATTTAAAAAATATATTTTTTATTTTTAAAGATTTGCCGAAACAACGACCGACCGACCTTGCTGAACACTCCGCCGAAATTGCCTCTGCTAGAAGGGGTACTGTCGCATTACTGTAGAGAAGTTGTGCGTGAATGAGCTTTAGCGATTCTTCGAATTCATAGCATCGGTATAAGCAATTTAAATCCATTTTTATAATTTGAATAGCATTTAAATGCAAACTACCGTATTTCCTCTATTGGTAAACCCCCTCCCCCCCCCCCCCCCGTCTGTACCTGCTTTTAGTGCCAGAAGAATTAATTTTTGAGATAACTTGTTGTATCAAGGTGTTTTTGATAAATTTATCTCGATAAATTTAGAAAATTTACTAATAGAGAGGAAATACGGTATTGGTTGGAAACAAAGATAGGTAAAATGATTATAGTTTATGATTAAAATATGTACATATAATGCCACTTTTTGACAAAATTTAACAAAAATTTTTTTTGTGAAGCATTGAATATAATATGTTTGTTAGGGTAAGTCCATTAAAATAAAAATTGATTCGCTTTGAGTGATTGTTTGATTTTCATAATAAAAAATCGTGTCAGGACAAAATCACTAACGGTCAAAATAACTAATCAGCCAAGAGCGGTCAAAATAACTAATAGGTTAAAATCGGTCAAAATCACTAACGGTCAAAATAACTAACGGTTAAAATCCCTAATCAGCCAAAAGCGGTCAAAATAACTAATGGCTTAAAATCGGTCAAAATCCCTAACGGTCAAAATCACTAATAAGCTAAAAGCGGACAAAATCCCTAATAAATGCCTAATTTTGCAATTCTCGAAAAATAGTTGTCTTTGCGTCAATTTTATAGATTAAAAACATTTTTTAGATTCGCTTTTTCAATATTTAGCATATAATGATTAAGCGCACACTGCGCGAACAGATACAGCAATTACAGCGACCAGAAAAGAGGTCGAGACGTGAAATTCTCGCTGCTGCAGATGAAAGCACACTTCCATTTGAAGGAGATCCCATTCAACAACCAAGAGGAGATGAGAACGAAGAAAATGTTGAGCCGGCAACAGTCATTGAATTTCAGAGAGGCGTTACACAAAAGGGTGGAATGTGTTTATGGTTTAATGGTTAGTTTTTTTCGATGGTAATAGTTATAATTTTTACTAATTAGGTTACCGATACCTCCGGAGAGTGAAAACCCACTTCTATTGTCCATTTTTGGGTTGTCGACAAACTGCAATTATTGATTCCGAGGAGGAGGATGGACGACTCATGGGCAGAATAGGAGGAACTGAGCACAACCATTCAGCTGAGCCTTCCCGAAAATATGCAGAAGCGGCACGCCAAGTGATGAAATTGGAGACCGAATCAAGAGGTGGACGTCGATTGAAAGCAGCTAAGGTTTTGTCAGCCGCACGTGTCGGTTTAAATGATGAAGCTTTCTTCATGGTGGGATCGGATGAGGCCCTAGCAAGAATGATGCGCAGGTAGGTCAACAGAAATGCTAATTTGTGGCTATTCCCTTTCATTTCATAACAATTTTAGTAAATTCTCAAATTTAAGAGAGAAAGCAAAAGTGTTCAGCAAAGTCAATCTTCGCAACCCGCTTCTAATTGAATTGCCAGAGCAGCTTCTCATTTATGAAGGCCAAAGTATGTTATCTACGACAGCCGCGTACATCGTCCAGGGCAGAGTGATACGGTTCTTGTTTTTTCGCACCCAAAAGTTGACTAACTCATCTTAACTTTCTTATTTCTTTCTTTTAGTTGCTGGACATTCTCCGTCTCAATTTAAAATTTTCGGTTGATGGGACGTTTCGTGCCGCGCCTACTCCATGGGAGCAATTATGGGTCATCGGATGCTTTGTCAATCGGCGATTAGTGATTTGTGTTAACTGTTTACTGCCAGGAAAACGGACGTGTTATTATGAGGAGGCATTGAGGGCGGTTAAACAGGCCATTGCACCGGTTGAACCAGTCGCCGGTTTGCAACTTTTTTTTATTTTTAACAGCTATATGTTTCAGTAATGTCGGATTTTGAGAAAGCTGAGTTGAAGTCTTTTGAGCTAGTGTTTCCACTTCTTTTTAGCGATGTTTTGTCTCTCGCCTATATTCCACCAGAGGAAGTGAGGCGAGCTTTCGCATTACTTGTTGAGCGTGCGCCGATTGGTTGTCAGCCATTCTTAGGCTATGTGGCGCGAATTTTCATTGGACTAACTGCACACGAGCTCGACGAGGGAGTCGACATTGCCTTTGCTCCGAGGATAGACGACTCACGTGACTCGTCCATTTGTAAAACTAAACAACGACGACAAAACGACATCGACACGCTCTAAATTTTTAGTAAGCGACCACGACTACATCCAGCGTGTACAACACCAACAAGCAAACGTTGTTCCACGCTGGGAGCATCCTATCATCAGAGCTCCCCAGTTCAAAATTGGCTTTTGGAATGTAAACCACCGGGCTTTGGCGTCAATTGAAAAAACAAACAACGCGATGGAGGCGTCGCATCAGCAAATGGCGGTTAGCATAATTCTTATAAATTTTAAAATATAATGTATGCCTAAATTCAGCGGGAATTGAATCATCATCCGGCCCTCTCAGATCTGTTGTTTGCTTTAAAGTCTGACATTGACAAGCAGTGCGACATCGCGCGAGCGGCCAGGTCCTTTAATCATGTGCGTCGAAAGCAGTATGTTATCAGAGAAAATCGCCTGATGACGACCTTAGCGCGTGCTGAATACGTCACTAACGAAGATTTGCTCAACGTGTTAACACTGATTGGGCTTCAGATTCAAGGGTATGTCGCCGGCATTAGAGTTCGAAATTTGGAGAATGCGCGAGAGGAAGAGTCGACTGCTGAAGCTCTTGAATTGTCGGAGGAAAATACTGGAAACGATTCTCAAATTTACATTGTTTGATACTATTTTTTACGCGGTGATCAATTGATTATTGTTGAACAAGAAATGAAATTTTTGCTTTTATTGGTTAATAAATTTGGAAATTGACTAGAGATTGTCATGTTTTTTACGATTTAAGCTGATTTGTTAGCGCTTGGACCTATCAAATTCATTCAAAGGTAAAAAAAGCCGGAAATTCCGTTATTAGGGATTTTCTTAGGGATTTTGACCGATTTTAAGCTATTAGTTATTTTGACCGCTTTTGGCTGATTAGTTATTTTGACCGTTAGTGATTATGACCGTTTTCAACCCATTAGTTATTTTGTCCGCTTTTGGCTTATTAGTGATTTTGACCGTTAGTGATTATGACCGTTAGTGATTATGACCGTTAGTGGTTTTGTCCTAGCGCCATATAAATTTATATTGTCGGGTATTTTGTTTAAAAATAAATAAAAAATATTTTATGATAATTAAGAGACCATCATTTCGTTTACAAATTATAAGAATTGATTTGTTAAATTCTAAGAAAAATCTTAAGATGACGGTACACCTCGATTCGGCGCGGCACGATTCGGTGCCGACAAGTTTTTCGTTATAACTTTGTTCAAAGTCAACCAAACCAAACATTTTTGGTATCATTCGAAAGCATGCAATGAGTAGAAGCTTACAAAGGCAAAACTAAGCGATTCAACTTAAACAAAGAAAGTTATGGCACCACAACTAAAAGTTGGCACGAAAATGGAAATTTTCAAACGTTTTAAGCTATAACTTTTTTAAAAAAAGACGAATCAGTTAGCTTTAGCTTGATCAAAGGTTCAGCATACTGAGAGCTTTTGCATGATATCAATTTCGTTTGATTTGCTTTGAGCACCGAATCGTGCCGGCGCCGAAACTCGTCGGTGCCGAATCGTGCCGCGCCGAATCGTGGCGCTCCGTAAGATGAAGCGTTAACATGTATTCAATCGATATATTTAGAAGTTTAAACTAATATAAAAAATTAATGATTGGTTAAATTGGTAATTTTATTTTAAAGGATTTCCTTATCGAATGTATTTCAAAATCAACTTTTATGAGTATTTTAGTCGATTTTCTATAGATATGTATTAACTGTTTTTTTTTGATTTTGATTTTTTTAACTTTTATGCAGAGAAAGAATAAATTAATGTTTCAAACAAATAAATCAGATGCTGATCAAATGCCAAACATTTAAATTATTTTGTCTTTTTTAGCATCACAACATCCAGCAGCAGGTGATCAGCAGAAGAGTGAGCAGACTTCTCTCTCCTCAATCGCATTTAATTTTGAAATTACGCGTTTAGCAGCTTCTGTTGGGAATGTTTATGCACCAATCGGTGAGAATATTGCGCATTTTCGCGTCGTTTTCGCCTAAATTAATATTTTATTTGTTTAAATATAAAAATAGTTACCATTTTTGCCTTTATTCTTTGTGCTACTAAACCAATTTTCGAGTTTTTCATCTAAAATTTTTTTCTTTTCTTCAATATCTCTTTTCAAGCTAAGGTTTCTGTTGTTTTTGAACGATTCTTGCAATAAATTAATTCGACTATTTATCGTTTTTGGTGCTTTGAAGGACAATGATTTTTGAAGCGGTTGTTGGTCGTTGAAAAAAGTTGAATTGCCCTGAAATTGTTTTAAAAGTAAAAGGTAAAATTTATTATTTTCTAAACTATTACCCCCGGGCTTTTTGGGTTGAAGGACAGCGATTTTTTCAATTGAGGCTCAACCAATTTCACAGAACTCTTAAATTATTTATTATAATGAAATGAGATTATTAGTGAGAATAATTGTTAAATAAAGCAATTTAATTGTGTTTAGGCCATACCGAATTGGCCGGATTTAAAGCTTTGACTGGAGGATAAAGCTCGGCATACACTTGGCTAACGGAAAAAGTGTTATCAGAATTGTCGGAACCAACTGAATCGGATCGCGAAGCACTTAATGATTTAAATCACATAATTGTTTAATAATAAAATTCAAAAATTTTATTATAATCTTAAGCGATTAATCGTTCTTAGCAGACCTTTCATCTTCTTGGTTTGGAGTTGCGACTGTTGGCGACGAAGTACCGCCGGATAACAACAAAATAAAAATGCTGATGATGGAGAGCATAATTAATACGGATGATATGCAAATTTAAATTAATTATATTTTAGCATAAATAATTTATATTTAAATTAAAAACTGTTTAAAAATTCATTTTAAATATTCGTTATTGACGCCCCTCCTTTTATACAAAGAATTTTTTATGAAACGCATATGGGAAACAGGCCAAATAGTCTTATGATAAATTAATTGGTCGAGTTTTTGTGATGTAGCCACCAACCAGCAGCCTTGTACAGGCTGACATTAATAAATTAATAAAAACAAATACTGCGATATTCGATATTTGATTATTCTAGACAAAACAAATTTAATGGAAAAAACGAATAAACTTTCGCGGATTTTTCAAATTTTTCTTCAAAATTTTAGAGGTCAAATTTTTTTTGTTTGTATTGTGATGTTGGATTTTGGGACAATTTGACCTTTTTAATTTAAATGTTTGGCGTTTTGGTGGCGTCTTTTTGACATCCAATTTTCCCTTGTTGTGGCTTATATTCCTTTTTTACGTGTGGACTTTCAATCGCCCCCTTCAATTTAATTGCTGTGCTAAATAAATAATCCGTCGCGTAACTGCTCGCTTTTGGACAAGACAGCTAAAGGCCCGGCCACTAATTTTTCTCACATGGCGCTCCCGGCAGAGGGTGAGTGCAACGTCTTGTTGTGAACCAAAAAAACTGTTGTCAAATTCGCGAGCAATTGAGTAAGAAATTTTTCCGGGATTTTCGGGAAGTAAGCAGACGCGGCTAGTGCAATATCCAGGCGATATTGTACTGATATTTGTAGCAGTTCGAAAAGACGTCGTCGGTGCTATATCTAGGCGATATTGTACCTTTGTTGCTGGCAAAATATATATCTAGGCGATATTATTTTGCGTCCTCCAGTGCAAAATCAACTCCGAGAAGCAGTCAGCATGCGACACCAGCAGTCCCAACCGAACTATCTGACACGCAGACGAGCTCACAACTTGCGAGAAGAAGATGCAGCTTTGAACCTCGCCGATATGCAGAACTTGCTCGAGCAACGCCGTTTGGAAGAAGAGCGAGAAGCAGCGGTACAGCAAGTTCGACCAAGTCCGGAAGGAGACCAAAATTTGGACGAAAATTCGATAGCTCGCGAAAGGACACAGAACGGCGGAGCTAATGATCAACAGAGACAACATCACTTTTCAGAAAGCATGGAGATGGACGGAATTTTGGACGGAGACCAGGTTTCAATTGCCAGCGCGGGGGCAACCGAACTTTTGGCTGAGGAGGGAATGCCGCCAAACAATCGGGAGGAGCAGAACAGACAAGGTTTTCGACAATTTCAACAAATCGGGGATAGGGCACGTTTGAGAGGTGCAGAAGAACACCAGCGGAATTACGCGCATCACCCACCCCCGCCACAGTTCAATAACCCGTTGAACACCGGGAGACCCTACTATGAGACGTTCTCTCTGAACGCCCCGCCGTACTGGGCACCACCATTCTACGGAATGCATCAGTGGGGGCCGCCGCCATGGGTTGGCGATCAAACAGCGTACAGGGGAGCCCCGGCCCAAAATTATCAGAGAAACTGGCAACCCACCAATGCAAACACGTACCAAAATCCGGCACCTAATCACATGGGAGGCCCCACCGGCTCTCATCACATCACTGGACCATCCGAGTCGCAGTACAACCGACTCGAAGCGGTTCTGATCCTCGATAAACTCCCCGATATTAACGGAAGAGAGGGGTCCGACAAGGTTAAGGCTTTCTTCAGAAAATTTGATCTTAGCACCGAGGGTTGGTCTGACGGGGAAAAGCTACGTGCTCTCCACTCTAAAGTGGAAGGCAAAGCTGCAAGAGCACTGAATGCCGCAACGGAGTTTGAACGGACGGCGGCACGAATTACTGTAGCGCTCCGTGATTTTTGAACGTATAAAAGTGGAGATGATACAAACACTGGACGATTTGGACGCAAGAGAAACGTCGGCGTTTGACGATCTTTTCTCCGGGCTTATACGACATCACAACGAAACCATCGACCAGCTAGCCGACAGAGTGGGCAGAACCGTGCAGCGAGCGTATCCGAATTTGAGCTCAAGTGCCATCGATGATTTGTCGACAAAGCACTTTCTTCGAGCGTTGGACAGCCAGGACTTAGCGTTAACTCTGGAAGTGTCGCGCACACCGAGTATGAGCTACGACCAATTTGTAACTCTTGCAGCTCGCGCCGAAGCCACAAAGAAAGCAGTACAAAAGACTTCAACACATTCGCGTGCACTACAAAATGTCCAACAGGCCGGACGAGACAACAATGAATATCGCAGCCGTCAGGCCGTACCAGCAGTAACGAGGGCATGTTATAACTGCGGAAAATCCGGACACATCGCGCCTTACTGTCAAGAGCCAAGGCGTAGCGGCCAATCCGCTTACCGAACCAGCTATAACACGCAGCCGCAATCACAACTACAAGTCTGGCCGAGAACCAATCACCCTATGCAGAGAGATCTGAACCAAAACCGAGGGCCATCGTACCCACAGCAAAGTTTCACGCCGAACCGAACCGGCGCCAACAATTTTCCTTTGACGATGGGGAAGAGGCCCAATTATGATGAGCGCGGTCACCAACAAAACGGTTCAGCCGGAACAAACGCAGCAAATTGCATCCAGGTCGAGGAGGTACCGAAAGAGAAGGTTGCAGTAGGAAGTATTGGAACAAACGGAGAACTCTTGAAATGGTTAGAAGAACTCGGACGGTTAAACGCGGATGGGAAGGAGAGCTTAAGAGTCGGGAAGTTGGTTGTGTTTGAGCTGTTAGTCCACGGGGAGAAAACATCGGCAATGCTGGATGGAGGCGCCCAGCTGTCCCTGATTTCTGCCGGATCACTTTTCAAATTGGTGCAGGAAGGCGTGGTTGACGTAAACAAAAGAAATTACAACAGCACCCGGAACACGGCCTTCGACTTTAACGGAAAAAAGATCAACACATTTGGAGTTATTACACTCCCAGTGAATCGTGCCGATTTTAAGGAAGTTGAAATTGAATTCTACATAACATCGGCAGCATTCGGGTTCGACATGCTCATCGGGACTAATACACTCGGACTGTTAGGCCTAAAGATGTACGACGAAAAGACGAACACAATGATCGAGTTCGAATGTGTGTCGGAAAAGGAAGCAAAAACCGAACATGAGGTACGCGTTGCATGCAATGTGACACTACAGCCGAAATCGATCACCCTGGTCCAGCTTAAACTCGATGAGGAGACAACCAACGATCTTATCGTTACATCTAGTGACGAAATACAAAAGAACTTTCGAATTGAACCCAGCGCTGTGAAGGCGAAGGACAAAAACATTGTTGTCCCAATAACCAATTATTCGGCATGCGCAATCAAAATCCCCAGCAATGAGATAATCGGCGTCGCAGAGGTTGCCGAAAACGTTACAGAAGTTGGAAATGCCCTCGACTTTAAGCCAATACGAAATGTACAACGGGTTAGCAACCTTCAAACCCGGGAAGACAATTTTGTCGAGAAGAGAAACAAGTTGGAGGAAATACTGCCAAGTTTAACGGGAGAACTTGGAGAAGAGGAAAAGCAACCGCTACTGGAACTGCTTTTCAGTTTCGAGGAAATATTTGTAGTTGAAGACCACGAATTGACGCAAACAGACTTGGTGACGCATTACGTCGACACTGAGAAGACGCCACCGGTGAAGATGCGCGTAAGGCCCGTCCCCTTTGCTTTTCGAGAGAAGGTCGCGACCATGCTCCAAGATTATTTGGAAAGAGGGCTGATCCGTCCGTCATGGTCCCCATACGCGAGCCCTATTGTGTTGGTACCCAAGAAAGATGGCACAATTCGGTTCTGCATAGACTACCGAGGTCTGAACGCCGTCACAGTTAAGGACGCTTTTCCACTGCCAAATATTGACAACACTCTGATGATGTTGGGGAACAAGAAGGTGTTCAGCACAATGGATTTTATGAGCGGGTACTGGCAGATCAGAATGCACCCCGATTCCGTCAGCAAAACAGCGTTCATAACGGAATTCGGCTTATATGAATATTTGGTTATGCCCTTTGGGATGTCGAACGCAGTGGCAACGTTCCAACGGTTTATGACCAGGCTTTTCGACGGAGTTTTGAACAACTTCGTGTTCATCTACATCGACGACTTATTGGTGGCGAGCGAATCACTCGAACAGCATTTGGAGCATCTTCGAATTGTTTTCGAGCGGATAAAAACAGCGTCGTTGAAACTGAAAATAACCAAATGCCGTTTCGTCGCCGAAGAACTACCATTTTTAGGCCACATTCTCACACGTCGGGGAATAAAGAAGGACCGGGACAAAATTCGGCCAATCGCAGATTTTCCACCCCCGCAGAAGAGAAAGGAACTTCAATCGTTTCTTGGATTAATGACCTACTACAGAAAGTTCGTCTATAATTTCGGCAAAATCGCCGCCCCGCTGTTTCGGAAACTGAAGAAGGATGTACCTTTCACTTTGGGCAACGAAGAAATGGAGGCAATCAGCTCGCTGAAGGCAAAAATCGCCGAGAATGTGGTACTTCACTTCCCAGATTTCAACGCAGCACAAAATGACCCGACCAGAATGTTTCTGATGATGACGGACGCGAGTAAGATAGGCGTCGCGGCAATTTTGTGTCAGCCGGACGAAAACCTTAACGTTAGGCCCATTTACTTTGCGTCTCGGCAGTGCAATCAGGCCGAAAGTCGATATTCGCCAACGGAGCTTGAAGCGCTTGCAATTTGTTTCGGGGTTAAGAAATTTTCCCAATTTATCTCCATGATCCCGACACGCGTGCTGACCGATCATCGCGCATTAGTCCCAATGTTTAAAACCAACGGAGAGACGGGTAACTGGCGCGTGGACAAATGGATTATGCAAATAAGATCTCGCTTCATTCTTCGCGTTGAGTACAAACCGGGGAAGAGTAACATTGTGGCTGACGTTTTGTCACGGAATTTTCCGCATGCGAAGAAACTGGAGCACGAGAATGAGGAATCGGAAAAGTTGGCATTTGTCGGAGTGATCAAAGAGGGCGAAAAACAAGAGCCCCCCGGCAACAAAGAAGAATGGCAGCTGAAAACGCAGGAGAGCGAACTAAAAGCCTTGGTGGAATTCCTTCGAGACAGAATTTTGCCAGCGGATCCGCGGGAAATTCAAAGGGTTATGTCAATGACCCCATTTTACACACTGATTGACGGGCTGTTGTACCAATGCGAACAACAAACGGGAAAGCTGCGAATTTTCGTACCAGAAGAGTTTCGAAAAGCAATGGTGGATGAGCGGCATTCCGGAATTTGTGCAGGCCATTTCAGCGCCAAGAAATTATTCCTTCAGCTGGCGGAGAAATACTTTTGGCCGAACATGCAAGCCGATTGCAATCGAGCCGCGACGAATTGCAGAATTTGCGCTCACACGCGACAGCCGAGAGCAAACCAACCGGGCGTCCAAATGGTTAAAACGGCAGAACCTTTAGAGCTGATTTGTTTGGACATTTTGGACATTGGACGAAGCCGGTCGAAAAACAGATATGTCCTCGTCTGTGTAGACCACTTCAGCAAATGGACAGTTGCAGAGCCTATCCCGGACAAATCGGCAGAGACTGTCGCCCGAGTGTTCGTTGAAAATGTGATCTTAGTTTTCGGAGCCCCGCGCCGAATTCATTCCGACCGAGGAAAAGAATTTGTCAATTCGACGCTCGAAGGAATTTCAAAAATCCTAAAAACGGAAGTCTCCACCACGTGTGGATACGACCCGCAGGCGAACGGATTAGCAGAACGCGCGAATCAAACAATAATTAGAATGCTGAAACGCTCGACAATTTCAGAATGGGACTGGGATTTGAGACTGCCATATGTAATATTCGCTCTGAATGTTACTCCCTCAATTGCGACAGGATTCTCGCCCTATACACTAATGTTTGGCAGAAATGTTAACTTCCCAACCGACGCAAACGTAAAATTTGACGTTGACCCACGTTATACCAGGGACGAAGATACATATCTTCAGGCCTTCCGGGAAAACCTAGCCGAAATTTTAGGAGAAGCGCGGAAAAACGCCGATGTCGCTCGCGAAAAGAATAAAATGGAATTTGACTCCCGATAATTCGTAAAAATAGGAAAATACTCAATTGGAGACAGAGTAATGGTCATCGTCCCGGCAGAAAAGCAAAAAGCAGGGATCAGAAAGTTGGCGTGGAACCACTTTGGTCCTTACAAAATCACGGAGATAACAGAGTCATCAGCTTTTGTGGTACCCGTCGATAAACTGGAGCGAACACCCTTCAAAGTGCCACTCGAGCGATTAATACACGTTCCTCCGGGAATCCCCGACATTTCCATCCTACCCGAAAAGAAAAATCCTTTCCGGCACCTGTTAAAAGCCATGGGAGTTTTTGAAGAAGGTTCTCGGGCTAATTTGGACAGTTTTGGGAGCGATCAAACCATAGGAGTCAAAAACGGGGCGGAAAATAGGAAAATGTTGGTCGTTTATTCGTTGAGGGCAACGAATTTTTCAGGTGGTGGGGCGGTTGAAGTGGAAAATCGGACTGAGACGTGCCGCCTAGGCGACGGTACCTTTCAGTGGCTTTCGGACTGTTCCGGCACCGGGCACGACAACTGCAGTCACATGCGCGTGTCCGACTTTGACCCTGTGATCGATCGGGCATCCGAGCTGGGAACGACTGTGGTGACCAACCCGATCAAGGCGCTGTTGACCGCTTTTGTCCTCCGCCGGCTCAATTCGAACACTGCCGCGCGTCAGCTGGTCTCGTCAATCATCACCGCGGACGCTGGTCAGGAATGGATTGCGTTCTGCGGCCACCGCGGCAATCTCATCCCCTCCACCGTCCTGCCCGACATCGCCGATTTGCGAGACTCGTTGGAGGCGCGCTTTCTCAAATGCCGCGTAGCTAGTCAGGCACTGGCCACGAGTGCGTTTCAGCCGCTGGCACTGGACCCGCCGGAGATGCCATTTCAGGGCGAGGAGCGCGAAGCATGGCTAAAAGTGTTTAGACAGGCGGCCTGGACGATCGAAGAGGTCAGGGCGAAGTTCATCCACCGGCTTCCTCTTCTGGAATACCCGCGGGCGATCATTGGCGACTCCACGGCACAGCAACTGTACACCGAAATGACGGAGACGGCGCTGATCTCGTCAGTAGAAGATGGCCTGGCGGGGATTGTGCGTCAGTTTGCTGGCCTCATCCTGTCCTCCAAAGTGCGCGCTGTTCTGCTTGTTATGGGGCGTGACGCGTTGCTTGCGGGCGAGACGATGGAAACAACATTGGAGTACCTGCAGCGGGTGAAGGAGCTGTGTCTGCGCTATCGCCATGCAAAAATCGTTTGGGCAATACCGCCGTATGTGCACACGCGTCGGGTGGCCTATGAACAAATTCTGGACTTGCTCATCTCCCTCACTGATCAGTGCCCAATACAGCTGGCGTTTGTCACGGCGCGGGGACGGTCACTGGCGGAACTCTTTCGCTACGGCGGCACACCCAACGGACAGATCGTCAACCAGACTGGCATTCTGACCGACGCCGGTGTGCGGGCATTCCTCGTCTGGTTGTACAACGTGGTCAACTTTCCGGGCGAGCGGGAGTTGGGGCGGAGACGTTCAGTGGTTAGCCGGGTGTCCCAGGGGTCCCCGAACCGTCTAGGCGACGGGAATGGACCGAGTCGTGGCGGGAACGATGGAATGCGCCGGCCCTTATCGGCGGGAGCAGCTCGCGGACCGCCGGGAACATCTCGAGACCGCTGCGACCGCTTTCGCCGCGACGAACGACAGGGTGGGCGAGTCTCCATCCGAGAACGGCTGTCGGCGTCTAGGCGACGTCCGGAGCTCGGCTCATCGCGTTCGATTCGGCGTTAGCACTCACCCGCCACCAGACACCTCCCCGGTTCAACAGCCAAATTGCCTTTGGACTTCTGCTTATTTCCCCCCCCCCCCATTTTCTCTCTTAGCGTCGGGGCGCCGCTTCCTTGGACGGGCGGGATGTGATGTTGGATTTTGGGACAATTTGACCTTTTTAATTTAAATGTTTGGCGTTTTGGTGGCGTCTTTTTGACATCCAATTTTCCCTTGTTGTGGCTTATTTTCCTTTTTTACGTGTGGACTTTCAATCGCCCCCTTCAATTTAATTGCTGTGCTAAATAAATAATCCGTCGCGTAACTGCTCGCTTTTGGACAAGACAGCTAAAGGCCCGGCCACTAATTTTTCTCACAATGCTCCTTTAAAGATCTATATTTCCGAAAATTTGAAAGAAAATCCATTTTTTAGTTTTTATGTTAAGGAAATATAAACACTACATATATGTACATTTGAAAAATTAAAAAATGATTTTTTAAATTTTTTTGCTCATAATTGTGTTTTATGATGATCTTGAATTAATCAATAAAAACTAATAAATAGGTGGCTGGCAAAGCTTTTAGTACGTGAAATTTACATTCTCAATTTTATTTTTTATCTTTCAAAAAAATTTACAATTTAAATATTTGATTTAGCAAAGAAATGCATTTAATTTTTCACTTGACTTCCATTCTTTTGCTTCTGATTTATCTCCAAAAAGTAAATGCAATAAAAATTTGGGTAAAGCCGACCTCGCTTGTATATAAAGCGGAAATTAAATGTTACAACTCCTCTCCAACTCATTCAAGCAGTATTTTTGGCGCAGTTCAGCGCCAACAACTTGTAACAATTGGGTCAGCAAAAAAAAACAAATTTACTGAACTCCGAACACCAGGATTTGTGGACATTAAGCCGGATTTTAGCAAATGTGAACGGAACAACCCAAATGTGCTTATTCAAATTACGAAAGCTTTTTCGCGCGAAATGGTCGGTTGGTTACCCAATTAAACATTTTGTAGTGAACAAAATTTTGTCGAATGATTGTTATGATCAAAAAAATGTCATTTTATTCCTTTTAGAAAGAATTTGAATTTACAAAATCGGAGCTTATGTTGAGGCAAACTCTTGTGTTCGGATTCCGTACGGATCCATCAGTTTTGAAAATGTTTTACACAAAACACGCTTCATTAGAGCATGAATTGGTGATTCGTTGCTTTCAATGCTTTCCCAAAACATTTGTCGGATGTGCGTGGATAACATTTGGGAGTGGAATTAAAAAGTCAAACGAAAAAAGTGTAATTATTCCAATTTATGAAATTGAATTGATGTCCGGTTGCTATGGAACAACGATAATGTTAATGTTAACAAATGAACAGACGACGCCGGCACCGGTCTCTGGCAAAGTTAATTCCATTTTGATTAAATTTCATTTTTTATTTCAGTTTTTAACGAAAATAATTGAAATGCCATTAAATGCGTTTGTTCATTTCAATGAGTTTAACTATGATTACCGCCAAAAAATAATTATTTCGTATGCGCAACGCGTAAGTGCTGAAAGAAGTGTTATTCAAGAGTAATATGGCCAATTACCCGCCCGCCGGTGTGTGATTTGTCATAAAAAACGTTTAAGAAAATATTATGCCAAAATTGTTTTGATTTAATTTTAAATTTAGCGTCAAGTCGCCTTCACAACCCTTGTGGCCGCCATCTGATCATTTGTCGTGGTGACTGTTCAACTAAATTCGGAACGGGAAGCAGATGCCTAGTATGCCGTGAAAAATAAAAAAACCAAAAAATTTTACTAAACGAATGTTTTTCCCCTTTTTTCTTTGAATTTTGGAGAATGCATTTCTTCTACAAATCGGCACCGCTGACCCCTTACCCCCCCCCCCCCGCGCCCACCAAAAGTGAAGCAGAATTCTCAAAAACTTGTATTCTTGACCAATTTTCGAGATTCAGTTGAACGGAAACAAGAAATTGTTGGAAAAATTCATTCAGACAAAAAAAAATGGAAGCCATTTGAACGGGAATAATGTAAATTTTGCGTGTACCTGATTTTTAAATTGGTCCGTTTAAGACGCGTTCCAACTTACAGAAACAAATAAAGCAGACTTTTATTTCCATTAGCATCAAAACGAGAGATTTAAGTCCTAAAACAACAATAATTTTGATTTTTGAAGAATAACGATTTGAAATAGGTAATCGTAGACTGGTAGTCTTAAGCTTGGGCCACATCTCTTTCAACATCTGCTGCCTTTCATATAGATTGGCAATGTGACCTGTGTATTTTAATTTGTTTTCATCCGAGTAACTGTACTTTTTATACAGATCAGTAATGTTCATTTTAGTCGTAATTTTATACTTGTGAAGATTAAAAGATTTAATGTGAATTCGCTAAATACATTTATTAATTAAAATTGCATAATTAATCATTAAATGCAATATAGCAATAATATAAATTTGAAAATCGCATTTGTATATTTTTGTTTTCAAAAATGGAATTTGATAGAGACCGAACCAAACTAGCTAGATCTGCGCGGGTCCAAATTTTTTTTCTTTTTTTGGGATGCCGACCATGTACTCGGACCAGGGTGTATATGGGTTTGAACGTGTCATGCTTCTCGGATTTGGCCGGATCATGTGCCCGATGATTGGTTCAAAAAGTCTTTAACCCGGAATGGCCAAATCCGATCTTTAGAATTTTGGTGGACTGCCAACAATAGCGGACATTTCATTTTCGCCTCCATTCGTCTTTCGTTCCGTCGACAATTCCGGAGAAATTTGCTTCCTTTTCTTCATTTCTTTGGTAAATTCTGCCGGCTGATCATCGGCCAAAAACCAAAAGAATGTGTTGGCCTAAATTTATTTTTAAAACAAAATTTGAAATTGTTTTATTATTTCGATCTTTTGCCAAATTAAATTTTTTGTTGAAAAAAGTAGTTAGAAAATCCATTTTTTAGTTTTATGTTAAGGAAATATAAATACTACATATAAAAAAAAAATTTTAAATTTGTTTTGCTCATCAAAATATTTAAAAATGCATTTTTGACTTACAATAACTAAAACGACGCTCATCCCCAAGAAAACGTTGCGCCACTGTTCATGTGAAGATTCGTCTTTTATGAATAACAGAAAAATCAGCGGCGAGACGAACAATGTAACGGATTTCTCAAATTGAATGCCAGCAACCACAAAATGAGCAAATTGTCTGTGCAAATTAATAAATTTAATAAAATACAAAAAATACTTAATAATTTTAATAATAATTGTATAGTACTTTTAAGAATATGAAATAAATATTATAATAATAAATTAATTTGGTGTGAAATATTAGAAGGTTCAAAAATTTAAATTTTATTTCCAAACGCTAACCCACCGACTGATCAGAGTAGCGCACTTATAAAAGCCCCCACAATTTGTAGACACAACAGCAAAATTCATTGTCATCAAAATCACGGCCAAAAATGGCATTTTCTCGGGCACAAATCCGGTCAATGCGAACATAATGCCGGAACCAACCAATGCCAACGAATTAAACATACGCATTCGATTAACCTCATTCATGCAGCTAAAATTTTGTTTACAGATCAGATCACAATTGAGAAATTTATGTGTGAGTGTATTAGTGCTGCACGAGACCCAAAATTTCTCGATACTCGAGCCCAATACTTTACCTCGAGACTCGAGCCCGGGCCCGAGACCCAAAAAACCCGAGACTTTTCTCGAGTCGAAACCCAAGATTCGAGAATAGCTTTTTTCTCGTGTAGTAGAACATCCGATAAACAGGTTATGACACAGCGTTTAACCAATGAGCACGCGCAATGAATGAGAATGTTTTGCAAAAAATATGAAATTAAGGAATTTGAATTGATTTGTCCTTATGTATTTTACAAAGCTTAAAGCTCAGAATTCTGTAATGAATTTTTACCAAAAAGGCCTAGGGGTGTAAAAAAATTGAGAAAATCGAGACTAAATACGCAAGACTCAAGCCCAAGACCCAAAAACTCGAAACTTTTCCCGAGTCGATACTCGATATCGAGACTCTCGTGCAGCACTAGTGTGTACGTCAGTGTGTCTGCCATCCATCCGGCGCCAATTTTGACTGGAATATGCAACAGGGCGGGCACGGCACTCCAAATGCCCGTCTCGCGAACGCCGTAGCCGAGCACTTTGGACACATAAGTAGGTAAATAAGTGATCAGAAACACTGCGGTCACAATGTCCGCGAAGGCATTTAGCCACACCACCCAGATCACTTTGTTCGAGAGAATGGCACTAAAAAAAATTTTGATTTTTATTTTAAATATTTTTGATTAAAATTCTTAATTATAAATAAAAGGTATTATAAAAGCAAATAAAATAAACCATATTGGTACCTACAGAAAACAATTAGGTTTTTTATGCATTAAAATTTATAAAGAAATTAAAAATCATAAAAAATTGGCAATTAATTTTCATTGTTTTTTAAATGAATAAATAAAAAATTACAATTTTTGCTTACCTGTATGGCATGTAACCATGAATTTCAATTTCGTCCGGTGTTTTCCCGTCTAGAATAGCGAATTTTTCCTCGTCACTGACGCATTTGTGGCACTCCGGATGGTCCGTGTAAATGAGAAGCCATGTGACAAATAAAAGTGGTGACACAAGCGCATGCACATAATAAACCTGTTAATATTTATTAAAGCATATTTTAAAAAATTTTTGCATTTAGAAATTTTTAAATATTAATAGTAAACCTTTTTTAAAAATTACTCAAATGGGTTACAATAATTTAAAATTGAGCTAAAAACAAACAGCATTAAATTTTTAAAAAATTACAGATTCTAATTTTTTTGAAAAAGTGTTGGTCTCCATTTTGAGTCTTGTGGTCAGTTTCGGTCTCGAGTCTCGGTAAATTTTAAGTCTCCAGTATCATTAGTGTCTAGTAAATACATTGTTTTTAATAGAATATTGCACAAAACTGGACATCCATCCGGTTAACAGCCGGGTTTGCCGGAAACCCGGGGGTTAACGGTGCCGGATGTCTCGGTGTTGTGCAGCAGGATGTCTTCCGTGTCAAAAAATACGGAATGCCAAAAAATACGGAATTTTACGGAGAACGGAAGGCATCCCTGTTGTGCAAGCCTAATTTTACATAACATACCCATGGCCATCCAAGTGCAGGTGTAGAACTTACCTAAATAGAAAAGAATAAATTTAAAAAACATACACATTGAAACTCACAAAGGCTGCCACTGGATTTGTCACTGTGACGGCAATTGAGGTGAAGTTGGTCATGCATGCACTAATAAATTAAAAAAAAATTAATATTACTAATTAAACAAAATTACAGGAAAAAGCCGTGTTGCCGAAGCGAGGCCCAACGATGGCACACAAAGCCAATGGCGGCAAAATTAGCTCCATAAGCGAACCCTACAAAATATAAGAAGAATTTAGCACCATCCAGTTTATCAAAACATTTTTTATGGAGTTTGATCATTAGTAAGAGAGCAGGGGAAACGGGGTTTTAAGCAAAGTGGAATGAAGCGAAGAATGGTCCTGACCAACCATTCAAAAACGTACTTTCCCATCCATAATTTATGCGCAAAATTAATCGAATTTGTGACAAATAGGAGGAGCAAACGGAGGACAGATTTGTGTTTACGCCTTTTTTTTTGCCAAAAAGACCTTTTTTGGGGGGTGGGGGGAGAGAGAAGGTGCCCATAACCGAAAAATATCTTTTTAAATTTATATTTTTCTTATTTTAGAAAACATTCCGGCACCATTTAAAATGTTTTACGCAAATTTTCTGACCCTGGAACACACGGATGACCATGAAAGCTGCCATGCCATGGCCAGCGGCCATCGGCAACAGCGCGGTGGCCAATGTGCTGATGACGCCTGCGGCGAAAAACACATAGCGCGCTCCGTAACGCGTGTACAGTGCACTGAACGGAAAGGTGCTGACCATGCTGGCCAAGCCGACCGCGTAGAGCAAGCGCGACTTCTCAATGGCCGAGTACGGCACAGTGGGTGGCACGACGGTGGAATCGTTCAGAACGATGAACTCCGAGGAGGTTGAGTCAGCAGAAATATTCTAAATTTGTTTGTGGAGTGGATAAACCTTTGTTTAAATGCATTCCTTATTTTTTAATTTAAAATTATAACAACACAAAAAACAATTTGTTTTTGTCCCACCCAATGACCGCTCGTGACGATGTGCGAGTCGGCCGGGTACGAAACATTCTCCCAGTTTGGTCTTCGCATCAGAATCAATGTGAAATTGAACGCGATCATATTGGAGCAAATCGTTGTCAAACATAACACAGTCACCAACAAAATGGCGTAGCGAAAGCCAACGCTACTGCAGCAACAACTACTACGGTCACCGTACCCTCCAGCAACAAGCGGTGCTGGTACGGTAGCATTGCATTGTTTTTGATCATCAAAATGATCCATTATGGTTCAGCTAGATATTATTTTTAATGAGATCTAAAGCCTAGCAAACGTTAAATAAGGACATGACAATAAAAGGAAAGGTATTCACGCAAAAAGACTTACTGATTTTTTTTATAAGATAATTGATAATTTTATAAATAGGGTAGGATACCCTCATGACGGGGACCATTGAATTGGGACGGGAATTGTCCCGTCGGGACTCCCGACCTTCCTCTAAAATCTGTTAAATATTTAATCGTTTTAGAAAATTTTGTATAAATTAACAGACATTTCTCAAAACCCTGACGGCGCCTACCGGCTCGCCGCCGGCCTTCCAAAAAACATAATAAAATGTTCTCTCGGAGAAGCAGATAAGCGGCGGAATAAATTTTCTTATCCAAATCCGAGTTTTTACAAATTTTGTTTTTTTTTTAATATAGGTATTTAATTTTCAAATTATCCGTCCCCGAACGGTCTGTCCCCGCAACCGGAGATCGCCAAACTGCACATCCCCGAGATCCCCCCCCCCACCCCCATCTTCGAAATTGTCGGGGATTTCCCTATGCCGCACAGCCCTAATTGGAACTTTAAAAAATTGTAAAATAGTAGCTTTGGTGCAAAAATAAAGTGCAAAAAAAATCCAAATTTATTGGAATTTCTCCATTTTGAGCATAAATGCGAATGTGTGTGGCGAATAATCATCAAACATTAAGGCATTAAAAGAAATTTGAGAATATAATGCACAATCAAATGGCATTAAAGAATTATATTTGGAAACGATAAACTTTCAGAAGCAAAAAATGGATAAAATTACCAGCTTAAAATTTTTATTTAACAAAAGGTAATAAATTTTTAAATCAAATTCTTTATTTTTATAATTAATTTTTAATTGGAACGAACATTTGGAACCTTGCCGATTGCTGCCATTTTGATAAAAATATTGATTAAACTTACCAAATTTTTTATATCAAAGTGGCTGACAGATTTATATTATTTTAAAAAAAATAAAATTTTTTAAAAAATTAACTCAAAAAACAAAAATTTATTTCAAAATATGACGCATTTTGATGCCAAAACAAATATTTTTTATATTATAACCAAAAAAAAAATTCAAATTACATAATTTGTACAATAAATATTCGGTCAGACGAAGCGCAGCCAAACATAAAAAACCGAATGATTGTGCTTGTGAGCAAACATTCGATTCTCAAATATTGCGCGATGAAGGTAAAATTGTGATGAATGAATGGGTGGGGAAAAACGGGGGGAAGAGGATGAACACTTGACAAATAATATTATTAATCGGACCAATTATAATATTTAAAATTGTAATAATTATTATTTTTTAAATAAATGTTGCGAGAAAGTTTTCAAAACATTAAAAATTATGATCTTTTGCCGTCGATAATATATAATCGGCGTTAGTAATTGCCAACAAATGAAAAATTTAGAAAATTTTCGAATTATAAAATAAATTTTAAATATTTTAGACGAACTTAATGACTAGAGACGGGATTTTTAAGCACTAAAACCTCGAAATAGGCGCCTAAAAAACCCCCCGAAATAGGCATTTCAAACAAAAAATAACTACAAAAATCCCAAAAATCAGTCCATTTGCGAGCAATAGCAAATCAAGTTTTCAAGTTGTTTTTGGAAAAATTCACATTTTTTTTGTAAAATAAAAAAAAAAACTTTTTTTAGGTGTGCATTTTTAGTTAAGAAAAATTTTTGGTACATTTTTGTTATTGGTGCATTTTCTGAAGAAATTTTTCAATCAAATATTGTAAAAATGTGAAATAAAAATTTGGCAAGTGGGAAAAGTGGAAAATGCGTACGTCAGAATTATTTGACATTTTTTTGAATGACACATGACGACAATATTTTTAATTGAATGGAAAAAATCAATTAGAATAAAGATTGCGTTTGTGGGGGAACTAATTAACAAATTACAACTTACACCAACATGTGTTTTTTTTGAAAACGATCAATTTGGCGAATTCGTCTGTTGATCAGTTAACTATGATCACCAATCACCGCGCTATCGTTGTAGGCGACATGAAAACCCAAAATTGGTGGTCATGGTCGCGTTAGTGATATTTGATAAAAGAAAATAAATAATGATGGAGCCTATTATATTTATTTATCCCCCCCCCCCATCGAATTGTGTGACGAGTACGGATCACTGAGAGATCAGCGGGCGAAAATGAAAATGATAGGATTTCGAATTCAGAGGCTGTGTGTGTGAAATTTGTGTGAATGTATTTAGAAAATTGATTGCAAAAGGTGCTGTCTTTTTGGTTATTTGAAAATTTTTGAAAACGTTTTGGCCAATTTCATTTAAATTCAAAAATTTACAATAATTTTCAGTCCAAATCTTATCCAAGATTTATTAATTTTTGAGCCCGGCTGGGCAGGGACCTTGCCAAGTCTCTGGATATCCGGTTCCCGAATTCCGGAAAACCCAAGGAAAACGTCAGGACTTAGATTGAATATAAAAAACTCGATTTTTTTTAGTGTAAAAACCATTAATTTATAGTCCAACTCGGGCTAACCTCAATAAAGTCGTAATTGCTACATTAAATACCATGCTTTTTTCCAGAAATCCCTATTCTAATCTTAAACCCGATTCCTGTTTTTAGAAATTTCTGCTCTAATTAAATTTCAACTAAATTCTTTGGCGTTAAAAGCGATGATTGAAAATATAAATGAATGATTTTTTGCATAAGTGAAAAACCTCAAAATATGTGCAAAAAGTCAAAAATTGCTTTAAAAACTCACAAACTTTTCAATTATGCGTAAAACCTTTCATTGTAATATTTAAATGGTTTAAGTTTAAGGTTTGAACTTTCGCTTTTCTAAAAAAAATGAAACGACCCTCTATTATTAACCACTTATCTTAAGAGGCCAATGAGCCAAGTCTTAGAACTTGTTTTATGACGAGTTTCTGCTTAAATAAATAATACGTCTTTTTCATTATTTTCACTGTTTACCAACCAACCAACCAACCTTTCAACGACGAAGAAAATATTGCCCCCGACAAAAAAAAAAGTGTGCGTTTCACTTTTCCCTGTTTGTTCTAACCACAGGAATGTAACCGGATGCCAAAATATGTACGCAATCCGGAAACCGAAATCCGGTTACATGGACGTAACCGGATGCCAAATTCCGAACATTTTTAGGTCCGGCTTGCCAGATTCCAGACTTTTTGGAAAAAACCCGAATTACCCGCAATTTACAAAAATTGCCGGTTTTTGGGTCAGTCAAAACGCCTTTAAATTCTGAACACGAGGTAGTTAATTTGCAATTGTGAAGGGAACAAAACCCTACAATGGATTAACACTTTTTGGTATTTCGGAGAATAAAAATGTTAAATATAGACTAAATCAGAAAAATTAGAAAAAGTCATATTTTAAGAGTTTGAAATTTTCCGGATTTCCGGAAATTCTTGACATTTTTCGGACAACAGGAAACCATTGCCAATTGCACAACCACCACCCGACGAAATATAATCGCATTCAAATGCATTTTTCATCATCATTGGGGGGTCCATTCACTACAAATCCGTAATCCTTCAATCTTTTTTTGTCCGCCTGGTCAAATGAATGAGGTGGATGGATTGCTGGCTGATGTTGAGCGATTTGTAGTGTAGAAAATTGGTGAACTCGAGAGCGACTGATGGCTAATGAAGAGAGGGGGGGAGGAACCAATTGTCGCAATTTTATATGGGCCGAGTTGGAGATGAAGCATTGGTAAAAACTGATGGATGCTGGGCATTCGCTAGATTTTTATTGAATCAGATTGGGTAATATAAGTAGAGATCGGACTTTCAGTGACCAAAAAACTTTAAATAAAAGGATGTAAATTGTTATTTGGACTTGAATTTAATTGTTGGTTCCAAAAATCTACAAAACTCTACATTCGGGGCAATCAAAATCAGGGTAATTCCGTACATTGTATTATTTACTACAAGATAAAACATTTAATTGAATTATTACTTATTTGAAAAATATTTGGCATATTATTCCAATTTTTATAAATTTTTAAAGCTGGCAAAAAAATGCATTCTTTATTTACAAATTTTTGTAATTAAATTCTACAATTTACTAAATTAAAATAATTAATGAGAATGATATACATTTAATCTAAATGCTATTTTTTCATTATTTGAAATAATAATAAAAATGTTGATGGAATGGCAATATGTCGATAAAGTCCCAATGTGAGCAACGACAAACAACACCTCCGTGAGTAAAATGAAAAGGCTTCTATTTTCACGTTTGAATCAAATTGGTTAGAAATTGACGAAGCAAATAATATTTAAGATATAATTATTTGTGTCCAAAATTTTGCTATTTAATATTAAATATTTAAGAAAAAATTTTTGTAATGATATTATAATAAAACAATTTGTATAAAATTTTATGCGCGCCAGCGGAAAAGTGACAGTGAACGGGCAGAGAAAATAAGCATTCTTTAATTTACTTTTGTGTCGCCATTTACTGGCCCTGTGGCCTAATGGATAAGGCGTTTGACTTCGAATCAAAAGATTGCAGGTTCGAGTCCTGCCAGGGTCGCACAAACTTTTTCTTTATAAAAAATATGCACTTTTTCCTTTAAACCAAATTCTCATTAGTATTTTGTCATTTTTATAAAAATTTGCTCAAGCAATAACTCCAGTGATGGGCGAAAATAATGTTTTTTATCCCGATGAAACGACAAAAAAATTCCAATAACGAAACGAAACTAGAAAAAATCAACGAAACACGAAACGCCCAAAAACTAACAAAAAAACACGAAACGAAGTTATTATTTTTTCGATTGGGGCTAT
Organism: Globodera rostochiensis; assembly: GCA_018350325.1. Taxonomy (NCBI): domain Eukaryota; kingdom Metazoa; phylum Nematoda; class Chromadorea; order Rhabditida; family Heteroderidae; genus Globodera; species Globodera rostochiensis. The sequence goes on from JAEVLN010000006.1 coordinate 772,077, forward strand.
ATTTCCCGTTTTTTTCTGCATTTTTGTTGTGATTGTCAAGAAAACGAGTTTTTTTAACATTCTGGGATACGGGTTAGGGTTGCCGGGGGTTAAGAAAAGGGTTTCGGATCGGGTCGACCCAAAAAACCTCGGATCGGCTTTTGGGTATCGATCGGGTCGAGAAAAATACCGTGTTTTGGGACTTCGGGTTGAAAATTTTTTTTTCAAAATATTAACCAAAAACCAAAATCAATTTATAAAATAATAAATTGTTAAATTATGGTGCAAAACACCAAATGCTCCAAGTTTTTTGCTGTTAACGGTTCTTCAAATCTGTCAGTACATATTATACCAGCCGTCGAAAACAGCATTTCACATTCTTGAAACCCCCACAGTGTGCAGATCAGGTCTGTCGTCCGTTCCCAATACTATTGTATTTTTAATTAGGTAAATGCAATTAATGTGTTCATTCTTTTCATCAAGTGCCAAAGTTGTAATGACAATTTGTCTTTAATTAATTTCCAAAATTAAATTTTGGCTGTCAATTTTTGTGGGCACACAGGTTAACTTATTAAATAGATTTATCTTTTAAAATAAATTTTTGTGAAATGAGTAGCAATGAGCAAAATTTATTAAATAAATAAAAAGGCTTAAATAAAACATTTGCTTTGCAGAAAGCCTCACTGATAAATTACGATTTTTTTAAAATTTATATTAAAATGGAAAAAAACTTCTATTTTGTTGCATAACATTAAGCTAAACCAGCTAAACATTTCGCCATGGTTAGCTCTATGGGCGCTAATAAAATTTTTAATACATTTGTATTTATTACAATTTAATAATATTTAATCATAAAAAATGAATATAAAAAAAATTTAGGTAAATTGGTATAGGCATTTTAAATAAAAATGCATATTTTATTCAATTAATAGTGACATATTATGCCTGTAATTTCCTCAATCCAATAAGCATCCAGCCGAGCGTATTCATTATTGAGGCTTTTGGAAGAAAATTTATTAAACAATTGTTTCCGGCCTTAATATTTTAAAAAATAGGTATAAAATGACAAAAAAAAATTTTGCTCATAAAATGGTCTGCACGACAAAACATTTTTAATTGCAAATTAGACCAATTTTTGCCCTCTACACACTTGTGTTTGTTTGATCATCGCAAGTTCCGCTCGAAAGCACGCCAATTTGAACAAAATTTGTGCCATTGTTGGCCGATAATGCTCCACCACTATCCCCCTAAGAAAATAAAAATTTGTGGAAATTTTATAATTAGGGGCCGGCCACCTTCTGAACCGTACTAGCTTCAATGCAAAATTTTTTTGATTTATTTGGGGGTTCGCATTTAGTCAATTGAGCAAATCGGCCCATGAGCTGCTTTGAACTTTCCGTACTTCCTTTACAGCTTTCTAAATTTTAATATTTTTAAAAATAAATTTATTTGTTTAATTAAAGGAATATTTTAAACATTTTACCAGTCGTATGCCCCCATCCCGCAATAATGGCACGCCCGCTTCGAAAATTTTTCGCTGAACCACAATGCAAACAAATGGGATAAATTGAGTCTTCAATCGATTCATTTAGCTGAATTGCAAAATTATTTTATTCATAAAATTTAATTTATAATGATTTTAAATATATACACATTGATTAATATGAGCTAAAAAAGCTTAAAAGATTAAAAATAATTCAGTTAATTTAAAAATTCAATAAATGCGGCCTTTATTAATGCCAAATCGTATGCGCTAGATCCGATTTTATATTGTGGATGAATGAACACATTGAAATTGTATTGTCGATTATACTCTTTAATAATGCCATTGTAATCATCCACAGAAAAATCCTGAGATGAATTAAACCCTGAAAAAAACATAATTATATTTTTTATATAATTGCATTAATGTTATTATTTTTTTAAATTAACCTAAGAGAAATATGTTTCCTTCAGGTTGTTCGGTAAAACAATGGGCAGCCAACAAAACAAATTCTGGTGAAATCAGTGAACCGGAACATGCATAGTAGGGGCTTTCTGTATCATTTATCGAAATTCCCAAAAAGGACACCGTCCATGGCATTATTGCTATGTCAATTTGGTGTCCACCAGAAATCTATTAAACTCTTAATTCTTGAATGCCTTTGGCAATGACGGCTGAACGGCTCCGGTTAACGAAAACAAATCCCGGAGGCTTATTTAATTAGCCGGAACCGATGTTTACGTTTTCGGCTTGATACTATCCAATGTCGGCGTATTATTTGAATATTTTCAACGAAAAAAATTCCAATTGCCGCATTATGGATACGATCAAGAATTTTTATTTCTAAATTTATTTTGAAATTCTTACAAGTGCATTGATTGGTCCACCACCAGGAAGCCGATGAGCATTTTTGTCGTCAAATGTGACGCAATTTGGTTGTTGTTGTTTGAACGCCCTCAATTCGCATTCAGCCGGCGCCCGCAGCGTTATTTCGGTCGGCTTTTGATCAAAACGTGGGAGCAAGTCCACCCCCAACAGCCAAAGTCCGGCATAATCATTCAAAAATGGGCCAAATTTTAATTGCCCAAAAATTTCTTTACCAAATTCTAAGGGCTCCTTTTCCGCTAAATTTTTAGTTAATTATTACAAAATATATAAGGAATAATAATTAATTACCTCCATCAATCATTAAAATTTTATCGCAAATTTGGTGCAAATCGAATTTCAAATGCCATTCATCTGTGTCATTTCTTTTATAAATTGATTTGATGCTATGGAATAGTTTAAATTTGTTAAAACTAACTTTATGCTGAAACTTTCATTGCCAACGATAACTTTCCCATCGGTGAACAAAAATTCAATTTTCTTGGCATTTTTTGCGCATTCATTGCTTTGCCCACTGAACATATTTTTTAAATGAAATCTTCCCGCCACTTTCCAAGGCAACTTTTCAACATTCTCGCCAAATAATGCACGGTTGTAGCACAAAATAAACCTAAAGTTTGAAATTTAATTATTTAGCAATTTAAATTTTTGCCTTGGGCAATTCTTGCTGGCGCTGATTCCAACTCTCGGCAGATAAGAATTTAGCAATTTGAATTCATCCATTTTCCTTAATTTTTAAATGAAAGTGTTTTATTTGAAATATTATGTACTGTTGTGGTCCATTGGCTCCATTAGACAGATGAACACCGAATGCAAAAGTGAGCAAAAAACAATTGAACAAGGGCATAATTAATTGATCGAATCGAAAATAAATTTATTCAAATTTTGACGATTTTGAATCCAAAAATGTGATTTGATTTGTATTTTTTGTTTTAGCTAATGGAAACTGATGAAAATGTGTGAATCATTCGGAAAATTGGCCGATTTTACTGACATTTTTATTCAATCAGTGCTGCCATTCATTGCTTAGAAGAATTTATGATAATTCGTATTAAAATTCGAAAAAAACAATACAGTCAAAAAAAAAACCCGGCCATTTTTTGTCGAAATTTAACGTAGTCGCCTATCGGCACTGCCGACCCCCTCTCCCAATCTGGCATGCCGACCCAAAAATGTCCGGCAATTGGCTTCCGGATTCTGGCAATTTCGAAATATTAGAAATTTGACTTTTCTCATTTTCTGATATTTTTCGCCCTTCTAAAGACCGAAAATTCTGATCTAATATTTCAAGATGAGAAAATTTCCAAGCGAATTAGTCTCCTATTAACGAAAAATTGGGAACCCAAGAAAAATTAAAATTTTTGATTGGTAGAATCCGATTCTTCAAATTCAGTCCAGTCCCGAATTCAAACACTTTTTTTGAAATTCAAAAAATTAATTTTGGCTTCAAAATCATTAAAAAAGGGTTGGGTTTCATTATTAGGCCTAGGCCTAAGCCACACTAATTTGTAAGCTGAGCTTATGCACTGCATTTGTGTAGAGTCGCACGGTGATCATGAAATGGTATAAATAGGGATGCTACTTCTAGACATGAAAAATTGCAAAATTGGAGCCTAAATAGGCACAAAAAAGTTCTAAAATAGGCACAAAAATCCTCAAATGGCACAAAAATTTTCAAATAGGCACAAAAACGTATTTTCCAACCATGTAACCGGATGCCAAAATATGTAAGCAATACGGAAACCGAAATCCGGCACATCCTTGGGGAACCAGGGACGTAACCGGGCCAAATTCCCTAAATTTTTAGGTCTGGCCTGCCAGATTCCAGACTTTTGGCAAAAACCCCCCGAATTTACGCCGGAATTTTACAAAAATTTGCCGATTTTTGGTCAGCAGGGGTGCGTCGAAAGAAAAATTTTATCGAAACGAAATTGACTTCGAAATCGAACTTTGGATGAGTTGGGTATGGATGAGTTGTAATGGTTTTTGTTTTAAAAAACTAATGTACATATAAAAGCAATGCTCATCAAAAAAGAAGGGAGAAGAAACTCAGTTTAAAACTTTCGTTTGATCTATTTTCTTGTTTGTTTCAAGCTTGTTTGAGTCCAAACGGCAGCGCCCATCTGGGGTTCTGATCAGTTTATTCAACGAAATTTGTTATTGCATTGCTTTGTATTGGCGTTATGCGATTGTAATTCCAAAGAAATCAGATAAATTGTTTAACCAAAAGCAGCAATAAAAAGTAATAAACATCAATGACGGAAAGATCGTTTTAGCGGAAAAACGCCCAAACCCAACGGAAAACGGAAATTTTTCAAAGTGAATTCAAAAATTTTAGTCATTTTGTAGAAAATTAAATTTTATGGGACAGAAACGGTGGGAAGTCAAAAAGTCTAATCAATGATCAATAATTTGTCCGGGTTCCTAATTATATGCTCAGCTCCATGTTTTTACCCAATGTCATTTCGATGACTGTTGCTTTTCAATCTAACAAATTAAAATTTATTATTTATAAATTTGTTGTATATTCTTGTTTTCAGTCTTATAAATATTATCACTTTACATAAAAATAAAATTTTGGAATTTAAAGAATTAATTTATCAATATTTATTTTTACATAGCCTAATCAAAAACTCTTGTATTTAACAAAATTGCCTACCATTTTGAGGATGAATTTACTTTCTTTTGTGTTCAATTGCTCAATCTTTTGCAGACCTGGAAATGATTTTTTTCCAATTTTTACGCCTTGCCTAAAACATTACCTCCGCACCCATCGATCAATTGGATCACTTTTTCTTTATTCTGTGCATTCTTTAAAACTCTCTTTATTCCATCAAGCACTTTAAGCGTAATTTCCTCATTGCTTCCCCCAAGCAAATTACAAAAAGGCCCAACAACTTCATTTTCCATATAAAATTATTGTTATATTTTATTAGTATTTATTAAAAATTAAATCCAAAAAAATGTGTTCATTATTTTGGAGGATATACTTGCCATAATCTGTATATGCTCCACATCAATGCAGTGCCAAATTAAATCAGGAATTTTCTCTGCAAAAAAGAATTGGTTAATTTTTTATGCCGGCATCTCGATTGTTGAATTTCAATTCTTGGCATTCTGTTATTCCCTGGCAAGAGAAATAATCCGTGCCAAACTTTCTTTCATTAAATGTAGAGAGTCTCTAACAATTATTCCATATTGTAAGGCTATATACCGACCGAGTATGCTATCAATAGCCCACGCTGCTTCTTCGCAAATTTTATTATTTTGCGATTTAAGCAAATTTAATAAGGGCAGCAATGCGCCAGCTTCAATAACAGCCAGTCCAAGATCGTAAGAAGCACCACCAATTTCCTTTAGAGCCGTAGCTGCATTTTCACACACTTTCATATTCGGTGATTGGAGCAGACTAACTAAGAGCGGCACGGCACCAGCTTCAACAACTTCACGTGCTTCGTCATTAGCAATGCTGCTTAGGGCCAATACTGTATTTTCACACAAATCCATGTTTGGCGATTGAAGCAGATTAACTAAAAGCGGCACAGCACCAGCTTCAACAACTTTGCGTGCATGATCAACGGACGCAAAGGAAGCAATATTTGCAAGGGCCCTGACAGTTTGTTTGAGCACCTCCAAATTCGGTGATTGGAGCAGCTTAACTAAGCGCGGCACGGCACCGGCATCAGCGACCTGCATTGCATCATAAAAGATACCATTGTAGCTCATGGTCTCGCCGCGTGCTTTGCGATCAGCAATATTTGCAAGGGCCCCGGCAGCCTCGACAAGAAGATTGTCACTAAAAATGGCTCAACAATTATGTTAAATTTTGAGGGTAATTAACGACGCCATGATTAGAATGCGTTTAAATTTGCCTACTCTGTCGACTCCAAGCACTCGACAAGGACTTGCAAAAAGTCAAAGCAATTTTCATTAGGTTCTGCGCCTTTCGCGAATAAGCCACGAATCTGGAACACCGCAGCAAGTCGCGCATTTGGGTCCGAACTTTTCGCTTGATTTACAAGCTTTGGAAATCAAATTAATGATCAAAACAATAATTTAATCAATTAAACTACCTGAATAGTTGTTTCGTCTGCGTCACTGTCCGTTTCGCTGTTCATTAAACTGAAAATTTAGTTTTAAAGTTTCAAATAAATTTTAAGAGTTTTAAGAGATATTATGCGGAATAAAACTATCTTAAGAATTAAATTATAGAATTTGGGAGGACTTGGGCGACTTTCCTTTCGGACGTTTGGGAGCTTAAATGGTAAAAACCGACATTTTGAAAAATCCTGGACCTGGATTCTGCTGTTCCCGGATTTTATGGAGGTGCCTGGAACTTACTCATCAGAGTACGGAGATGACGGAACTGCTAACACCATTATAGGCAGAATTACGGCACTGACCAATAACAGCATATTCATTTTGTTGGGGTTTTTGTAATATTAAAAATGTTCAGAATAAAAATTAATGCTCGAAATGACTGAATTATATTGTAATATAATGTAAGCATTGACATCAATAAGAAATCAATTGCAAGAATAATTGATTATTAATGAGAATATTGTTCATAACGATTATTCATGGGTAAAAAAGAATTATTGTTTGAACGAATTGCTTGTAATAATAATGAATGAAAGATTATCAATCATGCAATTATTTTTTAGGGTGTATTTAGGAAAACTTTTATATTTACTTCAGATTTTATTTAAACTTTGTTAAATTTAAACAACAATAGTTAAATGAAAAATGGCAGAAAAATGTATAAATGTTTTTTTAACTTTTGGAATGGCTCTCACCGTCCACCACCACTTGGCTGCGATCGCTGCTTTATTTGAAACTTTAAAACTAAATTTTCAGTATAATGGGTAAATATTAGGGTAGGACGGGACCGGGACCGGTATTGAAATGGTCAGATTTTCCCATGTTGGTACTGAAATTTCTAGAGCAGAATTACGGCACTGACCAATAACAGCATATTCATTTTATTGGGGGGTTTTGAATATTAAAAATGTTCAGAATAAAAATGAATGCACAAAATAACTGAATTATATTGTAATATAATGTAAGCATTGACGTGAAATATGAAATTAATGGCAAGAATAATTGATATAATAATGATAATATTGTTCTTAACGATTATTCATTGAGAAAAAACTAATTATTTGAACGAATTGCTTGTAAAATGGTTTCGGGATTATCTCGGTTTTGTAAAGCCGAAATTCTGATCCCGGTCCCGGTCGGAGCCCTCCCTCCCATTCCTAAAGGAGCCCTCCCTCCCATTCCTAAAAAGTTTCAAAAAATGTCGTATTTTTAAAATTTGACGCGCCAACATAAATGTCAAAGGCACGGACTTTGACTATTATAAAAAAAATTCCCCCCCCCATTGCCAATCCCGGGTTTAAATGCTGGTCCCGATTATTCCCAAAAATTCCTGTCCCGACCATCTCTAGCTGTAACAGAAATTGAGTTGGCCGCAAATCGAACCAGAAGGAAGTTTTTTTAAACAGTCCGGTTAGCCCATTTTTGCATAGAATTCCCGCCCCCCCCCGTTAAAAATACCATTGGGCCCAAAATAAGGGGAGCGGGAATCCCTAAAAACATTTTGTAGACCCCACGAATTTACCCGGAATTTTACAAAAATAGCCGTTTTTGGTCAGCAGGGGTGTGTCGAAAGAGAAAATTATCGAAATCGAAATTAACTTCGAATCGGAATTTTTTTATTTCGATTTTCGTAAGAAAACCGAAAGAAAACCCTCAAAATTATCCAAATCGAAACGAAACAAAGAGACTTTTCGAAGGTGGAACAAAAATGCACTCTTTTTTTAAAACAATTTTTTTTTGCCCTGATGAAATGACTTTTTTATTTAATATATTTTTCTTGCATGGGTGGGTGGTCAAGTGCTGCCAATATTGTGTGGACTAGAGTCCGGGAAAAAATTTGCGTGACGGGATTCCCGCACGGTAATGACCAATGATCGCTCTCCCCCCCCCACTCAATTGTTTTCCCCACATTAACAACTGTTCCGGGGGCGGTCTCTCCCACTTTTTGGGCTGTTACCCAACACCTCTGATCACCCCCCCCCCACACACTTCTGTTCGGATCCGATCCCAACCAACCCTTCCTTCCCCCACTTCCCTACCCGAATCGGGGGAGTTTTCCCCAGTCTGTAACCCCTCCCCCCGAATAAAGGATGGCACACTGACAACAGTGCTTGGGGAGGGCAGGCCAAACCCATCGGCCTCCTTCAGAATTCATGGAGGTCCCGCCTAAGGAAGTGGGGAGCAAGGCGGAACATGTAAAACCAATTTTTTTTATTCCCAAATTGAAAACATTTAAAATGATTAAAGGTTAACAAAAAATATTAAAAAAAAAAATTAATTAAAATTATAGCAATGACATTTTAAAATTAAACAATAGAGGTTAAAGCCCAGTAAGAAAATGAAGAAAAGAATAATGCCCGGCATGAAACTGAAGTGATTAAGGCCCTGAATAAAAATGGGAGGCAAAGGGAATCGATTTGTGTCCCAAAGGCAAAGAGCCAATGGGGCTAAAGAGAGAAGAAAGAAGGAAGAAGAAGAAAGGAAATTGGAGAAAAAGGCCCAAGGACAAGGTAGAATAAATCGGGAAAAGTATGCGCTTTTAAAAGAAGGAAAAGAATTGAATGAAATGCGGAACCCCGGAAAAACATTAAAAAGAAAATAAAAGAAAGGTCAAAATCTCAAACAATGGCCCATCAAACGGCAGTGGCCTCGGGCAATGGCTGAAAACGGTTGGATCAAAAGATTGACCGATGGAATTGTAAGAATAAATTGGACTTACGACAGCCAATGACGTGAGCCGAACGCTTTTGCGAGTTCCTCGACTGATCGAGCTGCGCCCCAGGCGACGGGCACGATCATGAGTCGTCTAACAAGCAGAATAAAAAGGGGGAATAACCAAAAATTGAGAAGTTGGGGACCAATACCATCCCGAAGACACAACGAAGAAAGATCGCAAAAAGGATGCCGGAGGCAAACCCGCAAATAACCAAAAGGAGAGTAAGGAGCAAAAATGTGTTGTCACTGACGGTGACGTACTGCACGAAAGTGTTGGGATTAAGGCCGGGATTAACACATAAATCCGGGGCCGTGTACAAAAGGTTTTAAAATGGCCGATTTAATTCAAAATTTTGAAGTAACAAAAAAATGAGAGCAAAGGAATGGAAGAATGAAGGGGAGACTGCGAAAGTCGGAGGGAAAAATGAAAATGGCCGTGGGGAAGGGCCTGACACTTCGTTCTTTTGTATTCCACACCCCCCCCCCCTCCCCCTGCGTCTTACAAATTGCCAAATAATGGCCGTACGAGCAAATCAAAGGTGCAAATTAGAGCTGTTAACTCTATACTCTCTCTTTTTCTCTCATCGTTCGAACACTGAAGACGGACTTTTCTTCGCCGGCGATCAAACGGCTAAAGGCTGACGGCCGCACTTCTGCCCCAAGGATAACAAAGAAAAAGCGAACGACATCTGGCGAATGTTGTTCCGACAAATCGGAACATCGGAAAAGAAAAGGAAAAAAGTGAAAGAAATAAAAAATAGGGAAAAATCATATTATTTCCAATTATGGGGCAAATCTCTTAACAAACTGAGTCAAAAATTTCACAATTTGATCGGCCGCGCCTATCAAACCGCCGACCGTTATGTAAGTTGTCAAAAGCGAATTGCTCAAACCAAATGGGGAAAAACATCAGCGCCGCTTCAACGTTCACACTCCCCAAAAAGAGCCGGACTGCTCGGAGTCCCAAAACAAACTTTTGCAATAAAAACCAAAAATAAACGGAATTTTATTTTTTGTTCTTTGGATACCGTATACATATTTGTCTGGAGGGAGCAAAGTCCACAATTTTCTTTACGAAATCGGAATCTAAAATTGATGGAAAAGGAATCAGAACCAGTGACCCCGTCTAGTCGTCCCCAAGCGGCAGTTGGCGTTCGGGACAGATGGATCGGGCGGAGTGATCAGCCCCCTGCCCACTGATCACTAAGCCAAGCAAAAATAATGTGGAAATGTGGGATGAACCAAACAAACGGACCGTTGATTAATTGAATAGCATACACTCCCACCTACCAATCAAATTAGCACCTCTCATCAACAAAGTAGCTCTCCCAGCCCCCCCTCTCCTCCCCCCTTTTTTTTCTCGTGTTGCACGGCCGAAGGTTGGCGGACGGAGATGGCCAAAGGGCCCGTGAGCTGTCGCCGTCGGAGCCGATGGAAGCAGCTGGCCAAGGATAGATGAAATGACTGAAATGAACAAAAGCAAGGGCGATGTTTGGCCCGAGACCAATTAAGAGCTAACAGCCGATGTTTGGCCATAGCTAAATCTAATGAAAAACCCCGATGTAATAAAAAGCAATTAATAAATTGGTAATGGGGCGAAAGAGTATCAAATTGAGATTGGCAAAGAGAAACAGTTGTCCAATTGGGAAAGAGAAGAAGAAGGCGGACCGAGAAGGGAGCCAAATGCTTCCTAGGCCACTATTTGCAACATTTCCATTTCCCAAACCCATTTACCCAATTCAACACACAATTTTTTTCTTATTATCAAATAAAAGCAAAAAAAAAAACAATTTTTTTTAACGGAGATAAAGTTTCATTAATTTCATTTCTAATTTCCGAGATATTTTACAGGCTTCGCCGCAGCATTCAAAACCGAAGTGCAGCACAAACGGTTGTGTTCCAAAATTCGATGCATCAGGAGATTTTTTTAAATTCTTGCGCGAGTTCAATATATTAGCGACTGCGAGTGGATGCCAGCCACCGGATTGTACGAGATTACTTCCATTATTCTTGGAAGGGGAAGCAAAAGAGCTGTATCAGAATATAGCTCCAGATAAGAAAAATAATTGGCGGTCTTTGACCGAAGAATTGTCCAAGCTGACAAAAAGGCTTGACAGCAAAATGTGGGCTCGAAGAATGTTGGCTAAAGCCAAATTGGGCAGAGAGAGTGTAGTCGAGTATGCGAACTGTTAACTCAAATTGGAGAAGTAACAACAGAGGAAGAGGAAATTTTCGAGGGCAAACAGAGTATAATTGGAACGGAGGTCGAAATTTCCAGAGAGGCATAAACTTTGGTACTCAAAATTTCAAAAACCCGAACTTTAAACCAATGGGAGGAAACCGAATGTGGAATTCAAATTTTCCTCGACAAGAAGGCCCTTCCACCTCTTCGAGGCGGTCACCAACACCGTCAATGGCCTTCTTGACTCTGTGTGCGCTTGCTTGTTTGTTTTTGGGAGGAACTTCAGCTCAGTACCAAATTTGTTCCAACAGAGTACCAATGACTCCATTATGGTTACCTAATATTACGGACTGTTCAGTACCGAGCCAACAAAAGGCGGCTAAATTCAAAGCTAAAATGGATGTGACAATGAAAAGGATGGACGAAAAGTTGTGGGCAACAGAGACCCCAGAAAAAATAGATTATGCCTGGGTAGGTGAAAGGTGCCAAACAACAGTAAATGATTTTATTGAAGAAGGCCAAGGCGGAATTTTGGACTTTTATTTAGTAACTTCATTCGGACACAAATTAAACCCATACAAGGGTTGGGAAGATACAGCAAGGCTAACTTTTATTTGAGAAATTCCAGAACCAAGTGAGCAATTTTGGGCAACTCATTTTTCAGTTGGAGAATTTGTAGCGGAAATTACTGACGAGGCTGTCATTGTGGAATCGGAACAAAGTGTTTTTTATTTTGAAAAGGAAAAATCGGATGAGAGGGAAGGCATTATTGGGGTACCGGAAGATGCTTACAAGATGTCAAACGATGCATTCATTGTCATTCACAAGGACCAAAAAAGGCCCAAAAGGGACGCCAAGGTCAAAATTGAACCCATGAAAAGGAGATCGGTAAAACAAGAAGTTTTCTTTAAATATAAGCCATCTAACAGGACTGTATCGGATAAAAAGGCGTCGTTGAGAATGACGACAGCACCAACGACGGTGACAAGACCGACCGAAGCCCCCGAGGGTACCATAACCTTTCCCTGTACCACACAAAAAACAGTAATCAGTACGACACCAAAAATCCAAGTCACAACAACCACCCCAAATGTCACCAAAAGTGAAGAAGAGAAGAGAAATGGCCGTGAGGGCAGCTAATGATGCGCCAGCGGAATTGGAGGTGATTGAAGTTGGAAAAGAAGAGAAGGAAGGAAGTGCCAAGAAAGAGGCAGAAGAAAAATCCAAAGTTGAGAAGAAGAACAACCAGGAGAAAGAGATGGAAGAAAAGAAGGTCGAAGACGTGATCTCTCTCGATCTGAATGAACTGGAAAGCGGCGAAGAAGACATGTGCAGCCGCGCGGCTCATTTGGGAAAAGTTCGAAGTGCACTTTGGGAGTCTGTCTTGACGAAGTGAGAAAAAAGGATGGCCGAATCCACTGTCGAGCGTTTGGCCAGCTCCACAGCCAAGCGGAATTAAAACATTGGCGAAATGGACGGAAAGAGCCCAGAAGGCTGAAGTGTATGAGCGAAATTCCGGAGAAATTCGCCAAATACTCCAGCGCATGCTCGCGATACAACAGAAAGCGACCGACATACAAGACGAAGCGCAAGATGTCGCGCTAACCCTCAAGAAAATTTTGGGAGAAATGAAAGAGCCAAATGAGTTGGAAGCGCCCGGAAAGGACGGACCTCCAACCCTGGGAGGAACGAGTTGCTTCAGATGTGGTCGCATGGGACCTTTTGCTCGCGAGTGCCGAGACGGACGCGGTGGATGGCGCGGAGGACAAGACCACCGAACACGAGGACGAGGAACGAGTCGCAACCAGTCGGGACCATCGACTTCTTCAGCAACGCCGACGGATTGGCCCAGCTTTTTTAACCACTGTGGATGGAACAACGGATGGAAATGATCGAACAGCGGATGGAATGGGCCTTAGGGGCATTGATTTGGCTGGGCCTTGGTCCTTTAGAATATTTGTGTGCCGTTGCATTTTTTAAATAATACAAAATTCAAAAAAAAAAAATTTTAAACAAAAACAAAAAAATGCAACACATTTGAGCCATTCTTTGTAATTTTCGGGGACGAATAGGGGCGGTGGATGACCAATGATCGCTCTCCCCCCCCCCCCACAACTGTTCCGGGGGCGGTCTCTCCCACTTTTTGGGCTGTTACCCAACACCTCTGATCACCCCCCCCCCCCACACACTTCTGTTCGGATCCGATCCCAACCAACCCTTCCTTCCCCCACTTCCCTACCCGAATCGGGGGAGTTTTCCCCAGTCTGTAACCCCTCCCCCTGAATAAAGGATGGCACACTGACAACAGTGCTTGGGGAGGGCAGGCCAAACCCATCGGCCTCCCTCAGAATTCAGTAACAAGAAATTTAAAAATTTTTTGATTTCAAAAAAATTCAGAAAACCCGCCGCCGATTTTTATATGAGATTTTTCACTTTTATTTCAATGTACTTTTTTGCATTAGGCGGGTGAGAGGTGGGGGTCGGCGGTGCCAATAGGCGCCGCCGAGAAAATTTGAAATGTTTAACTCAATTTGTTAAGAGATTTGCACCGTAAATTTTAGAAATACGGTAATTTTTGAAGCTTTTTGGGAATGGGAGAGCTCCGACCGCCGGGAAAACTATGAAGAAAAAAGAGCCGATAAACGGGCGAAGAAAGTAAGTTCAGGCGGGAATTTTTTTGAAAGTTCGTCAGAAAGTCTCGTTTTATTTCGCGAAACGCACGTCCTCTCTAACTAAAAACGCTTTGCTGCCGAAAAAGCAGCCTAATTTAAATAAATAAATATTCATTTTTATTTGTAAAAGCGCTGTATAAAATTTATTCAATTCATATTAGTTTTAGTTCATGCAATATTAATTTTAATCATAAATCCACTTAAAATTTGTTCGAAAAAGCATACCGCCATTAAACGTTGTTTTGCTCCAAAACTCTTCTTAACCATATTCCGTTTTATAAGTTTTTTTGACAATATTTTGTCGACTTATGACTGTTAACTCAGGTGTCCGTGAAGTTTCGGAATTAAATCATAGGCGTATCTCTCTTCGAATTTATAGTAAGTAGCAGCATTTTTAAATGCTATATATATTTTTTAAATTTAAAAGTTTACGATTTTAAATAAATGACCTTTTTTTATATTATCATATACTAAACATGAAAATACACAGCGCCAAAGAAAATTTGTCAATGCCAAAACCGATGCCAAAATTGGAGCGATGAAATGGACATTGACAAAATTACCGTCCCTAAAATTAAAAACGCATTACATTTTCGAGTCTCGAGGATTCCAGAATTTCCCGTACCGCTTGAATCACTCCAGAAACGTGCTCCCGTACACACGCAGTTGTGGAAATTGCGTCTTTTTTGGTGGTGCAGATTTTTTGAATTTAACATGTACAGCATATTGGTTGGTCATTAGGTGCGTTAAAGAGGCCGAAACGTGAATCAAATTTTGGTCACAGCACTGATTATTATAAAAGTATATATTAATATATAAAGCGAATAATTATCATATATTAGCTAAATGCTATATTCAGCTATAAATTAAAACTGGATTTAAACTAAGGGTAGCACGGGACTGGTCGTAATTTTATACTTGTGAAGATTAAGAGATTTAATATGAATTCGCTAAATACATTTATTAAAGAATTTGTAATTAATCATTAAATGCAATATAGCAATAATATAAATTTGAAAATCGCATTTGTATATTTTGAATTTGATAGAGAAATGCTTTTAATAACGACATTTAATTTTTAAATAGAAAGATAATTAAAGTTTTCCTATTTATTTAATTAAATAGAAATTCAAATTAATGTAATAAATTAATATCTTCGTCGCATGTTTTTTGTGTCAACTCTTCTAATTTTTAAAGATTAAACACAAAATTAGCATTGTATTATTTTTCGTTATCTATAAAAGGCATTTCTAAATTCTTTCAAAATGACCGATTAACTTTATTCTACAATAAATAGCTGAAAGGTAACTTCAAAAGCACCGTATAATATTGAAATCCACAACAATTTACAATGTGGGATTTGGGACAGGAAAGTTGAATCTGTCAACAAAAAATGTTAAAAGTTTTTAAAAAGAATCAAAATGCATGTAGCTACAATCCTTGATTGCGTCCTTTTCATGCGGATTTAACCCGTTGAAAAACTCTGCCCCTTTTTCGTTATTTTGCAAATTTTTTTGTTTCACGCTTCAATTTTCTTATTTAGCTTTTCAATTTCGATGCCGCTGGGAAAGCTTATTTTGTTTTTAATCAAAGTAAATTTTCTTTCCTTTTACAATTTCGTTTGTAACAAACGTTGAATCCTTCGTCACAAAACATAAAGCTATAAATAGGTAACCACTATTGGACAAATTCGAAGCGATAAGGCAAATGACCTTTTGAACTCCAAGCCAAATTGAGAAAAATTTGGACCCGCGCAGATCTAGCTAGTTTGGTTCGTTATTTTGAATTATATGGCCAAATAATTTATCAAAATTTTTTTCGTCATTCTCAGAATCCAAAATTCATCTAACTTTTCAAGTCCATATATTTATATGAATTAAATGTTTTTTGATTATTACCCAAAACTTTGGCCTTTGCCTCGTTCATCAGCGATGTTCTCATATGTGCAGTCGCGATTACATTTATCACATGTAACACCAAAAACATTGCACAACGGCGTCTGCACGTACCAGGACTTCGGATTATCAATTAAAAAATCATTTTCCCTATCAGCACCGCCGACCTCTTCCCCCTCCCCTCAAACCCCGGATCTCGAGGCGGGTCAACCCAAAAAACCTCGGGTCGGGTTTCGCGAGAAAAAGACCGTGTTTCAGCTCTCGCGTTCGGGAAACGCGCCCCATCCCTGGTCGATATACCGAAAAAATACCGCGCTAATACCAAATTACTGCGTTAATTCCGTACCGTGCCGAACACTATTTCTTCACCATTGCTACTGTCCCTGTCTGTATCGGCCATGCTGCTCTGTCCGTCGAAGAGTTGTTGGTGTATGTCTGACCAAGCTTCGGCTTGACCCATTCAATGCCATTCTCATCTATTCGAGTTAATTATTTTCATTGATTTTGAAAATTTGGTTTTTAAAAAAAGCTCTACACTTTTTTTTAAAAAAAAAAATGATCTTATTAGTCAAGGGGGAGCCAATAGTGTACAAGCAGTATTAAATGAGCTTAAAGACCTTTAGCTGTGTCAATTTAACGTATCCCCTATTCCCTCATTAATTTGGTTGTATAGCTGCTGTTTGTGCAGTATTATGGTGAGGAATTTGCCAATAAAAATAAAATCCTCGAGAGCAAAGGGCTGTTACAAATATATCACTGTATTTAGCTCATTGGAAAATGAATACCCTTATTAACCTCCGCGCAGGACGATCGTAAGTTTTATATTTGAAACAAAAATGTTTTTTATTTATAATTATTAATAAAAAATGTTGTTTTTAAATTTATTTGTAAAGCGACTTATTTATAGTTTTAAACTAAGTTAGAACAAACCGGAGGTACCCGTTTTTACCGGTACTGAACAACCCTAATACTTATAGTTAGGGTGAAAATATGGTTCGGTAATTTAATTGAATAATACGATTTAAGACCTATTTCTTTTCTAATTTGATGATTTTACTAGTAATACCTTTTAGACAAATAGAATTTTATATATTTAGTTATGGAATATCACTTGTGAGATTTCAACTTTTGATTGCCACCTTAATTCAATACAGGTATATAATTTTTAATAATAAATAAGCTTATTTATTTTATAGGAAAAATAAATATTTAGTAAATTTTCAAAATTTTCTTAAACTTTAAAAATATACCTTATATATTTCATCTTCTGAATAGTAAAGCATTGATTAATTACTGTTTTTAAACTTAATTATTGATTAATTACCCTTATTAATTGTCACTTTAATTAAATATTATTGGAACTTTTAGTCAGTGTAACGCGAATACCCCAACTATAAACCTCAAAGAACCAAGTCAGCCGGGGTTAGAACTGTTTTAAAAGAAATAAAAATATTTGTTAAACCAAAAATACTCTTGAATTTTAATAATATGTTAATTTTATTTAATAAATATAAAAGATTTGTATTATGTCTTTGGAAGTGTAACAAAATTCAGTGTTAGATAAAGAATATTCAAAATTTGGCGATCCCACATTTGGCTTAGATGGTGGAGTAATTGAGATAAAGTCTGAACCAAAAAATCAAGTAAGTTATTTTTACACGGTGAATTTTTAAATTAAAAACCGACAAAAAAAAATTTATATTTTAAATTTCAAGAATTGGTGTGTTTGGGTGGTCGAATATGGCTTTCAAATTTAAAAATAAATTAAGCAATAACACAAAAATAAAACAATTTTTGGGGATCTTTTTGAATTTCACAGACCAATGACTACTATCCGTGGGCCGTTTTTGTGAAAGCTCTAAAGCATTGTCAAGACCCACATGATTTCATTTGGAATCAATGTAACGGAGTGTTGATTAGCTATCGTCACGTTCTTGTGGCGGCACATTGCATGATTTGGAACATGACAAAGGTTTCTGAATGCGTTGGAATTGCCGAGTCTGACCTCTTAACAGGGTAAACAATAATTTAACGTTTAATTAATCATTTATTATTTTTTACTATTGATGTGTTTAATGTGTGCTATGCTGAATATATGACAACTTCCATATTTTAGTATAGAGTTTACTGCACTGAATTAATAAATGATCAATTTATGTACCTTTAATCAACAAATATTTTTAAACAGGAATAAATTTGTACAGTCCGACGAATTGATTATTCGGTACGGTACAAATGATATGAACAGTGGCAGTGGCATTAGTGCGAGCAAAATATCTGTGCCAGAATTATACGTCGACTCAACAGAATTTGAGCCACGTCGATTTGACATTGCGATTATTCGAGTAAGGCATTAATTTGTTTATTTATGGCATTTATTCGATTAATGTGTACGGTAATCCATTGGTCGAACCGAACAGTCATTAAAATTTGTGATGCAATTATTTTTATTAGTTGAAATATCGAATTGACCGTAAAATACATGATGTGACACCAATTTGTTTGACAACAGAGTTTAACGCGTGGGGTGATCAAATAACAACGCATACATTCGGCTGGCAGATCAAAGATTGTGAGGCTTTTATTTTATAAATTTTAATATAATAAAATTTTTTTATTATTTAATTAATTATTACATACAAATATATAAAATGCGGTTAAACTCTGTATATTATGATACCTAAGCACTGTTTAGTCTCGCCCTCTGTTTTTTATATTAATTAATGATTTTATTTAAGTTTTTCCCAAGTTTTCTTTCCGTGATAATCTCCTCAAAGTTGTGCAGCAACAAATTCCCTCAAGCGATTATTGTGACCGCATTTTCACTCAATATGGCTTTGATTCCGACCCACAATTATTTTTATGCACGCGCGCCTCAACTCATCACAAAATGAGTTTTATTGGGGGAAAAATGGCATTTTTTTTATTTATAATTCCGAAAATTAAATTTACAAATTATTTTAGAAAATTTAAACACATCAATTGCCAATTCTTCAGATTTACTTTTGTTTAGCTAAAGTTTTAATTGATAATTCAAGATTATAAAATTCAGGAAGGATTTGAAGGTTCAATGCAATTTGAAAAAAATGGGCACTTTTATCTGGCAGGGATGCCCACATTACAATTGCTTAAAGACGAAAACGAAATGCGAGTTAAGTTATAATTTAAGGATTTGTTTATTCGTAACATCAAAATTCTAGTCACCTCAAGAAAAGGACATTTTGCAATTTTTTTAAATTCATTTTGCAAAAATCATTTAAACTACCTATCTTTTATTGAGTTACATTTAAAAGTTTGATCCCGTTGACAATGTCAAAATTGGCAGGACGCCAAATTTGCAGATGTACACACCAAAATGTCAAGCTATTGCGGGTTTATTTCTGCTGCAACTCGTTCTGAAGTGAACTGTTTGGTGGGCGAATATAACGGCAGTAGTCTGCTTGCAGAGTGTGGACGTCGCACTTGATGATCAGTGATCTTATGATGCATAATACAGTTCTTTAAACTGGATTTTGTTAAATTATTAGTCCATTATTTTATTAATAAACAATTATTCATATTAAAATTCAGTTGTTTATAAAAATAAAGCATTTGATAATAAGAAAAAATAAAATTTGCATTAATCAATTAATTAAAACGCCTATTCCTAATCTGAATATGCAATTTCTCAATAAATCCGAATTAATCTTTGCTTTTATTTGCTTTAAAGATTAAACATTAAATGGCGACAGTGTTGTGCCAATTTGTATTTCAAAAAAATTAGAAACATTTAACGGGCAAATGGGAACCATTGTTGGTTGGGGATCAAAGAACGGTAAATATTAATCATTTATCAATATTTATTCTAAAATTAAATAAAGTATTATAATTTTTTAAATGTTTCTTAAATGAAATAAAATAAAAAATATATACCTAAAAAAAGTTTAATAATATAAGTACATTTTAGAAAGACCTGACAAGTTTCTCAACGAAATGCACGTGTCTATTATGTCCAATGACTACTGTGACCGAATTTTTACAGATCTTGGTTATACTTACAGAAAACATTCGTTGATTTGCGCAAGCTTTGCCAATCGCGGAATTGTTCATGTAAATTAATGTAAAGAAAACAATAACAAAACATTGGTTAAGGGAGACTGCGGTGGCCCATTGCAAGTCGAAAAAGACGGTATTTTTTATTTGGTTGGCATAACAATGTCAAGTTTTGTTGCGCATGCATTCCGCAACGTTATTCCTGGTTAATTTTAAAAAATATAATTTAAATGACGAATATTTTTCAAAATTAAAATTAAATTCATAAGTGTATTAACAGAGTAAATGTTTAATTTGTTCAATGTTTGCAGATGTGTACACTAAAGTGTCGAGTTACTGCGAGTTTATCTCCTCAGCAACGCACAATCAAGTACACTGTTTGCCACATGAGTACAGCGGAAGTGAGCTTGAGCTAAAGTGTGGCGAACATTTCAACAAATTGCTTTTCGATCGGTACCTCGAAAACTGCATGATCATCACTGATCCAGTGTCTGGAGCAACCAAAAATGTGTGTCGTGAACCTGTCCACATAAATAAATGTTGAGACTTTACAAAATTTTCATTTATGCAAATGAAATGTTGAAGCAAATAAAAGCAAAGATTAATTCGAATTTATTGAGAAAATGCATATTCAGATTAAAATGGAATCGGCGTTAAAATTGTATTTATTTGGTGACTTATTAAATTAATTCATGTAAATACGGGATCAAACTTCAACTCAATCAAAGATACATGTTAACAAGAAAATCGTGATTTTTGTTAATTAACGATCAAATCGTTTGATTTTTTTTAATAAATAAAAATAAATTAAAGATCGTTTGAATTTCAGCAATTAACTTTATCCATAGATTTTTGGGATTTTTTCCATAAATAATGTTATATTTTCTTTATTGTTTTACTTGATTTTGTTTTTTTGTTTATTAAAATAAAATGAAAAAAGCATTACTTGAAAAGTAATATTTTTTAAGTGATTTAAATTGTTGTTATTAATAGGTTAGTCTCGTGATTTTGCTATGTTTCAAATTATTTTCTTTATGTTAATGTTCCTATGCCTTCAAGATATGATCAATTTTAATTTGGGTAAATCCGATCACTCTTGAATATGAAGCAACCATTAAATGCTATAAAACATCGGAAGTCCGTCGCACTGGCGGTGGAATTTATTTAAACCGGAAGCTGGTAACGACTGGAAGTGCCGTAAAGAATGTTCGACGCAATGAGAATGCTGGTTCACTATGGACGGATATTAGGCCGGACTTGCTCAAATGTGATCAGAATGACCCAAATGTGTTTATTCAAATAACGGAATCGATTTCAAGTGAAAAAGGTAGAACATCATATTCATTATATTAAAAAAAATTAATGTTAACAAATTGAGTTAAAAAAAATTGTTGAAATATTGAAAATATATCCCTTTAGAAACAATTTCAAATGGAGAAATCCGAGATTTACGAGAGAATCACCGCATTTGTAATCGGATTCAATATCGAACCATCGGCTATCAAAATATTTCACGCCCTACCATTTTCAACAATTGCTAAAGAGATTGAGATTGGTTGCTTTAATTTTGCTGGAAGCAATCTGTTGGAGTTTTGTGATTTGGGACCTTTTAACGTTAATTTAAAGATATTGTTGGCGATTTGTTTTCCCGCCTCTGACCCATTCAAATATGTTCATTTTGTGTTGGTATTTTGTCCCCTACTTTTTGTTCTCATCACTTGTTTTGTCTTTTGGCTTTGGTTATCCTCGCCCCATTTTCTTAAAGTGAGTAAAATTGTGTTGAGAGCCGAACCCTTAAGCATTGATTGGTCTTCGCCGGTCCCATTGGCACAGCAAAAGATTAAATTAATCGAACTTTTGCATGTGGAAGTGCATATAACAAAATTTCCATCGCAGCATTTCGATTCCGATTTACGAGCCTGAATTACTTATAATTTCTGAGTACACGGATGGAAACATCTATATTAGATGTAGGCTCGGATCTTATTACATAAATATGGGAATCCCACAACATTTGTTTCTCCAATACAACGAGTTTAATTATGATATTCTCTCCCGAACTATTGAAGTCGGAGTAAATGCATAATTGGACAAAATGAAATCAGCAACTCTGAACCTGTTGAAGTCGGAGTAAATGCATCAACTGGACAAAATGAAATCAGCAACTCTGAACCTGTTGAAGTCGGACTAAATGCATCAATTGGACAAAATGAAATCAGCAACTCTGAACCTGTTGAAGTCGGACTAAATGCATCAATTGGACAAAATGAAATCAGCAACTCTGAACCTGCTGAAGTCGGACTAAATGCATCAATTGGACAAAACGAAGCCAGCACCTCAAGCGCTCAATCTGGAGATGTTCAAATAAAAGGGGAATTGGATGGGATAAGCCCAACTAACAATCATTTGCCATCTGCGGGAAAAGTCTATTTACCTCTTTGTAAACTTTTCGAGGATGTTCAGGTAAATTGGAATAATGTTTAATGGTTGGCAAGTTTTCAATTTAGCTCGAAATCGCCTTCATCCCTTGTGGCCATTCGATCAGTTGTCGTCAATGTGCTGACAAAACCAAAAATTATCCAAATGCCGACGAAAAAATTAGGAAAAAAAACTGCGAATTTTTTTTTAATTCAATGGAAGATTTATGAAGGGACGTTTTGTCTAAATGAATTTTTAAATTTGATATTTTATTTAAATTAGGGCTGCACAACAGGAAACATTCGGCACCGTTACCCGAACCCTTTCGGTCAAAATTTGCACAGCAACAAACAAAATTTATTTTTAATAAATCTCCAACAAATACTGATTTTTGAATATATATTATTGATAATATATTTACCGTTTTTGAACCTAAAACCGCAGCCAACAATAGTCCCATTTGTCGGTGCAAACTTTTAAAACATCTAATTTTTAATTCAAACAAAAAGTTTTCAAATATATTCAGATTTTAACAACGGACCCGAGAACCCATATAGATTATTGACTGAAATCATCTTAATAATCGCAATAAATCTGTTCTGGCTCATCGATTTGTCCACAGCAACAAACAAAATTTACGTCAAAAACATCCATTTTTTGTCATTTTTCGGTAAAACTCTCAGCTCATGGATTTTGTCTGAGCCCCAAAAAAATACCATTTGCACTTTTGTGACTTTTTGCCAGAAAAACGCAATATTCACAGAACGAATTTATGAATAATTTATTCATCTTATAAGTTCGTTATTCATCAATTCTAAGAATTGTTTTCATCTGCTTATTAAACAGAAACATAAAAGACCACAAAATTGCTCGTTAATTAAAATTTTAATTCATCGGTTTAACCACCTGCTGAAATGCCAATCAAAAAGTTTATCTATCAAATATGTATAAAAATGTTTCATATGTTTGAGCAAATTTATAGTATAAAGCAACTTGAATTTCTGAGCTAACAATTAAATTCTTTAATATTATAATTGTAGAGAAAATTCATGAAAATTGATTTCCAATTAATTATCTATCTGTGAATGCATTGAAAATGAATTATACAATGTCATCAAATTCAAAAATTAGTAAGGTCAGTTTATTTATATTTAAATCCTTTATTATAGATTCTTAGTTTATTTAAGGTCTATTTCGAATTAGCAAATGCTCGTCCCTGCTGGACTTTGATAATATTTGCTTCAATTTACACAATTTTGGCGATTGTTGGCATTGTTTTTAATTCGTCAGTTGTTTACGTTACAATTCGGACAAAGTTTGCTTAGAATAAACAATTTTAAATTTATTTAAAATTATTTATAATAATGTTTGACAATAAAAAAATATATTTTAAGTCAAATATTTTATTTATGAATGACCGTATTTTCAATTCAGGTCAATGAACAAATCCGCCAACAAATTGTTGGCCATTTACTCGTTTTTTGAAATTGTCCACCAATCTGGCCATTTCTTATTCACATATTTAGTCATTTCTGGCCAATATTTAATGCCCTACAAAACCGTCATTCGAATTCTTACGCCTTCAAATTTTGCAGTTTGTTGCACACTTTTTTTACTTTTTTTCACGAGCATTGACCGACTCATTTGTGTGATTTTTCCGTTTAGGTAAAATTAAAAATGTATGTAAATTTATATTTTATTTTATTTTTAGACAATCAGAAAATGTCTTTTTTTATGTTATCACATTACCTTTCATTGGGTTATGCAATGTTTTATATGTTTCTTCTCAAAGTTGCGATTCAGCAGACAAAACACTCGTTACTGGCACAATGACTGACATTGGAATAACGACTTCTGTATTATTTACTATAACAATTGATTTCCTTTTAAAATTTAATATGCTTTTTGACTATTCTTCTTAACAAATTACATTAAGTATCAATGCGCCAATTCGCCGGATTTTATTTGGCCAACAATGATAGATTTAATGTTGCTGACAACAATTGTTCTTTATGTGGTCATTGCAATTATTATTTACTTCAAAAAATGTATTTTAAATTCAAAAAGAAATTTTAAATAATTTTTTTTCTATTTTAAAGCACCGCCCAACTCCAACTCACACCAATTCAACATTCGCATATTTCGCGCATTGTTCTGCATTGTTTCTGTGAATATTAGCGGATATTTTGTCATGTACATTAATGTTCTTATAATTTTCCCCGCATTTTATCAAAATTTAATGTTTTTATGGACGTTGGGAGAAATGATCGGCATTTTGTTGAACATCAGTGCCGCCTCCAATGCACCAATTCTTTATTTTACAAGGCAAAAATAAAAATGAAACCCCGAAATTTTAAATATATTCAATTTTAGCACAGAATATCGGAAGGCTTTTGACAAAGAATGGGAAACGATCATCAAATGGTTCAACAGAAATACCGTACAGCCCCATTGAACAATACTTATGGCTAGCCCGTAGAAGCCGCTAAATTTTTTTAAAATTTAATATTTTTAAAATTATAATATTTTAAATGTTTAGGTTACCTAAATGGTTTTCCCTTGATGAGAATTTTATGATTTGGATTGTCATGCCTTTAAGGCGGCAGAATATTTGCTTGAAGCAAATGCAATTATTAATTTACGAAAAGGCGAAAAGGAAGAGGGCAACCTTAACATGCCCCTCTTTCATAATATCATCCAATTGTTCAACAGAAATTCCGTACAGCCCCATTGAACAATACTTATGGAAGCACGTAGAAGCCGTTAAAAATTTTTTTAATTTAATATTTTTAAAATTATAATATTTAAAATGTTTAGGTTAAATGGTTTTCCTTTGATGAGAATCTTGTTTTATGATTTGAAGATTGTCATGCCTTTAAGGCGGCAGAACACAACATTTATTTGCTCGAAGCAAATGCAATTATTAATTTACGAAAAGGCAAAAAGGAAGAGGGCAACCCTAACATGCCCCTCTTCAAATTTCAATGTTGCCGAGAGCCGAGAACAGGCGGTCGCGCATGACATTCGGACGCTAGTTTGTTGAGCGGCTTGAAGTCGCGGAAAACTGTTGTGGGGGGGGGGCGTTCGGTCGCGGACTTGGGGCCGTTTTGTTGTAACATTTTGCGGCGATTTGGGCTGTTGGCCGTCTGGCCCGTCAACATTCGGTGCCATCCTTGCCTTACATGCCATGCGGACACTCAAATTCGTTTATTTTCTGACACTTTTCTTGACTAAAAAACATTTTTCACAAATTTTGACCAAAAGGGCCGACTTTGAGGGGCCATAACTTCTGGCTTCATAGTTGCTTACGTGCGTAAAGCTTAGAGAGGAGGGTATATGATTTGATAGGAAAATCGGCTACGTCAGTATTTGACTTTTTACCTGCACGAATAGTTGGAAAGTCGCTATGAAGAAAGTTATGAGCCCTGGACTGAAGTGTCCCTTTCAATAAAGACTCAAATGTCCTCGGGCGCGTTGTAGGACTGCTGGAGTTTTTACCAAAATGGCGCCAATTCTGAGACAGAGTTTGCTCTGCTGCTGTTCGTACAAAAGTGGTCACAAAATCAATCATAATATCATAATAGTTTTATTTACTCCTCCCTAAACACATTCGCCTTATCAACAACACGTTGCTGATGTGATAAACATGCATAACACATATTTAGTGGACGAACTGAAGCCTTCATTTAATTGACATATTAACAATTTTTATAGGCGTTGACTTTCGCTTGTTTCATTAAATACGTGAGCTTGTCTTTAATAAATTGTTTGGTGAAATTCTTAACAGAAAAAGCATTTCGAAAATCAGGTGGCGCAGTTGCAACACTTAGCTTTTTTTTTAATATAGTAAATTGTTTTCATTTAAAATACATTAAATTTGATTGGTTAAAATTCAAATGTTAAAAAACATATAGACCAAAAAATGGACAAAACCCGAGCATTCACATAAATCATGTCCAAGCGATCAAGAGTCCAAACTTTATTTGCCGGTACCATTATAATTAAGAAACATCGCCAAAATGTATCGTCATTAACACCATCATCCTAATTTATATTCAATCAATTCAGCGAAAGGCGTCACGTTACACTTCTCTTTTGACAGTTTTTATTTCTTCTCTTTTTTGGTTTATATCTTAGCTTTTTGTATTTCTTGTTTTGATATGTATTATTTGATTTTAGAAATGGTCATTTTTGTTACAAAATTGCTGCTTTGTTGCGCATTCATTTTGGCGCCGTTGGTGAGCACGTCACGTCACCGTTATTCCTCTTCATCCGCCTCATCCCATCGTCGTAACCATCGGCTGCTGCTGTCAAGCGCCAGTGCTAATGCAATTGATCAGACGACGACTGATCAGTTGACTGATCAGTTTACTTGTGCCGTTGTGCCGCCTCCGCTTTGGTGCGGCTGTGACAAGTTGGAGGCACGTTGTGAGACTGGACAGTTGTGCAACAGATATGCCGGTGCCATCCGAAATCAGCCACTTCACATCACTCTTCTTTACGAAAGTCTTTGTGAGTTCAAATGGCGAGTGATTAAAACGCTTTGGATTATTTTTAAAATATAGAAAAATTAATAAACTTTTTTAAAGGCCCTGACTGTCAAAATTTCATCACGAGCACATTGTTTGACGTCTATCAAAAGTTCAAAGCGCACATTCGAATTGAATTGATCCCCTTTGGCAATGCTCGAGTGATGGAAGTAAAATGATTAATTTTATGATTAAAAAAAACATTTTTTCAAAGAATGGCACAATCAAGTGCCAACATGGCGAGGAAGAGTGCCGAATCAACAAATTTCATGTAGGTTTTATATTTCTTGCATGGATATCAATGAAATTTTTCTCAATGACTTAAACGTGTGAAAATAATGTTTCCATGAGTGATTTGTTTTAAATAAAACTACAAATAATTATTAATAAATTTTTAAAAATCCCAAAAAGTCCTGCGCAATTCATTTAATGCACGACCCACTACCATTCATTTACTGCTTGGAAACACTGATCAGTTCCGGCATTTCATTGGAAAAGGCGGCCAAAAAGTGTTATGCCAAATTGCATCCGCTCCCTCACATTTACGATCAGCTTATGTTTGTTGCTTTTTAAATGTTTAATAATAAAGTAATTGTTAATAAATTTAATAATTATTTTAATAAAAATTCTTGACATTATGTTTTTGTTAGCCACTGTTTCAATGGAGCCACGGGTGATCGGCTTCAGAAGGAAGCCGGCCAGCGGACGGCTTCGATTTGGCCCGATCAGGTAAAACAAAATATGTTTAAAATTAATTTATTTTTTTAAAATCCTGTTTTAGCATGAATATGTGCCGTGGATTTTGGTGAATAATGCGAGCCTACAATCGACTCAGTTTTTGATGAACGGTTTGCCAACATTGATCTGTTTGTCGACAATTGGAACCGGCGAAACTGAAGTGATTCCTGGATGTGAACCATTCTGAAAAATATTGAATGAAATTTATATTTATTTTTAGTTAAGTGAACATTTTAATAAACCTTACAATATTAGAAACTCACAATTGGTTTCTATCTTTATAAACTTTACTCAAAATATTTGATTCAAAAATTTTATTTTTTTACTAAAGAAAAAGAGATCCTTTTTTCTGTTTCTCTCCCTATTTATTTCCGATCTTTAGCACCTGACCGCATCCTTCCAAACCCCAAAGATTTTGTTCACCACCAAACACATTTTCTTTCTTTTTACGTATCATTTTCACTGTTTTCACGAGGTAAAAGGTAAGGCAAGCCCCCCCCCCCCCAGCTTTAACCCTTCTCGCCCATTGAATGAATGCCTTTCACCGTCACCGAAAGCAAAAGCAAGCATATTCATTCATTCATTCATTCATTGATCGCGTCGTCGTCGTCGTCGTTCTTGTCCGTGTCGTCGTTTCCTTCGCCCTTTTGCATTCATTCCGTCACCCGGCCGCACTTCGAAAAGCTTTTGGCCAACGCCAACGACGGCGGGTGGGGTGGGGACGGGAAAGCACTTGGCCACAACTTGTGTGACTCCTTTGGTTGGCCAAGCAGCAATGTGCTTGATTGCTTGGCTTGCTTGCTCCTCAACAGCAGTCAGCCGATAGAGAAAAGATGTACGAGAGTTTAAATAATGATGGAGAATGGTGGTGATGGGACAACAAAAGTTTAATTTTGTTGGGAGAAGACGAGTCTTTCTCTCTCTTTAAATAGTTGTGAATGATGATCATGAGGGTGGTCAGAGCCAGCGCCATAAGTACGGATTGATCGACGACAGTAATTATGGACCACAAGATTAGAGTGAGGACTCGATCGAGAATCTCGAAGATCTCAATAAAATTTTTATTCGAGATTTACCAAAATTGATCGAGAATTTCGATCGGTCCCTGCTCTACCGTTTTGTGCCTATTTCATGCCTATTTTAGAAAGCAATTTTTCTTGCCTAAAAATCAATCTTAGCCCTACCAATGAGAAGGTGGTTTTAAACACGGCGGGACTCAGTTTTAAAAGACTTAAATGTCCATTCGCCGGAAGGCATTCCTTTCCGCAAGTGGGGCACTTCATTTGTTGTGGGGGGCTTTTGCACCGTTTCCCACCCACTCCGCACCGCTCGCCACGCCGAGGAAATTGCTCTCATTTCGCGATCCCCGGGAGCAGATGGCTTCATCAACGATCATTTCCCAAGCCCGTTCTCACTCACATCCAGCAAAATGATGAGAAACGAATGATCAAATCTATTTTATATGATCACACTTACATACCCTATCTATACACACACATATACCTATGATGTTTTAATTTTGGCACTAATCTCCTGCACACAATTGGCAGTTGTCCCCGTCATTTTGGTCCCAATTCATTCATTGCCCAAGGCGATGTGCTGCTGGAGGGTAGGGGGGGGATGTTGCATAAAGGAATTTTTGGTGCCACCTGTGCTTATGTAAGAAGATGTATGTGTAATAAATGTAATCCTAGCGATCATCATCAGGGTTTTCTTAATCCATTTTTTTGTGTTTGAAATGTCTGATTTCTAATCCTGAAAGGACCAATATTAATATGATGATTATCCTTACACAGTTATGAGATGGTGGGATCGGGTGGCGATTGATAATTTAATAATTTTTTTTTCACCGATCAGATATTTTTTACTCATTTTAGAGTTTATAAATCTGAATTTCGAACCCAAACCCTTTTCCAACTATATAGTTGAATGGACCTTTTTTAGAACTTCGGCATTAAAAAGTGTCTGTGATTTTTTGGTTGCTGCTTCTTTCATCATAATCCCATATCGGTGCCAAACTGATCCCGACCGCATGCTCTCCCTTCTCGATCATTTGGCTCTCCACTTCGCCTCATTGTCGTCCTCATCAAAGTTAGTAAAAAAAATCACGTGAAAAAGAAAACATTGTCCAAATTCTTCCTCTCGTGGGGCACCCAAAACATCTGTCTTCTTTCTTCTTCTTCTTCCTTCCTCCTCTTCTTCCTCCTTCTTCTTCTTCTTCCTTCCTCCTCTTCTTCTTCCTTCTTCTTCCTTCCTCCTCTTCTTCCTCCTTCTTCTCTATCTTTTCTTATTCTTCTTAAGTCGTCGTCTTCTGCTGCCACCACCTCAAAATCCGCCGTCCGTCCGCCCCACAAATTTTCGCTGTCCCTCATTAATCAAGCGAGGGTTTCGCCTCATCTCCTCCCTCCCCCCCCCCCTCTCTTTAACCATTCACTTTCACCCCCAAATCCCTCCGACCACATCCATTTTAAAATCCAATCTGCTGCTTCGTTGGATTAACTAACTTGGGAACAGGAAATGGCTGAGCCCGCTGAATGAAACGATAACTCGGCGATTTTTTGGCAAAAATTTCGCGCAGAGTATATTGAATTAGTGAACTTTTGATTATTCCTTAAAAGATTGCGCAATATTTCTTGCTAGAACCAAATTTTAAAATATGTTCAACCATTTTCCCCATTTAATTATATCCCAAAAATTAGGGTTTTCCGCATGTCGTCAAACAATAAACAAATTCTAGAACTAATTTTAAAATTAGTTTAATTAAATCCCAAAAAAATTAAGTTTTTCTGCACGTCGTCAAACAATAAAAATAGTGCCAAATTCTGTAATTCGTCAAAAATAAGAAATTGCTCAAATGAAAAAGGTGGACAACAGCAATGCCGTCGCCCCCGGGGATAGTGCTGAAGACGCCGCCGCTTCTGCTTCTGTTGAAATCACTGCCACCGAACTGCAGAAGGAGCAGCGCAAGTCGTTGGACGCCCTCTACGCGGCGGCACGCGAGGAGTTTGATCTGGACATGAGCCCGGTGGATAGCGCGCTGAAGACGCTGCGCGACGGGCGCGAGATTCAGAAACTGTCGGTGGTGCGCAACTTGGTGGAGCTGGTGGAGGGCGAGCCGGAAGATGCACTGCACCGGCTCTTACCCATGATACAGGTCCCCAAAATGATGAATCGGATAGAAAGCCCCAAAAAAACTGTCCCAATTTTGGGCAGACCCAAAAACTTTATAAAATAATCAAAAATCCATGAGGAAAAAAATAAAAATAAAGGAGCTTCTGTCAGTGGAGCCAAGCAACTTGGACATGCATTGTGAAGCGGCGGTTGCGTACAAAAACTGTATTAAGAAGAAGAAATTACAGCAAAAGTGCCCGTAAGTCTGGGAATAATTTTTTTTTTATATTATATATTTTATTTAATTTTAATAATGTTTTTTTGCCATTATCAGAGAGCTTTCCGACCGATTTCTGGCTGCTATTCTCGACAACATTGAGACACAAAAGGAAAATGGTGAGTTGGGGACAAAAATGATTTTTGCTTTAATTTCAAAAACTCAAAACATTGCCACCGAAACCACTAAAACGAGAGTACTATATATTCTTCAATCATTTATCATAATCGAGTCCCGATTCCCAAAATCGAAACTCGAGAGCGGGGAGGGAATTAATCAGACCGAAGCACGAAAAAAATTTTAAAATTTTTTCTATTTCTGGAAGAACATAAATCGAGCACGAGTTTCATTAATGCGATTTGTTGAAGTGAATCATCAATAATATCACATCTCTTCACGCATTTTTATTTCACCATAAATATGCAAAACGATTTGCATATTTTAACGACTGATCAAGCGTTTTTGGTTTTCCATCCCAAACTTTTTTTTAATTTTTTACATCCCATACGATAATTTGTTGTTTGTTTAGGGAGGCATTTCGATTTATTTTTATTTTCTGACGAAATAGGCACAAAAAAGTTCAAAAAAAGCATAAAACCTCCAAAACAGGCAAAAATAGGCATTATAAAGTTTGGAGCTCCAAATCTTTAGTACTTAGCACGAGCCAAGTTCGCAAAAAAATAAGCATTCTGCCTAAAAATCCAAGCCCTACTCATCGGATATAAAACAGAAAATTTTTTTGGCATTCTGCTCAATTTTTTTAAGATTAAAACAAGTTATGATATCCGAGTTTTTAACTTTTCATTCAGTCTTTTAATCCTTTGAGACGTGAATTTAACCGAATCGAGTCGTGAAAAGCTCAATCTCGAACAGCCCTTTTATACAAAACTATTCACAAATACAGTAGCCGCTACGGCCTGGCTCGAATCACTGGTGGACATTGCCGACTGTGTTTCCATGCAATCCGTCACAAATATGGTAATTAAAAAATAATAAATAATATTTAAAAATTAAAATGTATGCGCAAAACAATAAAAATGGTGGAAAATAAGCAACCAGAGGAATCTAATGCTAAAAATGGCTAACATATCAAACCGAAACATCAAAATATTTTAGAAAAAACAATCACAAAATATGCCACTTAAAACTAAAAATCAAAAGAAAACAGCTAAAAATGAAACTTATGTGCCCTATGGGAATATTTGGGCACGGGTGTTTAAACGCCAATTTTTTGTGGTGTGTGGAGAGATAAAAAGGCGTGCCGACTCACTTTTTTGCGGGGCTTAATGCAAGGTTGGGAGTACCAATTGCCGGAGGGGAATACCCCACACAAAGTGGCCCCCAGGGGCTAATAATTGTCGACAAATCGACCGCGTGGCAAAGACGAACACAACAATGCTACCCGGAAGGGCACATATATAGATAGTATAAGCATAATGAGAGAGACTGATTTGTACCAGCTTTAACAACTACTCTTTTTAAACTGTTTTTTTTAAAAATTATATGGATATTAAATTTTATTTGATTTTAGGTTGTCCCTTTAGCGGTTGGACAGGCCGATTCTGGAAAGCGCGTTCAGAGGCGTGTCATCTCAACCCGGCTAATTGAGAAACTTGCCGTGCTAGTGCCCAACGAAATGTATGTCGTAAAGTCTGAGCTGTATCTGGACCTTTGGTTGATACCATTTGACTTACAGTTACGAAAAAATTAGTTGCTTAAAAGATAGAAAATTTGATAAAATTAGTGTTTAGAAGTGGTCGATTTTGGCTTGAAAAAATTTATGGAACGCGGATTCCACGCCTTCAATTTTGCCCGGTTGTTGTTAAATTTGCAACCAAAATTTATGGTTCGCTCACCGTTTTTAAATTATTTTAGGAGTGGGAAAGGCTATACCGGTGCAGATAGGCGACGCCAAAAAATTGTTTTTTTTTAAATTTTACCGACTTTTGTAAAGAAATAGGTCCGAGTGAAATTCCGCACCCAAAAACCCTTGGTCCTCTGATTTTTCCCTAGTTTTGATCTTTTCCCAGGCAACTCAGTCCGGAACTGTGCACTAAAATAGCTTTTAGAAATTAAAATTAATTGAATTTGAACATATAAAAATATGTTTTTTTTTTTAAATTAAAATGGGGAAAAAATTGCCAATTCAAATTTCAGTCTCCAGAGAGAGTTGTCGCCGTGTGCCCAAATGCTGTGCCAAGATTCCAGTGCTGTTGTGCGTACTTCAATTGCACAAAAACTCTATGTGTTGGCACAATCGTTAAAGTAAATATTTTTTTAAATTTTGGTATCGAAGTTACAAGGCAAATTAAGTTGTAAAAAGTAGAAATTGGCGAAAATGAATATATATTTTTTCTGACTAAACGAAACGGAAAATTTTTTTTCCAAATTAACGAAACACGAAACGCCCAAAAACTAACGAAAAACGTTAGTTGACAGTCAATAAACCCGATTTTTTGGGAGGTGTACTTTCTCGTTACAGTTTCTTAAGCAATTTGTTTAAAAATAATGTTTGATTTTTGGGGCTGCATTTTCCTACTTTTTCGAATTCTGCCTTTTTGAGGTTTTTCAAGAATTTTGATGATTTTTTTGGACCTATCCTATTTTTTTAACAATTATCGTAAAATCTTCAAAAAAATTATTGGACCTCTTACGGCCCTGGTCTCGGGCAAAACATAAAAATTTTTGGAGGAAATTTTCTTCTGGAAAAATTCTTTGTTGACTTTCTTAGCCCAAATTTTTGGTTACGCCCTTGATATGTGTACATATTTCGGGACACTGCCAGAAATGTTTATATTGTAAATTTTGAATTAATTACAAATTGTTTTCTCCCAGCAATTCGACCGATTGTTGCACATTGCTGCTGCCCTGCATAATCCAACTCTGCAAGGACGAGGACCCGTCTGTGCGCGAAGCAATACTTAGCTCAATGGCTGTGTGTTTGCCACATTTTAGCAAAGGTAAAAGGTGTGGAGAGGAATTATGAAATGTTCAAGAGTATCGAATCTTTATTTGTTAAATATTTCTTTTATCGAGAACCGACATAAGGGCCGATCGAGAATCTCGAAAAATCTAAACGAGACCTTTTGGTCGTCCATAAGTCAATTTTTCGACGCCAAAATTATGGACACAATTTTAAATGCCATTGGGGTGGGGGGGGGGGTAAAGAAAGCTTTAACAAAATTTTATCCTAAATAAATTTTTAAAAAACCAATAAATAAAAATATTTTCATATAAATTAAAATATCAAAAATCAAAACAAAAAACCAAAGCCCAAAACAAAACTATTAAAAAGATCTAGGAAAACTATTTTAAATTGGGTTTTGTCCGTTTGTGGCGGACGGGAATTTTTGGGAAAATAGTTGAAGCGCTAACAGGACTTTGAACCTGCCCGATAAATTTTGGGCCAATATCAGATGCCAAGAAATCGGTGCTGTTGCCGTTGTTGCGCAAATGTACAGAGCAGGCATTGATCCTACGGGACGCTTCGTTGCCGATGGTTTCACGACATTTGGGCTCCTGGTTGCAGTGCCTTCGCGACATTCTGACGCCCATCGACCTGCGCTGGTGGTTGGACATTTATGTGCGCATTCTCGACTTTGCCTGGCAACAACAGCAACAGAATGGCGGCACACATCGACAGCAGCAACAGCAACAAGCACAAAAACAAGGTGATTAGGGATTGACATTAAATAAGCTCATGCAATTGGTTTCTGCTAAGACGACCCAAAGTCCGAAGTGGATAAAGAATGAATATCGTGTTTTATCTATTAGTAAGCCACTCTCCATTTTAAACCCATTCTCTAATTGTAACCGCACCCCCCGCCGAGGGGTGGGGGGGGGGGGGTTGAACAATAGTACCCATGGGTTACTAATAGAGCACGGTATTTTTTATTCGGAAGAGAAATCAATAGGTGAACATTAGCGGTTGGTCATTTGAGTACCGACCGAACAGTTTCCCTCCCAACTTTGGACAGATTTTCCGATTAAAAACAAATTGCCGCCAGCAGCTGTCGATAATGGCACTCAGATGGCAGCCAATGAAAGCGATGTAAATATGCCGGCGGCGGAAGGCGATGGACAACAACAAAAGCAGCAACAATTGTGTGTGGCATGCCGCAGAATGTGCGCTTACAATTTCCCGGTCTGTTTCTTTTTCATAAACCGGATACATAAGATTAGCCGGGTTAATGACTAAATTTTATTTGATTTATATTTATTTCGGAACATTACTAAAAAAAGCGCCAGCAAAGTATTAATAAGTAATAGTTCAGTAAATTTATGCCCATATTCTTGCAGTGCTTCATGTCGGTGTTCGGCGAGGTGACGGAAGTGTTCAGCGGGCGACTGCTGCCCATTTTGGAGCAGTTCTGTCGCGACTCGGACGACGAAGTCCGTAGCATCATCGCCTCCGGCTTCCATGAGATTGTCACGCATCGAAAATTGGTGCCGACAACAACGACGACAACAACAACAAAAAAATTGCCAAAAAATTCGCCAAAAATTCAGCAGAGTTCAACACCGGTGCCGTTGCTGTTGGGCCCATTTAGTAATGATCTTAGATACCCTTAATAAAAAAAAACAATTCAATGCGAGCTATTCCGATACAATCGTCAGGGTGACAACCCTAATTTAAATGATTGGATCAGACAATTTTGAATTATTTTTCTTAAACCCGGAAAATTCCGCGGGATCCCGCGCCCGACGTTTAAAGTGGCGCATAACTCTTCTTGGAACCAACCCATGCCAAAAAGAATTCATACCAATGGAAAGCTGTGTGACGTTTAGAAGCGATTTATTATTAATAGAAAACGGATTTTCATGTTTTAATTTCGAATAATTTTTAAATTAGAGCGACTTTTTAATCAATAAATCAATATTTTGGCGGTTTTTTTACATATTTAGCCATATTTCCATAAATAACATAATTTTGGCATTTTTGGTTTATTTCAAGAAGAGTTACGGGTCGCTGGCGCTTTTAGTTGAGCGACTCCGAGCTGAAAAACATTTAAAAACATTATGCCAAACAAAAAAAACAAATTACAACGACAGTCCACCTGTTGTCCAGTGGGAACAGCGACATTGTGCAACAGTTGACTGCTAATCTACACCGCATTTTGCCAATGCTGTACGCGGATATCAGTGCCAGCGGCTCCAAGAGGCAAACGGTAGAGAATTGTGGAATAAAAATTCGCCGGGGTTACCCCTCCGACATGTCGCCGCTCCCTGGCATTTTTCGTGGCGTTAGGCCGCGGACGGCATCGCTAGCAGGGCTGCAAGTGATCACGGGCAATGATTTTTTTTGGAAATATTCCGTGATTTTGACCCGTGAATAGCTGGGATGCTAGTTTACTTATTTTTTCTGCGTCGAGTTATGCACGAAAAAGATCTGTTTTTAGCCAGAAATTTTGTCGTTTAACGAGGCTATTCGGACCTAGCTCAAGCCCGATACTCAAAAAACTCGAGGCTTTTTCTCGAGTCGAGACTCAACTCCTAAACTTTTTAAGCATTTTAAGCACCTGATCTTCACAAAATTGGACCGCATTTTGGTCAATTGCAACAGTTTGATGAAAGGCTCTGGTTCATGGCGAGCCCACGAGGCGTATTTGAACGGAATTGCGGTGCTGCGCAATTTGGTTAAACCAAAGGATTTAATGTCAACCTTTGTCCCGTTGCTCAAACAGGAAGTGCTAACAGCGGTATTTTAAATAACTTAAATGTTCAAACAAAATTTTATTTGTTATCTTCAAAAAAATTTTTTATGAAATTAAAAAAATAGTATTTTGTTCATTAATTTAAACAAACAAAATTTAATTAAGACAATACACTTTAAATAAAAAAGACAAATTATTCTGTTAAAATTTCTTTTATTCTATTTTTTAAATTTATGAATTTGTTAAATATTTTCTATTTTCTTTTTTTTCAGCGTGCGTTGCCTTGCCGCATTGCTGCTGCGCAAACGTTGCTGTTGATGATGCGCGAGTTTGCGACAAATCGCAGTCGTCAGCCGATCATCGACTTCTTCGTTTGCGACATTACGCATCATCAAAGTTGCTACAGGCGACGCATTCTGCTGGACATTGTGCCGTCACTTTTGCAGTATTTCAGCCGCGAATTTTTCATCGACAAATTTTTGTACGCGGTGCTCAAACTGTCCACCGATCCGATCGAAAACATTCGGTACACACACACACACACAAACAAGCATACAATTTTGGCATAAATAAAAAATTTGTGGGCTAATTTGACGAAGGCATTTTTATAGATTTATACCAAAATTAGAGTCTGGTAAAATAAGCGGGAACGTGAACTGGAATTTCAAATTTAAGTGGAACGGGAATTCTGAACGGGGTTCCCGTGTTTTACCCATTCTCGTACAAAAATCCCGCTTGCCAAAAAAAGCGGGATCGGGAATCCCGTATTTTTTTTGCGGGAATTCCGTTCCCGCCTATCTCTAAGCAAAATTTAGAAATTTCAAATATTTGGGTTCGTTATTCATTGAAACAAAACTTTTATGTGTATTACGAGAATACAATAATTTATAAACGACGCATATACAACACTCAGACTTCAATTGTGCCGAACGTTGCCCAAGATCAAGCAGTATTTGGTGTTTCCGAACAACGACGAATCATTGTCCAGTTTGGAGCGGGTTGTGCGCGAGTTATTGGCATCCGAGAAAAATGCACTTTCCCGACAGCTTATCCAACAGGTGAATGAAACAAAAATATTTGTGGGCTTTTTGGTTTTTTGTGCTTTAATTTGAAAAATGTTTTCTCGACGTTTACAAAATGTTCAATTTTGCATTTTTCAAGTCGGCATGTGAGCTGTCGAGAACAGAAATGGACAAAAGCGAGTCCCGAACGAATCGGGCCAAACTGGCGGAGGAGAAGCGTCTGTGGACTGAGCTGGAAGAGTCGGTAGATGATGAGGAGGAGGCGGCGGAAGAGCTGCTGGTTGAGAAGTGCCGTAAGACGCCGCATTTCGTTGGCGACGATGGCGGCGGCTCTCCCGAAAGCGGCATCTTCTTTGAGGAGGACTGCTGGCTTGGCACATCCCCAACGGCGGCTGCTAATAGGCCCCATCAACAGCAGTTTGGGCTAAGCCGATCAGCCACCACCTCATGCATACCGCATCAGCTGGAGGCGGAGGTAGTACATAATTTAACGAACCGCACCAATTCACCATACTTTCTGATCGTTCCATACTCCAATTCGTTCCCATACTCCGGATTCTTCCCATAACTCGATTCGTTCCCATACTCCGGATTTTTGTTGCCATACCCCGATTTGTTCTCACAGGTATTGGAATGAATTGGAGTGGAACGATTTTGGGGTATGGGAGGGAACGAACAAATTAATCTGTGTGAAATGTTTTCGGTAAGTCGAAACTAAACTAAAACTAATTAAGGTTCAATCCAATTTGTTGACAATTACTTCATCCGCCTCCAGCGAAATGTTGTCGGCAATGGCTATTGAACCGTTTGCGACTTCATCGCCTAAAGTCGTCGAGAAAGCAATTTGCAAAATCATTTATAAATTAATTTAGACTTCTCGACGTCGTCCTCCACCTCCTCCACCTAAAAGTTGGCGTAACACAACAACAATTCGGTCTATGAATGCTCCAAAGTTAGCCATTGTCCGTCCGCAGCCTCAAGTGAAGGTAAAAGAAAATGAATGATTTGGGGGTCGGAGTTTCCCCCCCCCCCAAACTCCCGACATTTTAATAGCCCCCCCCCCTCCCCCTCCCGATGCCTCGGGCCTGTGTTTTCCCGGTTCCATTTTTTCTGACGGTTCCGCGGTTCCGGTTCCGAAATCGGTTCCGGGAACCGGTTCCGGAACCGGGAAAACACTGCTCGGGTCGAACGCTAATTACAAATGAAGCGAAATTTCGCGAATCGTTCATATACGTATGCATTTACACATTGCCACACTTTTGGAGGTGGTCAATCAGCGGTCAAGCAGTCCGATGCCAATGGCGATTGAGGAGCAAAAAATGCTCAACAAATTGGGTGGCACAGCAGCAGCTACTACGGGTACTACCATTGATGTACCGGGGGACAGCGAACAGTACTCGAAAGGTGCAAAGGCATCAACAGAAAACGGCCGGAAGTCGAGACTCCCGTTGTCCACTGGTGCCATTTCGTGGAATAAAACTAATCAACTCTGGAAATAAAATATATATATATACATAAATTATTTTAAAAATTTAGAAACATAAGTTTTAATGTTAAATAATAATATATAAAAATTATTTATGTGGTCCAGCAGCACGGTACCGTTCGACGAGTTCAGCACCACCGACACCGCCTCCTAAGCCACAATTGCCTATGTGCACATCGTCGGGCGGCTCCCCATCGCCATATACGGCGGTCGATTCAGGCACAAGCTCAGTGATCGATTCGATCAAATTGAAGAAATACCGGCCCCGGGACATTTCTACAACAAGTCAGAGTTGAATTATAGAAGAGTACAGTGTGTGGGATCGGGATTTTAAGGAAAAACTGGGACTTGGAGATTGGCCGGTATAGAAATGGTTCTGATCACAGATCGATTTGAAAAAAAAGATCAGTCCCCAATGGCACTTTTTTGGGAAAATTGAAGGACCATAAGTTGGCTTTAACTCTTAGGATCCGTCCTTCTTTTTTTGAATAAGTCTTAGAATACTCCCCCAATCAAAAAATGGGTCCGGTAGATCGATTTGAAAAAACTGATCAGTAAGGCCACTTTTGGGGAAACTTGAAGAGCCATTAATTGGCAGAAATGATAGGAGCCGTCCCTTTTTTTGATATGACTTAGAGTTACTACCCCAATTACATATCCGGTCAGATCATTTGAAAAAAATGAAACAGTTTCTGCTGATTTACCGGATTTGAGATTTTTAGGGATTCCTCCGGCACAATTTAAAAATCCGGGGGTTCGATTCCGGAAAATTCGATTTGAAGAGCAGGTCACTGCTGAAATTAACCCGCGCAGAATGGCAATAAAAATGCATTTGTTTAAGCCACAATGACCACTCGCAAAGGCTCCCTGCCTGGTTCGTCGACGACGGCAAATGCTTCTTCTGCCCTCGCGCATCAGTCGACAACTTCACGTGGTTCAGTGATCCGATCGGCCAGTGCCGTCCCTGCGGGCAACGACGGAGGCGGCGGCACCATGCCAAAGTCTTCTTCACCTTCGTCGTCGTTGCCGTCGTCGAGAATGGTGGTTCAGAGAAGTTCGAGCCCAACAGCAGCGGCTGTGCCTTTGCAGGTGGAAAAAACCCGGCCCAAAATGTTTGGTATTATGGTTGGTGCCCAAGTGCCCAAAAATTTGGGGCCTAATTCTCCGAAATTTTTTGGTGCCCAAACTAATTAAAAGGGAAGGCACATTCTCTTACAAAGAAATGCATTTAAAATCCAAATTCTTTTTAATTTAAAACAAAAAAAAGTCCGACTTGACTTGGCGAAAATGATTGCACTTTTTTATTGCAGACATCGGCTTCCGTAACGTCCATGCCGAATGCTGGCAGCATAAAACAACGCAACGGCAGCGGTGGTGGTGGTGGTGGTGGTGGACGTCGACCGTACGGTCTAATGCGAGTGCAAAGTTCCAGCAGTGCGGTTGAGCGAAAACCCGCGCAAATGTCCATCAGAGTGATCAGCTTGACTTGATTTGAATCAAATCAGGATAAAAAGAGGAAAAACAACAACAACAACAACAAGAAGTGCCAACAAATTGCTTACGTTAATGCCAAAAACTAATCATCAACCAACCAAATCTAAAGAATATAATATAATAAATCGCTCATATAAATACCAGGGTGCCATCTTGTTAAGGCTAGGTTCAAGGACAAATATGTTGATTTCCAAGGACACAACGGACAATTTTATGAAATCCAAGGACACTCACAATTTCCATTTTATAAACAAAGAATGCACTATTGCCGTTCAAATGGCTTGCATCCGAATTGGTGGGTCCGCCGTCGGGAAACTTTTTTTATAATTTTTATGTTTTTGTTAAGAAATTGCGTTTGTTAAGAGATTTGCAACCAAAAATTTAAAACTAAGGTAATTTTAGAAGCTTTTTAGGAATGAGAAATTTTTGAAGTTTTTAACGATATTTGTTAAGAAAATTGATCCAAAATTAAAGAAATTTGGCTAATAATACACAAATATTTGGTTTACTATTTGTACAAAATTCAAAATTTTTGTACATATTTGGTCCGGTCGCTAAATAAGGACCTACAGTTTAGGGTTAACCGTAAAAAGTGGCATGGGCTACGGCTCTGCCTAATTTTGATAAAAATTTATTCATCAGATCCATAAATGCTTTTAGAAAACATATTTACTGTATGCGTGAATTTAGCTAAGTAATATTGATAATTATAAATTAAATACCAAATAAATTCTTCATTATTCAATCATTTAATTACAAAGTGCACAAGGTCCAGAGCATTTTTGCAAGTGATACCTACGTATTCATTTTGTCTTATTTCTTTACGGAGTGTGCGAAGGCATCGGACGTTCAGAAGAGCTATAATAATAAAATAAGTAAAAATATAGTTTATATCAATTTAAAAATCATTAAACATTTAAATTTTAGCTTTTTTTTAAATTTTTTGACAGACTCGTTATGATTAACAGGTGAATAATGTTCATCAACGGAATTCACAAATTGCTTTTTCCATCTCTTTAGTGTCGCTGACCCAATGTTTAGAAAATTGGCAATAGCAAGGTCACTGATTTTAGGATTTCTTTGTTTAATTTTGTAATATATTTTCATCAATTCTAATTTTTCGCTATCGGAGTATATAATTTGAGCTAAATTAAATTTAATATTTTTATAAAAATAATCACAGATTTACAATTGACGGGAAGACCAAATTCTTTTTTCCAACAACATAATGTATTTTTACAAATACCCAAATCTTTAATTAGTTTAGTTTGTTCTCCATATTTACTCATTTTGATCTCTTTTATTCGGTCAACAAATTCACGCTTTTTCTTCTCATAAAAAGGTTTTTTATTTATTTTCATTTTTCGAATTAAGCCAAATTCTTTCTTCCATTTATAAATTTTCTTGAGATCAACTCCCAATTTTCTTGTAATATTTTGTTCATTTTTATATCTTTCCTTTTCTGTAACTTTTCCTTGTTTCTTATATTCTTCTCTCATCGAATGGAATTTAGAAATTATTTCTCGTTTTTCTTTCTCTTTCAACTCATTTTTATCGATAAATCCTTCAATTGTTTCATCTTCATCATCACTTTGATCAATGTAATCCGGGTCTTCTTGTGTAAGATTCTGTTCAGTCGAATCAGAATTATAAGCTTCATCATCACCTTGATCAATGTAATCCGGGTCTTCTTGTGTAAGATTCTGATCAGTCGAATCAGAATTATAAGCATCAACATTTTGATCAATATTTTCGTCATCCTCAGCTTGTCCAGTAAGTGTTTGAACTGTTTGAATTTCCGTTCTTTCTGTTCTTTTCTTTGTTGTCAGATTCCAGGCCCACAAATTTGAGTTTAACGGAGTTTTTTCCACTTTTATTACTTTAGGGTCATCTTCGTCCCAACCTTTCCCAAATATTTCATCAAAAGTTTGTCGAATTTTCCCATCTTTTGGTTCATCAACAGCCAAAATTTTGACAATTAAATTTATAAATAGAAAAAATAATGCCAAAAGCTTCATTTATTAAATTTGTATGCTATTTGCTGAAAATTACAATAATTGTATTGGGGGAGAGTTTTTAATTTAGAGCGATTTACAAAAATAAGATATTTTAGCTTAAAAATTATGTTAATTTTATAAATTGTAATATTTTAATAATTGATTTTAATATTGACTTAATTTTTTATTTTGTAAAAAGCTTAATTGGATGATCATATTATGTATATATGACACGTCATTCATATGACAATATTTATATTTCATATTTTCAGACTTGACTTCCGTCCAAATATTATTTTTCATTTAATTTTGCTTCAAGATTAAACTTTTTTTCGCCTTTTTGTTCGTTAGTGTTTCGTGTGCATGTTTTTAATCAAAAGTTTATATAATCTGCGGATTAAAAACCGATTCAAACGATTAAAATTTGTATTCCTTTTATTGGTGCCTTTTTTATTGCAGAAAACCAAACGATTTCATCATTAATTAAATTGTTTTTATATATAATCCCTTTTTATCAAAAAAATCAAACGATAATAATCTCTTTTTATTGCAGAAATCAAACGATTTGATCATTAATTAATAGGGCGGCGATTTATATGGAAATCCATATTTTTTTTGCGCACTTGAAACGGCTTCTAAATGCCATAAATAGTGTTTTTAGCTTTGGTTGAAGCTTCTAGAGCCCATTTTATAATCCATATTTTCCATATTTTTCCATATTTCGCGATTTTTATCCATATTCCATATTTCGCCATTTTTCAAAAAAATTCCTTAACAAAAATGCAATAAAAACGAAAAATACACCCCTGAGAATCGACTTTTTCAAAATTTTTCAAAAAATGCACCCCCTAAAAATTGACTTTTTCGCGACTAAAAATTCTGCCACCAAAAAAATGAAAATTTTTAAATCTGCTTATTTTCAAAAAATTTTCTCTGAAATGCCTTTAATTTGCATATAAAAATTTTATTTCTCTTAATACTTCAATTAGGAAACATTTTTTGCAATGTTTGAAAAAATTTTTCTTCATATTTTGTCCATATTTTGCAATTTTTGTCCATATTTGGTCCATATTTTGCGATTTTTTATCCATATTTTATGGCCATATTTCGAGATTTTTTATCCATATAAATCGCCGCGCTATTAATTAAATAATTTTTAAAAATAATTCCTCTTTATCGAAAAAAAAATCAAACGATTTAATGGTTAATTAAATAGTTTTTATAAATAAGCTCTTTTTATTGCAGGAAATCAAACAATTTGATCATTATTAATTATAAGGTAAAAAACCAAGACCGGAAAACCGCTAAAACAAAAAAGCAATTCAATTAAAATTTCTTGGTCCAATTCCTTAAAAGCCTGCTAGTCACAATTAGAGATCGGACGGTACGGGAAAGTACCGACGCTTTTTCAGTACTTTTCGGTACTCAGGCATCGGTACTTTCCCGAAAAGTACCGACCGAACCTTTTCGGAAAGTACCGATGGTTTTCGGTACCGGTACTTTTTCGGTACTTTACCGAAAAGTACCGACCGAAAAAATCTGAGTACCGAAGGTACCGACCGAACAAAATTTGAGTACCGAAAAAAGTACCGAATGGAAAAATTGGTAATATATTAGAATTTTTCAACCGTTATTCCAAATATTACGTGGCTCAGTTGTTAAACTGTTAACCAAAAGACCTTATTGTCTGAGGTTCGAGTCCTCGGGTCAAATTTAGTTTTTTGTGTCTTTTAATTAAGAAAAACAATATTTTTTCATTAAATATGTATTTAAGATTTTTAAATGAAGGTAATTTAGGAATTTCTCAATTTTTTTGAAGAAAGTTACTAGCAAATTAATTTTCAAAAATTTTAACCGATTCAAAACCTCTAAGATTTACATAAAGAGTTAGGTACTTTTTTCACCATTTAGTTATCGAAATTGGACAAGTTTTCTTAATAAAATCGTAAGAATTTTCATTTTGTTCTCTCTGCGACGCCTTCGGCTAGAGCTGTTCGAGAGTCTCGGTCTCGAACCGAGAAATTTCTCGGTTTTGACCCTCCCCCCACTCCCAAAAAATACCGTATTTTTAAAATTTTGGCTGAAAATCTCTTAACAAATTGAGTCAAAAATTTGAATTTTTCTCGGCGGCGCCTATCGGCACCGCCGACTCCCACCTCCCCGCCCCCAGCAGAAGTTTTCAAAACAACTTGAATTTTTGAAAATTCCTTGACAAATATGCTCCTTCTGAAAAAATTGTTTAAGAAAATGCAATTAAACCAAA
Organism: Globodera rostochiensis; assembly: GCA_018350325.1. Taxonomy (NCBI): domain Eukaryota; kingdom Metazoa; phylum Nematoda; class Chromadorea; order Rhabditida; family Heteroderidae; genus Globodera; species Globodera rostochiensis. The sequence continues at coordinate 817,010 of JAEVLN010000006.1, forward strand.
AAATAATTCCTAAAAACTTGTGGGAAATTTCTCGGGTTTTTTGGGTCTCGGTCTCGGGGCCTAAGCCTTCTTGCCACAGAGCAGGAACAGGTCGAAATGCTGATTTTTTTGAACCGCAATCTCCCAATACTCAATTATAAATACTAAGAAAGCCAAGATTTCCAAAATAAACGATTTTTTGTTGAAAAGTTAATTATAAAAAATTTTGGTACCGAAAACCGAAAAAGTACCGACAATTTTTTTCGGTACTTTTCGGTACCGGTACTTTTTCGGTACTTTACCGAAAAGTACCGACCGAACCTTTTTGGACTTTTTCGGTACTTTTCGGTACCGGTACTTTTTCGGTACTTTACCGAAAAGTACCGACCGACCCTTCTGGCCGGTCTCTAGTCACAATGATTGATTTCAATGTCGAATTTCATTTTTGCATATTCCTCATCAATTTGTGCAAATTTAGATTTAAAATTATTATTTTCAATAATTGGTTGATTGGCAAATCAAAATATTCAACTTATTTTTGATGTATTCATTGGGCGAACTCGAATTTATTTGCTGAGATTTAATTAGGATATTTTAAATTTTATTTTTCCCCCGTAAACTTAACAATTGCTCTGGTTTCTATAATGTTGCAAAAATTACGTGCAAATTCTTTTAAATAATAGAGAACTACAAAATTTGCTGTTGTTGCTATGGCAATCAGAATTATTTGGACGCATTTGGCGAATTTTTTCGAATTTAAAAAAGTTTGAAAATGATGAAACTAGGGTTAAGCCCCGACCCGAGCCCCAAAAATGGGGTCGTCCCTGACCCCGACCCACCCCCGATATGGCCACCCCGGACTCCACGACCCCGTCCCCGCCTTTTAGGGTCGGGGATCAGGGCTGCACGAAATTTCGTTTCGTTTTCGTGTTTTTCGTCGTTTTCGTGGTTTTTTGGGTTTCGTTTTCGTGTTTCGTTTTCGTCCTAGAATTTTTTTTCGTTTCGTTTTCGAAAATGAAAAAATAGATTTTTCGTTTCGTTTCGTTTTCGAAAATTAAAAATTTTACGAAAAAATCGAAAAAAAGTACAGTCAGGTTCAATTCCCCGGACCTGCGACTCTCTTTTATGAATCTATAGTGCAGAAATTTGTTCTTAAAAACAATTTTAAAAGTTTTAAAATTATTTTACACTTTTAAAAATAAATATTTCAAACTTTCCTTATAACTAGAGCCGAGATTTTCAGGTTTTAACATATTTTTTTGCGAATAGGGAATCACGAGAGAAGCCCGGAAATAACATTCATTTTGAAAAATTTTACAATTAGAGCGACTTTTTAGTCATAATAAATGAATATTTTAGGCATTTTTCTTGAGAAAAATGCATTTTTAGGCATTTTTACGAAAATTTTTGAAGAAATTCAATATTTCTGGCACTTTTTCCCAAAATTTCTTCAAAAAAAATCTAATAAAAACGACAAACCTAAAAATCAAAAAAATTTTCAAACCAAAAATGTACCCCTAAAAATGAAATTAATAAAAATGACGAATTTTGAAGGGGTTTACGCACAAATTGACTGAATTTTGTCAGTTTTTGCACATTTTTTAATCAATATTTTGTCAGTTTTTGCACATTTTTTAATCAATATTTTGGCATTTTTTGTTCAATATTTTAAGTCAATATTTCGCGGTTTTTAGTCAATATAAATATCGGCTATATTTATAACTTACACAAATCGTATGCTTTTTTCTTAATTTTCATTCAAACCCAAATGGCATTTTTATGGTTATTTTTCTTAAGGAATCTTCAAAAAGGGTGGTTCGGCACTGCCGATAGTCGCCGCTAAATTTTTGAAGATCAAGTAGCACTTCATAATTTGTTGATCAATGGTTTTTTTTGCCTATGATTAAATTTGGTTAAAAAATTTTCGTGTTTTTCGTTTTCGTTTCGTACGAAAACGTATATTTTTTCGTTTCGGTTTCGTTTTCGAAAATGAAAAATCCTGCTTTCGTGCAGCCCTGTCGGGGATCGGGGGTTAACACCCGTAAAGATCAGGTTTTTTGGAGGGCAATAAGTACTTTTGAAAATGCAAATGAGTATCTAATCGGTCGTGTAATGCCACTAAAATATTAAGATTATTAAACTTTGAACAATGTTATGTTTATAAATATTCACCCTATTTGCTGAGCAAAAAAATGAAAATTTATCTGAATTGTCATCAAAAATATTTTAAAATTTTACACACACCATAGAACTTCAAAATTTCAAGAAACAAATTCATTGCTATTATGCCATAAGCTATGGTTTAAATTGGCATATCTTTGCATTTTGCGAACAATTCTCAACCACTGAGCATACAATTGCTTATATGCGTAATCGCGGACTTTTACGGCATTGCCCCGATTTGTGGTCCTAATGGGTGTCGGAGGCGCAAGACGTATGTCAAAAATGCGACCTTTGTGTATGATGGATACCAATGGTATTGCCCAACCCATAAAGGGCAGAAGATTTTAATTCGACGTTTTAAGCCTTTCCATTCACACACAAAAACACATTCTGCAGCTCTCGCGACCAGGGCTTATATGTAGACCGGTATGTGTTTTTCCGAGATAACTGTCCCGATGGCCTGCTGGCGTACCCATACGGTTACACATTTAAATTATCGTCAACCATTGCCATCGTATTAGTCGTAATCTTTTAGTTTGAGCGTCGAAAACACCACAGAGGGCGACCTGTCCGTGAACAATGGGTTTTTGGGATGTTCGATGTGCACGCAGGTGTCGGTGTCATACAAATATTCGAGGAACGCGACAGAAACACCTTGTAACCGATGATTGAACAGTTTGTACTTTCGATGGGGAGAGCCATAGCTCTATCCAAGTCGTCCGGCCATACATTCATCACAGTGTGAATCACCGACAGAACTTTGTGTGTCCATTGACCGGGACACACACCAACTATGTTGAAAATTTCTGGAAGAATCTGAAAAGGAAGAACAAAGAGATGTCAGGGACCGACCTTTCGTGACATGCTGCCAGGGTACATGGACTTTATGTGGCGTCAATTCAACGGTAAAAGACTCTTGCTGCTTTTGACAATATTTTTGATCAGATTTTACAATTTTATGTTGTTAATGTTTAGAGCATTTGCTCTATTTTTATTCACTTGTCGTATTCTCATTATTCATGCATTTGTTGCATGCATTTTTTAAAAAACAAAAATAATTTTTTCAAAAAAAATAGATGTTGAAATCATGTATTAAATGGTCATATGATAATCTGATGTCATATTCGAGATCAGCGACCTCGATAACCACCGAATACTTCTCAAAATTTCTTAACCCTTCATTTTTTAAAAATCGCGACCAATGTTCTTTACTATTCAATCAAAGGAAACGTAAAAGAAAATATTTGAAAGCTATATTTTTTGAAGAGCATAATATTAGCTTGAAAAGTAATTTAGAACTTAAAATGGAGAAACATCTCAAAATTTAAAAAAATCCTAATTTTTTTGAATTTTTTAAACTTTATTTCAATTTAAATTCATTAAGGAGAGTTCTGTAATTTTTAGAAATTTTGCTTTTTCGAAAATTGGCCAAACAAATATTCGGTAATTATTTGGTATTAATTGGATTTTTCAAAAATTTGAACAAACAAATTTCTATTTGTACAAATTTCCGTCTAAATTTGATAAAACAGCTCCATAAATTGGAATAATTCTCTATCATTTAATGATTTACAAATAATGGGAAAAAAGTGTAAAAATTTAGAATAATCATAAATTTAAAATAAAGACAAGAGATATGTACCTGCGTATTCTTATGTCTTTACGGGGTGTGTCCCCCCCCCCCCCCCCCCCCCCCCCCCCAACTCCGTTTCTCTATCTTTTCTTTGCGAGATTCCAGGCCTACAAATTGTCATCCGTCGAAGGCATCGGATGTTCAGAAGAGCTAAAATAATAAAATAAAAAAAATATGTTTATATCAATTTAAAAATCATTAAACATTAAATGTTAGCCTTTTTATAATTTTTTGACTGACTCGTTATGATGCTCAACAGATGAGCCATTCTCCGGCAATGAATAATGTTCACCAACGGAATTCACAAATTGTTTTTTCCATCTTTTTAGTGTCGCTGACCCAATGTTTAGAAAATTGGTAATAGCAAGGTCACTGATTTTAGGATTTCTTTGTTTAATTTTGTAATATATTTTCATCAATCTCTTTTTCTCTTTGTCGGAATATATAATTTTCGCTAAATTAAATTTAATATTTTTATAAAAATAATCACAGATTTACAATTGACGGGAAGTCCAAATTCTTTTTGCCAACGATAAAATTTATCTCTAGAAATACCCAAATCTTTAATTATTTTAATCTTTTCTCCATGTTGACTCATTTTAATCTCATCCATTCGCTCAATAAATTCGCGCTTTTTCTTCCCATAAAAAGGCTTTTTATTTATTTTCATTTTTCGAATTAAGCCAAATTCTTTCTTCCATTTATAAATTTTCTTGCGATTAACTTCCAATTTTCTTGAAATTTTTTGTTCAATTTTATTTCTTTCAATTTTGGTAACTTTTCCTTTTTGCTTATATTCTTCTCTCATCGAATGGAATTTAGAAATTATTTCTCGTTTTTCTTTCTCTTTCAACTCATTTTTATCGATAAATCCTTCAATTGTTTCATCTTCATCATCACCTTGATCAATGTAATCCGGGTCTTCTTTTGTAAGCTTCTGATCAGTCGAATCAGAATTATAAGCATCAACATTTTGATCAATATTTTCGTCATCCTCAGCTTGTCCAGTAAGTGTTTGAACTGTTTGAATCTCCGTTCTTTCTGTTCTTTTCTTTTTTGTCAGATTCCAGGCCCACAAATTTGAGTTTGACGGAGTTTTTTTCACTTTTATTACTTTAGGGTCATCTTCGTCCCAACCTTTCCCAAATATTTCATCAAAAGTTTGTCGAATTTTCCCATCTTTTGGTTCATCAACAGCCAAAATTTTTACAATTAAATTTATAAATAGAAAAAATAATACCAAAAGCTTCATTTATTAAATTTGTATGCTATTTGCTGAAATTTCAATAATTGTATTGGGGGAGAGTTTTTAATTTAGAGCGATTTATAAAAATAAGAAATTTCAGCTTAAAAATATGTTAATTATATTATAATATTTAATATATAAATCCATATAAGTAAATAATTGCATGGATCGATTTTTTTGTTACTTAATATTTCATTTGTAATAAGCTTAAGTTGGATCAATTATATGATGTGTATAAATCTAATAAAATGACACGTCATCACATGCCAATATTTATACATCATATACAAAAATTTGAAATTCAACTTAAATTATATTAATTTTAATGTTTTGTAAAGTCTGAGACCGATCGGCACTGACGACTACCCCCCCCCTGCCCCTAAAAGTGAAGCAGAATTTTTAAAAAAACTTTTATTTTTGAAAATTCCTTGACAAAAATGGGATAAAAACGGAAAACTCAATCAAATTGTGCAAATAATTTTTGCTGAAATTTATTAGATAATAAACCCAACAGACTAACACTTCTAAAAAGATTGCAAAACGTTACCTATCTGGGGTCCTTAGTAGAGCCCGGACTTGAGCTTCGAGCGAGACTCGAGACGAGATTCTCGAAAAAATCTCGAAAATTCAGTTTTATTCGAGACGAAATGTCGAAACGAGATTTCTCGAAAATCTCGAGTCTCGAAAAATCTCGGGCCGGAACAGTCGAGATTCGAGATTTTTGACGAAGCACTTATCGAATGTTTAAATATGCCATTTTAGCACAGAATCGAAAGGCTTTTGGCAAGGAAGTCAATCGATCACCAAATTGACAGTAATTCCTTACAACCGTATTGTAAGCCTAAAGCCTATATTTGTAATAATGTTTATTGGTTGTAAGTGGAGACAATGGACCTTTTACTCGGTGGGTCCGACATTTAACAATTTTAAACATTTTTAGGTGTCGCCTATCGGCGCCGTCAGACCCAACAATTAATTGTCTGAAAGTGCATTAAAACCATTTTTTTGTATTTCTTTGTTCCAACGTTTGACACGCAAATCTGTTTAACAAATTAAACAAAAAAATTACAGCAAATGAAAAGAATTTCTTAAATTCAGAAATACAATTTAAATGAAAGAAACGGACTAAAAATTGTTGAGCATTTCATTTTTTGCCCAACTTTTGCATTAGTAAAATTATAAATACTTTTAAGCACATTTATTTGATTCGTAAACAATGTCAACAAATTCAACTATTAATGAGGTCAGTTTAATTATGAATTTTAATATTATTAATTTTTTTAAGGTATTTTACGAATTAGCAAATGCTCGTCCCTGCTGGAGTTTGATTATTTTTGCTTCAATTTACACAATTTTGGCAATTGTTGGCATTTTTTGGAATTTTTCAGTTGTTTACGTAACACTTCGGACAAAGTTTGTTGACATTTAATTTAAACAAAGTTTAATTTATTTAAATCTAAGCATTAAAAAGAAATATTTTCAGATCAATGAACAATTCCGCCAACAAATTATTGGCCATTTATTCGTTTTTTGAAATTGTCCACCAATCTGGCCATTTCTTATTCGCATATTTAGTGTTTTCTGGCCAATATTTAATGCCCTACAAAATGGCACTTCAAATTCTTACGCCTTCATTATTTGCAGCTTTTTGCACTAATTTTTTACTTTTTTTCACAAGCATTGACCGACTCATTGCTGTGATTTTTCCGCTAAGGTAAAATTAAAAATGTATTTAAATTTATTTATTTTAATTTTTAGAGAATCAGAAAATGTCTTTTTTTATGTTATCACATTACCTTTCATCGGGCTATACTGCGTTTATGCCCTTTATTCCCAACCTTGCGATTCAGCAGACGAAACAGTCATTACTGGCACAATGAATGACATTGGAATGACTTCTGTATTATTTTACTTGAATTTGTTGATTTATAACATTTATAATTTAAATGTTTTAAACTATTTTTCTTTAACAAATTAAATTAAGTTTCAATGCACAAATTCGTCGGATTTTATTTGGCCAACAATAATAAATTTGGTTTTGCTGACAACAATTGTTCTTTATGTGGTCATTGCAATTGTTATTTACTTCAAAAAATGTATTTTTAAATTCAAAAAGATATTTTAAATATATTTTTTTCTATTTTAAAGCACCGCTCAACTCCAACTCACATCAATTCAACATTCGCATATTTCGCTCATTGTTCTGCATCGTTTCTGTGAATATTAGCGGATATTTTGTCATGTTCATTAATGTTCTAATAATTTTTCCCGCAATTTATCAAAATTTAATGTTTTTATGGACATTGGGAGAAATCATCGGCATTTTATTAAACATCAGTGCCGCCTCCAATGCGCCAATTCTTTATTTTACAAGGTAAAAATGAAAATGAAAATCGTATTTTTAAATATATTCAATTTTAGCACAGAATATCGGAAGGCTTTTGACAAAGAATGGCAAACAATCACCAAATTGTTCAACAGAAATTCGGTACAAACAACACAGCTCTTTTGAAACGAATTGTGGCACTTCTTTAGAATGGGGCATTGCAAAACCAATAGGGGAGGGAACGCCCATAGTGGCGGATTTTGCGAAACGACTCAGCACGGCTAAAAAGTAGTGATCGGCCAGAAGGGTCGGTCGGTACATTTCGGTAAAGTACCGAAAAAGTACCGGTACCGAAAAAAATTGTCGGTACTTTTTCGGTTTCCGGTACCAAAATTTTTTGTATTAACTTTTTAACAAAAAATCGTTTATTTTGGAAATCTTGGCCGTCGAGAAAATTTTGAATTTTTGATGGAATTTTTAAGAAAAAATGGCCCAAAAATGCTCGCGAAATCAAAAAAAAATGCTTCAAAAAATTTAAAAAATCAAATAAAATTTCACCAGACACTTTTGAAATGCAGATCCCGAGTCTTGCCTCGAGACTTTTTCTTAATTTTAGGTTCAGAAAACTATAGAAAATGAAAATTCTTACGATTTATTAAGAAATCTTGTCCAAATGGTGAAAAAGTAATTCTTTATGTAAACCTTAGAAGTTTTGAATCGGTTAGAATTTTTGAAATTAATTTGCTATAACATTCTTCAAAAAATTGAGAAATTTCTAAATGTTCGGGGTTTTGGGGTCGACGGTGCCGATAGGCGCCGCCGAGAAAATTTTGAAGATTTAACGATATTTGTTAAGGGAATTGCACCCTAAATTAAAAAATACGGTAATTTTTTGAACCTTTTTAAGAATCGGGGGGGGGGCAGGCGGTGCCGACCATGACCCCCATCGGCCCACCCCCCCTGGCTACGGGCATGGTCTTTTCTGGTAAATAGCCGACTCGCTACTTTTATCCCGAATCGTCGGCACAAAAGTAGCGAGTTGGCAGGTAGCGAGTTGGGTGTGATCTGTCTTTTTCTATGGTTTTGGGATTCGTCCAACCATAAAAAAAGAAAAATCCAAAAAGTAAAAAGATGCCAAAAAAATTTGTAACGATTGAAAAAACTAAGAAGAAATTGTTTACTTTAGTACAAATACTCACTGAAAACTATTAAAATTAATTCGCATTGTAGGGGTTTGAACCCTCACCCTCAAATCTTACGGACAGCACCAGTACCACTTAGCCACACTACATTATTCACTAACAAAATGATCAATCCCGCACCTAAATTGCGGGATCCCGCTGCGGGATTTTTTTTTTGAAATCTTAGCGGGAGCGGATTTGCGGGATTAATCCCGCAAAATCCCGCAAAACGCAAAAAATGCGGGATTGCGGAGCGGGATCCCGCAAAATCCCGCGCGGGATCCGCTCCCGCGCCGCACTCTAGTTTGAACCCCAGGCTTCACTCACCAGGGCATTCAATAAAAAGAATAAAAAGAAATTTGACTCGAGGATTCGAACCTCAGACACAATAAGGGATTTCGGTTCACAGTTTAACAACTAAGCCAAGTGATATTGTGGATGAATGTTGAAAAATTCAAATATATTACCAATTTTTCCATTCGGTACTTTTTTCGGTACTCAAATTTTGTTCGGTCGGTACTTTCCCGTACCGACCGAACACTACTAAAAAGCTTCAAAAAAGTACCGTATTTTTAAAATTTTGTTGCAAATCTCTTCAAATTGAGTCAAAATTTCAAAATTTTCTCCTCGGCGCCTATCAGCACTAGTGTTCGGCACAATACGATATTTCGATAAAAATATCGCGACATTGATATCGAAATTCGTATCGGAAAGAAACTATAAATTCAATATTTTTCGATACCGATATTTTATCGAAATATCGTATCAAAAAGTTAAAATATCGCGATATTTTATCGCGTTTGTTACTCAAGAAATGTATGACAAATTTAATGGATTATATTGATTTACTGTTTGAATTTTCTTTGAGACGTACTTTTTGACAAAAAATTTCAGTGTTTTTTTAGTGGGGACATCCGATTAAATTGATGGATTAGTGGTTTGTCTTTTCGCAAAGTTGGATGCTTTGTGCTGGGTTCGAACCCGCTTGAATGAAAGCAATTATTTCTCTTTTCTCCTCTTGTCGCGTACGCTCCCCCCGTTTATAAAAGTTTTTAAAAAATTTTTCTAATAATTTCAATAAAATACGCACGCGCAAAAGACAAATTTTTTAAAAAAATTGATCGCATTTTTGAATTTTGACTTCAAATTTCTTAACAAAGGTTGCCAATTTTTGTAAAACTTTCCCCGGGGCCCCTATCGGCACAGCCGGACATCCTCCGCCTCATGTAAACCAATGTGTTTTTGAAAATTTTTTCGAAATTACGAAGCAAAATGCTTAATTTTGCGAAAATTTTAACAAAAATCCCAAAATTTCCGACGCATCTGTCGGCGTCGTCGGGCTCTCCTTCCTAGAAAAATGCAAGATTTTCTTGAAAAAGGATGGTGGAGTTGAAGAGTTAAAAATTTGAATTTTTATTGTGCGTTTATGACGTTTTTTTGCATATTGGTTCAAAAAAAAATTTTGCGAAAAAATATTGCGATATATCGGTTTTTTTCGACCGATATTTTATCGAAATATCGTATCGAGGTCATTGCCGAGCACTAATCAGCACTGCCACCTTCCCCCCGGTGGCCGAAAAATGCGAAACCCAAAATGTTTTTAAAAATTGAAAAAATTTTTAAAACATTTTTCTATTGGTTTTTAATAAATAATATATGCAATTGGTAAACCTTATATTAAACCAATTGCAATAAATTATTTGTAAGAATAGTAAAGGAAGGGGACTAAACACTAAAATAAATTTTAATAATTGTGCACTTTTTTTGTTGATCACACACATTATTAGAATAAGATAAGCGGAGATGTTTGAATGTTTATGCGCCTATTGCTGCTGTCGTCTTGTTTTCAACAAGTTTTTCTGATCAGTCGAATCAGAATTATAAACTTCAACATTCTGATCAATATTGTCACCCGGGTCTTCTTGTGTAAGATTTTGATCAGTCAAACCAGAATTATAAGCTTCAACATTCTGATCAATATTGTCATCACCCAGGTTTTCTTGTGTAAGATTTTGATCAGTCAAATCAGAATTATAAGCTTCAACATTCTGATCAATATTGTCATCACCCGGGTCTTCTTGTGTAAGATTTTGATAAGCTTCAACATTCTGATCAATATTGTCATCACCCGGGTTTTCTTGTGTAAGATTTTGATCAGTCAAATCAGAATTATAAGCTTCAACATTCTGATCAATATTGTCATCACCCGATTCTTGTGTAAGATTTTGATCATTTTATAAGCTTCAACATTCTGATCAATATTGTCATCACCCGGGTTTTCTTGTGTAAGATTTTGATCAGTCAAATCAGAATTATAAGCTTCAACATTCTGATCAATATTGTCATCACCCGATTCTTGTGTAAGATTTTGATCAGTCAAATCAGAATTATAAGCTTCAACATTCTGATCAATATTGTCATCACCCGGGTCTTCTTGTGTAAGATTTTGATCATTTTATAAGCTTCAACATTCTGATCAATATTTTCGTTATCCTCAGCTTGTTCAGTAAGTGTTTGAACTGTTTAATCTCCGTTCTAAATCCGCAGGTATCACAACCCTGGTTTAATTTAAACTGCAAAATCTCAAAATGCTTTAAAAATCCGTCGAAAATTGCACAAAATTTTTTTAATTCTTTCCTGGAGCTTCCTTTAAGCATTCGCACTAGCGTGTGCTGAATGAATGAATTGCTTTGGAGCTTTTTTGAATACATTCTGCGCTGTTTATTGTTGTTTTGGGGCTTCCTTAACTTTTGAAGCCACGCCTCCGGCCATCAAAATTTATATATTTAAATAATTTCTTTACCCTTTAAAATGTGCCAAAATCGCCAGAATAAAATTGTAACTCAATATTTATTAATCAAAATTATGATTTCTCATCACCAAATTGTTCGAATCATCCCATTATCGTCACGATTTGGTCATCAAAGTTATCAAAAACAATAAAAAGGACCCATTGATAACTTTTTGTCAAACACATTTTTACATGCACACATTTCGGGTGATCAAATAAATTTAAAAATGCAAAATTCTAATTTCTAAATTTTCTGCGGGCCTCCGTCTCCGCCATTGTTGGCATTCAGTTGGCCCGGTGTCAATTGTGCCATTGTTGGCGATCTTCCCATCCTGAACAGCTTGGACAGCCGCGAAATTTTGTCCTGCTCCTGTTTTGTTGGCGTTCTGTTGTTGCTGTCCGAGTCAGCCGTGCTGCTGTCCGTGGACGAGTTGCTGGTGGACGCCTGGTCAGGCTTCGGCTTGGCTCGGTAGGGGAACTTTGCGTACAGCAGCGCGGCAGTGATGATAAACGCGGCGCCGAGCATGAACAACGGCTTAGGCATGCTGGCAAAGATCCAAATAGATGCAATGCTGATCACAATGATGGCAAACGAGTTGGCAAACGTCTTCAGAATGTTGTCCGCATATTTGATCACCACCTGAACTCCCACCATATATTATTCCAAATAAAACTTAAGAAATTTTATAATTTTTTAATAAAAAATATTGTTAATGCTTATATACATTAATCAGTTTTTGAATTTTAGTATTAATACTAAGGCAAAAATGCTATTTAAAAAGTTAAAATATTAGATTTTAATATTTAAATTTTTCTTAAATTTTAACTCAAAATAATTTTTTTAAATGCATTTCTTTTTTCATTTGTTAATTTCGAATAAATTTTTTTATTAAAATATCGTTTTTAACTTTTTTAAATTTTTGCTCAAAAATATAATGATAATAAGTATAACTTACCGCAATGCAAAGACCGCTCATGGCTAAAAGAACACGAGATTTTTATAGAATAAATAAAAATGCTTCTTTTTTTTACTTTGTGTTGCGACCACTCCCCAAACAATCAGGTCAAATCCCTGGTTGAGTCCACCGTTGTGCCAAACTTTGTGCCAATCTTGAATGGCCACCATTGCCAGCGAAATTGGCATTGCCAACGCGGCCAATTGCACATTTTGAACCCAAATGGAAACCGAACTGCGGCTCTTCAACATTTTCTCCACGTACACGCCAGCGAATCCGGACCCAAAGTTGCCCAAAATGACGCAGATCAAGCCTACAATTAAAAGGAATATTTATAAATTTTTATATAAACATTACGACACGGGGTCAAAGACCCGTCTTTTTTTGTTAACTTTTTATTTTATTTTATTCTAATTTAAGTTAATAAAAAATATAAGTCCAATTCAAAGTCTTTTAATTAAATGCTCACCATAAAGTGGTCTCTGCTTGGAGTGGTCAAAGCTTTTCAGCTTTTGCTTGTCTTGCCCCGTCACAATGCGTCGTCGCGTGCCATTGGTGGTCGTCCCGTTCAACAACAATGCAAGTCCACCGTCGTGTGTGCCACCACCACCACCACCACCACCACCACCACTGATTAGCTTCAGCATTGCAGGCGGATGTGTGCCGTTGATGTCGTGTGGCGGAGGAGGTGCAGCTGCCGCAGTTGCAGTCAGTGCATGCGTTCTGTTTAGCAACAACTCTGTGGACGTGCCATTCTGCACCAGTGATTGGTCTTTCGCCTTCGCCTTCACGTCTTCTTGGGCATTCTGTTCAATTTTAAATTAAATTTTCCTTAATTAGATTTTATAAATTTACAATGACAAAAAGTTCATTATTTTGTTTTAGATCAACAAAACCCTTACATATTGGACGATGATCACGCCGGCCATCAAAATCATCAGTGAAGTCCACTGGGCCAGCGAAATGCGTCGTCGGAGGATGATCACCGTGAACAGTGCGGTGGTGAGAATCTTCATCTGATCAAGCACAGAGAATGTGCTGGCGTCCAGGTTCTCCAGCGCGGCCAGGAACAAAAAGTTCTGCACAGTGTAGACAAATGCAGGCACGCCCAGCTTCATCGTGTCCAACCAGTTGAACTGATCGTACAGACGTCGGGGAGCACTTAAAAATTGTTGATCACAAAGCCATGATTAGGAGAGCATTCTATGATCCCAATCTTGACTTATAGGTATAAAAAATATACGGATTATTAATCGGCTCTAATTCAAACAAATTTTTTTTGACATAATTTGAACACACTCTGTCTGTTGTTTACCTCCAGACTGGGCCAGTGAAAAATGTGAAGATGGCCAGTGCCGACCCAAATTTGGCAACCTGAATGAAGGGTTGATTGAACAACATTATTTGGTGTGTATTGCAGTACAGTACAGTACAGTACAGTACAGTACAGTACAGTACAGTACAGTAAAGTACAGTACAGTACAGTACAGTACAGTACAGTACAGTACAGTATGGTACAGTACGGTACAGTACATACTTCGCTCCAGAACACAAGCGCAGTCTTCAGGAATGGTTGACTGTGCGGTTGGACGGTGGCAAATCGGGTGTACATGATCTTCACCGCTAGCATTAACACGAGCACCAGCAGACTGACATATTTGAGCACTTTGCCTGGAAAATGCGTAAAAAATAAAAAATTTTAAATTGTATAATAACAAAAGTCTTTTTTTTGTGAAAATTTTAAATTAATCAAAATTACCCATGCTTGGCAAGCGTCGACCAGTCGTTTCAGGCTGTTTCGCCGTCGTCGTTGTGTTTGTCGCTGCTTCTGCTACTGTTTGCTCTACCGTAATCGGTTCCTCTGTCGGCAGTGTAAGCACCACATGGGATACAGTAGATGTCTTGTTGGTCATCACGTTGCCCAACTGTTGTTGGTCATGTTCTGCGGCATGGCCAAATACAGCCCCAGCAATTGAGGTGAGTCCCATTTTGTCGGATCAGCGGAAAGGTTCGCCGAAAGTCAAAAAAACAAAAAAAAAATTTTTTTTGGCAAAGTAGCTAAAAATAAGAACAAATTTGCAAAATTAATTTTACAATATATTTAAATAAATGCAATTAAATTTTCTAATTTTAACACTTTGGCATTATTACCCGATGGAATTAATGAATTTTGTGCTTTTAAATATGCTTTACAATGTCTAAATAAATCAAAAAAAAAATTTGTATGCAGAGGAACGGAGGAGAATAAATTATTCAGCGAATGCTTGTGTTGGTTGAGCAATGTGAATGAATCACAAAGTTCATTCTGCGCATATAAAAGCGCAAAAATGAAAACATTTCCCATCCTCAAATTTGCTGAACACTGACACCAATTTTTTAGGCATAACCCTTGCTAATAATTTGGCGAGTTGGCGGGGCGGGGGGGGGGGAGGACAAAATGGACGGGTGTGAAAAATAGAATAAGACTTTGGAGGCCGATTTTTCGCAAATTTATCATCAAAATGTCTTCTCAATCGGCTCTCACCAAACCAACCACTAAACCCCCATAATAACACCCACCGATCGTCCCCTGCCTTACCGCACCCACCCACCCACCCACAACTGCTTGCTGTTCGTCCATCGTCCGCAGCCCCCGCTCCACCATCGAGAGATCGGTGTAATGCGAGGATTGCGAACAACACCAGCAGAAGAAGTTAGAGGTAGATGATGTAGAGGGAGGGGGCGGAGACCGACCAGTTCTTCTTGAACAGCTTCCCAACCAAATTGTGGTGAATATAGGAAAATTTTACTATTTGTCGTCCGTCGTTGGACGGACAGAGCCCCTCCCCTCCCCCCCCCCCCCGACAGGACAGGACAGGGCAGGGCATGGGCAACAACAGTATCTTCGTCCCCGTCTCCCTATGTGCTAAGGTTGTGTGGCGATGAATAGAGTTGGTGATCGGAGGTAAACTCTCCCATTTTGATCACTTCTCTCACGCTCTTTTTCTTTCTCTCTGGGGAAATGATGTGCATGTGCGCAGCACAATCATCGGCAGAGGTGGGGGCAGGAGGCAGCAGAGGAGTGCGCAAAGTCGTCGAGAGTTATCATTCTCGACGAAGTTGGTTGATCAGCGGGGGGGGGGGGGGGGGGGGAGCCTCCTCCTGCAGACCGACCATCTCCTGCCTGCGCTGATGGGTTGGGTGCGCGATTTGGTTTACTATTTATTATCACCCCATCCCCCCCCCCTTCCCGCGCGTCCCCCCCCCCCCCCTATGGACTTTGGAAAAAGGAGGCGGCAAAATTTGGCGATTGGATGATGATGGGGCACAGCGGTCGGTCGATTGTTCACGTGAAAATCAGTTTATTTGATGATACATAATGTGAGGATGTGTTTGATCACTTTCGTAAACTGTACAAGTGTATAGAGCACTAAAATTGCCCTTCTCTTCTCGCGCATATAAAATACGAGTTTTGGAAGATTGGGAAGCAAAACTTGGTGCGAACCGATCACATTCACGTGCAAATCAGTTTGTTTTGATCGTGAGAATCGGTATGCTGATGATGATGATGATCATCATCATCATCTTCTTCATTGTCCATGAGTTCAATCAAACTCACTACTTAATTTGTAAGCGTAGGCGGAAATATTTGACGAATTTTTATACGGTAAATAAAAAAAGTTGTTTACAAATTTGGCGCATCGGACCCGAAAACAGAACCAGCATTAGTAATAAAAAAGGCAAACCTTTAACGGTTTGATTGGCAAACAGTCACAAGAATATGATGTGAATTTTTGGGCTATAAATTTTTCTTAAATTTGTCATTGAAAGAACAGAAAAAAAACTTTTAAAAAATTTAACTTGTGAAGGTGTTTTGATTTTCTATAAAAAATGCATTCTTTTTATTCGATTACTTATTTAAATAATTAAAAATGAATACACTTCAAAAATAAATGGCAAATGATGAAAAAACTATTTTTATTAAACATTAAATGGGCGTAAAAGTTAATTTTATCCCCGAAATAAACAACCACAAAATGTTCGCCAATCTGGCATACATTTGTGAATGTTTATTTGACAAGATTTATTTTAGTCATCTAAAAATACTGATTTTTGCAACAGTTTTTAAATTAAATTGACAACGTTTTGGCAAACGTGAATATTTTGAAAGAAATTAAATGAATTTTTATATTTGAACATTTTTGCGTTTATATTTGAGTTATAAGCAATAGGGTTCGGATAATCGGGTTGGGGCCGGGCGGGCTTTTTTCCGGGCAACCCGAAAGTGGCCGGGCGGGCTTTTCCGGGCGAATATTTTTGGGGTTTTCCTCCGGGCGGGCTTTGCCGGGCGGGCTTTTTTTGATTTTTTGTCCGGGCGGGCTTTGCCGGGCGAATATTATTGGGTTTTTCCTCCGGGCGGGCTTTGCCGGGCGAATACCGGGCTTTAGCCCGGATTTTGGAAAACATCCGAATACCGGGCGAATATTTTAAAAATTTTTTTGAAACAGCTTAAAAGTTAGAGATTGATCATTCCTGATCATGTACGATACAGACCAAGGATGTGTATCGTATCGTAATCGTAAATATCGTAATTTAGAGCCATATCGTATCGTATTTTCGCTAAAAATCACCCGTATCATAATTTTTGAGGCCCCAGATTCGGGAGGGGGGTCGGCGGTGCCGATAGGCGCCGTCGAGAAATTTTTGAATTTTTTACTCAATTTGTTAAGGGCTATCGGACATTTGGCACATTGGACATTTGGCACACTGACATTTGGCACATTGGACATTTGGCACACTAGTGGAAAAACGGACATTTGGCACACTGGGGGAAAAAAGGACATTTGGCACACTGGAAATTTCGCACATTGAATGGTTCAGATTCGAATAAAAATACTACCAATCGATTCCTCTCGTCGAGCTGAGTAAGAATTCGCAAAAAGTTTGTGCCGGAAACCACTATGAAGAAAATTATGAACCACCAAAAGATGGCCAAAATAGGTTGACATTGTGTTTTTTGAGTTTGTTTTGATAATTTATTGAAATTTCGAGTGCAATTTTAGCCAAATTACTCAACATTGGCTTAATTTCAAATTTATTCATCTATCTAAAATATTGCAAGCTTTTATTGAATGTGTGCGAAATTTATGTGTGAAACGTCCTTTTTCCCCCCAGTGTGCGAAACGTCCGTTTTTTCACTAGTGTGCGAAATGACCGTGTGCCAAATGTCCAGTGTGCGAAACGTCTTTTTCCCTCCCAGTGTGCCAAATGTCCGTTTTTTCACTAGTGTGCCAAATGTCCAATGTGCCAAATGTCCGGACACCTTTGTTTAAGAGATTTTCATCCAAAATTTAAAAATATTGTACCTTTTTTTTGAAGTTTTTACGAATGCGAGGGCCCGGCGGTGCCGATAGGCGCCGCCGGGAAAATTTTTTTGATTTTTGATGACAATTTGTAAAGAAAATTGGTTCAAAAATTACGAATTTTGCAAAACAAAGGGGTTCCCTACTTGCAAAAATGACAAAAAATATTCGGAAAATATTCGGTTTTTTGGGGCCGGGCGGGCTTTTTTCCGGGCAACCCGAAAGTGGCCGGGCGGGCTTTTCCGGGCGAATATTTTTGGGTTTTTCCTCCGGGCGGGCTTTGCCGGGCGGGCTTTTTTTGGTTTTTCGTCCGGGCGGGCTTTGCCGGGCGAATACCGGGCTTTAGCCCGGATCGAATATTTCCTAGTCGGGCGCCCGCCCGGCCGAATGCCCGCCCGTTGCCCGCCCGACCCGGGCGCCCGTCCGAACCCTAATAAGCAAATTTAAAAAAAGTAAAATTTAATTTCTTAATTATTATCAATTTTAAAAAAGTGTAAATTAAGAGAAAGAATTTCGTATAGCTGAAAAATATCTTCCATTAGTTGTTTTTTTTTCACACACAAAGTTCGCGTTCACCACTAGCAATAACTTTTGATTTAGATTAATTACCCTATTTAATTTTTTCTTATCTGAAGTCTCACCCCTGCCACATTGGGAAATTGAAAATTTACACCAAAATCACCCCCACCCGGCGCCCGATCGCTTTAGAAGCTGTACCGAGATTGCTCTCGCCCCTGCCGCTTCAATCATTTGATAATTTGGCGGACTGTTCACGCCGCTGGAACGCCGTCCGCCCGTCCGTCCGTCCGTCAGGACAGGGCGCGCAAATTTGGGCGGGGATTGTACAGAAAAAAGTAATATTAAATGCTGACAAATAATTTTGGTAAAAAACTAATTGCCTTCCTGTGCACCTAGTTTAGCGGATAGAAAAGCTTGATCAAATTATAAATAAATAATATTTTTTTCCATTTAAAATATGGCGAATCGCTAAACGTCATTTTTAGCCTATGTGATTCCAAATAATGCATTTATCTGCCTGCATATAAAGCATAGGTTGGAGAACAGATCGTTAACTAGCCGATCGGACTAATCTGATCAGCAGCATAGTCTGATCAGCAGGATAGTGTCAGTTGCAAAAAAGCTGTTACGTCAATCGATGTCTGTCTCTACTCCCGAGCAATTGCAGTTCGTTCTACCCAAACTATCAAAGAAATCAGCGAATCCCTTAGAAACTGACCTTTGAGAAATTAAGATACAATTACTAATCACTCAATTTAACTGTCTTAAATCTAATTAGGTAATTAAAAAAAGCAAATCTTTGCAAACGCCCAACCAAAAATAATTTGAATTGGAAAAAGGGAGTAGGGCAGATCGATCATTATTCATTCATTCATTTCATCAAAATTGCTTTAAAATGACCTTGGATTAGCAAAAACTGCAATTAGTTGCTAACTAAACGAACACAATCAGCGTGATTGGAGCGAAATTTTTAAATAATTAGGTAATTTAGGCTTAAAAATTAATTAAAATGAAAAAAGGATGAACTGGGACAAAAAATAATTTTCTGAGATTTGAATAATTTTTCTTAACAAAACTTATATTTTTCTAAAAAATTAATCGGCGGTCGCCTATCGGTGCCGCCATTTAAACGCATTGAATGATTCGACACAAACAACATGCAAAAGCCGAGAGTTATTTACAAAACTCAAAAAATATATAAATGAAGTGGCTTTCGGATGGTTTTGTGGGAAAATAGGGAATAAATATTTTTGGAAATAGTGAATTAATTAAATTTACAAAAAAGACGAATGTATAAAAAAAAATTGGTTTCAAACTTCCAAAATTTGCTTTTTGAATCATTAAAATTTTGCATTGGCACACATGCTTACCCTAATTGGGGGTTCGTTTTGATCACTTTGAATTGAAAGCGACGATCAATTAATTCATTAAGCAAAAAAAAAATTGAAAATTCAACCCAAAAAAAGGATGAGTTTTGAGCTTTTGAGGATCTCCGGCATAAAAAGCCGACTTTATATATTTATATATATAAGCTGTAGTGGTCAGTGTCATAATGTGCGCAAAACCACCACCGCATTTTTTGCTGCTGATCTCGACGGCCGGCATAACCATCGCTCTCGCCTCCCCCCCCCCCCCCCAAACACACATCGATCTGATCGCACCGTCGACCCAAATTTTGGCTCACCCGAGGCGGTAGCAAGAGCAAAACGTCATCAGTTGGGGATGAATTTATACCTCTCAGCTGCTGAGGTCATTTAGCGGACCTCGCCGCGGGGGATAATATCATGGGGGGTGGGGGTGTATTATAGCACGATTAATGAATGGGGAGGATGTGAATGTTCCTGCGGTTTTATTTTTGGAAATGATCAGAGTGATCAGTATAATGAACCAAAATGGGCAGTTGAAAGAAGAGATTTATTTAATTGGTGGGAGTTTTATTCTCGAAAAAATGGATTACCTATTGAATTTTGTATGAGTCTAAAATCTTTTTTTATCAACTATATTGAACACAAACCACAACGTTCAATTATGAGCAATTTTTTGGACCCAATTTGTGCTAATAATCTGATGAGATATAAGGTATTTTTAATATTAGGCAAAATTTGAAGAAAAAAATTATCAAATGCCGTTAAACTAATCTGGGAAATATTAAAGCAAATTAATTATATTTAATTAAATATTGAAATAATCAAGCAAATCTCTTTTTGTTCATTTATGTGCATAGAAATAGCTCTTTTTTAAAAAGCAAAAACTTTTTATCTAATCATTTTCGTAAACATTATTCAATTTTTAAAGACAATCTTTGATCATTTTTTGGTGCATTAATACTTTGATTTAGACAAGATCATCAACATTTTTGCTGCTGCTGCTGCTTTTGCAGTAGTCCATCATTGTCCACTGTTACCGCATTTTTGCGTTGCGCATCAATAACACACGTACACATAGTAAAGGCCAGCACACTTCCTGTTCTTCACCAACACCCCCAACAGCACCGACTGTCGATGGCTAAGAATGTTGTTGTTGCTGCTGCTTATGCTTCTACTTTAGCTTAATTTCTTTTTGTCCATGCAAAATGGTTGCGCACGTGAATTTTGTGTTGAATCGCACAATGTCGAGCGGGTAATTAGCCCCCCCCCCACCCCCTCCCCCACCACCACCAAACTTTGTGGGATGGCCTCGGGCAAAATTTTTTGTCGTTGTTTCGGGGAGGGAATCCCCGACGGGCAACAATCGTCAATTATGACCGGGTTGAAAAATACACCCCCAAATATTAATAATTTTACTAAAACTGCTGGGGGGAATTTGGAATTTGCTTGTTTTTTACTTGACACCACACCAAAGCATTCAGCAATTTGCAAATAAAATGACTCAATTTTGGAATTTTTCCGGCCCTTTTTCGGCGTCACCAACCCCCGCCCCCTCCCTACAAATGCGCATTAATTTAAAAAACAAGCAGTCCAAAAAATGCAAAAAAGGGGACCCGTCAACGATAAATGCAATCCTTCATAGCTAGAGGGTATATGTAAAGATACAAAATAAATAAAAAATTAAATGTTTTAACTAATTCCGAGCTTTCTGCCGATCCTGCGATTCACAATTTTTCCGAACCGCCGTCAGCGCCTTGCTCGGCAGTGCCGGACGGACCCGTCCAAATTTAAATCGACCTAACCAATTTGTTTAAAGAATTCGTAATAATGGTTTTGAAGAACAAAAAAAATGTTGAAATGAAAACGCCAGAGATGATGGTTAGAAATTGTTATAATTTCTTATAATGTTTGAAAGACTGGCACTAACCACCCAAAAATTTAAAAAAATTATGCAATAGGTAATTAGAAGAAAAATCTTCTCAAAATTGCACCAGAGTCAGGAGTTCACATTAAATTACGAGAAATAATTTCACAAACTTTTACAGCACATTTATATACATAGTTTTATTTTTTATAAATTTAAACAATATTTGCCGATGAAAAATAGAGATTTAAATTTATCTAAATAATTAGTCATTTATATAAATTGACAAAAATTTACTTTATAGGTAAATAGTTATCGTCAAAAATCGGGAATGAATGTTTCTAGCGAAATTTTATCATTTGCGGACCAATGCATTCGTCCCAATTATTCGGATGCCCAAAATGCCATGGCCAGCTTCTTTTTTGGCTTTCATCTCATCGGGCTTGTGCCACATTTGTTGGTGCTACCGGCTACAATACAACTTGCCAAAAAACGAAATGCATTTTTCATTCTCCTGCACATTGTAAAATAAATATAATTAAAAAATGAAATTTAATAAAACTAAATCATATGAAAGAATGAAAAATATTTAGCTTTGGATTTTTATTTGGCCATTTTCAGAGCAATAAAAAGGATAAATATATTTGTTCTTGCTTTCCTCAACAAAATAAACCATCAAAAATTTAAAAAGATTAAGAACCTTTAAATGCATTTTTAGCATCTTGTTTTAATTTTAAAACTAATTTTGGCATTTTGTTGGCGTTTCAGCATTTTATTTATGCAGAATTATTACAGTAATAATCGATCACCGGTTGATCAAACATTAATTGTGACATTCACTGTACGCCATTTACCACATTCAACAGCCCATGGTGATGCTGATGTTGAGCCGTGAACTGCGCGAAGAAATGCGCAAAGGATTTGGTAAAATGTGGAAGAGAGCGCGACTAAGCAGTGACAATCGTGTTGTTGTTGTACACCATACAAACAGTATCAAAATTGCATGTCCAAAACAGCTTGACAAAGCTTAATTGGCATTTTCTCTGCATTTTTTCAATTATTTTAAAATTCGTTTTGAAATGGTTCGCCATGCTTTTTGAAAGAGATTTCAAAAAAATAAAAATGAGTTGTAATTGAAGTAATTGAACCAATTATGCTGCTGGACAATAAACTACTTTTCTCGTGTTTTGAAAAATTTTATACAAAAACAAAAAAAAAACATTTTGGAAAATATCAATGTTTAGGAGGTGCATTTTTAGTCCAAGACAAAGTCATTTTTTATAAGAAAAAAATGATTTTAAGGTTGCATTTTTTGTGCATTTTTTTCGCATTTTCTTAAGAAATCTTCCATGAAAATGCCGAAATATTTACTAACCGCAAAAATGGCGAAATATGGGTATTAATTGGATTATGATTGACTTTAAATTTTTGCCAAAATATTTGACGGTAAAAACTCTCTCTCTCTTTTTAAAAGAAATCGTTCTCCAGGACTCAACCAGCCAGATTCAAAAGACCCTTACTATTAGCCGAATCAAACTATCCTTTCCCATTGTGCAGGTAATTTTTTTAGTTTTATATAATTTTTTTAATCTTAAATTTTTTGTTATATTTTTTTATTCCCTTTCCCCTAACCGGAAAAATTCCACAGGATTCTTTTCCAAATTCCGAATCCGGCAAATTTGTACCCCGGCGGATTGCAACAGTGCTTTACCTTAATTGCACAACAGAAAACACACAAAAAGCACCTCCTCAATTATATCAATTTTTCTTAACAAAAAAATGTTGACATATTCAAAAACTTTTCTTTTGAATTGCCTTCCATTCTTCTCCCATTTTTGGGTCAGCATTTTGCTCAAAGCAAATATTTATGTATGGAGGATAAAATTGTGATTAATTCCCAACAGTGAATGCCACATTTTTAGGGAGAATAAATCCTTAATTTACAAATACTTAATCGACAATTTCCCATTTGCATATTTTAATAGTTTATTAATATTTTGTAAACATTTAAAGTATTAATTTATTCTTTAATTATTTGACTATTTACTTTTTCTTTGCATTCTTTTTAAAAAGACGCTTAAGCTTAACAAATAACGAGCGCTTTAACTCACACAGTTAATGTTTTCGTTTATATATATATTTTTTTTTAGTAATAAAAAATATTTCACTTTTGCAATATCTATCAAATGAATTTTCTTTGTTTTTTGGGCAAAAAGGTCGGTTAGATGAGAACATTTTTTACAATGTAAATTTTGTTTAACAATTTTAGCGGCCGCAAGAGCAATCACCACCGTACAGAAATATTCAGCAACAAGTGGAGGAAGTGTCGGCAATCCAAGCGAATGTTGTCGTTGTCGAATCGGTGGACGTTCAAAGACTTGTGAAAGCTCAGCAGACAACGATCGTCGAGTTGGAAAAAAATCAACAAAATTTGCAGAAATTGATTGCCGCATTGCGTGAAAGAGTTGGAAGATTTGGTGAGAATTTTAAACATTTTCATTTAAAAATGCATATTTTTTAATTGCAAACATTGCCATTTTTTTAATAATATAATACAAATTCTATGGGTTAATTTGAGCGAAGAATTTTCAGAAGCCGCTAAATTTGTGGAACGTGAAAGAATTGGACAGTTGGAATTGGAGTTGAAGGAGACGAACAAAAAGTTGGAAAAATTGGGAAACAATTCGAAGGATGCAATGGAAAAGGTGGGAAAGGCTTTTGGAATTTTTTTTAAATTCTTTAATCTTTGGCGCCGCCGTCGGACCTCTCACCAAGATTTAAAATTTTACATTTTCTTTGTCAAATTCATAGCTTAAATAGTGGGGGGTCGACCCCCCCCCCCCCCCCCCTCGTTCGTACCGAGGAATTTTCCGGATCCTGTAACAGCAATGGAACTCAACATTTTTTTCAGGACAGGATCCTCAGGATTAATCCTGTAATCCTGCTAATCCTGTTGTAAAATTTACAGGATCCTGAATAGGATTACAGGATTGAATTTTTTGGAATTTTAATTCTTTGTGAACTAATTGTTAAAACAATCAAAAAAGTTTCCTTTATAATACAAACAAAAACTTTTCTAATATTTTGGTTAAAATCCTATTTTAACAACTTTATTTAGCCACGTCGTGGGGTCACAAAGTTGAAGACGGACATGGCGCAGTTGGTCGAAGAACAGAACAGAAAATTCGAGCAGCAATTGGATGAATTGGGAAATAATGCAAAGAATGCGCTGGATAAAGTGGGATTATGGGTGTTAGTAGTAACCAGTGGTCTTTTATAATTAACCTCACATTAATTACAGAAAAATTCCCACTGAATTATTTATTCAATTAAATTGTACATTTTTAGTCTTACATATTAGCGTTTAGGTCAATAAGAATTAATTAATTGTAATAATTTCCCTAAGGCGCTCGAAGCGAAGACCGTCATCGAATTGAAGGAGTATCAAACACTGATGAATGCTTACGATGCACTGCAGGAAAAGGTCGGCAGGATGAAGGCGTATCAGAAGGAACAGCAACAGAACATCTACATGTTGACTAGAGGACAAAAGAATCATAAAATTTATTCATTTTAAATGTTTAAAATCGTTTGAAATTTTTTGTACAAACTGTTGCACATTTTGCCAATTTGACACCTGTAGTTAAAATTAGGTTTATTTTATAATTGATAAATATGAGGTCTAAGTATTGTTGCGCAACACTTGGGTTTAAGCCCATCGGGAGACCAAACCGTGCAAATTCAATCCGGCGGTGTCGTTAGAGACACAGTAAAAATTTTCAAAACAAAAAAAAATATTGTGAAGATACCTAATTGCTTCAAAATTTTAAGCATACGAACCTTTTCCCATAAATTTTTTTGGCTGAATGGAAATTTTTGCTAAAAATTGACCAAAAAAAAGAATTTCAGGATATGTTGCGGCCTTTTTACTTGTGAAATTTGTTTGATTTTGATTGAAAATGTGCTGTTTAATTTTGGATTAGCTTATAACTTTGCTTTGTCGGTCGTTTACTTTGCTTTACATCTTCCCGCACATTTTCCCTCTGGCAATTAATTGGGTCCTTTTGTTATAAGTCAATTCTCAGATGTTAAAAATTAAAAAATTTAAAATTTTTTTTATCACTTAAAACATTTATTTTTATTATTTCCGCTTCTTTTTTCGTTTTCTCTTTTTTCAAAAGCATTACAACATTTTTTTGTGCTTTATTTGCCATTGTGGAATTCATTTCTACATTGACTTTACTAATCGATGCGTAATTGTCCAATTTGCTCGGCTGGCCAATTGCTCGCGAGAAGATAGCTTTTTGAAATTTACATAAAATGCAATCAAAACACAAAGTTTCCCTCTCACACAAACGAATTAAAATGTTTAACGCCAAACATTTTGCCAATAAAAGGTGATAAATTTATTTAACATTGAAAAATTCAATGGATCTTCTCGAATCGATGCAATAAAAAAAAAATTTTTTGTTTGGATCAGCCAAAGTATTGTTACGGTAAAATTGTCCAAAAATATTCTAATCACCATGTTTTGCCATTTTAATGAATAATCCCCGTGGAAAATGCGAATAATGTGCGTGCATGTGCCACGCACTTCAAACCGTAAAAATAGGGTTGGACAAACCCGGATAATCTGGAACCGGTATGGGACAATTTTGGATAAAATTATCCGGTCTTGAACGATGGCAGCTAAATTATGCTGGATCCGGGATGGTATCCGGGTGTTTTTGAGCTATCCGGTATCCGGGGGACCCGGATAATATCCGGTTTTGTCCAACCCTACGTAAAAACAAATGAATTTTTTTGTTATGTATAAACAAACAAATCATTTTGTGGGTACAATTTCACTTCACCCGCTGTCGCTGTCATGGAAGTTGCAAAAGATGTGTTGTTTTTATGAGCGGCAAATTAATTGACAGCAGCACAATTGTGGCCAAATGCCACCAAATGCCAAATGTGAGTAGTGCCAATATTTTTAGCTTTGGGTCAACAAAAATGTTCATTTATCAAAGTCGAGATGAATCTCAAAATGATTTTCTTTTACTTCCGGCCTAATAAAATTGTTAAAAATATGCACATATTTTGGCCATTTGGTTCACAAAAAAAGCTGGCCCTAGTATTATGCACTTTTAGCCACAAAATTGCCATAATTAGAGGGAATCTTGGCATTTTCAAAAAATGATTAAAGTAAAATGCAATAAACATCAAAACATTCACCACTCTTAATCGCCTTTTTCTTGACCTCTCTAAAACGGATATTTTTGAAATTGGACTTTGTCCATATTTTGTTTTATTTTAACGCTTATTTTCAATGCCTATTTCGAGCGGATTAAAATGCCTATTTTAGGCGTTGTTTCGCGATTTTCAGTGCCTGAAAATTGGTGCCCTATTTATTCAACTTTTAAAATTCTGTTTGTTACATTTACCTCCTATTTGTTTTGTTTTGATCAAAATCTGGCAAATGAATGAATGCATTTTTTGAATGCTCACAATTAACGGCGTATGGCTTAAAATTAGTGCCGTTATTGTTTGAGATAACATAAATTGAAATTCGAAGAACGCGAACGTACGCTCAAGCATTTAAAATATTTGTTGAAAATTTGTCTAATGAGCTTTACAATACGCACTTTTTATGTTCTTATGAATGAGCGCTCTAATTTGTTCAAATCCAGTCGTATGACGATGATCATGTGGCATTTGTATTTAATTTTTATAACAGTGCCATTTTGTACTTTTTTTTTAATTATTAACGCGTGACAAACTTCCTGGTTGGAAATAATATGTGCCCATCATAAATTAGCATTCATTTTTTGTTAAATGTATAAAAATAATTTCATCATTTTTATAGGATTTTGGAGCATTCCACGTTTAAAATTTGCTCAAATTGCTTCAAAATGGCCCATGAATTTGGTGAGTTATGGCTAAATGAAAGAAATTCGGTCAAGAATGATTCTTTGTGAACTGCTCGCGTCTCAACCGCGCTTAGATTTTTCAGCAATTCAGTTAATTTAGATTTAATTTCACAGATTTGGTCCGCTCCGTGTACACCAGCTGCGCGTCGTTCTGTTTCACGCTTGGCATGCTGTTCAACGCGTTTCTAGTCTGGCTGATCCTCACCAAAACGCCGGCTCCGATGTTGGTCTACAGCAAACTGTTGATGACTCCATGCATGATGGTCAAAATTTTGTCGTTTAGTTTATAAATGGACAAAACCCCAAATTGTTTTGCCTCAAAATTTAGGACATTTTTTTGTGCTTGTTCACATTCCTCGTCCAACCCATTCCGGTAATGAAAAATAAATTCATTACTGTACTAAATCGGGAATTT
This sequence comes from Globodera rostochiensis, assembly GCA_018350325.1. Taxonomy (NCBI): domain Eukaryota; kingdom Metazoa; phylum Nematoda; class Chromadorea; order Rhabditida; family Heteroderidae; genus Globodera; species Globodera rostochiensis. The sequence continues at coordinate 844,704 of JAEVLN010000006.1, forward strand.
TTTTTTTGCAGATTGTCGACCACGGTTATCATGCAGTGGTCCAAAACGGGTTTTTTCGCCAAATGTCCGAGCTCTACAATTATACAGTAACCTCTCATTAGTAGTGCTCAATTTTACTTTACATTTTTAATACAAAAATTCTCGTTTGTGGTATTAATATACTGTATAGCACCAAAACATTCATTACCAATATACAGTATATATGTATAACTGCCCTCAATTGAAGGCAAATGTGATCTGGTTTCAAGTGCTGTTGCTGTCTGTGTGCGCCACAACTGTGCAGTTTGTGTTCCGCTATTACATGATTTTCAAGTACGGTAGCGCGGGAAATTTTTAATTTTAATTTATACATCCATCCCTTATCCCTTACTGTACAAATTCCCTTACTGTACCCATCTCTTATCCCTTACTGTACAAATCCCTTATCCCTAATTCCTTATGCCTTACTATACAAATCACTTATCCCTTACTGTACCCATCCTTTATCCATTACTGTACATATCCCTTATCCCTTAACCATCCCTTACCCATTACTATACATATCCCTTTATAGATTTTTTTACATAGTTAGGTATTTTCAAAAATTGGTGCACCCATCTCCGTTTTTTTTTCTTCCAGTGATGGCCATATTCCGGCCCGGCTGAAGTACCTGACCGGCACAGTTTTGGCCGCTCTCCTGTTTGCCCATGTGATGCTGCACTATCTGTCCGACTACCCGTTCGCCAAGTACAGCGCGGAAATGAAACAGTTGGCCATATGGGTGCATGAGGAAGTCGGCATCACGGACATCCGCTTTTCATCATTCACTCCAGCGGTGATTTGGAATTTTAATAAAACTAATTAGAGTTTGCTTGACCTTTTAAAAACCCCCAGAATCGATACAGAGAGTTGAGACGAGACAACAAATCCCGGTCCTTAGGTCGGGACGGCATTTTCCAAAATAGGTATTTTATGCTTTAGCGCTCCTACCTTTGGATTCTGCATTGTATTGCAATGCTGGTCATTTTTGGCATTTGCTATGTCGTCATTGTGGTAAAAATTCATTTTTTTAAATTAAAACTTGGGTTGGCACCCCCGGAGCAGTTCAGTTCAGTGCCCACAAACACTTCAGTACCGGTTCACTTCAGAAAATTAAAAGTCTTTTTAAACTCAACCAAATCAAACAAAAAAAGCCATTCGAAAGCTCCAAGCTTTTAAAAGTTATTGTTAAGCCAAGTAGAGAATTTGTGAAAAAGTCATTTCCATAAACCTGTGAAAACCCCCAATTTTGGGTGCTTTTTCAACTTGACCTTTTTAAAACAAATTGAAGATTTGGTAAAAAACGTTGAAGACTTTCAAAATTTGCTGGCACTGAAGTGTGGGCACTGAAATGAAATGTACCGTGGCATCCCGACCCCAAACCCCGACATAAACTTTAATTTATGCATATTAATGTAGGGTTGTGCACGTGGCACTTGCAATTACATTGCCAAAGCGTACGAAAATGCCACCACCGTGGGCAATGGCGACGGTGCCGCCGCCACCGCCGGACGTGCGGACATGAAGAAAAATGAGAAGATGCGCGAATACAACAACCAAATCACAACCGCAATGATTGTTCAAGTCAGCGCAGCATATTTTGGATAAATTTAATTTGTTCAAGTATAATAAAAAATAAACTTTGATTGCAACAAATTTGAATAAAAAAAGTTTCGAAATTAATTTTGAAAATAAAATATATATATATATATATATAAGTTGATCAATTTAGGCAATTTTGCCCACTGTCGAAGTGCTCGAGCTGACCATCCAAGTGACGTTGCCAATTTTTGTGGTCCAAGGTGGCACCGTTTATTTCATGGTCTACGCAGCTATACCACTCTATTTCATCCCGGTATGGTTAAAATCATTAATATTCATAATTAGTTTAGTAAAAAAGTGTATTTTATATCTTAATAAATTTGTTTTTAAATTAGCAACATTTTATTTGGGTTTTAAAGCTTTTTTAGGTATATCGTAATTTTAAATTTTCTTAAAAATTAATTAAAATCTGTTTAACATTTTCATGATTTGAACATTTTGCCAACCTAGTAATTTGCGCATCGATTTTCTCGTGCTTTTTCACACGCGTTTTGAACAATTTTGCCAGCGCTTGCCGAGTTTTTCAATCGGTTTTTTGTTTTTCCAATGAACATTCCACTGCCACCAACCCTAATCAAATACGTCCCACCAACAGGTGATGAACCCGTTGGCCACCATGCTGTTCGTGAAGCCCTACCGCAAAGCAGTGCTGAAGCTGATCCGCAAAAAGCTCGGTCGTCGACAATCCAACGTGCCCGTCCGAGCGTTCCAGGGTCAAGGCGGCGTTGCCACCAAGACGGCATTCACCAACAAAATGATAGCCCATCAGCAGATGCGGATGCCTGCCGGCACGGACGGGACGACGGAGGAGTCTTCATCAACGCCGGGGGCGATTGATCGCAACATTAATCAGGTGATGACCTGATCAATGGCATGAAATGAGAGCAGTTACACATTTACACATACATATTTCAAATATTTGTCAATTTTTTTTAATTTTATTGTTTTTGGTGACTAGTAGTGATCATTTGATCAAAAATTTTGTTTTGATTCAATGCTCAATCTCTGGTTGCCAAAGCATGTCAAGATCCGAACAATGTTGGTTCGTGAGAAAATTAGAGACGAGCCCAAATCGAACCTCACAGAATTGATTTACCCCCCCCCCCCCAACTTCGAGCTGGATCTTTAACAGTTTGTAGCGTACACCTGACTATGAGGAGCTCAAGCAGGAAGCGCCTGATCAACAAAACCCAGACTCCGAGGAGCAGCTTCGACATGGACCGGCAGAAAATTCGGTGAAATTGGAGGAACTCGCTGCTGCCGCTGACCACCGCCAAAACGTCACCGATCAACAGCGAACTGCCGACATTTTGCACCTGAATCTTGATCAACATAATGCTATCACCGCCCAACAAAACATGGCGTTAAATCGACTCCAACATTGGCCAGAAAATGCTGCGATGCAAACATTCAATCACCAAGCATATGCCGCCAATACATGTCTTGAAACTGCACCAGACATGCAGTCATCATCCAACAAAACAATTTCTCCAACTATTTCTGAGACTGATCAGCAAACCTCAGCATTTTGATGCAACGAATGCCAGCAGCAGCAATGTTCAATTCCAAAAGTTCAACAAGAGCTTCTAGGACCTCTTGATCACCTCGATAGAGCTCAGCAGCCCTAATCCGAACACACTGATCACTTTTTGAGAATTTGTTGTATATATTGATTGGTACATTGTTCGGATCTATAATCCCCGCTCACTATGGTCATATATTTTTTTGATCGATCCCTTTGTCATATATTTGTCAAAAAAACACATAGTATTTGTCGAACATTCGAAAAACGGAACCACACGCACAAAGATATTTTTTTTTGTTGCTAAATCGCCCGTTTTATTGCATGCAATAAAAAAATAGTTGATGCTTTTACATCAGGGCTGCGATCTCAATATTTTTAAAAGCATCATTGTGAGTAACAACAAAAAAATTTGACATAAATTCGTAACAATGTAAGCGAACTTTATGTCAAAGGCTATATTTCTGGTTACGAACAATCGATTTGAGCATTTTCTTGTCAAAACGAGCACTTTTTTATCTATTCTCAGATATCGCAGCCCTGCTTTACATGGAAGATCAAAATTATATTTTTCGCCAATCTGGAAACTAAATGCTTAACTGGTTTTCTCGGGGGTGTAGCCGCCGGAATCAGTGTTGGGGGGGGCATTTGATATTCCCCGGTTCGTTGGGCGGCGGCACGGCACAACAAAGTCCAATAGAAATTTTTTTTGAATGTCAAAAGAAACGAAATAAAAAGAATAAGAATGATTTGAGCCTGAGAATTTTGAAAATGATTTGGTCCAAAGACCACAGGTCTCAGACCATTTCCTGGTTTTGGTGCAAACATTGAAGGCAATAAATAAATAGGCTTCATCACTCAAGCATTGGAAACCCCGCGAGTGCCACGACGCAGCCGCCCACCGCGGCCTCTGTTACCGCCGCCACCACCACCACGACCATGAACGGCCGCACTGCTGCTGCCCGGCTTATTCTGCTAATAAAAAATCGGTTTTAGAAGCAATTGAACAAAACGTTCTTTCGGAGTTTCTACTGATTTTATAGAGCATTGATTGAGTGGGTTTCAAAAACACACCTGCTGCTGTCCATCGACATCCATCTTCTTCTCTTTCTTTGCTTCTTCTTTCGCCTTCTCTTAAATATGTAAATTATTTGTATTGGAATAAAAAAGGTATTACAAAAATATTATTTTCAGTCAGTATAATCTCATGTAAAATGAATAAACACTAACAACTCACAAATCGGGCACCTTATAAAAATTGTTTTCAAAGTCGAGAAAGTGGTATTTCTAGGGGTATTCGGGGTCATAGAATCAGTATCTGACCTCCATTCCGACAAATCTTGAACCCCAAACCCGAATTTGAACAATTTTCAAAAATTAAAATTTTTCCAAATTTGCATTCTATCAATCGCTTTTGGACTCTCGTCTTCTCGATAAAAAAATTTTAAAAAGAATTTTGTGCAATTTTGCCCACTTTTCTCCTCCTCATCTTCCACCGTCGCAATCTTTTTGCGTTCCAACACTTCCCGCGTCATGTCGCTAATGCGTTCAATTTTAAGCAAAACGTCCGCGTCATTCTTCATAATGAGGCTCGCCTTAAAGGTAAACAATAAAAATGACAACATTTAAAATGCATTACTAAAAAGTTAACCGTAAAATTTTGTTAAATAAATTTAAATTTTCAAAACAAAAACATTCTGCCGGGATTAAATGCGAAATCCCAAATCCATTTTGTTTGTTTTTTTAATCCAAATCGCGAGATCCCAGGTTGGCCTGGCTCTAAATTATACTACCTTCAGCCACAAAAGACCGTAATCCTCAGCCCTCTGCATTCGCTTCTCAATTGTTACAGTTGTGTCATCGTTGCGCATCTTTGAAATCATTTTTTATTTAATTTATTCAAAATTTTAACTTTTAGTTTTTAAGAATAAACCAGATGAAATAAAGTTAAATCAAATTAAAAAACACTTAACCAGGGTAAGAGCGCTGATCCCGAATAAAAACGTTAGATTATCATATACATCATCTAAGAACAGATTTTCAAGATATATGATTTTTCACTTAAATAATTTTTTCCCAATTTCTATTTAAACAGAGTTTAAAAATTCATATATTTTGTGGTTAATCTAACAATTTATCCGTGATCAGCGTCCTTGATTACCCCTGGATAAGTGGTTTTCTAATTTGATTTGATTTACTTAGGAGTCCTCCTATAACGGAAAAGTACCGACCTATTTTTTAAACAATTAAAAAAATATCAAAAATTTTGCTTACAAAAAGCATTTTTTTCTCGCATCTTTCCGTGAGAACTTGAATAGTGTAACAGCGTGCAAGCTCGAGCAACTCGTCAATGTAACGCTCTGAAAACATTGCATGTTAATGACCAATCAAACAAATAATGAGAATGATCGGAAAAAAAGAGAATTCAGATATAATTTATTATTTAGTTTTGTTTTTCAGAAGTCGTAATCTAGACCAGGTAACCGGATTCCTAATTTTTGCAAAAAAACCGAAAATTTTCACAGAAATGGTTGATTTTTGTTTAGATCAGTTTTCCAGACAATATATGGACATATTCGGGACCAAAATTCCGGTTTCCTTTTGGTAACATCTCTGCTCCAGACCCCTTTCCGAGAATTGGGCTGAGTCACGTAGTTTTTTTTATCAAGATTAGAGCCCGGACTTGAGCTTCGAGCGAGATCTCGAGTCGAGATTTTTCGAGATCTCGAGACGAGATTCTCGCCTCGACCGGGCTCTAATCAAGATTATTCGGTCGAAAAAAGAAAATCCGAAAAAATCCTGACGGGAGGAGGGGAACAGCAGATCCCAAAGAATTTGTCACTCCCGAACCAGTATCTACTTAAACAAATTTTTAAACAAAAATCGTTCTAAAACTTTATGTACACGACTGCACCCGGCAAAAGTGAACCCCTCAAAAGGCTTGGCCTCTTAAAAGTCAGTAAAAAGGGGGCTAAAAAAAGCAAGAAAATTGAAAAACAAAAATATTCAAATTTGGCGCGCCAAAACACCACACACACACCCTCAGGCAGTCGCAACGGATCATAGAGCAAATGCAAACATTCGTTGAACGCCAACGGCGTCACCCCCTCAAGCGTTGCCTGGTGCTCGCGCGCCTCGACAAACCCTTCCGAAGTGAACATTGTCGCAAAGATTGGCGAGTACATCGAAAGGTACTTAAAAGAGAGAAAGAAGTATTATAATTGGCAATTTTTGATAGCAAAAAAAAGTAAGAATAAAAAACTAATAGAAACAAAAAACATTTTTTTTGATTTTCTTTCGAACAATCGCTTGGTTGCCCAACATCGGGCCCCCGGACCTCCTTGTTCACGTAGAACTTTCGTGTCCCAACATTGATCACCGCGTTGCGAAGCGATTGATTTTTTTGAAAGTCGAGCAACGGCGTGTGGCTGAATTTTAAATTTTAGAGGATTAAATATTAACGAAGAATATTAAAAAAGTTAAGTGAACATTTTGCACAAACCCGCCCCCTCTACGGAGGCATTAAATCCGAAACTGGCACCCTTCCCCCACTTCTATTGAATTCAACGCTCTGAAAATAAAGCTTTCACAATTTTTATTTAAAGATGTAAGCATTGAATTTAAGATCGGCGGAAATGGGGGAGGGGGGAATATGTCCTTAAAAATCTCAGTAAAATCATTAACATCAAAAAATTTTTGGTAGAAGGAAGGGCAGGGAAAAGGACGTATAACAAACTTCAGTATCACTATGTAAATGTTTAAAATAATTTAATACACTATTAGTTTTTTTTAAAATTTTTCACCCCATTTCAACATCGAGCAACAGAAATTGGAGCTCAAATTTGAATTGTCGATTCTTCAAATAGACATTGGCCAAATCGCAACTGCCGCCGTCCGCTGAGGCGAACGCATTGCCAGCGATGGGCAATGGAAATTCGGTGCGGAACGAGTGCATTTGGCTGAACTGGTTGAAACTGGTGGCGAAGTGCTGCACAAAAAAATTATGAATTTAAAAAAATCATTATTCTAACAAAGACCAAATAAATGCCCGGTCAGGAAAAAATTTCTGAGAATTTTACAATAAAAAAAAGAAAAAAAATCATCAAAATGGGACAAAGTTTTGGGAATTCTAAGTTTAAATTCTCACAACAAAGAAGTAGCCGCTTATTCCAAATCCTAAATTCTTTGGCGTACCGTCTCCCTCATTTTTTAAACTCTCCGTGTCGCATGGAGGAAGAAAATAAAAAATGTGAACAAAATTATTTTAATAAAAAGCGTGAATTGAGTTGTTTTTGTTAAAAATGTTTGGAAACAAACGGCCCGCCCGGGAACAAAACGACCCTTCCCTCAGGCTGAACCAAAACAACCCAGCAGAATAAACATGGCCAAAATCCATGCTTTTTGTTCCACTGCCAGGCCCCCTCCCCCTCTGAGGGAGGACACGGCAGTGGGACAAAAATGCCGGAATCGGATTCCATAAAAATTGCCGCTTTTTTGATCCAAAAATTTGTTAAAATTGAAAGCCATATAATATAAGCCACTAAATTGTAATTAAAACAAAACAAAAAAACAACACCTCGGCAAGTTCGTTCAACTTTCTTGGATTTGTCCCCTCCGGCACTTTGTCTGTCCATTTTTTCATTGTCAAAGTGCCGGACAGTTCCGCGCGCCACGCAATGTCCTTCCGGTGGTCCGAGTGCAATGCCAACTTTGATGAAAAATTATGCCATAAAAAGAAAAAGTAAAAAAAATATCTCAAAAATTCAACAACAAAAAGAAGTTTTGTATCCCTATTTGGGTAAATTTCACAAAAAATTTTAAAAATAGTTTTAGGAAGAAATTTCTGACCCCCTGTTTTAACCAATTCCAATTTCCCCTGACCGGAATTCAAACATTTGGCCAAAAATTCAAAGTCCAAAAATCAATTTTGCCACAAAATTGTTCAAAAAGCGGAAAATTACAACAAAAATGCAACTATGCTCGAATTCGTGCTTTTTTGAACAATATTGAGAGGTCAAGCCTTAATTTTTGAAAATTTAAAACTTTCAAAAATATTCAACTTCGGGTCCGGGAGTCAAAATGAATGTTAAAATCAAAGTCTACCCCCCCCCCCCCCAAAACCCCTAGAAACATTTTTGCATCAGACTTTCTAAGACTATTTATTTTGTAAAAAAATGTTAAACAAATAAAAAAAAAGCAAACTTTGAGTATGTGCTTTGAAAAGCCGCCCTTTCCATCCTTACGAAGCTGGTGGACAAGTGAGAGTCGCCTAAAATGAGTTATTTGGTTCATTTTAAAAAAAATTCTTTTTTTGAAATTGTATAATTTTCATCAATTATTTTCGACGGATGAAAGCATTTATCGTGAAATACTTAGCACCAGAGACCAAGGAGGGAGGCGTACCCAGAAAATTTTTTTTGGAAGGGGCAAATTAAAAAAAAAAACTAATTTTTAGGTAATTTTCAAAAGGCACTGCCGGATAAATGTTTAGGTTTATAACGATGTTGGTTAAGAAAAATGCTGTATTTTTTTGAACAATTGCCTAAAAATTTTCGATTGCGGGAGCCCTGCCAGAGGCACTCACGTCCGAAATGTTTTTTTTTTTGCAAAACCCCGGGGCCGAGTTTTACAAAATTTTTTGATTTTGTACGTTTCCGATGCATTCCCAGGCCCCACAAACAGAAAAAAAAACAACATTTTTCTAAATGCTTTTGCTCTACTGACCACTGAATGCACCCAAATTCGTGGGCAGGCGTTTCAAAAGGCGCCCTCCGCTTTTTCTTAGCTTTTTTGCTGCTCTCCTCAGCGATTGGCTCCGGCGGTATGTCCAAATAAGAGGCGATCAGAACGATGGAACCGGCGTCAACGCACTAGAAAAACAAAATTTTAAAAAAATTCAGGAAGAATCCTTTTTAAATAGTGGATTTTATCGTTTTTTTTTTTTGGAGTTAGTAGAATTCAAATTCTGTTTCGACCTCAAAGCTAAATTCGAACAGTGAAATAAATGACCAACGTCCTCAAAAATAATCCAAATTTGAATTCTGCGGCAGCAAAAACAAAAAAGCATTTCAGAAGTATGTATTTACTTACCTCAAAACATTCCTTGAGTTTTTTTGGAAGCTTTTTCTTCTTCGCTTTTGTCGCATTCGCTTTTTTATTTTCGGATTCAATCGGAATCCCTTTTTCTGTGACAGGCGGCATTTTGGGTAATAGTGTAGTGTAGTTTTGTTGCCGCTATTTTTGGTAAAAAAATAAAAATTAAAAAAAAAAAAAGTCGAGAAAAGTGTGTTTCTTGGGGCTGTTCGGGGGGTGTAGAATCCGAAATCTGACTCCGTTTTGACCAATTACGAGCCCCGAACCCGAATTTGAACAATTTCGAAAATTAAAAAATTTTCAAAAATCAATTTTGGCCTCAAAATCCCTGCATAAAAAGAAGGATTGTGTTTGTTTGCTGCTTGTCTGTTTGTAACGAGGGTTTGAGTTTTGTAAGACAACGCGCCAAAAGTTAAAAAGAATGAAGAAGAGGAGACACGAGAAATAAAAGAAATAGTGCGGAAAGTGAAGAGACTTTTAACAGAGAAAGATTGAAAAATAAATGAGAAGAAGATGGTTTGAGGCAGAGATATTGAGAAAATGGCTGCGCTGCCGGCGAAAATCCTGGCCCTGGGATCTGGTTCTGGTTTTTGGAAATGACCTGGTCCTGGTTTTACCTGGACTAATAGTCCATGGTTTTTATGGACTCCAGGTCCAGAGTGCTCCGACGAAAATACCTGGATTCTGGACTTGGAGTCCAGGAAAAACCAGGTCTGGACCCAGGTCCAGTCCGGTCTCTACTTAATACATTTGCCTAAGACTACACTCCTTTTCATTTTTTCCGTGATTGTACCCGTTTACACATTCTTTTGGAGCATCTTCGAGGCCATGAATCAGGACCTTAACATTCCCGAGTCCTTTAAATTCACCTATATGAAACAATGTCTTTCCAGATTCCGGCTAACTTTAATTAATTCCCTTTTTGTCACACTGATGCTTCGTAAGATCTATTCAAATGATACGGTGGCCGCTTAAATAGTGGTTGAAGATAGACTCCTACGGTTTGTGCTCGATGAAGTGTTAATGGCAAAGGAAATCGACCAAAATTGGTCTGCCGGCTCATTGAAAGCCTGACTTCACGCTATTCTTAATTTTGCGTGTTGTCGTTCCCCCCGCGGCCCTGCTCCCAACTTCCGCGCGCTCTAATGAGCAATTTTTTGTGAGGCCCCTGCCCCCCGATCAGAAACATACATTTTTTAAAGATGCTAGATTGGTAGTGATGATATTTTATGAAATATTAAAATTGTGTACAAGCAAAATTCATTCTTTGATCAAGCATGCATTAGTTTTATGTAAACGAATCGTTTTGGTGGCAACAACGGCAACATTTTTGCTGTTGTTGATCGGCTGTTGAAATGCGGAACAGGGTAATTTGATCCATCGGAATTCGCGCTTCATTATTTCGCGATATTCGGAGCTTAAGAAATTAGCTTTAATATGCAACTAGGCATTTGATAAAATAAAGTTAATTAAATTTGAGAAGGAAAAAGAATTTGGGCAATTTAATTTATTTTAATTTAACAATTTGCTAAAGTAATTCCAAAATGAAATTTGCCTGCAAAAATAAAGCACCGGAGCATTTATCGCTCCAGCAACAGTGATCAGTTGGGCAATAATTCGTGTGATCAAAAATTGCAACGGCGGATCAGTGCCAAACAGTCGTGGCACCAGCATTGTGATGATCAGTCCACACATAAACCAAAATAAGAAGATCACCGTCATGATGACCGCCAACGATTTAAATATGCGGCGGGTGATTTCCACCTGAGATGCGCTATTGCTGCTGCCATTTGATTTGAGAACTGTCAATAAAAATGCTTTGAATATTATGCAAATACTGTATTTTCTAAAATAGAACCCCCAGGGGCTCTATTGTTAATACCCCCCCCCCCCTTGCCTTCCTAAAGGAAGTGCTCATCAGGGTGGGCTTTATGTTAAGAAATACGATATATTTAAAATTTTTAAAAAATATAAAAACATACCCTTCAGCATAATCCATATGATAATATAAATGACAATTGTTGCCATCGTAAAAGCCATCATAAAAAAGCCTGAAATCGTAAGTGCTTCGCCTTGGAATATGTCGCCCGGCTCACAATAAACCATTCTATCAAAATGTATTTACTAATTATTTATTAAAGGTAATTAGTTTATATAAATTTACATTTCAGGATGCTGTAGCACAACCGTATATGCCAAATAAATATTGTAAAAAACGATTGATAGCGAAATGACATTGCATATGAGAACAAATTTTCCGCATGAATTTTTTGTCAGATAACGGTACCTTTTTGACGATTACATTAATTTTAAATTTTTATGTGTAAATTACGTTAATGGGAACGCTAATGAGCCAAGCCGATCAAGACTGATAAAAAAGAGGTTGAGATATGAATTGATTGCTCCAATACCAGCGATAAATTGCGTATAAAAACAAGTTAGCAATGAAATGCGTCGGCGAAGAAAAACGAGGACTAAAATAAAATTAAAAATAAATAAAATATTAAAAAGTAAATTACTTGTCGCCAATGGGGTGGCCGACTCGAGAAGTGCATCACACAGTGAACAGATGGCTAGCAGAAAGCCGTAACTTCGGTGGAGAGACCTGGACAAATGGCACAAATAACTAAGTCCGTTTTTGGCATTTTGATGCTTTTAAACAACCCAAGCCCGCTAAAGGAGTTTTTTGTAAAATTTTAATTAGTTCGATTTTTTTATTGAATTTTTAACTATTTATAGATTATTTAATAAATAATTAGCATAATGGATAATGCCATAAATAAAACTCGACTTATGCTTTATTGTGATGTAGACAAGCGCGCTGTTAAAGGCAATGCCAAAAATGGACAAAAATTGCTGAATACTGGTCACCCAAATTGTGTAAGCGTAAATTTGGTCGGACTCCCCAAATTCATTTGTGGATAAATTATTATTCATGAATTAATTCTCTTCTAAAATGAAATATTTTGAAAAGCATTTCCGAAATTCTTCAAAACAACAAGTTAATTTATTTAGGTTTATAAAATTCAGCTTTAATACTCTCAAACAATTTGACCATTTATGGCCAAATAATTTTTTTAATGAACTGACTGCTAAATTAATGATTCGAAATAGAACTTAAATAAATCACATAAATTTAAAGTCAGTCTACACAGACAGTTAATTTTCGTGAAAGTCAATTTTTAATCCATATTTTTTTTGGAATGAATTTTCTATAATTACTTATATAATATTAAAGAATTTAATTGTTAGCTTCAGAAATTCTTTGAATTTGTCTTCCCATACTATAATGTTGCTCAGATATGAAACTTTTTATTACATATTTGATAGATAAAAGGCTGGCAGACAGGTGAATTATAATTTCCAGTTGGCTTTAAAAAATGTTGTCTCTAAACGCGGTAATTGCCCTATTTTAATTATGGTCTGTTTAATTTAACGAGCAATATCTATCAAAAATTGTAACAGTTGATATGCCAAATTTTTATAAGATTATAAATAAAAAAATTCATGAATTCGTCTGTCAATTAGAAATCGACTAAGTTCTGCCGTTTTTTTATTGGTAAAAAGTGCAAATTTTTGGTGGGTTTTTCTTGGATGATCAATGATAAATTATTTGATTTTGATCACAATTATATAGGTGCTGGTCTGATCGTGCTCTGCTCTATTATAATCCTGAAATTGGATCTGATCAACTCATATTTATTTGGCCAGATCAAAAAAGGCTCCTTTTTTTGATCGGTAAATGAATCAATCGTATTCGTCTCAACAAATAATTCAAAATCGAATTAAAATGGTATAATTTAGAATTTTGTTTTTTCTCTAAACAAAAATTGATTTCCACCATAAAGTAATGATTCGATCGTCGGTTCCCCTATTCGTTGTATATGAAGAAGGTATTAATTCATATTGCTTAAGGTTTAGCCAAATTGTCTTCTCAACAAAAGCAATGGGGTATTCGAAGGCAAGACTCCGAATTTGACCCCCATTTTGTCTAATTAAATCCCGAACCCAAATTCGAACATTTTTTAAAAATTTTCTAAAAAATCAATTTCGCCACAAAATCTTAAAAATCATGAATTCGACCATTGGATTATACAAAATGAGGTCAAATTCGGGGTCTCGCCCCCAAATACCCCTAGCGAACACTTTTTTCTCGACTTTTATAATCACTGACGCATTTCCCACTGACGCTTTTACGGGAGCCGTTCCAATGTCTCGTTGTTTTGGCATTCCTTTTTTTATTCATTAAATTGATATGTCAATTTTAATGTTTTATTTTATTTATATTTTAAAATTGGCTATAAAAGTTGGTTGGGTTTCTAACATTTCTAATTTTGACCTCTGGGCAAGCTGTCAGCGATCAAGAATGAACCTTAAATTTGTACTAAACTAAAATAATTTATTGCAATAAATTCAGAAATACGAATTGTTGATTTTTGGCTTTCAAAAGAGCACATTTTTGTCTAAATGCTACTCAATAATAGCTTTCAAAAATGCCAAAAAATGTTAGAAAATTTTATTGGCACCGAAATACAGTGAAGGGTCGAAAAATGCAATTGAATTTTTGCATGGTTTCTTGAAAAACCAGTGCGCAGGAACTTCAAAAAATCATATCTCAGCGCAAAGCTGGTGAAACTCCAGGATTTTTGCATCAAAAAATTGAGAAAAACAGAGATTAAAATAAGAATGAATCACTAGCTTTAAAAATGTTGTAAATTTAAACGGTATTCGTAAAAGTCAAAAAAAAATTCGTAATAAGTAATCCGTAATTTGTAACAGCCAAAACGCCGTAATAGTAGTAAGTAATTCGTGTAACTCGATACATCGAATCTCAAAATTTACTTCATATCATAATCAAAATTGTAAAGTTGGATATTGTGGTGACAAAAGAGGAGCTTCTAAGATTTTTGGGCAACAATTTCTTTTTCAGATCGGTAACCATCAATCCAGCAGTCGAGATGGGAGGGGTAGGGGTCGGCGGTGTGAAATTTGGCCAATATTTCTTATATTTTAGGAATTTTTCCAAATTTTTAAAAAATCAGGAAAACCTGATACATAAGGTACTATGGCCACCCTGGCGCCACCCCGAAATGTTTAAAAAAAACATAGCGGGATCCTTTGTTTTGTAAATTTAAAAAATCCTGACCAATTTTCTTGACAAATACCGTTAAATCTTTAACAAATTGAGTCAAAATTCAAAATTTTCTCGGCGGCGCCTATCGGCACCGCCGGCCCTCCCTCCGCCCCAAAAAACAGAAAATTACGAAAAAAGTACGAATCACAGTTGGCACTCAGTTCAACATCTCTCCAATTTATATGTAGATGGCATTGCCCGTACCTGCTTTACAATGGATTTAGATAACCAGAGTGAAAGCCTGCTTACACAAAAGGCACTGTGCAAATATAACAATTCGATATTGTAGCAAATTCATAAAATAATATAATTTAAAATGTCATTTATGCCATGAACACAGAGAGAAATGCGAAAGAAATGCGTGCGCATTCTTTGTTGCTTCAAATAATTTTATTAATACATCAATAATATAAAGAATTTTTTTATGAGAAGCAGTCAAAAAATAGTCATTTTTAAAAGGGCAACGGGAAAATCATAATAAATATCATAGAAAATTAAAAAGTGTAATTATTATTAATTCAGAATTCACTTAATTTATTCCTTCTCCAAATTTAGAATTATTTATTTTCTACATTAAAGAGAATACATTTCATACATCGTGCCAAAAGATGAAGCCGTTGTCTATCGTTTTGTTGCATTATGCGGCACTTTCGCTGCATTGGCATAATTTACTTATTGATTTCGGCGCCATGGCCAACTTGGACGAATGGTCAACACCAATAAAGTCAATGCTTGTCCAACTTGGACAGAACATGGACAAAGACAATGGGCTTGACAAGCTGGAGAAGCGTTTGACTGATATAAATGAAATGGTGAAGTCAATGCCAAGGTCGGTTAATGTCGGTTTGTATGTCCCAGACGTTATATCCGGCGCTGAAAAAGAAGGTATTGGTACTGAAAATTGTGTAAGACGGCTGCCTCACCCATAAACATCCCTTACTGGGCTGGCCACCAGTGATGTCGTCCGTTCCGTGCCGTGAAATTCCGTATTTTTTTTTTGACACGGACGACATCCCAGCTGCTGGCCACCCAGCACCTTTACTATTGAAAGCCTCAGCTTGGGACGGAATTTGCTGGGACGAAGTCGACCCGCTTCGTTAACCACCGACCTTCCCCTAATTTGTAAGGTCAATCAACGCTTTTCATGGACTGAATCGGAGACTGATTCGGCCACTGCACTGTGCAATGCGCAATTGTGAGCAGCTGCAGAAAGGCACCGATTGCCTTGGGCGTATTGCGCAACAACAATATTTGGACAGTGTAATGCCAAAAATGCAGTCCATCCTTTGGGCACTCAGTGCCGAGTTTGGCACCTTCATTGTGGAGCATGAGCTGGACCGCATTTATCAAGAGCGCTTGCAGGGCAACACAAATTTGACAAAATCTGTTGACAATTTGTTCAAATTGTTGCGCGACCATCCGACTTGCCATTGTACGGCGGCAGCGCTTCAATGGGCCAAACAGCGATTGGACCAATTTTCTGATCGGCACGCAATTGAAGAAATATTTGCGGTGGTCAAATTGAGCATTTTGGAGACAGAAATTGAAGTAAAAATTCCCGAATTCGCCAAACATCCGGTGGACGCAGAGGCATTGTTGGAATTTTCACGAGATTTTCATGCAGAATGGCATAAAAACATTCGTCCAGCAATCAATGAATTGCCAGATGGCATCAAAGAAAATGTTCAACAAAAATTCAAGACATTGTCACAGACGGCCCAGCGATTGTCGGCACCAATCATTGAGGAGTTGGTACAAAAACTGGACGAACTGACCAACAAGTTCAAGCAGTCACTTGAAATGCTACGATATGATTTAAAGGTGAAGCATAATAATATCCAGATTTAAAGATAAACAAAATTTTAGAATTCAAATATTATACCTATTTTAGGTATCAAATATTAATGGGATACCTACTTTGACCATTTTTTGCTTTTTGACTTAAAATTTCATAAAATCTACAAAAAAACCATTTTGAACATTAAGCCTACTCGGCCCACCAAAAAATCAAAAAACGTGGCTAACCCCTCAAATCGGGAAGCCCTGAACAAATTGGATTTGTCGAAAACGGAGGACAAGCACAAAGTAATCAAAACAGAAGTTAAAAAGATTTATGCCAATTTTTTCACTCAAATGCAAATTATCGGCATTTGTCCTAGCCTTAAAATATCTATGAAGCTATTGGAGGTGGAATATATGACACATGTACACAACTTCAAGCTGTTCCAATTTGGTGCTGTTCAACAGCAGGTTGAGGAACAAAAGAAAATGATTAGGAAAGCTTTCGTTTTAAGCAAAGTAAGCAATTTATTGGTCAAACTAGAGTTGGGCGGGGACCGCGGAATGATACCAAAAATGCTTTAAAAAAAGTTATACCGAAAAAAATATAAAAAAAGTGAACGAGTTGGGTGCCGTCCGTAATTTATGGGGACAGAAAAAGAATGTATTACCTAATTTGCATTTGTCAGAATTTTCCCGATCAATCAGAAAGCGTAGAGTGCAACACCAATCTGGATTAAGATGAAAACATCCTGCAAGAATTCTCGTGAAACATTTTTACGAAAAACAGAAATACCCCCACCCCCTGCTGTACTATCTCGCTGTTCTCTCTGTATTCTCTAAAATGTCTTTGTTTAGCGCGCTCTCTCTCTCTCTCTGCTCTTTTTTGAATTTGTCGTTTGTTGTTTCTGGCATTTTGTAAATTGCTTTTGCTAAAGACGTTTCGGCTCCGACGATTCGGCCCGCTCTTTTGGCCCCGATGTTTCGGCGCAAAAATTGATTCTATGGTTTACATTTAAATTTTCCCGTATAAGGAATTAGAATCATCAAAAAAAAATGTAAGAGTCGATAGATTCTTTGAAATATACTTTCAAAAAGCCGGTTAGGGGGATTCTAAACGCCGGTCAACAAAAGAATGTTGGCACAAAGACGAAGAATTTTCGCCATATCTTAAAGTAGGGTGCGGAAAAATGGCTTGGACCCGGGCGGGTATTTTTTCGGGTATTCGGGAAAGTACCGGGCGGGTACCCGGGCCGGGTATTTTTTTGACTTTTCGTCCGGGCGGGTAATTCCGGGCGGGTACCGGGTAAATACCCGACTCGGGTAGACGAAAAATCCGGGTATCGGGCGGGTATTTCCAAAAAATTTTTTTTTGCGTTAATTTCATTTAAAAACAAAAAACTTTCACAATTAAATAGGATTTAAATTAAGAATATTACCAAAGCTATAATGGCGTTAATTTTTTTATGATTTTTAGGGGAGGAGACGGTGCGCCGATAGCAGGGTTGCACGCAATTGCGACCTTTTTGGGGTTGCGATTGCCCGCAATCAAAATCCAATTGCGTGCAGCCCCTGGCCGATAGGCTCCACTTTTTAAAATTTAAAAAAATTCTAGAAAAAACTCATTTGGTAACTAAAATCCGCAAATCGATATTTCTTCATTAAAACCACAAAATTTAAATGCATTTTGTGGGTAAAGGAATTCTTCTTTGAAGGATCATGACAAGAAAATTCAAATTTTATTGCAATTTTTATGAAAATTTTTCGAAAAAATGCGCTAATAGTGGTATGAAATAGCCGGTTTTTGAGGGCCGGGCGGGTATAAAATACCCGAAAAATAACCGGGTTTTTGAAGGCCGGGCGGGTATTTTTTCGGGTATTCGAAAAAATGTCGGGCGGGTAATTCCGGGCGGGTATTTTTTGATTTTTCCTCCGGGCGGGTACGGGTAAATACCCGACTCGGGTATTTGCGTTTCGGGTACCCGCCCGATACCCGCCCGACTCGGGTACCCTTCCGCACCCTATCTTAAAGTAGTCAATGGTTTGTATTTAATAAGTAGCCTTACTAGTTTTAATATTTTAAAAATGATTGGAATGTGTGCACGGTAAGGAATAATGCCAATGAAAACATCCAAGTTGGGAACTTTGAATAGATGGGGTACTACAACAAGGAGCCGATTATGGAGGGCAGCCGATTGCCGAAGACCAATACGTACGTACCAGGGATGGGCAAAATTTCGGATTTCGGGTTTTCCAAGGGCTGTCCTTGACATCCAAGGAGCAATAGTGCCATCGATGGAAGGCATATGCAAATGGCTAAGTAGATGATTTGAATTTGAACCGAGATGGAAAAAATTTGTACAGGCAAACATTTCTACAGAATGTATTTTACACAAAAATGAGCTCAGATTCTGCAATCAAGAACTCTAAGTCAATCTTGAGAATTTATCTATTTTAAACCATAAAGATTTTTGAAACGACCAAATGCTTAGTTCAGTTAAGAATCGCAGAATTTATGAATGCTATTTCTCTGGGCTCTTTCGTCAAACCGTGTTTAGGGACTAAAAAGCCCAAAAAGTGGCAAAATAGGGATTAAAAAAATGAGCTAAAACTGACTAAATCCAGTCAATTTGCGTAAAAACCTTTAAAATCAATCATTCTTTATTAATTTTCTTCTTACAAGTGTAAATATAATATTTTTCACCTGTTTTGTAATTTTATAAAAAATGACAAAAATAAAAATTTTTCGGAAAATATTTTTTAGGGGTGCATTTTTTGGGGAAAAAATTTTTGATTTTAAGGGGAGGTTTTCTTTTTTTAGCATTTTTCTTATGAAATTTTCAGCAAAATTCCTAAAATATTGCTTTTTTTCTTAAAATTTTGGACAAAAGTGCCCAAATAGGGACAAAAAGGCAAAAAAGCCGAAATAGGGATTTTTAGGGACTAAAAAGTCGCTCTAATTCAAAATTTTTCGAAATGAATGCTATTTCTGGGCTTCTCTCGTCAAACCCTATCCGCAAACAAAAAAGGTTAAACCCTAAAAATCCGGGCTCTAATTATAACATATTTTTTCACGTGCTGGGTCGTTTCGTAAAAACTGCCACCATGGGCGTTTCGTAAATTCGCCATTATGGGCGTTTCGTAAATTCGCCACTATTATATATATAAATATATACACATTTTTATCGAACGAAAGGAATTAAAATTTAATATATAAAAATATAATTCAGAAAGATGTAGGTAGTAAATTTCCATTATCCTTTCTATTCAATTTGCCTTCCCTTTGAATTGCTCTCCAAAAATTCGAACTGACCAACATAAAAAACTCTAAACGATAAATTCATGTTAATTTAATTGACTAAATTCGTCCAATTTTCCCAATAAATCTCCGCGTGTTTTTATTTCTTTCTTAAAATACAGCTCAAGATGCCACAAATTAAAATTTGCTGTGCAGATAACATTAAAGTTACTAAAAATGTAATCGCCTTCATCGTCGAGAGCGAAATAGGTGAATAAATTATTGTGAGGCTTTCAATTTATTTGTCTGAACTGACGTTTACAAAATTATTTTGATCGATGAAAAATGTGTATGCACTTAATATATACATGTATATTATATTAATATATAGTGGCAGATTTGTCTGATCTGAAGTTTACAAAATTATTTTGATCGATGAAAAATGTGTATGCACTTAATATATACATGTATATTATATTAATATATAGTGGCAGATTTGTCTGATCTGAAGTTTACAAAATTATTTTGATCGATAATAATGTGTATCCACTTAATATATACATGTATATTATATTAATATATAGTGGCAGATTTGTCTGATCTGAAGTTTACAAAATTATTTTGATCGATGAAAAATGTGTATGCACTTAATATATACATGTATATTATATTAGTATATAGTGGCAGATTTGTCTGATCTGAAGTTTACAAAATTATTTTGATCGATAAAAATGTTATCCACTTAATATATACATGTATATCATATTAATATATAGTGGCAGATTTGTCTGATCTGAAGTTTACAAAATTATTTTGATCGATAAAAATGTGTATCCACTTAATATATACATGTATATTATATTAATATATAGTGGCAGATTTGTCTGATCTGAAGTTTACAAAATTATTTTGATCGATGAAAAATGTGTATGCACTTAATATATACATGTATATTATATTAATATATAGTGGCAGATTTGTCTGATCTGAAGTTTACAAAATTATTTTGATCGATAAAAATGTGTATCCACTTAATATATACATGTATATTATATTAATATATAGTGGCAGATTTGTCTGATCTGAAGTTTACAAAATTATTTTGATCGATAAAAATGTTATCCACTTAATATATACATGTATATCATATTAATATATAGTGGCAGATTTGTCTGATCTGAAGTTTACAAAATTATTTTGATCGATAAAAATGTGTATCCACTTAATATATACATGTATATTATATTAATATAATAGTGGCAGATTTACGAAACGCCCATAATGGCAGATTTACGAAGCGCCCTGGCGAATTTACAAAACGCCCATGGTGGCAGTTTTTACGAAACGACCTAGCACCTTTTTTCACACATCAAATTTACTTTCAACTAATAACCAAGGCACACAAACAGTAGCAGTGGCATAGACAGGAAAAAATTTCGGAGGGGGAATCTGTCCATCTGAGCGCCGTGCTCAGATAGCTTTCCCATCTGAGCGCCAGGGGCGACTCAAAAAGGTTCGTCGACTTAACATAAAACGATGAATTTGTGTAATTTCAA
Organism: Globodera rostochiensis; assembly: GCA_018350325.1. Taxonomy (NCBI): domain Eukaryota; kingdom Metazoa; phylum Nematoda; class Chromadorea; order Rhabditida; family Heteroderidae; genus Globodera; species Globodera rostochiensis. The sequence goes on from JAEVLN010000006.1 coordinate 865,646, forward strand.
AACATTTTTGTCAGGGCTCTCAGATTTAATGCTTTAGCATCATTTTGGTGTTTTTTGGAAAGTCAATGATGCTAAAATTTAAAATGATGCTTTGGTGCTTTTTGTTGTTTTTTGGATGCTTCGGTGATGCGTTTTGATGGTTTTTGGGTGCTTTGAGGATTTTAATGTGGTTCGCGCGCAAAAACATAGAAATTTCGCTTACATTTCTCCGTTTTTTAAATTTTTTGCACAAAATTTTTTAAACAAAATTCATAAATTAAAAAAAAAAATTTTTCCGGCGTCGCCTGTCGAAATCACCTGACACCCATTTTCACAAAATAAAAAAGTTTGGTCACGAATGATGCTTTTTTGTAGTGTTCGGTCGGTAGGGAAAGTACCGACGCTTTTTCGGTACTTTTGTTCGGTACTTTACCGAAAAGTACCAACCGAACCTTTTTGATTTTTTCCATTTTTGTTTTAAGTTCGAGTCCTTGACTGAAATTCGTTTTTGAACTCTCAAAAATTTGATTTTTTTAATTTTTTCGGCCTTCCACGATGCACTTTTTGGGCCATTTTTCTTGACAAATTCCATCAAAAATTCAAAAAAATTTTCCCGGCGGCGCCTATCGGCACCGCCGACCCCCCTCCCCCTTCAAACTAAACCAAAAACTTAAAAATCCTGCCACAGAACAAGAACAGGCCGAAATTCTGATTTTTGAAACTCAAGCTTTCCAAACTCATTTATAAACATTTGATAAAGCCAAAAATTCTCCGAAATAAACGAGTTTTGTTAAAAAGAAGTCTAAAAAATTTTTGGTACCGAAAAACCGAAAAAGTACCGAAGGTTTTCGGTAACGGTACTTTTCGGTACTTTACCGAATAGTACCGACCAAACCTTCGGCCAATCACTACTTTTTTGCTAGCTAAATGATGTTTTTTGAAAATTTTCATCTGGAAGCCTAAAATGGCCGAACAAATTTGGCAAAATCAGAACAAAAAAAATCTTTGAGGTGTTTAATTTATTTATGTTATTATCGATTTTGATTTTAGTCTCTTAACCGATTTTGAAAAAAAATTGGATTGTTTTAGCTAATTCTAGTTGTTTTTCTTTAAATAGTCGCAGTTATTTATAGTGAATGAAAAATTGCGGAGAGTTTAGCCCAAACGATCGATGATGAGTTGGTTAAGTCTTAATAAGGTTGTACGGCATTTCTGTTGAACAAGTTGATGATCGTTTGCCATTTTTTGTCAAAAGCCTTCCGATAATCTGTGCTAAAAATTAATATTTTTTAAAATTTCGATATTTGCTTTTTATTTTTACCTTGTAAAGTAAAGAATTGGTGCATTTGAAGTGGCACTGATGTTCAACAGAATGCCAAAGATTTGACTCCATTTCCATATTGCCATTTGGTTATTCCCAAGCATTGGAATAATGATTATGTAAAAATAATTCAGTAAATATCCGCCAATATTCATGGAAACGATGCAGAACAATGAGCGAAATATGCGAATGTTGAATTGATGTGAGTTTGAGTTGGGCGGTGCTTTAAAATAGAAAAAAAGACATTTAAATATATTTATGAATTTAAAAATACATTTTCTGAAGTAAATAGCAATGGCAACGACCACATAGAAAACAATTGTTGTCAGCAACATCCCATTTATTATTGTTGGCCAAATAAACTCCAGCGAATTGATGCATTGATACTTAAGTAATTTGATATTTGAAGAGAGAAAGAAACTCACAAATGGATTTTCGCGCAATTTTTAATGCCAAAAATGCATATTTTGGGAGTTTCGTGAATAAAAGCATATTTTGACATTTTGAAAAATAAAAACATATTTTAGCATTTTGCCCAAAAATTCGAAAAAAAGGCTCTCAAAGAAGATAGATTTCTGGCTGTTGAAAAATACTCATATCTTAGAAGATAAATTTTTGGTCATTTTCAAAAAAAAGTACCGAAAATTGAACTTTCAGAATTGGCCGTGCTGAAATAGCCTACGCTCAAGTGGCAGAGCACCTGATCTGATTTTGGAAATGACTGGATCTGGATTTGCCAAGATTTAAAAATCCTGCTTTTTTGATTTGACGAAAATATCTGGATTCCGTATCTAGTGCTGCAAAATCCAGGTCCTTTCCGATCTCTATTTGTTACTGGGGTGTTTGTTATGTATTAGTATATATTTTGCGTTTTTTAGAGCATATTAATTCCATCCCTACATAATAGTAAAAGAAATAAAATGTTATAAACGCTACAAGTAAGTACTAGAGTAAAATAATACAGAAGCCATTCCAATGTCACCCAATGTGACAGTAACGAGTGTTTTGTCTACCGAATCGCAACTTTGAGAATACAAATATAAAACATTGCATAACCCGATGAATGGTAATGTGATAATATAAAAAAGGACATTTTCTGATTGTCTAAAAAAATGAAAATAAAAATTAATTTACATACCAAATTTTACCTTAACGGAAAAATCACAGCAATGAGTCGGTCAATGCTTGTCAAAAAGAGTAAAAAAAGTGTGCAAGAAACTGCAAAATATGAAGGCGTAAGAATTTGAATGACGGTTTTGTATGGCATTAAATATTGGCCAGAAATCACAGAATAGGCGAATAAGAAATGGCCAGATTGGTGGACAATTTCAAAAAACGAATAAATGGCCAACAATTTGTTGGCGGAATTGTTCAGTGATCTGAAAATATTTCTTTTTAATGCCTAGATTTTAATTAATTAAACTTTGTTTAATTTAATGCCAACAAACTTTGTCCGAAGTGTTACGTAAATAACTGACAAATTCAAAAAAATGCCAACAATCGCCAAAATTGTGTAAATTGAAGCAAAGATAATCAAAGTCCAGCGGGGACGAGCATTTGCTAATTCGAGATAGACCTTAAATATTAAGAATATATAATAAAGAATTTAAATAAATAAACCGACCTCACTAATTGTTGAATTTAACGACATTGTATAATTAATTTTCAACGCATAAATTGACAAAGCCAGTCTCCATTAAAGAATTAATTGTTAACTTCAGAAAGTCACTTTTCATGTGAATTTGTCTTCCTATACTATGATTTTGTTCAAGCATATAAAACTTTATTATGATTACTTTAGATTGACACTTTTAGCAGGTGGCAGACAAGTGAATTTAATATAATTTCCAATTGGCAATTTTATAAAATTGTTGGTTGCTCAATGGCGGCAATTGCCCTATTTTATGGTAATGTAATTTTGGTTTTATTGAATTAACGAAAAATTTTGTTTCTAACAAGAAAATAAAACCAATTCTGAGAAGTTGATAAATAATGAACTTTTATAAATAATTCAAGAATTCGTGTTTCCTATAGACAAAACTGTCAGAAGGTTCCTTTTGGGTATACTGTATTATTGTATACCAGGGCTCGGATCTCAAAATTTTAAAAATCCGCATCGGAGCATTAAAAAATCCTCATTTGATATCAAAAATCCGCAAATTCGTCCATTTTGAACCCAAAAATTATGGTAACTTCGCTTCATTCGTTATATTTATTGGTACTAAAATTGATTTGAGCAAATTTCTTTCACAAATAAGTTATTTTACATAATTTTTTTGCCCGCGATTTATCAAAAAGTTTTTGGAAAAAGGGAGGGGGTCGGCGGTGCCGATAGGCGCCGCCGAGAAATTTTTGAGTTTTTGACTCAATTTTGTTATGAGATATGCAACCAAAATTGGAAAGAATGTGATGCTTTTTTGCATTAAAAAAACCTCCCGAACTTTTGAAAAACCACAAAAAACCTCATTTTTGAAAATTTTGCCTTATTGTCCTTACAAAAAACCACAAAATAGGGCTAAAACCTCAGATTTCGGAGCCCGGTTAAGAGATTTGCAGCTAAATTTTTAATGACATTGTTTGACGCTTGTAGTAATAAAAGAAGTCCGGCGGCACCGATAGGCGTCGCCGGGAAAATTTTTTAAAAGATTTTAACGATATTTGTTAAGAAAAATGCTTTTTATTGGTCAATTTTTCCAAAAAACCACAAAAAGTCCACAAGAATCTCAAAAGACCACAAAAATCCGCAAATCCGCATTTCAAAAAAAAATCCTCATTGGCCTTTTCAAAAACCACAGAATGAGGAAAAATCCGCAGATATCCGAGCCCTGTTGTATACCCAAATGGACCAGAACAAAAAGTACACTAATTCTAAAAATTAACATTTCCCACCTATCTCTCTACCCACTCCATACCAGGACCAAAACTACAGTAATTATGAAATTTCCACTTTCCACCACATACCAGAACAAAAATTACCGTAATTCTGAAAAATTTCCATTCCCATCTAACGTAAACACTCTTTTAATCCCCCACTCTCTAATATCCCACACATAGTTCCTATTTTTCGCCATTATCATTTACATACGTTAAAATTTAGCCTTTTACTAATAAAAAAATGAGTGACGAAGATTCTGAAGAGTTAGTACAACAGGATTTTACTAATAAAAAAAATGAGTGACGAAGATTCTGAAGAGTTAGTACAACAGGATATCTCAAAAAAACATTTTTACAATCGACAAAAATTGGAAATTGTCAACATCAAAATCCATTCAATTAAGGAAGCAAGTCGGCGGTTTAAATGATCGTCAGAACATCAGAGAATGGCAAAAGGAAGAGCCAAAAAAACTGTTTTCTTTAAGGGGAGATTGGTTGTCATTTGGAAAAATCGGGAATCAAAAGTTGTAAAAAAGTTGCTAGTGCCAAAAATGAGCTCCATTTCGACCGATTTTGAACTTCGAACCCGAATTTAAACTTTTTTTCAAAAATAAAAAATCTTCTATAAATTAATTTTGACCTCAAAATCATGCAAAATTACAATGAAAAGGGAATCCAGATTTTGATTCCCAGAATTTATAGCTCATTTTTTCAAATAAGCTATATCTACCGCAAAGAGATCAGTGGTTGTTCTTGAATTTGGCCATTCTCTGATGTGTTTCCTATCCTTTATTATTTTATTAAAATTAGGGTTGTGGGCGGTCGGTTTTAAACCGGGGGTACCGGTTTTCGGTTAGGCCGGTTTTCCGACCCCCGGTTTCGGTTTGACGTCGAGCAAGACGAAGAAAACGGATTTATTAAGTGATGGATCAGTGGAATTGTGAATTTAGATCAGATTTTATTATTGTTATGATGCTATTTATCATTAAGAAAGTTTATTCTGGTTTAAAAAATAAAAATTCGCGTTACCTATGTTAATGGATATAGTAGGTAGGTAATTCATAAAAAAAATTCTACGTTGGAAAATAGTAGCCCCCTCTCCATTTGAAGCCCCCTCTCTAATTGTAGCCCCCCCTCGAGGGGGTGTTGAAAAATAGAAGCCCCGGGGCTACTAATAGAAAAAATACGGTATCTTTATTTTCATTATAATTAAAAAAGTCAAAACAATCAGAAATTGGTCTCGTGCCCATCAATGTGATTTATTTTAAGCAGGGTTCGCAGATGAAAATTTTCAAAAGCCTCATTTGGTAGGCAAAAAAGCCTCATTTGGGACCAAAAAACCTCATTTTGCTAAAATCAAGTTTTTTTGCGCGCGGTTTTCCCAAATAATTTTTAGTGGGGGGGGGGGGGGGGGGGGGGGGGAGTCGGCGGTGCCGATAGGCGCCGCCGAGAAAATTTTTCGCATGTTTTGTTAAATGATTGCAACTAAATTTGCAGAAGATGTGATGCTTTTTTGCTTTAAAAAAAATTGAAAATGAGTTTTTATTAAGAAAATTCTCAATTATTTCAAACCGGAACACGCTTTTTCATTAAAAATGAAACACACAGAGAAAAAATGAATGGACATTATGCCAAATATTCAAAATCTAATAAAAATTTACCATTTATCAGTAAAATTTCTAAAAAGCCTCAGAAACCTCAACAAACTCCAAAAAACCACAAAATGAGGCTAAACCTCATTTTAAAAATTTAGCCTCATCGGACTATCAAAAAACCACAAAATGAGGCTAAAACCTCAGATCTGCGAACCCTGATTTTAAGGCTTGTATTTATTTGTTCTATTCATGTAACAGCAACAGGACAGATCATAGGGTGGTTCAGAAAAACTTCTAGTAGAGGAATCTGGATGATTTTAGGCCTAGTGAAAAATGGCTAAACAAACACCAAAATGGCCGAACAAATTTGGCAAAATCAGAACAAAAAAAACTTGATGTGCTTAATTTATTTGTTATTATCGATTTTGATTTTAGTCTCTTAACCGATTTTGAAAAAAAATGGATTGTATTTTAGTTAATTCTAGTTGTTTTTCTTTAAATAGGCGCATACAGTAATTTATATTAACTTTTTGATACGATATTTCGATAAAATATCGGTATCGAAAAATATCGAATTTATAGTTTCTTTCCGATACGATATTCGATACGAATTTCGATATCAATATCGCGATATTTTTATCGAAATATCGTATTGTGCCGAGCACTAGTGCCGATAGGCGCCGAGGAGAAAATTTTGAAAATTTGACTCAATTTGAAGAGATTTGCAACAAAAATTTAAAATACGGTAGTTTTTTGAAGCTTTTTAGCAATGGGATACCGTGAAATTTTTAAAATTTGTTGTTTTTATTAAGAAAACTGATCCAAAAAGATCTTTTCTGTGAAGGGCTGTTTAAAAGATTTTCGGCACCCAAGAAAATTACTTTTTGCTGATGTAAAAAATCAAATAAAGTAAGTTTGTGCAAATGAATTTATAAATTGAAGAATCATTTTTTGGAAAAATGTTTTTGTCAACAACTAAAATAAAATTCCAAAAATTAGGAGTGCACTTTTGTTATTTACAACCGAAACCATATATTTTCAAATGCCAAAAAAGCGGTTTTTGAATTAGTTGAAATTTTTGAAAAAAACGAATTATTCTTAGAAAAGTAAAGGCCCCCCCCTATTGGTTTTGCAATGCCCCACTCTAAAGAAGTGCCACAATTCGTTTTAAAAGAGCTGAGTTGTTTGTACTGAATTTCTGTTGAACGCGTTGGTGATTCTTTGCCATTCTTTGTCAAAAGCCTTCCGATATTCTGTGCTAAAATTAAATATATTTAAAATTCGTTTTTCATTTTCATTTTTACCTTGTAAAATAAAGAATTGGCGCATTGGAGGCGGCACTGATGTTCAACAGAATGCCAAAGATTTGACTCCATTTCCATATTGACATTTCATTCCCAAGCATTGGAATAATGATTATGTACGAATAATTCAGTAAATATCCGCCAATATTCATGGAAACGATGCAGAACAATGAGCGAAATATGCGAGTGTTGAATTGATGTGAGTTGGAGTTGGGTGGTGCTTTAAACAAAAAATTTATAATATCTTAGGCTTGTTACTTCGGCAGAAGAGTGAATATGCCAGGGAATTACATTTATTATTTATTTAATTAAAAATACATTTTCTGAAGTAAATAGCAATTGCAACGACCGCATAGAGGACAATTGTTGACAGCAAAATTAGACTTATTATTGTTGGCCAAATAAACTCCGGCGAATTGGCGCATTGATACTTAAAAATTGTTAAGGGAAAAATGCCGTGCTGAAATAGCCTACGCTCAAGTGGCAGAGCACCTGATCTGGATTTTCGAAATGATCTGATTTTGCCAAGATTTAAAAATCCTGCTTTTTTGATTTGACGAAAATATCAGGATTCCGTATCTAGTGCTGCAAAATCAGAGTCCTTTCCGATCTCTATTTGTTAATGGGGCGTTAATAGTACATATTTTGCCATCCCTACATTGTAGTAAAAAGAAATGAAATGTTATAAACGCTACAAGTACTAGAGTAAAATAATACAGAAGCCATTCCAATGTCACCCAATGTGACAGTAACGAGTGTTTTGTCTACCGAATCGCAACTTTGAGAATACAAATATAAAACATTGCATAACCCGATGAAGGGTAATGTGATAATATAAAAAAGGACATTTTCTGATTGTCTAAAAAAATGAAAATAAAAATTAATTTACATACCAAATTTTACCTTAACGGAAAAATCACAGCAATGAGTCGGTCAATGCTTGTCAAAAAGAGTAAAAAAAGTGTGCAAGAAACTGCAAAATAAGAAGGCGTAAGAATTTGAATGACGGTTTTGTAGGGCATTAAATATTGGCCAGAAATCACAGAATATGCGAATAAAAAATGGCCAGATTGGTGGACAATTTCAAAAAACGAATAAATGGCCAACAATTTGTTGGCGGATTTGTTCATTGACCTGAAAATATTTCTTTAAAATGTTTAGACTTTAATTAATTAAACATTGTTTAATTTAATGCCAACAAACTTTGTCCGAATTGTAACGTAAATAACTGACAAATTCAAAAAAATGCCAACAATCGCCAAAGTTGTGTAAATTGAAGCAAAAATAATCAAAGTCCAGCAGGGGCGAGCATTTGCTAATTCGAAATAGACCTTAAATAATTTACAAATAAATAATAAAGAATTTAACAAAATAAACCGACCTCACTAATTGTTGAATTTAACGACATTGTATAATTCATTTTCAATGCATTACAGATAATTAATTTGAAATCAATTTCATATTTTGGAATGAATTTTCTCTACAATTATAATATTAAACAATTTAATTGTTAGCTCAGAAATTAAGTTGTTTTATACTATATTTGCTCAAACATATGAATATTTGATAGAACAAGTGAATTTAATATACCTAATTTCCAATTGGCAATTCTTTTAAAAATATTTGTTGTTGAATGACGGCAATTGCCCTATTTTATGGTAATGTAATTTTTTGGTTTTATTTAATTAACGAGCAATTTTGTTTCTAACAAGCAAATGAAACCAATTCTGGGAAGTTAAAGAATGAACTTTTATAAACTCTCTACCCAACACCTCTACTTTAAATGATAAATTAAGTGGATTTAAAGCTTTTTTGCGCATTATTTTAATTTTTGGAGAGTTGAAAAATATAAAAAAATTCCGGTAGTTTCTGCCGTGAGGCAGGCCAACTCATCGACATCCTGGCCATCCAAGCACTCTGGGCTATTTCAGTGCCGCGATTTTTTTTTTCATTTATTTTTTTACGCCAATGTCAATTTTCAGGCCATCTTTTCAAAAATGAACAAAAGTCTATCGTTAAAGATGAATTATTTTTCAAAAACAGCCAGAAACCCCTGACTTTGGATACATTTTTTTTTCAAATTTTGGTCAAAAATGCAAAAAAATAGGACTTATTTCCGAAAACACCCGAAATATATTAAATCAAAAATAGGAAATTATTTCGTTTGTCCAAAGCTCAACAAGACAAATCAAAAAGCAGAGTTGGTCATCACTAGAGTTGGCCGGGATCGGGATTTTTGGTAAAAACCAGGATCGGGATTGACCGGGATTGTGAAAACCGGATCGGGATTACGACATTTCAAAAACCGTGATTGGGATTCCAAAATCCGGGATCGGGATTCCAAAAACCAGGATAATTCCGCCCGATCCCGACCGGGATCCCGGCCAACTCTAGTCATCAAGAATGATTAATTCAGCCAAACAACTAAAAATCGCATTCATTTGAAGATGAGATCGATCGATACAGAAATAAGCGAAATTTGAAAGAAATCGCAAATGATCGATCGCGTTATTTTATGTGAATGAACTCGCAAATGGCATCATTGCGGCGGAATGGACAATGCGGGAACATTTTTCATGGTGCTCATCAGCAGGGCCATAATTTGTATTTGCTGATAGAAATGGTTGTTGGTGAGGGATGCTTCTGAACAAACAAATAAAAAAAATTTATTGTTTTTTTTCTCCAAATTTTGGCACCTTGAATTCGTGGCAAAATGCCATCAACTGCTGGTCGTTGTGCGATGGCATTGCCCGAGAGACAAGAAAATTGTGCACACGTCTAAAAATAAAACCCTGAAATAATTAGTGGGAAAAAAAGAAATAGTTACAAATCGAAAACTTAAAGCTTCATTAGAATTTAGTCAAAAAAGTGCCAAAATATGCATTTTCAAATGGGTCAAAAAAGAAAAGACCAACGTAACAACACCTTTTTTTGAGCTAATTTCATCGAAACTTGCTAAAAATATCAAATGCATATCACTACCGTAATTGGAGAGGCTTCAAAGCTCTCTATTCATTACCGTAACTGGTGAGTCCACCAAAGATGATGCCATTTGTGCAATAGCATTCTGAGCATCCGATGTGGATGGAAACGTTAGCAATTGTTCTTAATTTATAAACAATTTAGTAGTCAGATCATTTTACTATAATTATATTGTGCACCACTTGTTAATTTTTACCGTTTGATGTGCCAAAAGAATGCACTGCTGCCGCTGCATTTCCGGTTTTGTGTTGCTTTTTGGATGTGCCATTAATTGTTGGCACAACAATGGGCTGATGAAGAAAATGCTTGCCCATATTCGTAAAATTTTGCGGCTTTTTGCGTCTGGGCCGGTATTTGTAGTTGGGATACTGTTGCCTAAATACAAAAAAAAAATTTGGTTTTTAATCACACGGAATATTGCCCACGCGACTGAGAGATCCGAAGTGCGTGGACAAATTTTAGTGGACGTAATGACACGTGGACAAAATATAGTATTTTTGCTTAGTGTATGAAATGACACGTGGACAAAATATAGTATTTTTGCTTAGTGGACGAAATGACACGTGGAAAAATACCGTATTTTTGCTTAGTGAACGAAATGACACGTGGACAAAATACCGTATTTTTGCTTAGTGGTCAAAATGACACGTGGAAAAATACTGTATTTTTGTTTAGTGTACGAAATGACACGTGGACAAAATACCGTATTTTTGCTTAGTGTATGAAATAACACATGGACAAATACCGTATTTTTGTTTAGTGTATGAAATGACACGTGGAAAAATACCGTATTTTTGTTTAGTGTATGAAATGACACGTGGAAAAATACCGTATTTTTGTTTAGTGTATGAAATGACACGTGGAAAAATACCGTATTTTTGTTTAGTGTATGAAATGACACGTGGACAAAATACCGTATTTTTGCTTAGTGGTCAAAATGACACGTGGAAAAATACTGTATTTTTGTTTAGTGTACGAAATGACACGTGGACAAAATATAGATTTTTGCTTAAGTGGACGAAATGACACGTGGAAAAATACCGTATTTTTGTTTAGTGGACGAAATGAGACGTAGACAAAATATAGTATTTTTGCTTAGTGGACGAAATGACACGTGGAAAAATACCTTATTTTTGCTTAGTGGACGAAATGACACGTGGACAAAATATAGTATTTTAGCTTAGTGGACGAAATGAGACGTGTACAAAATACCGTATTTTTGCTTAGTGGACGAAATGACACGTGGACAAAATACCGTATTTTTGCTTAGTGGACGAAATGACACGTGAACAAAATATATTTTGCTTAGTGGACCAGATGGCATCGTGCCCGAATAGAAGGCATTCTCTTATAAATAAAAAGATACAAATTCTGACATGTGAACTTGTCGAAGACGCTTTGCCTCGTCAATGAATGGGCGCTTTTCGACATCGCCCAGCAGCTTCCACTCGTGGCCAAGCTGTTTGGAGATGGCCGAATTGTGCATTTTCGGATTTTCTGCCGCCATTCGCTTTCGCTTCCCGCGCGACCACACCATAAAGGCACTGAAAATGTTCGTGTCAAATTAATTTGTTTTGACATAATAAGTCAATTACGGGTTGGTCTTTTTTAATTAAGGTGATTATTTCGGAAATTTTTTTGAATCAAAAGATTGATCACCTGATCAAAAATGGGATCTGAGTTTAAAAAAATGTCTTCCAGATTGTCGTGATCAAAAAAACGACAAATTCTTTGACAATGAAATGTCTATTTGTTTTCTTTTCTTTTTTTACTTCATTGGTCGTTTCACGTGCTCATCCGAATCGTTGTGATTCATCTCGACTTCAGATTCAAAGTTTCCGTTGGGCGCAGAAAGACGCATTTTTTGAACTGAAGTTATTTCTTAAATTATATTAAAATAAAATAAACATAGAACAATTTGTGTTTGGCTAGAACAATTGGTAAAATAAAAGGTGCTAAATCGCGAAGGTCCGAAAAAAAGAGCCAAAACCCAGGCAAATTAAAAACTCAAAATTATGGGACTTTATTTGTTGTTGAGGTTGAACAAAACTCTCGAAAAAAATCCACCAATCGAGATTCGTTTGAGATTATTAAAAACCCCAAAAAATCTCGGTAAAATTTTGTCGATCAAGATTTCGATTGAGAATCAAAAAATCTAATTGAAAAGTAACAATTGTATCAACCTCATTTTAAAGCACCCAACCGCATTTCGCAGCAGCAGGACAAAAAATTAGTGTGGCTATTGTCCAAATAATCTGTCTTCTGTCCAAATTGGTGACAAATTAAACAAAAATCAGAATAAAATTGTCATAAAATAATGTCGAACATTCTAACTTTGTGCATTAGTGCCCAAGGATTTCAACATATTTGTGACATTATCTAAAGCGTTGGACAGTTGTGATCACTGATCACTTAAAATGGAAATACTTAAAGCAATTGGTTGAACATTTGTTTATGCCAAACAATTTGCTAAATTTGAAAAATTGTATTGCAATTTTGGATGATTGGTTGGCAATAAAATTAGATAGGCCAAAGCCGGAAAGATCCGGCATGTTTTGCGAAAACTTTTCAATAAATTTACCCGCCCCCGATCTTTAATGAGTGAGTTACAGTCTCAAATAATCCGGCGCTATACAGTAAGTAGTACCGTACCGGGAATGCGAAACAGGGCTGCACGAAATTTCGTTTTCGTTTCGTATTTCAGTTTCGTCCTTAATTTTTTTTTTTTTTCGGAAATGAAAAATTCTGTTTCGTGCAGCCTTGATGCGTAACCGGGGTGTTTTTGGGCTAACCCCGGTCGTTTTCTTGGAGGACCGGCGCAGGCAAATCCAACTACAAAAAATTATGGAATTTACGATGGACAATTCTGAAGGGCAACTGTCGCTGATGGCACCTTCGCTTCAGCCATTTATTTATATTAATGAAAAAATGGATTCGATTAGTAGCCCCCGGGGGCGGGGCGAATTGTGTACACTCCTTCAAGCAATGTCTCTGTAGGATAAGGAATACAAAAATTTTTTAATTAAAGGGTTCTTAACCATTTTTAATATTCTTAATGTTTACAAAGTAAAAGTATACGGTAGAAGAAAAAGAGACAAATCCGCATCCGTTAGAAGGGAAAATGAATTGCGTTATGCCTGAAAATCGTACCGTAATAGTTGGCCAAAAATAGATAAAAATTAACAAAAAAATAATTTTTAGAAGAAATACTACAAAGAATTTAATTATTTTTAAATGCTTAATTTACAAAAAAAAGTTAAATTATTTTAAAAAAATATTGGTAAAAGGGCCCAGACTCCAAATCACCCAAATCATATACCAATCGACTCCATAAGCCTAACGCACAAATGTGATAAATTTTTGCGCGGAAACAACTATGAAGCAAATTTGAGGTCGAGACTGAGTGTCCCTTTTAATGGGGACTCGATTGGTCACTGTGCGTGGAGTCGATGGTATATATTTGAGTAATTTTGAATCTGGGCCATATGAAGCAATTTTTCCAAAACATGCACTAAGAACTTTTTTAGGTATTTAAATCAAAAAACAAATTCTCGTTAGTTTTTGGTGCCAAATTCCAATAGAAAATGTTTCAAATCTTTAGTCGTGGGTAAAAATACAACAACTAAAAGCAAAAAAACGAAATTTAAATTCAATTTTCTGAACTATTTTACCCGAAACAGGGTTCGTGGAATTTCAAATTTAAGGTTGACGTGAAAAAGAGCTATTTCATTTTGGAAAAAAATGACAGAGAATAGAAAAAAAGAGAACCCCAGAATGATGAGAACAAAAAGAAAAAATATTTGTCAATATTTGAAATTCACAATGTTTTTGTGTGTCGGAGACGAGAAATGAATGTGATCTTGCAAAAAGAAAGAAATATAATTTTTGTCCTCCATTCTCTCTCCCCCGTTTTCTTTGTTTGTTGTCCAAATTTCCAACAAAAATGTGAGGGAAGAGATAAGAAGCGACTTAGGGGGGGGGGGGGACGGATTTATTCTTCGACGTTTTGCGGTGGAAACAATGGCGGGAACAAAGCGCTTGGAAAATGAATGGACACGACGGGCGGGGGGGGGGACGGGGGGGAACAAAATGTGACAAAAGGTGCGATTCCGCCGTCGTCGGAGAGATTTCCCCCCCCCCCCCCCCCCATTAAAATTCTTTTGTTATCATTTCGTCGTCCTCCCGCGAAGACAACAATTTTTTTTGAATGGGAGAAAATTTTTGAAAAATTTATTTATTGTCAACACATTTTATGAATGATGACAGTGCACAAATAACCAACCCCCCTAATGGGCGATGTAGGTATGTAAGTAAAATTGTTGGATTTTTTGTTATTTTTTGGCATTAACCTAACAAAATATGCAAAAAACACATTTGGGCATTACAAATTAATATTATTTTTCTTTGTAATTTTCTAAATTTTAAAATGCTGCAGGTCAAACATGAAAATGGAGAATGTAAATTAGCGTAGTGCGCGGTCAGTTAACCGAACCAAAACCGAAACGCGGTTTGGCCCATAAATCAAGACCAAACCGGTCTAACCGGCACCCCCGGTTTTTTCCCGTTCCCGCCGAGATTCCCGTAAAAATTGCACGGGATTTTAACGGGAAAACACGGGATTCCCGTCCCGTACTTTTTGAAATTCCCGTTCCCGGAAATTCCGAGCTCTAGATTAAACCAGAGGTCCCATTTGTACTTTTTTTAAAGACAGCTCGACGTACTTTTTTTTGTGCAGGTTTTTGGGGCTTAGATGATTCATAGATATTTTTTAATGATTCAAGACTTTTGGTTCTTGTTTTTGTTCTAAGATTTCAAATGAGAAAATTCCCTTTAATTATCCCCCCTCCCCCTCCAAACGAAAGCAAAAATTCTGCAATTTTTGCCAATTTTCATAACAAATTCTATCAAAATTCAAAAATGTTGTCAGCGGCGCTACGAGCAAATGCCTTTTTTCAATCAAATTTTTATTTTTAGTACATAAATGTGCACTTTATTTGAGACCTGAAATCATGCGTTGATGTACATTTTGTCAGAAATGTTCGATGGGAGGGAGCCCTGGATTAAACAAATCCCGCTGGGGATGGGGGGATAAATTAGCTACGTAACAGGAGAAAAGCAGATTTTTGCCAGTTTAAGGAATCCACATTAGGGGGCGATATGTATTAATTAATTACATAACCAAAATAATATTCGTTCAAGAATATTGCGCACATTTTGCGAGAGCAAAATCCAAACACTGATTTGTGAGCGGATTTAGATTGATACCCCAGATATGCGATGAAAAAGAAAACAAAATTGTTGACCAAAACAATTCAAAAACATCAACAGATTAAGCGACGGATTTGAGGAGGTCACGAGGAGAGCGGCTGCTTATCCACAGATTTATTTGAGAAGGTAAACGGCAACTTGCCGCCATTGATGATGCTTCTTTTGCTGGTCGGGCTGACGTTTAATAAATAATTTGCAATTCCCCGCCGCCCCCACAATAAATAAATAAGTGAAAAATTGTGCCAAAATAATGCTGCCAGGTTTGGACATGATAGAGCGGGGATCAGGTGGCATTGAGACTGAAATCTCCGTTTTCGGGACTGAAATAATCACTTATCACGGAAATGATCACTTATCTCGGCTTTTTTTTCAAAATTTACAAATTTTCTTTTAGTCATTTAGTCCTCGAGGTCGAATTTATAACTTTCTTCAATCGAAACCGATTAGGTAATAAAATTTCTATGTTTAAAAATTACTAAAAATTTGTGCAAATATTGCAAATTCGCTAATATTCCCACCCCCCCCCCCCCCTAATTATACCTATTAAATAGAGTTTTAAATGGGAACAGTGGGTATTGGTTACATTATTCAAAAGAATTACATAATGTGCATGCAAATGCCGGATCGGTCTGGAATTTTATGCAAAAAAACAATTTGATTTAAAGGGCTTTTTTTGTTTGAATTATAAATAAATTTATTTGTAACAAAATTGGTCAAAAAGGACCGGTTTATTCTTTGGCACTCAGAATGTGCCAATTTGAATTCCCACGAGGGAAAGTGTTTGGCAAAATGTCCAAATGATTGGATTCAAATTCAATTTACACAACCAAATTTCAATGAAGTTGCTCCTCATTCATAACAATAACCGTTTTATATACTGGACATCAAATTTTGTTGCCACCCCTCACTGAAATTGAATGGACGGGGGATAATCATATGCAAATTGAGTTGAAATTATGCTGAGAACAAGGAAGAGTCCTTTCAAATTGTTTATGTCAAATTTCGAAAATCAAAATAATTCTTAAAAAAGAATAAGGTCGTTTGTAAATAGGTCGGACATTTTAAATTGCTTAAATAATTTAGATATATTAATTGGTTAGCAAAAACCGACACATCTTTTGTACTTAATTAACAGCAAAAATTCGGAAGCTTTGAAATTGAATATTTTTTGTATAAAAGGAGTTCGCTGGAAAAGCTTATCTAATCGGTTTAAACTTTTTGTGCTTCCATTTAAATATGTACAACAAAAGTTGGATGGATTGAATGAGAACATTTTGTTCGTCATTTAAATACGTTCGTTCTGTTCAATCAACGCCAATTTATGCGAAGAAGCCAATTGGAGTGCATGAATGAATGAAGTTGTGCTGCGAGTTGGCGGTGAGAAAGACATCAAAAAATGAAAAAGACACTATTTTTTTTTTCGACGCGAAAACATCTTCCATTCACTCGCTTCAATAGTTTTAGAGCTTTGATGAGGTGTGAATGAATGAAAAGCGCCCATTTGAATTGGTCAGGCGTTAAACAAAAATGATTTTGTACAACAAATTGTCTGGAATGATCAGCAGCATAATTATAATTAGCAAAAAGTTATGGTAAAAAATTACTCTTGCTGATTTAAATAAATAACAATTGTTTAAGAATTAAATAAATGCTCAAAAAGGTATTTAAATTAGCAAAAATTAACTAAAGAAGGAATTAACAATTAAAAACAACAAAAAAATGGGGGCTTGGATTGCTTCATCGGCCAAGAGAGCGACTTTGTTTAGGGCGCATTGGGCAGTTCGAATTGTCCTCTAAAACCGCCGCCGGATTGGGTCCCCCAATTTAAGGGCCCTCTCCTGCTGATGCGCTATTATAACCCCGGCGCATCCCTCCGTCGACCTTTTGGCTAGGCCTTCCTCCTCGGGGAGTGCCATTGGATGGAATTCTTCAAATTGCCCTCGGCTAAAATGTTTTTTTTCTGGCCCACGGTTGGAATATTTGCCCGCGCCCTTTCAACACAGCCGTGCTCAGCCTCCGCAAAAAGTCCATCCAAATTCACTGACCGTTCCGAGCCCACACACCGGCACAAATGCAGCGATTTATATATGATGGACTCATTTGTTTCGTCAATTTGTTGATGGGTTGTAAAAGTTGTAAGAGATGCATAACTTTTACACGCTATTTCCATTCTTTTCCCATTTCTATGTATGCTTTGACTCTCTCCAATTCCTTCATATTTTGCTTTCTTTTTCTCGCTTATCTAATTAATGTTTTTTAAACGTAATTTGAATATTTTTTTTAAATTTTTGTTAGGAGAACAATTCAAAAAATTTTTAAACTTCAAAAATTGGGATCTAAAAATTTTCTCTTGAGCGCAATTTTTTATTTTGCGGAGCTGGAATTTGGGATCTCAAAACAAATTCACAAAAAATGGTGAAATCAGCCTAAATATTCTTGGGTAATTGTTACTTAATTTAAATGCATTGCAGAACAGACAACTTATTGGAGCTTTGTTCATCAAAACTTTTATTTTTGGGCAGTTAAAAATTTAATACATGGCTCCCGCTTTATAAAAGGCTAGGTTAAAAATGGCCCAAGGACACAACGGGCCAATTTTATTAAATCCAAGGACATATAAAAATAAATAATAAAATAAAAAATTATTTCAGAAAAAAACCCTCAAATTAAATACACTTTATTCTTGTTTTTCAAATTTCTATGAATTGTGCCAACACTTTTTTTCCGTTCAATTTTGTGAATCTCGCCAAATGTGAGTCAAAAATGAAAGCACGCGGGTCAGTTTTTAAGGACGTCCTTCAAAAATAAAGACGTATGAGGGCCCTGATTTAATATTTGTTTGTGATTTTTACATATTGACTAAAAATATTTTTGACAGCAAGGCTTTCGTCAATGTGACGACTTATGCTTACAATCGATTAATAGAGGGCACATTATGGTCGAAAAAATCAGCATTTAAATTTTAGCCATCACATTATTCCATTCAATTCTCCGACTACTACATTATAAATTTGTAATTAAAAAAAGATTATATAATAATATACTATTTTTAATTATAATGCTAGGGGTTGCTTCCCTCGGGGCCGGAAATGTCGGGGTTCGGGATCGGGAAGCAACCCCAATTCAAAATAAGCCGGGTCTTGTGAAAAAAAACCGGTTAATCGGATACGAAATCAAGTTGCAAATCCCAATTCAAACCGGTTTTGTTTTGTTAAACTAATTAACATGTTTTTAATAAATAAAGGGACAACAATGATTTTGTCAATGAACATACTATTATGCGCAATTATGATGATAGCGCATAATGCATTTGCGATAAAGGAACCAATTAAATCGTATTCAAATCTCAACCAAAATGATCTAACCAAATATTATTTAGCACAGGTATTTTTGTAGTAATAAAACATATATTATATTTTTAATAATTTTAAATATATACATATTTATGAATTAAAAAAAATTATTAATATGTACTATTTTAAAAATTTCACCCATTTTTTTGTCTATTTTGTGAAGCAACCGATTGATTTTGTTTCAGATTATACCTCCGGGCAAATACAAAGTGATCATTTGGGACAAACTGATCAAAAATAACAGACCATACACCAAAGCATTGACATCGGACGGCCGTGAAATCTTTGATCGACTCTGGTCCAAACCGGAACGGCATGAATTTGTGTTTGCCTACGATCAAAATAGTTTCAACGACTATGCACAATATTTTGCACATTTTTACAATGTTGAAACAAATGAACAAGGACAATTTCTGTTGGAGAAAAGGGGTCGTGTTGCTGAATGGTCATTGCTCAACTTGTTCAACCGGCATTACAATTTAAACATAACGCCAATGAAGGGAACGGTATTTGTTGGCAGATTGACAAAACACCGACTCCCCCAAAAAAGTACAAAGCACCGACTCCCCCAAATACGACAAAACACCGACTCCCCCAAATAAGTACAAAGCACTGACTGCTATAAGAACAAGTTTTTTGGGGGAGTCGGTGTTTTGTCAGTTTTGGGGGAGTGTTTTGTCGTTTTTCGGGGGAGTCGGTGTTTTGTCGGTTTTGGGGGAGTCGGTGTTTTGTCTTTTGAGGGAGTCGGTGTTTTGTCGTTTTTTGAGGGAATCGGTGTTTTGTCGGCACACTCAGCCCAACATCCAATTTTTAATGGACAAATTTCTATAAAAACCGGGGCTTTCATATTTTTCTTTCAATTTTTTTTAGCTTAGTCTAATTAGTGGCATCATTTAGATTATCTAAAAAATTTTTTTTGTCTATTAACAATTTTAATAATTTAATTTGAATAGGCACTTATACAAAGCGACAACAAAAGTGTTTGGCAAAAAGTGTACAGTCGCGGGA
Source organism: Globodera rostochiensis (assembly GCA_018350325.1). Taxonomy (NCBI): domain Eukaryota; kingdom Metazoa; phylum Nematoda; class Chromadorea; order Rhabditida; family Heteroderidae; genus Globodera; species Globodera rostochiensis. The sequence continues at coordinate 885,330 of JAEVLN010000006.1, forward strand.
TTCGAATGCCCGTCGATTCCGTGTGCAATTTTAGTGCCGAAAATCGGTTTCGATGCGTGATCAACTATTTTGGGACATTTGATGATTGGAAATTGTACACAAAATCTACATTAAACGATTATTTGCTAAAACAGCCCGGTGTTGGTGCAATGCAGGACAGAGTAAAATATCTTAAATATGTAAAAAAATCATGCAAAAACTTTTGAAACTGAGAACGTAGACCATGTTTAAAGCAAAGTCAAACTTTACAGCATCAAATTAAGCCTGGGAATTTTGACCTTACAATTTTGAGTTTGTGAATTTTAGATCAAACTCTTTCATTTCATGAATTTTAGAAAGTTTTGGAAAAATTACGGAATTAAAAATGCACACTTAATCATGGCACTATCGAACAAAAATTTAAACATTTGTTTTGAAACATTTATGCTTGAGTTATTCACACCGTTCAATTTTCTAAATGGAAATTTTTTTTCTTAATCATTGAAAGATGGATGAAAAAGAGATTATAAAATTAAAAATTCAAACAGAGTTTGCCGCCATGATCATTACTCTTTTTTCAGATCAATTTCTTTTTGGTCAACAGTTTTCGGCATGTCCTCTATGAAGCAAAGAAGAAAGAATATGCGCGAAATAAAATGGAGGCGGAGGATGCCGCCATTCTTGGCATTTATTGGAATGCATTTGCTAAAGGAAATAAAATCAAAATTCTGTTGGAGCGAATTCGTCTGGTCGATGCTCGTATACTGGGACTGATCAACGAATTTTGCCAACTTGACGACATGTTTTTGATGGGACATTTGAATTTGATTAAAGAGCTAGACGTATGTGGTGGTGGTTATCAACGAACACTCGTAGCAATTAAAATTACGAGAAAAACAATTAACCTAAATTTATAAAATAATTCGTTTGAACAGTGTCACTAATAGGTTTGTTGTACAAAAGGATGGCTTTCCTTAACAAAACAAAAACCCGCGATTTCAAACAAATTCAGTCACAATTACCCCTATCCATCCGGGGCTTGTTCAACCCCTATTAACACTTTCCAATAAATGTAAAATTTAATTTATTAATAAACATATTACGCAACAACAAAAAATTATTAAATCTAATTATATTATTTTTTATTATTATTCCAGCATTAAATTTAGCAAACAAATGATGTGCAGTCATTTTGTCCCAATTGGCCATCAATACACGAAAAATTGTCACAAATCAATGAATCAAATTTTGTAATGGACAAATTTCAGTATTGGATTTATTCAACCGACCCAATCGACAATTCAACTCGCGGAATTGTACAGTTTTGGCTTGGAATGTTCTCAAAATGGCTGAACGATTATTATTACCATACTCCATGGCTTGAGCTTGACCTGAGCCTTTTCAACCAAATCGGTAACATTTTCCCTCTGCCAACACAACAAACGCCCCCCCCCAAAAATCAGCGTTAATTGTAAGCTCCAGGCAATTTGTTGATAAATTCGAGAATGATACCCGGGATGGGGATTTTAGATTGGACCAAGAATATTTTTGGAAAAATCAACGAATTTATAATTGCGGAAATTTCCCTTTTTTGTTTAAAAAAAAATTGACAAAAAAAAAAAAAGCAAAACTCTCGGGCGGCCAGCAGATGTTCAAAAGTCAGGATCGCACCGTTATTTAGTTTAATAATTTTGAGTTTCATCAAATAAAGAAGTCAAGTTGTTTAACCATTTAGGCCAATTATTGGAAAACGGAAAAGCAGCACAAATTTTGACGGTAGAAAAAATTCAACGCATCCGCGGCATCCAAGACATTTTGGATGCCATTTGTTTCGGCGCTTCGTATTCTGCAATGGATTTTTTACAAAATAATGGACACCACTGCCATTTGATGATTAATCGGTGGCGGATGAAGTTGTGCGCAAACTGCAAATTTCAGGTAGATTATCTGTAAATTTTTAGCCCAAAAAGTTTTTTTTTGTAATTTTTTATTGTCAGAATAAAAAGTTTGTCATTGCAACGAGTTCAATTCCCCTGCCCCCCCCCCCCCCGCCCCTCCCCCAGTAGAACGGGATCTCGGAATCTCGGGATTTTCGGGATCAGGGGAAAATTGAAAAAAGGATTCCAAAATATGGGTTAGGATCTTATAATAGGTCCAGTTCGGCACGAGAGATGCTTCAAATGCTAATAATAGGTAACTTATCTTTCAACCAACAAATTTTGTATACCTAGTCATGTTTTCGTTAAAATTTTTTTTTTCGATTTGGAAGGCAAGTGACAACAAAATTATTTGTTTTTAGGCGTATATACAAAATAATCCCGTCCCGTATCCCGCCAAATACGGCACACGGGACGGCCATCCCTGGTATAAGCCATTTCCTAGAAAGAATAAACGCTTAAACCAGGGACCAGCCAATATTTTATGCAATTAAACATCGTTTAAATTAGTCTATTTTTACAGTACTCATCGCCTCCGGCGACAACCATTCAAATTTCGTTGCGATTGAACAGTGTACCAGCAACTCCACAACGTTCTCCTAATCATAAGCATCAATCAGACTCCAAAAATCTCAGTGAAAATGTTATCACTACAGCAGCAGCAGCTTCTCAGTCGAATTCTCGTTGCATAATGTGCTGGAACAATGAGGCGTGTTTACATAAAATCTCATAACTTTAATGAATATTATTAGGACAAAACAAAAATCAAAATTTAAATTTATTTTATTTATATAAATTTAGCGCCTTTTCGCTTTCACGCCATGCCATCATTTATGTAGCTGTGAGCAATGCGCTGAACATATTTTAGAGGATGAAAACCCAAATTGTCCAGTCTGTCGTGCCATTACAAATGGGAAAATTCGTATCTATCAGCCTTGATTTCAGTATTATTTGAAAAAGTGTACAATTGCAGATTGCTGGGAAATGAGATCAAAATTTAGAAATCATATTGATTAAAAGTTTTATTTTTTTGCAAATTTTATAATCCCACTGCTAATTGCTAGGGATGTTTCAAGTTCTACAAATTTATTCACCTTCATACTCAATAAAAATATCAGGCATGGTCTCGGTGAATTTTCTTAAACAACCGCCCGTCAGTTGGCCCACTGCTAATTGCTAGGGATGTTCAAGTTCTACAAATTTATTCACCTTCATACTCAATAAAAATATCAGGCATGGTCTCGGTAATTTTCTTAAACAACCGCCCGTCAGTTGGTTGATCAGGGATGGCAAATTGCTTGCTATGACCAATATCGGTTCTTTGATCTCAGTTACAATTTCTCCAAACATTTACCACTTTTATTAAATATCAAAACCGATATTTTTGTTTTAAAATTGTATTTGACTGTTGAAATTGCTTTCATGCAATTTTTTATATTTCTTAGAGGTGTGTAGAGTCTACACTGTAGACATTGGAACTTCAGATGTTAGGGGGGGGCATTCTCACCCGAAAACCGTCGTGGGGAGGGGGGGGGGGGGAAATCCGGCATCAGGGTTTTTTTGCGCAAATAAATGAACGAAAATAGGTAGTTTGTTAATTGCATTGCAGTAAAACAAAAACACCGATCACAAAAATTCACGTTCACCGGACTCTGAAAGTTCATTAAAACCTGATTATGCCAAAAACAATTCAAATTTTCAAACAAAAAAAAAAGGCAAGACACATCTCATCTCTCATTCATTTCTTTCCACAACGGCACGGACATCGCTGACCGCTTTAAAATTGCCGCTTCCACCGGGCTTTTTCAATGCTTTAATGTCTTCTGATTGGAATTGCCTCTCCAACTCCTCCAACGTTTTGCGCCTCGTTTCCGGCATGAACAGGAACACGAAAAGCATTGCGCAACATCCGATCAGGGCGAACGTGTAGAATGTGGCGGTCATGCCAACCCAACTGACCACAATGGGAAAGCCAAATGTTAGCACACAATTAACCATCCAAAGTATCGACGTGGATAGACCCATGGCTAAACCACGAATTCGTAACGGGAACATTTCCGATTGCATTAGCCAAGTGATCGGCGAAATGCCGCACTGTTGAAAGAGGAGGAATGTGACGGTCAGCGAAAGGACAACAAATGCTCTGAAGAAAAGCAATTTTTGAATCAAAATAATATACCTAATGAAAATATTATGCTTTTTAAAGAACAAAACTTTTTGAATTTTTTATACAAAATTTGTGTACTTTCTGGCTAAAGTTAAAATTGTTAAATATAAACACATTTTCAGTGAATTACATATTATCATAAAAATTAATTTCTAAACATCATAATAACCATTAAATAATGAAAATGAAAAAAGAATTATTTAGTTATTGTCATGATTTTCCTTACAGGAGGGGCCTTTTTTGCTTGCCCTTATGTTGTGTCCGCGGTTATAGGGTTATAAGACCCTGTTGTGTCCGCGGTTATAGGGTTATAAGACCCTGTTGTGTCCGCGGTTATAGGGTTTTAAGACCCTTTGATAGTCCAAAGAGGAGAGGATAATTTATTGAAAAAGAAAAGCATTATTAATATAAAATGGTATCGGGAAAACCGGGATTGGTTTGTGGTCTCAAACGACCCCAGAAAAGCAGTCTCAGAGCATCAGACCCGAAGACCCACGAATGGGAAGTGGTGGACCCCCAAATGGGAGTTTGGGGTGGACTTAAATAGTGACACGAGATGGGCGGGGGATAAGGTTCAGAGCAGAAGGAATTGGGGCGATGCACAGAGCTTTGAATGGGGAAGAATGCTTATGTAACAGATGGGCGAGTTTGGCATTGGATAGGATTAGGAGGATGGCTTGGCATTGGACAGACATGTTTATGGGGGATGGCTAAATCAGAGGGAACAATTTGGGGCAATTTACAATGTGGGGAATATACAGAATTGCGGATTCAGCACCTTATAAAGGGACATAATGAAAATAAGCGCAGCATAATAGCAGTTTTTTAATTTAGAAAGGAATGACCCTAATTTTTATGATAAGCAAAACAATTTAAACATAAATATTTAATTGTTAAAATAAAAACCTTGTCTTTCCCTTTTCCATTACCAATGAGCAAGTACCAATTGCGACATGTGCCAAAACGGTGCCAAGTTGGCCCGACAACAACATGGGACGACGCCCGATTCGGCCAAGCAGAAACATTCCAAGTACAGTTGCCAACACCGAAATTGCCTGAGGGTGTGGAGAGGGGGGGTATTTATAATTGTCTTATGTACAAATTTATATTTTTGTTTTTGTGGCACAACAATGAATGCAATACAAATTAATGTTCCAAGAGTCAATTTTGATTGTTTTCATAATTTTTGATTTTGCCCAACCCTTCAAATTTAACAAAAATTAAAAGAAAAATTTGCCGGAATTCGGAGTTTATCAAAAATTTCCATTACTGATCTATTTTTTCCCAATTTTCCAAAAGTTTCCGACTTTTTGCTCAAAATTTTGGAACCTGAAAGGTAATTGGAAATCGGAATTCCGACCAAGCCCAATATGAATCAACGAGAATAAAAATTTAAATAAATTTAAAGGACACACTCCGTTCGCAATGTTAGCGGTCAATGCAACGTTGGTCATTAGCCCGTGTTCAATCAGAATGTTGGTGCCATAGTACATGATGGAGTTCACTCCTGCCAGCTGATTGCACATTGCCACGCCGATGCCAATGAACAGACAACGACGAAGCCACGGTTCTCGCATCACATCCCTTAAAAAAAGTAAATAAAAAATATTAAAAAGAAGAAAAAATTTGAATACAGGCACTGTTTTAACTTCTTTATAACAATACTTCGAAAAAAACCTTTAAAATGACCAAAAACAAAATTTTTCAAAATTATTATTTTTGGATATAAAATCGACTTTCGCCCTAAAAGTTAAATGAAAATAACATTTTTCCAGCAATTAAAAACTTTTGTTTATCATTAAGCAAAAATATCAATAATTTTAAAGAAAAAGATTGAAATTGAAATTTTACATAAGTTTAAGCTGCTCATCGTCCCGAGCAGTCTTCTGCACTTCCTCAAGTTCGGCCATCGCATCCATTTCCGTTTTGCGCGATTTTCGTAGCGCATCCAACGCTTGCTCATGCCGTCCCTGAGAGGCCAACCAGCGCGGACTTTCCGGCACTCCGGCAAAGAGCAGCCCGAGCAGAAGCCCGACGGATGGCACTACAGCCAGTAACATCATCCCGCGCCAAATCCAAACGCTAATTTAAATATTATTCTCGTTAATTTTTGAATAAAAATTGACCTTTTTCATTGATTGTTTTTATAAAAAAAGTCAAATTAAAGTAACCTTTTGAAGGACTCCCCCCCCCCCCGGCGAGCTACTCTAATTCAAAAAACAACCCCCATAGTAAAATGTATAGTTTTAAAATTAGGGTTGATCAAAACGGGTAATTAATCCCGAATCGGTATCCGGGTAGTTAGAAAAGTTGCCAAAATGATCAGACATTAAAAGACGTACAGCCAATTTAACCAGGTAAATCCCGTTTTAACCACGTTAACCAGTAAAATTTTAAAAAAATTTTTGCTCTCTTACTGATCACTCCAAACGTTGCCCAAAATGGCATTTATGATGTATGCCAACAATTGACCAGTCACAATCATCAACTCATTTTGAGTCACCAGTTGACCACGTCGTTTTGCTGGCGATAATTCGGCAACAAAAACCTGTAATAATTTGTAAAAAAAAATAAAAATTAAATTTTATTAATTTTTACTGGCACAACGGCGGAAGCGCCTCCGACAGCAATGCCAAGAAGCAACCGGAATGGAAGCATTGACTTAAAGAGTAAATTTGGTTAAAAATGGAAGTCAGATTCGGATATTCTACGACCAGGAAACCTTTTTAACCCCCATTAAAAAATAATTAATTTAAAAAAATGTGTTAATTATTTCCGATCTTTTTTATTGTGAAATTTTTTGAAACGAATATTACCCTGAATGATGGCATTACTGACGAGCCAATCGTGCCGATAATAAAAATAACCTAAACGATTTTTTGACATTTTTTAATTTTTGTAAAAATTACGCTCAAAATGATCAATGTGCGTTTTCGGCCAATTCTGTCCGATAGTTTTCCACAAATAAATGCTCCAAGTGCTGCTCCAATCAGCAGGGAGCTGGTTATTAGCCCAATGGTGAACTCATTCAACTCCAACTCCTTCTTCATGAACGGCAGAGCCCCGTTGATCACGCCGGTGTCGTAACCGAACAAAAGGCCTCCAAGCGAGCAAATCCAAGTCACTTTTTGAAGAAAACATTGGTACGAAGTGTTCTGAAATTTTTTAAAATTTAAAATGTTTATTTAATAAGTTTATTAATCTATTTAAATATAAACGAATATTTTTTTAGGTTCTATGATTACGAAAAGTTTTCTTTTATACTTTCCTATTATTATTTGCTTTGCCCATTTTTGTTCTGAGAAGAGAGTGTTGTTACTTGAAGCAATCTCAATCGGTGATTTTGATCATTCTGAATTTAGAAAACATTAAACAACTTTTGCAAAAAAAAGTTTCCCAAATATTTGAAAGTTTAATCTTAAGTTTACAATGAAATGAAATTCTTTGAGCAAACATTAAGGAAAATTTTTCAATGTAAATATTTAGATAATGGGAAAAATATTTGTTGTGTAAAATAAAAATTTTGTTTAAAAAGATCTTTAAGTGCTTTTTTGTTTTAAATTTATTTAACATTTTGTTGCGGTTTCTTCTAAAATTATTTAAGTTTGTTAATTTTTAATATGTAAAAAAAATGAAAATTTGCTCATTTTATGTTTAGAAGAACGAGCATTATTTTAGACGCGTCGTTGGTGGATGAGAATGAACATTAGTAATATAAAAATGTGATCAATAAATAAAATACGTTCTTCTGTGCTCGGAGTGAGCGCAAAAAATGTGTTTAGCAAACGGTGTAAAATCAACAAAATGAATTATTTATTATTGCCAGTCGAAAATTGCAGCCGATTAAAATTATCGAATAATTTGGAAATGAAATGAATGGAAAACTGTGCAACATTCTGATAAAATTGTTCAAATATGGACGGGGAATTAGAAGAAAATTTCACAAATATTTATTTAATGAGTTTTTCAGCAGTGTTGGCCCCAGAATCCCGCCCCAAATTTCTAGGCCCGTCAACCCCTTTCCCCTTCCCTCCCTATCGAGCCCTCCCCCTTCCAGCGCAAATACCCTTCCTCCCTCCCGGGAAGGCCAAATGAGCGCCAGATTTTTAAAGGTAGGAAAACGGTAAGAATCTGGTTCCGAATCCCGCCCCAAATTTCTCGGCCCGTCACCCCCTTCCTCCTTCCCTCGCTCCCGGCCCGTCAACCCCCCCCCCTGCCCACTCGCACACCGTTCCTCCCTCCAGGGAAGGCCATCTGAGCGCCAGAAGAAAATGGCATCCTGGTATTGAGGCCAGAGCGCCAGATTTTTTAAAGGTAGGAAAAGGTATGGACCCCCCCCCCCCCCCAAAAAAAATCTCGACCGGCACCACCAAACCAAAAATAGACGTATGTCAGGCGTTATAAAAAACATTGTAAATCGTAAAGTAACCCCCCCTCCCCATTCACATCTACCAACGCGCACGCGCTTTGAGTTTATAAAAGATAAACACATAAATAAAAATTATAATATTATTATGGTAAATATGAGCAAGGTAGATAAAATATTGAAAAAAGTTTATTTTGACCTCAAGTCTCCGTCAAGTTTTGCGGGGGTAAATAAAACTTTAGAGGAAGCGAGAAAGGTAGATCCAAAAATTAAAATGGAGCATGTTACCAAGTTTCTCGAAAAACAAAGGACATACACACTCCATAAACCTATTAAAAAAAGATTTCCAAAACTAAAAACAAGACCTACTGGGTTTCATACCGATTGGCAATGCGATCTTTGTATTTTTGACCAATTAAAACAATATAACAACGGATATAAATATTTATTAGTTTGCATCGATGTTTTGAGTCGAATGCTTTTTGTTGCTCCGGTAAAGTCGAAAAAAAGCGAAGACATGATAGTGGCTTTTGAAAGGGTATTCAAAAAGGCCAATGTTTTACCTATGAAAATATATAGTGATAGTGGGCTTGAATTTCAGGCAAATAAAATGAAAAGATATTTCGAGGACAAAACAATAATAAAACATGTAATGCATAGCCCCCATCTCCATGCGGGAGTTGTGGAGAGGGCGAATCGAACAATAAAGGAGCGACTATACAAATATTTTACCCAAAGCAATACCCATAGGTGGATTGATGTTATTGATAAAATTATTAAAAATATTAATAATAGTGTACACAGGACAATCGGAATGAAGCCAACAGACGTAACGTTTAAGAATGCCAATGCTTTATGGGAAAAGGTATATGGCGATAAGGAAGAACCACAAAACGAATCGAAATTTAAAATGGGGGAAACCGTTCGGATTACCAAAGAAAAAGGCGTATTTGCAAAAGGGTATTATCCAAATTTTACAGAAGAAATATTTAAAATTGCTAAAGTCCTGCACACTTTTCCCCAATCTTATCGTATTGAAGATCTTAACGGTGAAAGCATTAAAGGTATTTTCTATAATCAGGAGCTTGTTAAAGTAACAGAGGACTCCAGACTTGCTGAAATATTAAAAACACGAGTTCGTAAAGGGGTCAAAGAACATTTTGTTCGATGGTTGGCAGACACAAACAAACCAGATAGCTGGGTAAAAGATACGGATATTGAAATGAAATAGAATGGAGTATTTATTCCATACCGAAGAAGATAGCTCAAAAGGTGAATGCCTATTAAGAAAAAAGGTGGGGTCAGAGGGTTGCGAATAAGAAACGATTAAGGACCCATGACGCGGGTCAAACGGTGTCTAGATATTAGGGTATGACAATATGATACCACGGTATGACAAATTATATGACTACGGCATGACATATTATGAAAAACTATGCTTATTGTATGAAAACTATGGCTATTATGACTCAGGTATGAGAAAGTATGACAAAAGTATGAGTATTATGATAAACAGTATTAAAATTGTATGACCATTTGTGACTATGGTATGAGACACACTATTACTAAGTGTGACAAACAGTATGACTACTATGACAAAATATGTCTAATAATGAACTCATTATGACGATTGTATGAGAAACTATGCCTAGAAAATAATGACTATTGTATGATTAAGTATGACTAATTATAACCATGTCTGACAAATAGATGACAAGGACGATGACTATTATGCCAAACAGTATGACTATGACATGTGACAAATGATGAAACAGCATGACAGATGACAATAATATGACAATAGCGACTATGATGAGGATGACAGCGATTAGTAATGATGCATGTAATATGGTACAACGATTAAAATGCCGTATGACAATGGGGAAAAAAATAAGGGGTAAAATATATCGTATGATGACGATGAATAGGATCTCTTGTTACTCTTGCTATCAATAAGATGTGGTGTCACTCCCGTTCACAACCGATTGCAAACGGGGCCAGGGGAGTTTCCTTTCCAGTCCAACCACCCGGCGAAGGTCCATCATGAGGTCTACAAAACCTATCTAGTCTGTGAATTTTGATCTGTTTTTTACAAACGATATACCATTTGAAAGAGGAGATTCTTCTGCACAGAATTACTTCACAAATATTTTTTAAAGGACCAATGAACGATACTATGTGCTCATAGTGTAATAAGGCTATTGGTACTGAAAAATACAAGTTCAAAGTAATCCATTAATTTAACCGAGATCCAAGCCTAATGGATGTTTTTTCTACAAAAAATGCCCTGATTACACAAACCACCAACCAAAAGCTTAATCAAATGGTCCCCCAAAACCTATTGGGCCCATTGCCAAATCCAAAATTCAACTTTTCCCCCCCCCCCGTCCCTCAAGGTCATTTCGGCACCTGTCAATCAAACTTTTTCTCCGTGCACCAAAAATTTCATCTGACCGATTACCTGTCAATCAAACTTTTCTCCGCTTAAAATTTGCAACAAAGATTTCGACAGATTACCAATCGATTTCATTTTCGTGACATGTTAAATAAGGTTCGAAATAAGGGGTAGCGAGTCGGGTAAAAGTAGCGAGAGGGGGTGTAGCGAGTTGGCGGGTAGCGAGCAGGGTAAATACCCCGGCGGCTAACCTTTGTACGGGTACCAAGGGTTTCCTTTAGTCTGGAATAATGCGCGGATAAATATTTAAAAGGTGAAACGCAAATGGGGAAAAGAGGTGAAAACTAAACAGGTGAAAAAGGTGAACACAAAATAGGTGAAAAGAGGTGTAATCGGGTGAAAGTTCACCTAAAAGTATATAGGGTATGCGTTTTAGGGGGGTATATGCAAAATAAAAAATGCCCAAATTAAACACAATAAAAGATGTGAAGGGGAAATTTTGCGATGGTTATCGTTATTATAAGCATAAGTCAGGAAAATTCAAGACTTGGTGGCGATGTGAATGTTTTAGATATGGTTGTGAGGGGTGGGGGTTCGAAAGGGATGAAAAATTTATTCTTACGCGAAACCACAATCACACCCCAGACCCAATTTTATTGCAAATAGAAAACGAGTTGAATTAATTCACACAAGATCGTAATCTTTATTCCAAATATTAAAGTTATCAGAATATTCTGCCCCTAACGAGATGATCTTTATCTCTTTTCATACCCGGGTTTATAATTTTTGCTGTTAAATATTCCCTTCTTTTGCCGGATTTATGAGCGCAATAACGTACGGCAATATCATATTAATCTATAGCCTTGCCCATAATGTAGGCTTAAACGGTTTTTTCATCTGCTGTAGCGTGCCGGTATTTTTTATAGGGTTGTTTTTTGCACCTTTTCCCCACATGGCGCTTGACTTGTCAACCATTTCTCGTATTTTCGCGTCTTTTAAGAGCCTATCCTTTAGAAATTTTGCTCCCCGGGGTGTGTCCATCTCTTCTCCTGCGAGATATTTCAAGACGTTCTTATAATTGCTATCATCAATTGGCAGGTTTTTATTAGACTGAACTTTCCCTCTTGCTGTTATTTTAAATGTATCTTTGTTTTTAGATACATAATTAAAAAGATCTCCTAATAAGTTGGGGTGAATGATCGTAGTAGGGCGCAATTTTTCGGGTGTTTTAAAAATCGACGATGTTTCGGAAGAAACTGGGGAGTGTATTTCGAATGGGGGTTCTTCTTCATTTGACGAAGATTGAATCACCTCCCTCATGTTTTCATCTATCAAGTTTTTATCAACTTCCTCACTTTCGTTTTCTTCCCTTCTGAGCCTTTTTGTAGGCACTATGAATTTTCTTGGCTCCTCGGTTGCCTGGCTATTCGGCTGACTAACCCCCAAATATGGTGCAACATTAGGTGCCGCATTTTGGTTAACAATCACAACTCTTTGCGGTCTATTATCAACCATTCTTTTTATCATTCTTCGCTCCTTATAAAGCCAACTATGTCTACTCGCTTTAAGATCTTCACTTATTGTTGGATCTTCTAAATTTTGCATAATCTTTGCATCTAATAAGGCTTTTTCATTTTGCAGATAATCTCCGCCCCTGAACGCGTTTAATAACGAATGGTATTCCGCTTCTGGGACCATTATCGTTTTCTTTGCAAATTTCATGATATGATTTTTTCTAACAAATGTTGAGCTAGAACGCTTAGAACTGGGATTATTAGTGCTCCTAGCGCTATTCCGCTTCCCTGCTGTATTTCTTTTCTTGCTGCCTTTTCCGAACGTGATCTGGCAATAGCCCGATAAAAATCTGCGTACTGGATAAGTTTTTGTTTTTGGCTTTTATTAAGTTTGAAATTAAAACTCAAAATGTTTACACAAATTTCAACAATTGCCAAAATTTGGTCGGTAGTTGCAGACTCGATTAAATCGTTCTTCTTTCGATCTGAACGGTTAGAGGCTATCTTTTTCAGAAATACTGTATTCTCCCTTACTTGAGGGCTAAATTCGTACATGTTTCCTTTTTCTGTGATTTGGATTTGCTTTTATAGGTTTATATGGTTCACCTTTTTCACTAATATTCTCATATCCACGTTTTTCATATTGGTCATTCTATTCTCCTTTGACCATCAGTTTCTGTCCTAATTCAATTTTTCCGACCAGCTTCTCATAATTCTGATAAAGTTTCTCAAATTTCTGACCTTCTTCTCATATTTTTCACTCGGCGATATGGCCTTGAAAATGTGGCGGGTACGTATTTTAGATTTGGCAAAAGGCCCGATAGGGTTTGGTTTTTAACCAGCGCCCCCATCCTCTTATTTTATCACCCCCCTCCCTCCGTAAACACGTGCCCTATATCGTTTAGGTGAAATTACACCTGATTTCACCTTTTTTCACCTATTTTGTGTTCACCTTTTTCACCTGTTTAGTTTTCACCTCTTTTCCCCATTTGCGTTTCACCTTTTAAATATTTATCCGCGCATTATTCCAGACTAAAGGAAACCCTTGGTACCCGTACAAAGGTTAGCCGCCGGGGTATTTACCCTGCTCGCTACCCGCCAACTCGCTACACCCCCTCTCGCTACTTTTACCCGACTCGCTACCCCTTATTTCGAACCTTATTTAACATGTCACGAAAATGAAATCGATTGGTAATCTGTCGAAATCTTTGTTGCAAATTTTAAGCGGAGAAAAGTTTGATTGACAGGTAATCGGTCAGATGAAATTTTTGGTGCACGGAGAAAAAGTTTGATTGACAGGTGCCGAAATGACCTTGAGGGACGGGGGGGGGGAAAAGTTGAATTTTGGATTTGGCAATGGGCCCAATAGGTTTTGGGGGACCATTTGATTAAGCTTTTGGTTGGTGGTTTGTGTAATCAGGGCATTTTTTGTAGAAAAAACATCCATTAGGCTTGGATCTCGGTTAAATTAATGGATTACTTTGAACTTGTATTTTTCAGTACCAATAGCCTTATTACACTATGAGCACATAGTATCGTTCATTGGTCCTTTAAAAAATATTTGTGAAGTAATTCTGTCCAGAAGAATCTCCTCTTTCAAATGGTATATCGTTTGTAAAAAACAGATCAAAATTCACAGACTAGATAGGTTTTGTAGACCTCATGATGGACCTTCGCCGGGTGGTTGGGCTGGAAAGGAAACTCCCCTGGCCCCGTTTGCAATCGGTTGTGAACGGGAGTGACACCACATCTTATTGATAGCAAGAGTAACAAGAGATCCTATTCATCGTCATCATACGATATATTTTACCCCTTATTTTTTTCCCCATTGTCATACGGCATTTTAATCGTTGTACCATATTACATGCATCATTACTAATCGCTGTCATCCTCATCATAGTCGCTATTGTCATATTATTGTCATCTGTCATGCTGTTTCATCATTTGTCACATGTCATAGTCATACTGTTTGGCATAATAGTCATCGTCCTTGTCATCTATTTGTCAGACATGGTTATAATTAGTCATACTTAATCATACAATAGTCATTATTTTCTAGGCATAGTTTCTCATACAATCGTCATAATGAGTTCATTATTAGACATATTTTGTCATAGTAGTCATACTGTTTGTCACACTTAGTAATAGTGTGTCTCATACCATAGTCACAAATGGTCATACAATTTTAATACTGTTTATCATAATACTCATACTTTTGTCATACTTTCTCATACCTGAGTCATAATAGCCATAGTTTTCATACAATAAGCATAGTTTTTCATAATATGTCATGCCGTAGTCATATAATTTGTCATACCGTGGTATCATATTGTCATACCCTAATATCTAGACACCGTTTGACCCGCGTCATGGGTCCTTAATCGTTTCTTATTCGCAACCCTCTGACCCCACCTTTTTTCTTAATAGGCATTCACCTTTTGAGCTATCTTCTTCGGTATGGAATAAATACTCCATTCTATTTCATTTCAATATCCGTATCTTTTACCCAGCTATCTGGTTTGTTTGTGTCTGCCAACCATCGAACAAAATGTTCTTTGACCCCTTTACGAACTCGTGTTTTTAATATTTCAGCAAGTCTGGAGTCCTCTGTTACTTTAACAAGCTCCTGATTATAGAAAATACCTTTAATGCTTTCACCGTTAAGATCTTCAATACGATAAGATTGGGGAAAAGTGTGCAGGACTTTAGCAATTTTAAATATTTCTTCTGTAAAATTTGGATAATACCCTTTTGCAAATACGCCTTTTTCTTTGGTAATCCGAACGGTTTCCCCCATTTTAAATTTCGATTCGTTTTGTGGTTCTTCCTTATCGCCATATACCTTTTCCCATAAAGCATTGGCATTCTTAAACGTTACGTCTGTTGGCTTCATTCCGATTGTCCTGTGTACACTATTATTAATATTTTTAATAATTTTATCAATAACATCAATCCACCTATGGGTGGGTATTGCTTTGGGTAAAATATTTGTATAGTCGCTCCTTTATTGTTCGATTCGCCCTCTCCACAACTCCCGCATGGAGATGGGGGCTATGCATTACATGTTTTATTATTGTTTTGTCCTCGAAATATCTTTTCATTTTATTTGCCTGAAATTCAAGCCCACTATCACTATATATTTTCATAGGTAAAACATTGGCCTTTTTGAATACCCTTTCAAAAGCCACTATCATGTCTTCGCTTTTTTTCGACTTTACCGGAGCAACAAAAAGCATTCGACTCAAAACATCGATGCAAACTAATAAATATTTATATCCGTTGTTATATTGTTTTAATTGGTCAAAAATACAAAGATCGCATTGCCAATCGGTATGAAACCCAGTAGGTCTTGTTTTTAGTTTTGGAAATCTTTTTTTAATAGGTTTATGGAGTGTGTATGTCCTTTGTTTTTCGAGAAACTTGGTAACATGCTCCATTTTAATTTTTGGATCTACCTTTCTCGCTTCCTCTAAAGTTTTATTTACCCCCGCAAAACTTGACGGAGACTTGAGGTCAAAATAAACTTTTTTCAATATTTTATCTACCTTGCTCATATTTACCATAATAATATTATAATTTTTATTTATGTGTTTATCTTTTATAAACTCAAAGCGCGTGCGCGTTGGTAGATGTGAATGGGGAGGGGGGGTTACTTTACGATTTACAATGTTTTTTATAACGCCTGACATACGTCTATTTTTGGTTTGGTGGTGCCGGTCGAGATTTTTTTTGGGGGGGGGGGGGGTCCATACCTTTTCCTACCTTTAAAAAATCTGGCGCTCTGGCCTCAATACCAGGATGCCATTTTCTTCTGGCGCTCAGATGGCCTTCCCTGGAGGGAGGAACGGTGTGCGAGTGGGCAGGGGGGGGGGGGGTTGACGGGCCGGGAGCGAGGGAAGGAGGAAGGGGGTGACGGGCCGAGAAATTTGGGGCGGGATTCGGAACCAGATTCTTACCGTTTTCCTACCTTTAAAAATCTGGCGCTCATTTGGCCTTCCCGGGAGGGAGGAAGGGTATTTGCGCTGGAAGGGGGAGGGCTCGATAGGGAGGGAAGGGGAAAGGGGTTGACGGGCCTAGAAATTTGGGGCGGGATTCTGGGGCCAACACTGCTTTTTTCTCATTTAATAATTTGTTTTTCTGTTATCTGACGTCATTCAGAATCGGTTCCGGAACTTTTGCGGTTCCGTGATTCCGTTTATGGAACCGGAAACACCTTGGAACCGGTTGCGGAATCGGACGGACATTATTGTTAATGAACAATACGAAATTAGTTTCAATTATATTTTATGATAATTAAAAAGTCGGGTTTGGGGAAGCCTTAAAATTAGCTTGTTCTTTAGCCGGTGGTCGCCTATTTTTATGCTGGAGGGTCGCAAAACCATATGGGGAAGGAACCCTTTTGGGTATTATCACAAAACATTTTTTTTCATCAAATTATATTAGAAACCCTGCTTTCTTATTTGCTATATGTGATAAAAACCCAAAAAATCTGTTCTTGAATCGGTTAAATTTTGGGAAATTTTTTTATGTAGCATAAAAAGAAGACAATTTTGAACGCTTTTCTTATTTTATTATTAAATATATAAATTCCTACATTCAAAACGCACAGACAACTGTGGAGAAGATTTGTATGCGACCAGAGGGAAAACGGTCGGGGTCAGTTTGGCGTCGACGTGTTTATAACTTTTTAATTATTGGACTAAATCAAAGAATCTTGGTATCATTCGAACGCTCTATGTCTGTAAATGCTATAATGAAAATAACAACAAAACAAAAATTATGATCCCCGCGCCGAGAAATGGCGATTTTCGCACTTTTAAGCTTTAACTTTTTTGAGAAAAGACGAATCGGTTGGCTTTCGCTTGATTAAAGGTTCAAAAACGGAGAATGTTTATTCGTCGCTTAGTCCCGGTGCGGTTTCCCCAAAAGTTCCGGTTTATAATAATGTTTAGCCAAAAAAACAAATCGATGAGTGAATTAATTATACATAGAGAAGATTTGGGGCCTCAATGAGGCTGTACGGAATTTCTGTTGAACAATTTGATGATCGTTTGCCATTCTTTGTCAAAAGCCTTCCGATATTCTGTGCTAAAAATGAATATTTTTTTAAATTCGATATTTACTTTTCATGTGTTTACCTTGTAAAATAAAGAATTGGCGCATTGGAGGCGGCACTAATGTTTAACAGAATGCCAAAGATTTGATTCCATTTCCATATTGACATTAGATCATTTCCAATAATTGAAATAATGATTATGTACGAATAATTCAGTAAATATCCGCCAATATTCATTGAAACGATGCATAACAATGAGCGAAATATTCGAATGTTGAATTGGTGCGAGTTGGAGTTGGACGGTGCTTTAAAATAGAAAAAAAATATATTTAAAATATCTTTTTGAATTTAAAAATACATTTTCTGAAGTAAATAGCAATTGCAACGACCGCATAAAGAACAATTGTTGTCAGCAAAATTACATTTATTATTGTTGGCAAAAACTTTGGCGAACTGGTGCATTGATTCTTAATGTTAAAAATAAAACAGCAAATTAATTTAAACTAGGGTTGCACGGGACCGGGACTTTTGGAAAAAACCCCGGACCGGGACAAAGATTTTCAACCGGGACCGGTTCTGGGACCTGGACTAATCGGTTCAGGGGAAAAATTTTTCTTTTATCAAACACCAAAAAATTTTAATTTTCCGGCAACACATATTGTTGATCTCTTGATTTTCGACACCGACCGGGACCGGAAACCGGGTATCCCGTCCCGGTCCCAATTTAAACTATTATAAGTTTTACACATATAATAAAATATGGGTTAGGGTACAGTTTTATAATTTGTGTTTAACTTTAAAATCAAATGCTAAACATTTAGATTGATATTTTTATGGTAAATTGTTTTCTAGTGACAGCAAGCACTAAACAAAATAAATGGGAGCTGTTACCATAACCCAAAGTACCAGTAAAATAATACAGAAGAAAGGCCACTCATTGTGCCAGTAACGAGCGTTTTGTCTGCCGAATCGCAGCTTTGAGAATAAACATATAAAAAATTCCATAACCCGATGAAGGGTAATGTGATAATATAAAAAAGGACATTTTCTGATTGTCTAAAAAATGAAAATAAAAATTAATTTACATACCAAATTTTACCTTAACGGAAAGATCACAGCAATGAGTCGGTCAATGCTCGTGAAAAAAAGTAAAAAAATTGTGCAACAAACTGCAAAATGCGACGGCGCAAGAATTTGAATGACGGTTTTGTAGGGCATTAAATATTGGCCAGAAATCACAGAATATGCGAATAAAAAATGGCCAGATTGGTGGACAATTTCAAAAAACGAATAAATGGCCAATAATTTGTTGGCGGAATTGTTCAGTGATCTGAAAATATTTCTTTAAAATGTTTAGACTTTAATTAATTAAACATTGTTTAATTTAAATGGCAACAAACTTTGTCCGAATTGTAACGTAAATAACTGAGAAATTCCAAAAAATGCCAACAATTGCCAAAATTGTGTAAATTGAAGCAAAAATAATCAAAGTCCAGCAGGGGCGAGCATTTGCTAATTCGAAATATACCTTAAATAATTTACAAATAACTAATAAAGAATTCAACAAAATAAACTTACCTCACTAATTGTTGAATTTGATGACATTGTTAATTCATTTTCAATGCATTCACAGATAATTAATTTGAAATCAATTTCATATTTTGGAATGAATTTTCTCTTTAAAGAATTTAAATGTTAGCTCAGAAATTCAAGTTGTTTTAAACTATAATTTGCTCAAACATAAGAAACTTTATTATGATAGATAAAACTTTTAGATTGGCACTTTAGCAGGTGGCAGACAGGTGAGTTATTATATTTGTAATTGCCAATTCTTTTAAAAATATTGGTTGTTGAATGTTCTGCCCTATTTTATGGTAATGTAATTTTTTGCTTTATTTAATTAACGAGCAATTTTGTTGCCTTTTATCTTTTATTCTCGCTCTATCAAACAGAGATGAGTTGAAATTGAGAATTGTGTAATTGGGGTAATTTTGAAGATTTAACGATATTTGTTAAGAAAATTGGTTGGGGGGGGGGAACTTTTTCGGGATTTAATTCAAATAATTTTAATTTGCTGCTGCATTATTTTTTATTTTATTCACTTCTTAGACGTCTGAAATAAAAAACATTTTGAACTAAAAACGGAAGATGACCCTTGAGGGGGAGGAAGAAGCTCTTCAACGAATGCGGCTATTTTTAAGCAACAAAATGGTTACAATTCATTCAATAGGAATTGATAATTTCTTTTATTAATCTTAAACAATTTAAACTTTAATACGACTTATAAACATCTTTATAATTTCAATATGAATTATTAAATTAATTAAAAACCGAGAACTTTTTGAGTTAGTTATTTAAATTTTTATTATTTTTAAAAGCTGTAGAATTAAAAATTAAAATAAAATGTCATACCCTCAAAAATACCTGTTCCAAAAGCTGTGTAACCTCAATTCCATTTACATATAACCTGGATGCCAACCACCCACAACACATTCAGTCCATTTTCAGGTTTCCCGTAGTACGAATATCACCTTCACCAACTGCATGGATAATCCATATTCAAAAGCTCACCAGATTGACCATTAATAATGTCAGAAACTCTTGTAAGCGCAGAAAACATCTTTTGCAATTCGTTTTTAATTGTTATAGCACTAAAACAATATTTTATGTGAGCTGAAATAGTTCTTTTTGGATTTTTATTTATTTAAATAAACAAAATAATTAA
Organism: Globodera rostochiensis; assembly: GCA_018350325.1. NCBI lineage: Eukaryota > Metazoa > Nematoda > Chromadorea > Rhabditida > Heteroderidae > Globodera > Globodera rostochiensis. The sequence goes on from JAEVLN010000006.1 coordinate 905,469, forward strand.
AGAATGGAATATTTTTGTAATTTTTTTTTTATATAAACCATTCTTTTTTTTTAATTTAAAGGCCATTATATTAATGAAATTGACTTTTTCTTTTTTTTATTCTTTTGCGACCGTTAAACTTATTATATGCTTAGCAGGTAATTTAAACATTCAATATTTTAATAATTAAAATCCAGGAATGGAAAAATTTGAAAAAGTTCGAGTCAATGAGAACAATTATGAGATGGTAAAAAATTTGCATGGCAACTGGTATTCTGCGGGTTTGAAGGCTATAATTGGCAAATTGGGAAGCGATTTGTACAAAAAAATGCATACCGGTAAAAGCATTAATTATTTTATTCATTTTTTAATTATTTAAAATATTTTTGTCTTTAATTGTATTTAGGTGCACAAAAACAGTTGGCAACATGTTTGAATAATATTGAGGACAAGCGCGACTTGGTGATGTCATCGCAATGTTTAGTCAAATTTCGAAAGAATTTTTTGAATGGAATTAGCCAAGGAAAAAGGAAGATTGACAAAGTGATTATTTTTATTGCAAATTCAATTTTTATTATAATTATTATAATTTTTTGTTGCTTTATAATGCAATATAAAGCACTTATAGGTGACAAACATTGGTGGATTTGCAGTTGAACAAAGCAATGAAAAAGTACAAAAAAGTCGTGCATCATTTAAACAAAATGCTATATCGAGAATGTAAAAATTAATTATTGTATTAAATTAAATAATTTTATCTATTAAATTTTGTAAGTTATTTAGACGACGATCATCACAATTTGATCAACGGAACACAAAAACAGATATTGAATGGGGCAAACGACTTGGCCGAGTTTTGAATGAACGAAATGCCAAAAAATTAGATAGATTTAAAAAGGCTCGACAGCTAGAACAGTGGAAGAAACTTCATGACATAAACAAAATAAAGGTAATTTTAAATAATAAATTAATTATTTAAACAAAAATGACAGTTACAGATAAAGCAAACACAAAGCCAAGACAAATTGCCAAGTCGAGCAGATCGGTCGGCTTTATTCAAAGTAGTCAACAAATTTTAAATAATTTTTTTGTTTATTAAAAACTAATTATTTCTTAGATTTCAAATCTTATCGACAAATTTTTTGGCAATGATGAAAAAGCAGAAGATAAAAAAGATAACGCATTGCCAAAGTGGCCTCAACTTTATGATGCATTGGTGAAAATTAAAGCAATGAATGACCAAAAGCGAAAATCGCCAGGGGCGCGTAAGTTGTACTATTTCTTTAAATTTAATTTTATTTTTTAATTCAATTTTAATGCAATGTTTAAAAAACAAAATAATATTTAAGGTGTCTATGAAATGCGAATGTACGACTTGGTGTTGGGACGTGATGAGCCATCACTAAGTCCCAAAGAAATGGTTTTGTTATTAATATAAAAACATTGATTTTTGTTAAACAATAAAAAATAATATTAATACAATACTTAAGAAAACCGGTAACGGAATTCTAAAAATGGGCATTCAATTACTCAATAAATTGCGCAACACAACCGGCACAAATTCGAATTTGAAAATGATGAGTCCCCGCTTCGCTCCACTGATGCCCGAAGCGATTGTGCCCAATGATGAAGCGAACGATAAAAACAATTTGTCTCCAACAATTTTGGCACTGTATGAATTGGATACTGATCAGAGGACAGAAAATGTGCCCGAATCGGCGGCATCTTCCTTACCACAAGTGATAAAATTTTTTTATTATTAGAAACCTACCAATTAATTTATTCAATTTTATTACTTAAAGCTGCTCAAATTGCTTGGCGTGAACAGTCAGGATCGGGAAGCATTGCTGCACACACTTTTGGATGTCTCAGGCAGTGTTGGACATGTTCAAAAGGCGATGGACACGCTCAAAGCATTGAATTTTTTTGGCAAATTTTTTTAAATAGAAATAAAAATTATAATAATTATTGTTGAAATCTTTGAATAATTTCTATAATAATAATAAAAATTCTCGAAAATTTATTTCTTCAGAAATTGAACCTGGATTAACTTTTTAATACTTTAAGATCTTTTAAAATTTTTTCAGAAATTGAATCTGGATTAGAATTATTTAAAAATTGAACCCGACTAAAATTATTTACTATTTTAAAATCTTTGAAAAATTTCTTCAGAAATTGAACCCGGATTAGAATTATTTTTTAAAAATTGAACCCGGACTAAAATTATTTACTATTTTAAAATCTTTGAAAAATTTCTTCAGAAATTGAACCTGGATTAGAATTATTTAAAAATTGAACCCGGATATTTTAAAATCTTTGAAATTTCTTCAGAAATTAAACACTGACTAAAATTATTTAATATTTTAAAATGTTTGAACAGAAATTGAACCCGATTTAATTGATGCAAATAAACGAATTGTTGACGCATTTACAACAATGGAACAAACTTTCGACGAAGAACAACAGCAAGAAATGCAGAAAGAAGGATGGACATTTTTACGCCAATCTCAATATGACAAACTTTGCATGGATCAATGTTAAATGTTTTTTTAAAACAAATATATTTAAATTATTGTTTTTTAGATGCCCAATTTCCAGACGATTTACGATCAAATTTTCAACAAATTTCACAAATGACGAGAGAGGCGCGTGAAGCAATGTTGTGGAAGCGCATTGAGCGCATTTCAAGGAATATTCCTGATGTAATATTTTAAATAAAATTGACATTTTAAACAAAACGTTGTTTAAAGAATTTTTACAAAGAATAAGGGGATTCATGACTTGGTCTCGGACAGAGAATTTAAAGGTTTATAAATCTGGATAAAATTAAATTGTATCAATCAGTGGTAAATGTTTAATACATCTATCTAATATCTAATTTAATTTATAAAGGTTCAATACATCGCAGATTCCTGTAATTCCATTTAATTAATTTTAAGTGTGAATAATCAGAGATTAAATTTTAATATTTTAATTTGAAGGAAATTGCTGATAAATTGGACCGACGGAAAATGGAAAAGTTTGCTCGGCTGGCGGGTCAAAAAAGACGAAAGCGGCAGCAGCCTGTCGGCGGTATCAGTGCACTCAACCCGGTTATATTGCAGCCATTTATGTTTTCACCAGCTTTTACGTCAGTTTACTATAAAAAAAAAAGTATTTATGCTAAAAAATTTCAAAATTTTTATTATCGGCACATTTTCGGGGATGGGCAATTCTGCATTTTTATTGAAATTTTTAAAAATTAAAACTTTACTTTTTAACACAATTTTAGTCCATCCGTTTTGGGCCCGCTGATCCTTTCGCCAAACCTTTTTTCTCCTATCATTTTGGCACCGTCTGCCCTTTCCCCGTTTATTTTGTCGCCGGCGGCGCCAATGCCAATAATTTTGTCGCCCTATGTGCTTGGTCCGTTCATTTTGTCTCCAATGGCATTGGCACCATTCATTGTAAATTATTTAAAACTTATTACAGAATAAAAATCAAAATATAAACTTTTAGCTCACACCTTACGTGCTTTCACCAAATATTCTGAACCCTTATGCGCTGAGCCCGCTTATACTCAGCCCTATAGTGACTAATATTATAATAATAATAAATTAATTTAGTGATTCGAATAAATATTTTGTCATTTTACTAAAATAAAAATAAATATTGTTTAAAGTATTCCATAATTAAACAAACATTTTTAGGTTCTAAGCCCCGACATTTTATCTCCACAAATTCTTGGCGGAGCAATTCTGTCCCCATCCGTTGGTTCCCCGGCAATATTAACAGATTCAATCTTAATGGCCTCTGTACTTTCTCCAAGTGTATTATCGTAATTAGGTTGTATAAATTTAATGATTCAAAAAAGATTATATGTATAAATATTAATTTCAAGGTAAAAAACAAGGGTTGGACCGATGCTGCCTTTTTTGCGCTATGTAAAATCGCGCACCTCATACAAAAATTGGGCAAAAGATAACAGTTTAATTAGTCGGAAAGTTTACAGAAATTTGTAGTGGAAAAATCGATGAGTGAATTAATTACACATAGAGAAGATTTGGGGTCTCAATGAGGTTGTACGGAATTTTTGTTGAACAATTTAATGATTGTTTGCCATTCTTTGTTAAAAGCCTTCCGATATTCTTTGCTAAAAATGAATATTTTTTTAAATTCGGTATTTGCTTTTTATTTTTACCAAAATATGGACATAAAAATTGAAAATATGGGCATAAATTTTTCTAAAATTTCCCCAAAATTCTTCATATTCATTCATCACTGGTTAAAATTGCCGATGAGATACATTTCCAAATTTTCAAGTGTTTTGCCGACTTTTTTAGACTTTTGTGACTATTATGGAATTTTTGACGACTTTTTAAACTTTTGTGACTATTTTGGCATTTTTGACGACTTTTTTGAACTTTTGTGAAAATTTTGCGCTTTTTTCAAAAAATTTCTTAAGAAAATGAAATAAAATCAAAATTTTTCTTGCAAAGATCACAAATTTTTTGCAAAATGCCAAAATATGCACATTTTTTGGCTTAAAATGCGAAATATGGATGAAAAATATGGAGATAAATGGAAAATATAGACGAAATATGGAAATATGGACATAAATCGCGAAATATGGAAAATATGAATATAAAAATCGGTTCTAGAAGCTTCAAATCAAGCTAAAAATGTGTTTTTCGTGCATTTTAGGGCATCCCCAGTTCGCAAAAAAAAATATGGATTTCCATGAGTTTCCGAGATGTTTTATTTGTTGTCATAATTTCATAACTTTGATATTTGTTTAAGTGTAAATAGGGTTCAATACACAAACTGACATGACGAAGGTGATGTGCGAAAAATGGGGGAATGATAGAAAAAGCGGCGTGGGAATATAACTGAGTCCGTGCCATTAAATGCTTTCACATTGGCACATTTTGTCGAATCGGCATTTTGTGCCGTGTGGAAAAGAGAATATGTGAACTAATGTCTAAAACGTTAATTCTCGTTTCAAATCTCACAAAAGATAGCTTGAAATGCTTTTACTTTGCAACTGTCATCAAATAAATGAATTTTAGACGATTTTGAAAGAGTAAAAAATCGATTTTAAATATATTTACCCCGCTATTTTTTACATTTAATTAATACACAAATTTAATAAACTAGCGGCTAAAAGGTACAATATTATGAACAGATTTGAATTGATGTGAAAATGAAGAATTTTTGAGTAAGACATAAACTTTTTGCTGAAAAGTACTATGAAGAAAGTTAGTATAAGCACCTTAAAGTTGACAGCATAGGGGGGTGGGGGGGGGAGGGACCCCTTGCTAAAAATCTGGATAATAGTTTTTGTTTTAGAAATTGTCTGAAAATATGTTATTTGATGCACCGATTACGAATTCGTCAATAAAAAATAAATAACACCAAAGCCGGATGGGGGAAAATATTTTTAGTGTTTCGATAAAAGAAAAATCGTTTTCCCTTGAAAAGTCCCGGGTGGTCCCGGGTCCCAGTTTTTCTGGTCCCAGGAAGTCCCGGTCCCGGTTTTTCCCAAAAGTCCCGGTCCTGTACAACCCTAGTTGTTAGAATACTTCGTCACACTCGTCAACTTTGATTATCTCTAGACATAAATGTTGTTCCATTGCAATTCGTCCGGTGAAGAATTTTAGTTTTTTTTTCGTATTCTCTACTGAATTTATGTAAACAATTAGTGATTCAAAAAAGCTGAGTTGTTTGTACTGAATTTCTGTTGAACGCTTTGGTGATTCTTTGCCATTCTTTGTCAAAAGCCTTCCGATATTCGTTGCTAAAAAAGATATTTAATAATTGATATTTACTTTTTATTTTTACCTTGTAAAATAAAGAATTGGCGCATTGGAGGCGGCACTGATGTTCAACAGAATGCCAAAGCTTTGATTCAATTTCCATATTGACATTATATCATTTCCAAACATTGGAATTATAATGAGTATATCAAAGAAATTTAGGAAATATCCGCCAATATTCACGGAAACGATGCAGAACAATGCGCGAAATATACGAATGTTGAATTGGTGCGAGTTGAAGTTGGACGGTGCTTTAAATATATAAATTTGCACTTAGCCATAAAAGAATTTAAAATTGTTAAAAAATTTTTGACATTTGGTTTTTCTACTTGAAAACTTGCATTTCTTGAAGAGAATAACAATTGCAATGACCACATAAAGAAAAATTGTAGTTAGCAAAAGCACATTTATCATTGTTGGCCAAATAAACTCCGGCGAATTGGTGCATTGAGTCTTAATATAATTGTTTAAAATAAAGCTCATATTAAATTTAATCTATTATTTACTGTTAGCTGATCACGAATATGACATCCGCTTTATCATGAGAGATCATCTAATCTATGATTTCGACATCTATGTTTTTGTAAAAAAAATTAAATTTTTTTAATACGCTAAAAAGGTGTTTCTAAGGGTATTCGGAGGCGAAGAATCCGAATCCGACCTCCATTTGGATCAATTCCGAACCCCAGACCTGAATTCGAACAGTTTTTAAAAATGATTTATAGCTAAGTTAATTTGCTTGTAACATTCTTCAAAGTTGTTTTTGCGAATTTTTTTTTGCAGATTCGTGCTCAGCTTAATGAGAGGAATCGATTAAATTTGGGTCCGGGGTTGGAATCGATTGAAACAGAGGTCATATTTGGATTCTCCCCCGAATACCCCTAGAAACACCTTTTTAGCGACTTTGAAAAAAAAAATTCCAAAAACAAAGATGCTAAAATATCCTTTTCTACAAAAAAAAATGATTTTTCCCCAATTTTGACGTGAATTCGATTTTTATTGATCATTCGATGCAAAAAGGTATTCAAAAATGCCGATTTATGATGCATTCATCGTCCCTTGTCATTTATATGATAATACAAAACTTTAACTATCCACTAGTAAAATAATACATAAATCATTCCAATGTCATTCATTGTGCCAGTAACGAGTGTTTTGTCTGCCGAATCGCAACTTTGAGAATAAACATATAAAACACTGCATAACCCGATGAAAGGCAATGTCATAACATAAAAAAGGACATTTTCTGATTCTCTAAAAATAAATAAAATAAATTTAAATACATTTTTAATTTTACCTTAACGGAAAAATCACAGCAATGAGTCGGTCAATGCTTGTCAAAAAAAGTAAAAACATTGTGCAATAAACTGCAAATAAAGAAGGCGTAAGAATTTGAAGTGCCATTTTGTAGGGCATTAAATATTGGCCAGAAATCACTAAATATGTGAATAAAAAATGGCCAGATTGGTGGACAATTTCAAAAAACGAGTAAATAGCCAACAATTTGTTGGCGGAAGTGTTCAAATGCCTAAAATATTTTGTTTTAAGCTTATATTATTATTTAGTTTTATTTAAATATTATTTGTTTAAATAATTCACCGAATATTATTAAAAAGTTGCTTCGATTTTAATTATTTAGTAATTAACCATTCTTTAATTAAATGTCAACAAACTTTGCCCGAATTGTAACGTAAACAACTGACAAATTCAAAAAAATGCCAACAATCGCTAAAATTGAATAAATTGAAGCAAAAATAATCAAACTCCAGCAGGGACGAGCATTTGCTAATTCGAAATAGGCCTTAAATAATTTACGCAAAAATAATAAAGAATTTAACAAAATTAACTGACCTCACTAATTATTGAATTTGTTGGCATTGTTTGCAAATGAAAATGGTCGACTAATTTTCTGGTCTTTTTATTTCATTTAACTTTTAAAACTTATAAATTGTGAACTTCACGCTGCTTTCATTTGCTACAATTCTATAATTCTTAAACAGATTTGCATGCCAGACATTGAAACAAAGAAATACAAAAAATTGTTTTGTTGTACTTTTAAACCACGACTCATTTTGCGGGAACTTTTGACATCAGCAACTTCAATTTTTTCAAATTAATTTTTATACTTATATTCAAACCAATTTATTATCGTTTCTGATTTAAAATTATACCTTTTTTGCCCTTAAAATGAATTTACTTTGGCTCTTCTATACGCTGCTAAGCAAATTTACATATTCCCGGTGCAGATTTGTGCCAGCGCCTGACCATAAGCCAAAAAAAATAATTTATGCCATTCTCCTGTAATATGAGCATCCATCCGCCCAATGCCGAAAACGGGGCGCAAAGTGAACATTGGCACGGTCATAATGGCATTTTTCTTTTGTTGTGCCATTGTCATACCAAAAGCGTTACAAATATTTGCGTGCATTTTAAATTTTTCTCTACGGTTAATGTGTAATTTAAACATGGTGACTAGGAAGCATTTTGTTTCCGCAAAAAATTCATTTCCGCTTTTAACAAATTTGAACAAAAAAATGCCATATTATTAGCTTCATTAAAATGCAATTGTTTTCTACATACTTTGTTTAAAGCTTATGTCATAATTAAGAATAATGATTCAAATGCCAAATTTTTTTTTTTACTAATTTTCTCAATTTGAGCTCTATCCTTTTAAAATTACAAATATTTTTTAACAACATATGCGGTTTATAAAGTGGGCATTTTCGAAAATCTCAATGCTTAAAAATGATGGGAAACATTTTATCGTGGGACTTTGAAAAGTATTATAAAAATATTAAAAAGGAGTTTGATAAAATTTTATTAAAATTTACCAATTTGACTGCTTATGATAATTACTGACCAAATTTGTTTGCCATTTTTTGTTTTCAATGTTCTCAAAATATTTTATTTTCGGTTAAAAAAAGTTCTAAATTTTTATTTTCAATTTCAAACATTTGAAACAATAACTTTTTTTGTTGAAAAATTTGCTCACCCAAATTTTTGATATTCCGCCTGCTATTTGCTTCCTCAAAATTGCACGTAAACAAATGCATTAATCCAGCAGTTAATTGGGCGTTTCTGAATAGAGTCGTTAATTAGTCAGTCATTAACCAATTTTTCACTTAGACAACAAACAATTAAATTGCTCCCCTTCCGTCTATTAGGCGGACGCCCAACACTGCTGACTCTGGCTGATCAGTGTCGTCGGGGATTCATTCCGATCACTCACACCATACGCTCGGCTTTTTTTTCTTTCTGATCATTTTCGCTTTATCCAATTTTTATTGATCATCATCATCACATCGCCCCCACCCTCACCCCTCCACCCCCTCCCCCACCCACACAAATGGAAGTTTAAGCGCCAAAAAATGGGGACAAAAAATAGGCGGCACTTAAGAGATCAACAAAACAGTTGTTGGCATTGGCAGATAGCAAGCAAACACAACAGCGGAATTGGCAAAATTGCATTAGTAAAAAGATGCAAAGAGAAAATAACAAAAATGTTTTTTCGCCATTATTTTTGTTCTCAAAATAACGTTTGGTGTATAAAATTGGATTTCATGAAATTTTGGTTCAATTTCAACAATTATTTCGGAACGGCACAATTTTGAAGAATTTTTTTCTATAGCTCCGTTTGAGATAATGAAAAGCTTTTCGATTTTTTGGAAAAAATATTCAAAGGAAATAGTATTAATTCATCCAATTCCTTTATTATTTTTCTTTAGTACCTATATGTAAAAAAATTTTATAAATTAATTTTGAAATTAATATAATATCATATAATTAGGTATGAAGTAACAATTTTTCAAATTTTCTTTCTTTTAATTTTATTTTAAATTTAACAGAGGAAACAATTCCTTCTTTTAACTCTTTATAGCAGCATATTTAAACTCGCGTCGCTGCTTTTTAAAATATTTCATTGTTCGGATGGTTCTTTTGTTGTTAATGCCATCGAACTAACGCCGTATTTCCACAATATTTTTTTGTTTAAAAGGAAACATTTATAAATAAGTTTTTGAAAGTTATAGCATTTTAAAATTTTCTTTTTTTGTTATTTTCTATTTTAGAATTTTGTTCAATTTTTTATAGTTTACTTTTTGTTCGAAAATATTACTCTTTTTAAACAGTTGTCATATTTATTTGGTCATAACAATTTTTTTACACAAAAGACTTACAAAAATTAACTAACTAATTTTTAACTCTTACAAAAAATCGTACAAAAATTAACTAACTAATTTTTAACTCTTACAAAAAATCGTCACTTTTTTTTTGTTTATATTCAATTGCTTAAAACTTTGACAAGGATTTAGAGGGTTATGTCAAACATTTAGACTAAAATTTTAGTTTTACTTATAAACACAATGCCATATCACAAACTTTGCAAACTTTAAATAATTTTACGGTATTTTAACCAGCAATTTTAAAGTTTTCTCACGCCTAGCCACTTCAAAATGAAGTGTGTGAATTTGAGTAAAAATTCACGAAGAATCTTCTTCAATTACTGAACAAAATTTAAAAAATTGTTCATAAAATTAACTCACATCATCCTATCCATTTAAATATTCGTGCTTAAATTGAATAAGTCCAAAAATTTCTAAATTTTTTCTGTTAGAAAATGGCAAAAAAAAATCCATTTTCTGCCTTTTGATGTTTTGCATTTGTCAAGAACAAAAAACGTAATTCAATTTTTGACGATAAAATTTGGACTTCACTATTTTCATACAATATCTATCAACAACAACCACTTTACATTCATTAGTAGAAGTAAATTGTTCATAATATTATGTTTTTTGTTTAATTTAACAAAAAAAGAGCAAAGGATAAAATAAAGTTGATTTTCTTTTAATTATATTTTTTTATTCTTTCTAAATTCCAAAGAAAATTTATATATACTTATTTTAAAGTATAAAACAATTGTCTTTTTAAAGAAAAGCTGCTTAAACATACTTTAAAAAAAAAATTTAAGACATTTAATTTTCGGATCATTTTCTTCCCTATTAATGCCAAGATTCCCAAAAAGTATGTACGAGCGGTTAACGGTTATGAGATTTTGAGGACGGGCGGTTACGGGCGGTTAACGGTTATGAGATTTTGAGGACGGGCGGTTACGGGCGGTTAACGGTTATGAGATTTTGAGGACGGGCGGTTACGGGCGGTTAACGGTTATGAGATTTTTAAGACGGGCGGTTACGGACGGTTAACGTTTCTAAGTGTTTGAGGACGGGCGGTTACGGTTAAGGAAATTCATAACCGTGTCCATGCCTGATTATAAGCACATGGTCTTGGCTTTAAATATTTTATTTGCGCATGTAAACACTGACTTTGACTGCACCGTGCCCCGTGCCCGTCCCAATTCCGACCATTTCCGCCTTTTACTTCCCAAAAAGCTTATCCCTCCCCCCTCACCCACCCACTCATTTCCGATGAGAAATTTGGGCCCGCCAATATCGGAAGTCCGCAATTCCAAACATCCAAACACTCACCCACCAGCAGAAACCATCGGGGAGGGAGGGGGGGGGGGGGGGCATTAAAGCTCATTTGAAGAAAACCCATTAACTCCAATTTCTCGCCTCAATTTAATTCCACATTCTCGTGAAAAAAAGCTTAATAATCAAAATTATAATCTACAACACAGCAAAGAGAAGCTGAAGAAAAAAATTATGATGATGCCATTCACTACCGTTTCTACCCCAAGAGATCATTAACTTATCATCAAATACTGTACAAAGCCGACAAAACGGACACCAACCAAAACAACTGAAAAGTCCAAGTCCGTCTTTAACTTGTGGAATCCGGTGGCTGTGCTGATCAGTGACAAAGACGTGCACAACATATTGAAAAACAAACAATGAGACAGGTAAAAAACGAGTGACAAAAAAAAGACAATTTGGCAATAAACCAAAACCATAACAAATTGCATTTTTCAGAGTCCAACAATAATGACCACAGCAGTGGTGGAAAATGGCGGTGGTGTTGACGGCGCCTCGCCATCACGACGGATGGCCAAGGACGAGCTGAACAGAGCGTACCAAATAATGCTGCACCAACGACGGCACGCCGTATCCGGAATGTCTGGTGATGAAGCAATGCTCAAATCGTCAACGTCAAAGTCCACCAACACCGCCACTACCACCACAACGTCCGCCTCCGTTGTGGTGATCGTTGAAGGGGGCAAACAACATTCGGAGGTTTTTGTTTGAGTAATCCAATTTTTAAAGTTTTTTAAAACCTATTGGAAAGTTTGTTGGAGTGAAAAAATGAATATTTTTATTTAATTATTTTTATAATTGGCTAAAACTAAAATTAATCATTTTCCAAAAATTTCAGAATTTTTATGGCAATGGTCAGCAACAAAAATTAGATGAGAAATGCGCGGCACAAAAAAGTCGGGGACAAAAGAAGGAACCAGCGAAAAAATGGACATCCGCTTTACGAGTTGTTGCTGCAATGACCCGCTTCAAAAATGTGCCAAAGGTTGGCCGAATTTATAAAAAATTTAACATTTCAAAAAAAAACTAATTTCTTTTCAAAACATACCAAAAATTAAGCATATAAAATTAATTTTTTGTTAATAAAAATGTTGAAAACAAATACTGGTTAGGCAAATGGTCGGATTTTTTATTTTTATTTTAAATTTGTGCATTTATCTTAAACTATTTTTGAATTATTTATTTATATATTCATTTGTTATGTGAATTTAAATGCCAATGTTTTGCCAAATGTTTTGCGTGCCATCCACGCAATTTGCATAATTGGCATCAAATGCTAAAGGCCATGCGCAAATGTGTGGGGCTATCGTAATGGAAATTACACTTTTTTAACTCACAAATCAGTACAATAAGAACAGATTTTTTGCGGCTTGTCATTTTGTCTTCCGTTTTATGTGGAGAAAACACGACTGAATACTTGGAATTCAACGCCCCAGGGGAACCATAAATTTTATTTTAGATTATTGGATTTTTAAACAATTACGAAAAATTTTAATTACGACAATTCAGGCAAAAAAAAAGGTTCATTTTTCAAATTAGATTCAAAAATTGATAATAAAAAAAAACTAAAAATTAAATGGAATTTTCATTAAAACTAAAAATATTAATTATTCATTGTGTAATAATTGTCTTTCTATTTTAATCATTTTCACAATTAATTGTGCTTTTCCTGTCCCCACCTTTTCCAAAGCTTGATACATATTTATCATTTCTTCTCGTGCATAAAAGCGGCGCATTGACTTCCCTACTTTTCCTGTCCCCTTTTTTCTTTTCTAAATATTTTTTAAAATTATTTCTCAAATTGCTCCCAAGTAATTTGTTTGTTTGTGTCATCGTGTCCGACTTCCTTTGGCTCCTCCAACATTACTTTTCTTCTTCGGTGGCCTAAGGCCACACATTTTGTGGCCATTGGTGGAGGAGCCATTTCGTCCCCAAGCAGTCGTCGGCCTTTTTGTTTATTTGTCCATCCCACCCACCGCCCTTTTTATGGTCCAATTCGCTGTGTGTTGAGGAGGAGGGGGAGGAGGAGAAAGTTGGCACTTTTGCCCTCCACCCACACTTCCGAGAAATTCCCCCCCCCCCCCCCCGTCTCAACTCAATCCAATATCAGCAGTGGAGAAAATTAAATTTTTTTTTATAAAACAACGAAATTTTTTATAGTTTTTTATTGTCTAAATTGTAATTATTTATTCAAAATTTGAATTTTTTAACGAATTTCCCATATCTGAAGTTTTTAACAATAATGTTTGGTCAAGAGGAGTTCAAATTGCCAAATAATGCTTCTTTTTTAATTATATAAAGTATAGTTTTAATTGAGAAGAATACATATAATGCAATATGACAGATGACAGAAACAGCGAAAGAAAGTTCAAAATAATGTTTCAGTGCCCATGACATTTGTTAAGGATAATTTTTTTTGGATGAATTTGTCATGGAAATTTATTTCATTTTATGTGCCATCAATTATATTAATCAAAACTAACGTAACAAATTTTCTTTTGGGTTTTTGGGCAAAAAGATTACTACCCAAATCCAACAGAGAGACCCATTTTTCGTTCCAAAGCATTTAAAAAAATTCACTTCCTTATTAATGTCTTCTGAATGGGCATTTTGCCTAACAAAAGCCAATTTTCGGACTAATCAAAAATGCATATTGAGCATTTTTGAATCTATTTTTCAATATACATAGGTAATAGTTTTTATAGAAAGAAATATTAACATTATTAAATGGCAAAAACAAATTATACGCCGGGCATTATTAAATGCCAAAAATAAAATGATTTGGCATTTTAACAATCCATTAGGCAGCAGGTGTAATTTTTAAATGCTTTCCATCCCATTGCGTTTTTTTCCCCAAAATCAGCGGGCTCTTTTTCTAAATTTTTACGCCATTTTTTTTCACACATCCATGCATTAAGTAAGGCTTCCAATATATTCAAATAGCTTCCCGTCCACCAGAAGCGGTGCCGTCGTCGTATTGTGCCCCCCTCCCCCTATTCTTTCCACAAATCGGGCGGCCAATAATTGAGTGCCTGCCGTTGTGCCACCGGACGGATATTAAACAACAAAAAGGCAGCGACGATGGCTGGCAGGTATAAAAGCGCGGAATATCTCCACCAACAGCAGCACATTATTTTGGGCCAACATCATCAACACCATCAACAGCAGCAACAGCAGCAGCATTATCATCATATTCATCATCAAAAACAAAAATATTCCGTGCGAAGGTCCAGCCTCCAACCACAGCAGCAGCCACAGCATCACCACCAGTACCCATGGGAACACGATGGTGAAGCAAATTGTGCCGCGGATGTTGGCGGTGGTGGTGGTGGTGGACGTCGTCGTCGGCTGCCGACAGCGCCAGAACCGCTGAAATGCGCTCATTCGGCGCACATTTTGACCAGAAATAGTAACAATAATAACCATCTAACATTTGCGTCAACACCAGTGGTGGCATTGATGTCTAGCAGTTGGTCCAACCGGTTGAACAAGGTTGGCACGCAGTACCTGCAACAAGAGGAGGGCGTCATCACTCGAAAATCACATCCTTCGCTGAATTGCGACAACTTGGAAGAAACGAAAAGCATGAGCATGTGGTCGGCACATGCAGCCTCAGCAACAATGCCTAATCAGGTATGTATATGATACACAATACTATGCCGTTGTGTGGAGCGGTGCCAATGTTATGCTCGGAATCAGAATTGGAATTAAATAAGTGGATGAACAACAGCATTTTCACTAACATGTTCAGACTGGCATTAAAGAATGCTCTACATATAAGCTTGAAATCATTGACAAAATAACATTGTCAGGAATGCTCTCGCAAAAGCTCCCGCTGTGCCATTAGCCGAGTTTTAACGTCCGATCAGCACCAGCAGCATCACCAGCAGAAGTGCCAACCAAACTCGTGTCCCATTGTGATGGCCACATCGCCTAAAGTGAAGGCACTAAGACGGGGCATTTCCACAGCTGTTGTTACGCCACGGCGATCGCTGATCAGTCAGCATTCGCTGCAATGCTCGATCGGGTCGCCAAAAGTGACACACAAAATGCACAACCGGTCGTCGGCACCGGCAGTAGTGCATCAGCAGGATAAACAAATTATTTTGTCTGAAAAAAATCAACGCAAAATCAGCGCCGGCGCATATTTTTGCCATTCTTCATCGCCAGCATCTTTACCGTTCATGCCAAATGAGGTGTTTCCGTGCCATTACACTCCGTCAACCGGTGCCGGATCAGCTCATGCCATTGTACCAATATAATTTTGTTAAATCCCGGATGAGTTGGGCTGGGATTTTTAATTTTCCCTAAATTGTTTTTCACTAAAATAAAGGATTATGCAATAATAATAATCATTTCCCATAGTTTTAATAGCAAATATTTTGTCGTTAATTGTAGTTTTTTAAATTTGTTTGGCATTTTTCTACAAAAATTGTTAACAAAAATGCAAAGAAGCCAAATTGCCTCCAAAATCAAAATTTATTTTTCAAAATTATAGCTAAATGATACCGTTAAATTTATTTAGGGTTGACAGTTTTATTAAAATCAATATTTATTTTTGTATTTTGTCAGTAGCTAAATCTATTTTCCATTTCAACACCACTTTTTTTTACCATTTTTCTCACTTTCCTCTTCAAATAGGATGCACAGTCCAGCATTCACGCACAATTTTTGCTTCTTTCCAACAAGCAACATTTGGCCAATTTTCGTGCCAATTCAAATCCGACCATTTGCTGTCGCCGGGGGGGCGGCGTGGAGCGCCAAATCCTTCGGCGCTCGCCAAATAGCGATTTGGCACCGCGTTTTCAGCACCATCATCACAATGAGCAACCGCAACACCCGCAACAGTACAGCAGCCACGTTCAGGACGAATGCAGCCGCGGCTCCTCCTTCTCCAACGAATCCACACCGGGCAGAAATGGTCCTGCTGGAGGCTCAACGGACCAAGGCAAGTGGCAAGCACTAAGAATTTATAAAAGCATCGATCACATCAAATCATTTGGGTGATCTGGCTTACACGTCTCTGATCGGTGAGCTAAAATGTGATCAGACAAGTTCACATGGATGATCAAATTTGTGTCGGATTTATATTGACTAAAAAACGTGAAATAAAAACCTTCAAAATTCGTCAATTTTCTTCTCACAATAGTACTATAAATTTAATATTTTCAAATGTTTTGGAAATTATAAAAAATATCAAAAATAAAAATTAGTGATGCATTTTTATATGGTGAATCTGATCTATCAGTTTGGCTAATCACAAACTCTCAACAATATTTTAAGACCCCGACAACATTGACCCGGTTTATTTGGCATTAAAACAAGCCACAGAGAAGTACGGCACTCCCGCAGGTTTTTTTTATTCAAAAATAATTTATTTTCAAACAAAAATGTGTTAGTTTATTAAAAATACATATAGGTACTTTAAAAATAATTAAGCAGAGATAAAATTTAAGAAAGTCGTCGCGGCTCCCAAAATGTCGTGATGGTCGACTCACCGACGCCGAGCCCGCGCGATTTGTCGCAGACGTCGCTGCAAGACTCGGGCACCTATTCCGGCAGCGGCGATGTTTGTGGCGGCTCGCGTCAGCCGTTGGTTGCCGGCGGATCGACACCTCATCTTCAAGGTGTGTCCAATCAAACTTCTTTTCAATATTTTATATTACTTTAAATAATCAATCCACTCACAAATAGGTGTTGTTAACCAATCAGTACCGGGCAACATATCTACCTATCTATGGCTACAGAACCGAATCCAGACCGGTCCGAATATAGACTGGGGGCAATAACTTGCTTCAACCTCGCCCGATTCAGATATTTTAAAGCCATTCGAAAGTGCTCAATGAGATGAAGCTTTTATTAGCTATATCTTTACGATTTGATACGTCTCAAAAAAGTTATGGCCAGAAAGCTTAAAAATCCCGAATTTGGGGGTTTTCTGGCCATAACTTCATTGTGACGTATTAAATCGTTAAGGTATGGCTAATAATAGCTTCATCTTATCAAGAGCGTTCAAATGAATTTAAGATATTAGAATCGGTTAAAGGTTGTGAAACAGTTATTGCCCCAGTCTGTGTATTCAGATAGTCTAGATTTGTCGGAGAGTTAACCCAAAAATAGAAATCTCAACATGACAAATGCATTTTTAATATTTTTAGTATATTTTACTTTGTTAATTATTATTGTCAACGAAAAAGTTTTCTGCATTTTTATCCGATATAATTAAATAAAGTTGTTTTTGTTTTCAATGTTTCGGCAGGCACCAAAACCGCCCATTCTTTTGCAAACAAAAAAGTGCCAAAACATTATTCATTAGCAGCAATAAGTGCCCCTTTAATGCCTTCGCAAAATTCCGCGTCATTTTATTTTTGCACCAATTTGCCGTCTCTTTCCTTCGTTCATTATTTTTTTCGCTTTGTTTTTACGATTTTGGGACCACCACTCGTGGCTCTCTCTCTCTCACTCACTCGACGAGTGTCGTTTTTCACACAAAAAGTTTGTGAAAAGTCCAAATTGATGTTGATTAAGCTTTCCACGCCACCCACACACCCACACAAAGTTGGCCTAAATAATTTGTAAAGCAAAAATATTTTAATTTAAAAATAATAATTCTTTATTAAAATATAAAATAATAAAAAAAAATGTTTTGAACATTAATTTGTTAAATGCAATAGTTTTTTATTTATCAATTTAATATTGTAAATTTTAAATAACAGAAACACACAGATGTTAAGAAAATATTTTTAAAAGTGATTTATTTGACATTTTTAATAAATTAATAATTTTTAAAATATTGAAAATGCAAAATATAAATTTTTTCTTCAACCCTTAATTAAAAATTGCATTCCTTTTCTGCATAATAATTGCGTTTCCTCTCAATTTTTCTTCCGAAAATAATTAAAGTTGCTTATATTAGGCAAATTGAAAATTTTCCCGGACATCATCAATTCCGCCTCAAGCGCTCCTCCTCCTCCGCACGGAATTGGAATTAATATTTACACACATCCCCCCCCCCCCATCCCCCCCCCCCATTTCCCCCCCCCCCATTTCCCCCCCCCCCCCATCCCCCCCCCCCCCCCCATTTCCCCCCCCCCTCTCATCCCCCCCCCATTTCCCCCCCCCCCATCCTCCCCCCCATTCCCCCCCCCCATCCCCCCCCCATTTCCCCTCCCCCATCCCCCCCCCCCATCCCCCCCCCCCATTTCCCCCCCCCCCATCCCCCCCCCCATTTCCCCCCCCCCATTTCCCCTCCCCCCATCCCCCCCCCCATTTCCCCCCCCCCATCCCCCCCCCCATTTCCCCCCCCCCCATTTCCCCTCCCCCCATCCCCCCCCATTCCCCCCCCCATCCCCCCCCCCATTTCCCCCCCCCCATCCCCCCCCCCATTTCCCCCCACCCATCCCCCCCTCCCCATTTCCCCCCCCCATCCCCCCCCCCCATTTCCCCTCCCCCCATTTTTAAGAAGGGTTTTGAGAGTGGGCGGGTGAGAAGCCAAACAAATTGCATTAAGAGGTCGTCGTCGTCGTCGTGTACTCGTATATGCGTAGTTTTTTGTGTCACGAAATAATTTACCGCGCGGACTCTCAAAATATTAATGAAACGACCTTTGGGAAGGAAAGTACATTAATTGAATTACAGTTTTTTTTTTTGTTGTAAATTTATAAGAAATTTTTATTTTATTTAAATTTGGTCTAGGACATTGAGACAGTTTTGCTAATTTTTTAAATTTTATTTTTTTGTTTAAAATTTTTTTTGAATTTAAATAAAACAATTTTGTTCAAAAAGTTTTGAAAACTAAAATTTAAAGCGATTTGGGGGAAAAAAAGTAGCGAATTAGGAATTAATTTTGTCCCAATTCGCTACATTTGTCATGACTCGCAACGTGACGGAATAGAGTAGCGAATTAGTGGAGGTGTGACGAGCTAGCAAGTTGATGAGAGCTGGGATTTCCCTAATTATGCAAATTATGCATAATAAAAGTTTGCTTAAATCGTCACTTTTGTCACGACTTGCACTATAAAATGTAGCACAATTCGGGATAGAGTAGTGAGAGTTAGCTGGGGGTGTGGCGAGCTTGCAATTTTTTGTGTAAAATTATTTAAATAGTTTTAGGAATTTTTGCCGGAAAAGGATTAGTAATTGGAAACGGCAAAGCCAACGAGCCATCCAACGGTGCCAACAATTGCCAGCCGTTAAGCGGAAGACGTCCAAAGCTGTCAGAAAAGATGAAATCATTGTCGTTGGATTGCGCAGAAATGCCGGACCCGGTGCAAAGTGGCATGATGAGGCCGCAGTACAGTGAGCATTTTGTGTTTTAAATTTCAATATTGTTGGAAAAGTTTTAATATTTAATGTGTACCTATTTAAATATTATTTATTTTCAAATTCGTAGCGCGTCGTTTTGCTGTCTCATCTGGCGGGCAACAAAGTTTCGACAAAAGTGCGTCGCCCCACGGTCGGCCGCAGGCCGTGCCGACTTCGATTAAGCCATCGGTAAAAACAAAACATAATTTTTGTTTTTGTATTGGTTTTACCTATCTCTTACTGTATTAATTTGAAATTAAAATAACGGTCCAACTTTTAAGCTCTTGAAATAGAAACTTTATAAATCTAAATTTATGATTCAGCCAAAACGTCTTCCGCCTGTACCAGCGCAACAACAACAGCAACAACACCCTCAACGACAGCAAGCAGTTGTTGTGCAACCATCCCATCATCAACAACAACAACAACATAACAACAATATCATGCACATTATCATCCACGACTACAGCTCGGGAGAGTGTGTCCTACATCCGGGCAATCGCGTGGTGGTGGTGGACAACGGAGATCCGGACTGGAAACACGGCTTCAAGGTCTGTGTCTGTGTGGATCAAAAGATTGCGAAATCTGTCTGTCTCAGATTGATCACAGATCAACCAGATTTTGACACAAATTATAGTAATTTGTAAATTAAACAAACAAAAAACTTTAGCTGAATGATTGTCTCGAGCAATTGCTGACCTTCCCGAGCAGTTGCGTGGCTGCCTATCATATGGAGGAACAACCGATGCAATTGTTGCAAAGCTGCAATTTGGTGGAACAAAAAATACGCCTCTACAGGGACCAGGTCCATTTTTGTTTTACAAATTTTAAGATTTATTAATTTTTAAAAGCTCTCATCAGAATATTATTAAATAGAAACATTTGTTTTGTTTAAAATTAAACGATAATATAAACAAAAATTAAAAAATGTATAAACAATTGGACGCTCGTGCCCCCTGCCCCCCCCATCACCATCCTCTCAAAAAAATGATCAAAAGGATAATTCAACAAAAATTAAAAAGGTACATATAAACAATTAAACACCCAGGCCGGTGCTCCCTCCCCATCAACAATCCCTCTCAAAAAAATGATCAAAACGATAATTTAAATAAAAGATTTTTTAATTAAAACAAAACATTTTTTCTCTCTTAAATAGATTGTGTTCGCGCAACCCAACGGTCTGAGTGGAGAGGGGCGCCTGCTGCTGGTCCGAAATGAACACAACAAATTCGCGCATTGCCCACTCCATTTTTTGACCTTGGCATAAATGATCGCATTTACTTTTTTTAATCGAAATTTTATCTGCGCTATTGATTTTTATATTATTATTGATTGATTGGATGTGTATTTTAAATGATTCTATTTTTATTGACGGTATTTCGAATTTTTGGCTTTGTCAATTGACGCGTTAAATTCATTAAAATCAAAAAATCATTTAATTGTTGCACATAGAAAATCGGAAATATTGATGATTCATTGGGTACAGATTTAAATTACCCAAAAACTTTTAAAGATTTTTTAGGATTCAAAGGTGCCATTATTAATTTGTGAATTAAATCAAAAAAATATTTATTTTAATTTAACTTTAATTCACAATTTTATCTTTAAATATTTCTATCTTCGCTCAATTCTGATCCAAAAGCCATCACTCGGCTTTAGCACAAGCTCGGGAAGTCCCCGACTCTCCAGCTCGTGTTGAACGGAAATTATGCGAAATCGGCGAAAAATTTTTGCCAACGAAATCTTCTGTTCGGTGCCCGCAAATTTTTGTCCTGGGAAAATTAATATTTAATAAACAAAATTTTAGCATTCAAAAATTATCATTTTATTTCAAAATATAATGTCCAGTTTTATAAAAAATATCTAATTAGTTTAAAATAAATTTTCCAAGTTCACTTTTAAATTTGAAATTAAAATTTCAAACAAATGGCGGGTTTTATTCTTTTTTTTAAATATTATTTAAATTCATAAAAAGTTTAAATCATTTTTAAAATTATTTTTTTGCTGTTAAAAAATCCATTTAGTAATTACCAATTACTTCCAAAATATGCCTCCAGACAAACCAACCTATGCAATTCCGAGGTCCCGCCGAAAATGGCAAATAAGCGAATGGCTCTTTATTGCGCCGAAGAACATTTTCTTCGGAAAAATGTTCAGGATCGTAATCATCCGGTGCATGATAATACTGTAAAAGGGTACTACTGTAGGGATAAATTTTTGCAAATAATTTTTTAAAACTGTGTAAACACTTGCCCTTTTGTCCCGGTGGATGGAGAACGGGGCGACCATTGCGGTGCATCCGGCCGGAATTGTGAAGCCGCAAATTTCTGTTGCCTCCGTGATATCTCTGTAAAGTTTGCGTCAAAAAAATTAATTATTATCAAAAATTTAGTAACAAAATTATTTTTCAAATCAAAACAAACGAACAAATCACTTAATGGACGGACCTGCCAATTAGTGGGACGGATGGAAGAAGTCGCATTGTTTCGCGCACGCACTTAATGAGAAATATATTACACACAAAATTTGGACTTAAATTAAGCAATATTAGCCTACTTTAAATTTTCCAGCTAAAGTTTATAATAATGTTCTTTCTTCAAAGTAGCGTGATCGAGAGTTTAAAAAAATCTGGGTCGGGATCAACTTTTGTTTTAAGAAAAAATCAGGATCGGTATCAACTTTTAGTCGGGATCGGAAATCTTCAAAAAAATGTTAAAATATTATTTCAAGATTTCCATTTCTGACGAATTTTATCCCTTTTTTGCGCGATTTTTCAAAAAAATATTTTCTAATGGGAGAGATTGGTGGCACCATGTGCGCATCCGAGAAAATTTTGAATACCTTTCAATTACGTCAACAATTAGCCTAAAAAACCCGATTCGCCAAAAATGCCAAAGGAGTGCATAAAAATCTCCCAACCGGGGTCCCAGACCTAGCTTCCCGATCCCGACTACTGGAATCGACTAAAAGCGGGATCGGGATAATCCAGTCGATCGCCGCTCGACCTACCCTTCTTGGAAGGATGCCAATTTTTTTTTTCTAAATTACGTTTAATTTTTGTTTACACCTGTTCCGTGTACCGCATCCGTGGCAAGTCGTCATATGTAATGTCCCGTTCCGGGTACTCGCCGAACAAATGGTCCATTTCTGCATGCAAACGCGCCTGCACTGCAGGCCGATGTCCCAGCGAGAAGACGGTGAATCCAACACTTTGCAGAGAAACAATAACATTTTGAGACCATCCGAAAATTTTGTTTTTAATTTCGATCACTTTGTCCGTATTTATCGAATCCAGTGAATCCTTTTTAAGCAATTGACTGACTGCGCAGTAGGGACCGGCTAACCCCATCTTTTGGGATCTGGGGATTCCGACTAAACCCCAATTCTAGCCCAACCCGAAAATTCCCCAAAAATAATCGGTCGGGATACCGACAAATCTTAAAGAATTTTTTTCGGGATTCAGAGGGATTAAGAAATATTCTTTTGCCTGACTATGAGGCGCGATTTTTTAAACTTTTTTTGTTATTGTTATGAGATTTGCAATCAAACTTTTTTTTTAAAGCGGATGTTTTGTTTTGCGCTCGAGCTGTTCTCTGAGTGAAAAGAATAGGTTCAATTTTATTAAAAAAGAAGAGATCAACAATCAATCCCGCGGGATTGAAGAATTCGGCCGGGTTCCCAAACTCAATAACGCGAGAGCCCGGTCTCTACTGGGTAAGACAAGTCCGGATATTAACCAGACCCCCTCCCCCCCGGGGACACCGGCGGTTAGTTTCAAAAACAACCAGTTTGCTCCTCGGTTTCCCGGACAATTATTTTGGCCATAAAATAACTTGTTCAAAACAAACACCCGGATTGCTTACTACCTGCTTGCAACGGTGTCGTGCCCTTCGAACATGAACGTCTCCACCTCCTCACGGATGTCCTCGTCGCTGAAGTTGTTCTGCTCCTGCAATCCCAGCAGAATGTCCAAAAAGCAAGCCGCTGGTTTTCCGCTTTCGTCGGCGTTGGCACTTTTGTTGGCGTTGTTGTTATTGCTATCATTTTGATGATTTGTGCCGTCCATTCCGTCACCGTTCTGTTGTCGCGTCTGAGCTCGTTCCCGCTTACGGCATGCGATTACCTGCATCGATTTAAGCCAAAATTGAGCTTGGAATGCACGGGAATATATATACACACAAGCTGAGCGAGTTTTGTGGTCTTTGCTGTGATCGAATTTAAATTTTTATCTGAATTTTCCACAATTTAAAGGCTCCAAAAAAAATTAAAAATTAAAACTTTTAGAGACAAATTAAAAAAGGTTGAAAAGCAATTTAATTTTAAATAAATTTAAGCATTTTGTTTTAATATATATGTGTGAAGTGAAATAACCCAAAAATGGCACTAACCCCCTGAGTGAATTCAGTGATGGCTCTCAAATTTCGCGCAAATTCGCCGCCTTTGCCGGACAACCACCAGACTGGTGCAGGCCAAAGCCATGGCGAACGCATTCTATGAACGTTTAGTTAATTTGTTAAGCAATTACGACGGCACAATGTCCCAGTGTCCAGATCATTTGTTCAATACCGACTTTGCATTTTCTGGTTCTGTGCCCGGTTTATCAGATCGGCATCCGGGATGGGCGGTGTTTTCGTTTTCCGATGGTTTTTCTCCGTTTTCCGTTATTATGCCCGATTTACGGAAAAACGGGAAAAATATATACACCTCTAAGAATGGTATTTTTTGGTGGAACAAGTTTGTCAATTTTTGTTTCAATTTTCAAAAATTTAGTGAAAATTTCTTAACAACAGACCACACTTTTTAATTTTCTCAGCGTCACCGTCGAACCCAATTTATCCGCTTTTTTCAAATAAATTTTTGCCCATCCCTGATCGGCATTTGACTTCCCCCTATTTCCCACAGATCAGAGGCAAGTCCGCGCACAAGCCAATATAATTTGTGCAAATTTTTCTGACCTTAGAAAAGAGAGTTCGCACATCTTTTTGACCGCTTCCACATACTTCGGGTTTCCGCCCCGTAGGGCATTCAGCTGAGTGCCCATTGCGGCCTCTGTTGAGTTGGGAAAGAATAAATTAAATAAACATAATAAAGGGGTACTATTAATTAATTAATTAAACCAAAATAATCTATGAAGGGTAAATGCGACAGCAGGGATGATGTAACCGGTTTAGCACCAAAAATTTTCATTTTTCGTTGTTTTGGATCGATTTTCTAGCACACACAATAACCTTTAAAATCTTTTAAATGTATTAAAGAACAATGGAAATTTTTTAATTAAAAAAATTTAAAATTTAAAATTTCGTTTTTAGGTTTGGAAACCGGAATTTCGGTTATCCAAAATTTTTTGGCATCCGTTACATTCCTGGTATGAAATATTAAATATATTAAATAAAATTTATGTTTTAATTGAAATTTGGCCGGCGTACCGCTAGCTTATAATTGAGAGCCTTTTCATCTGCTATTTAATTTGTTGACCTTCAATTGCAAAAATGGTATTAAATTTGTTTGAATATTTTTATTTTACTTTTCACTTTCTTTTCACATAAATTGAATTATTAAAACATTCTTTTAAAACAACAAACCGCAAATGATATCCAACGCATAAAGCTTGATCATCCGGTAGAAGTCAAACGGATATTCATTTTGGGCACATTCATCCAACTTTTCGACCAGCACATTGGACTGTCGATTGAACACCTAATTTGGTTTGGTAAGTGAAAATATTTTTGGACTCCTGTTTTTATTTATTTTAAATATTTATTATTAATAAAAAATTTTGTCGTTTATATTTTAGTTTATAAAATTAAATGATTAATACAACATTGGTTTGTTCACCTGAATAAAATTGGCCAGAATTTTAAAGTGAAACGCCGGCGTCAACAGTTTACGTCTGCGTTGCCATTTCTCACCCGTACTTTTATAAAAAATATGATTTTAAAATGTTTAAAATGTTTTTATTCATTTAGCTTAAATAATTTACCTTGTCAGCAGTCCAGTGCCAAGCCAATCTTGCAGCAAACTGTACTCAAATGGTTTGGTGATGAGCACATTGCCTGAGGCATTTTATTATTAATTATAAATTTTAATAATTTGTTTTTAATAGCTAGCTTGAAATTCTTGGAATTTTCTTTCATTTTATAACAATTTTTAATAAATGATAAAATGCCAGTATCCTTCTGCCATCAGTCAATTTTTTAAATTAAGTTGTCAAGAATCAATTTTAAGTAAGCCATGGACAACCATTGTCTTTCTCACACTCACTTTCCAAAATGGCCTTGGCGGATTCCGGTTTCCAAAAGATGACAATCGGTTTTGGCCCTGCAATTTTGGGCTAATTAAAAAACATTTTAAAAAAGCGGAGCGCCATACCGATCCAAAGGCGCATAATGCCGGGATTGCCTTTCATTGTGTCCGGCCCTCCACCGCCTTCAAAAGTATATTTGCGAAAATAATACTCCATTTGGTAGGTACTTTCTGCAACAACAAAAAAATACGGTACATATTTTAACCTACTAGGCCTGTCAGTTTTACTGGGAATTTTTCGGCACTTTCCAGAACCGACCCCCCAACATTTTTTGGTTCGGATAATTGAATTAAATTTTAATATTAATTCAAAATTTAAATCTTTAAAAACCCCCATAAAATATTCAACACAAACTTTCGCTGTCAGGTGAAAATTTGAGAGCACTGCCAAGAATTGGAAGTGCCGACGGGCCCGGCAGTTTGTCGACAAGTCGCACAAATTCGCGATATTGCCTACAGCGCCAAACAATGTGCCGGATCAGGGCGGGAATGATCAAAACGAGTGCCGAAATGAGCCAGATCAGCGGATTCATCAGAAAAGTCTAAATATGTTGAACAAATAGTTACAAAAAAAAGCACCACGGGGGTCATGGATTCGGATATTTTTGTTTATTTGTTCAATTTCTTGAAAAAAAACGTTTTAAAATGTGAGCCATTTTTGAGAGTGAGTAAAAACTTTGTCGCATCGCTTCCACAACCGGGACGATTCGGGGAAACGTTCAAAAAAATGGAACCAGAACATCAACTGGTCCCTTAATTTGCTTAGTAATTTTGCTAAAATTGGAAAATCAAAACAATTAAAATCGAAAAAAAGTGAGCGTATTTTGCGCGCTTTGTTTGGCGAGGTCACACGTCGGCGGTCGCGCGGCGGCGGCGGCGGATTGGGCAAATTGGGGGCGGCGGTGAATTGCGCGAGATGAAAACAAAAAGGTAATAAGAAAAAGAGAGTTTTGTAGGGGAAAAATTAAATGAATATGTGCGCGAGTTTAGTGCAAAACACAGAGGCAGCAAATTTATTGTAATCGATGGACTCGGAGAAATGCAAAAAATTTTACTCTCTTTTTTTACAACATTTCACCGCACACTCCGCAAACATTTAAATTTATAAATAAAATATTTTTTTGAAGGTCAAATAAGTTAGGTATATGTTACTCTCGAAAATGTTGGTCAGTAAATTTTTTAATTTGAATGTATTTAAAATATATGGAAGAAAACATAAATGAAATTAACAGAAAGTCATAAAACATAAAAAAGGAATTCCAAATCTTTTTGCTTTATATTATTATCCTTTTTTTCGTTTTTAACTTTCATCCTTAATGGCTGTCTTAAGCATTTGTTATTTCAAAAATCGATCACAATTCTTCCATCTATCTCGCTGCTGTTTCTATTTGTTTTTCCAAGCTTTGCCAACAAAATTCAATTCCAATTTCCCCAGTTTTTTTGGTGCCAAATAATCCCTTCTCTTTCGTGGCCCTGAAGCAATTTTGTTTGGCACCCGCAGCGCCCCCACTCCGTGCACTGGAGGCGCTTTAAGGGGACGACAAAACGGTGCCGGCTATTCAGTGCCGTTAAAATGAACTTTTAATTTTATATAAATTATATTTTTTGTGTCCAAACAAAGCCGAACATGAATTTTAAAAATTAATTAAAAAATGCCAAAATACAGTCATTATTTTAATAAATTTTCATATTTAAACAAGTGACAGCCCCGTACCACCCGCCCATCTGTCACCAGAAAGCGAATTCAGCAGAATTTAATGAATCTGACGCCAGTATAATCCATCATAAACGGCCGATGTCATTGCGGTGTTTATATTAATATAAAAATAATTTTTATTTTGGGGGGGGGGGGGGGGAGGCAAATCCTGCAAAGGAAAATGCCGAATGCAATCTCAAAGATTTTTTCCCAAACTTCAATGTTTTTTATCACTTATTTTGATAAGTTTACGCACAAAATCCTTCCATTATTTTTTTAAGAGATATTTTTGGCACTGAATTGTCCCGGTATGAATGGGCAGTGAGTGGGTGCCAATGCTAAAATTGGAGGGATAAGGGGGGGGGGGGGCGGGCGCCTCCCATGCCACCCATCCAATCCACCCGCCGGGGTCCGTCCGTCGTTCTTTTCATCCCGACCCACAAAATTCCCACAAACCAACACCAACAAAATTTTTTATCCCCGACGGCGCTGAGCGGATTGGTTTTGTTGGTGGGCCTGGCCCCTGGCCCAAAATTATCTTGGCCGGATGGGGGGGGGGGGGAATTGTGAAAATTGCTTCAGGCCAATAATAGTAGTGCGGCACCAAACTTGTAGAGATTTTTAGTGCCAAAATTTCTTTTTGTTGGTCTCAGAAACGCGTTAGATTTTGCGTTTATTCGAAAAAATTGTCAAAAAATTGAACCTAATAAATTGACCTCCTTTTTTATATTAAAGTCGGCAATTTATCAATCATATTCAAAAACGAAGGCCATCTTAATAATTCCGTGCCATTAAATAGCAATAAATGTATGGCCGCACGCATTCCACCTGCCTTTTGGCTTTATTCCATTCAAATATTTAGCAATGTTTGCGTTTTACCTACCCAATCAATGGCTTCTGTCTCAATTTTCATTTGACCAATAATGCCGCCGCCAACAATTAAATAGTTAAAATGCCAAGGTTAAAGAATATTTGTTGGGCCTATTTTGGTCCTCACATGTCGTCTTAGCCAAAGCATTTCAAATTCAAATGGCCATTTGTATTCCTCCAATTTCACCAATGCTTCTTCTCTCCAGAGAGTCCGGCACAATAAGACACCAATTACACCTAATGAACATTTCTAACTTTGCTAAAATCATTCAAAATTGCTTAATACAATTTCTGAAAAGAAAAACTTAATCTAAAAATATTTTTTAACAATTATAGTAAAAATATTTGACGGATAATTATGAAAAAGAAGCAAAAGCTGCATTTTTACAATAAATAGTCATAAGTTGGCCATTTTGTTCATAAAAAAGAACCGATTTGGCGACGATTAATACCAAAAGTTCACTTCTCGAGAGTCGGCACATTCCTTTTTATTCTTTAAGTTTTTTTTCAATGACCAAAAAACCTTTTATTTTATGGCTTTTTTCTTGACGATTTATGGGAGGGACACAGCACCGATATATATTAGTCCCATTATAGTAAAATAAAGCTATGTTTGGTCGAAAAAAGGCGGACAGCAAAAAGCACACCCACACATTGTGATGGGTTGGTTGGTTGTCACTAGCAATAAATTGATGAGTGATGCATTTGTGGCGCACGATGACAGAATGCATGTGCAAAAATTTTTGTTTTTTTTAAAATTTTACTGAACGCGATTGGCACAAAAAGATTTCTTTTCTAATCAGAGAGTAGAGCGGAATCGGGATTGAGTCTTGAAATGTCCGGGTTTTTGGCACGAAATTTCCCCTTTATATGATATAGGCTTTTTTCAAAATTTACCAATCTTTATTTTTGTTTGTTTGCCTCAATTTTTTTTGACTAGGATTAATTAATATTTTTTCTTATTACTAATTCCGATCCCGGGTTTTCTTTAATTTTGATCCCGCTCTACTCTAGTTTTAATCAGGTTGTTGCCATCCAAATTTCCATGCTTTAGTTCGATTTAAAACATAAACTTCTGGAACGCAATTGGGACCAGTGTGCCGCCGATGGCCCGCCCAACGGCAAATTTTAGAAACTTTAAAATTCATTTTAATTTTACTTTCGGGAATTATTTCGAGACATCCCTGTCTCTGAACGGGGGGGGGGAGGATTGAAAATCAAAAATTTGAAACCTCGATTTTGTTTGGTGAAAATGGACATTTTGGTCAAATATTGCTTTAGAAAATGCCTTTCACATTTTAATCGTTTTTCCTTTTTGCTTTTCCTCTCCACAATTTTTCATTCATTCATTTTGCCGCTTCCAGCTGTTTATAGTGGGAAGATGAGCTGGAGATGCCCTTCTGATGGGAGGGGGGGGGGGGGGTGAATGCCCTCGGCAATAGCCTCGAGGGTATGGCAAAGTTATGGCCCAAGAATAGGCGCCCAACCAGAATTTTTAGTGCCAATTTGCCTCCACTATATGTGGACATGATAAGGACACGGGGCAATGGCCTTAGAACCTCAACGGGGATGGATGAGCGAGCACAGCTCAGTTTCAGAGCATTATCATCCCACTTTCTCAGTAAATGCGAGCACATTTTGTGCTAAATCTTAATCTTTTGCAATGCAAAATTGTCTCCAAAATCATTAAAATCGATATGATAATTAATTTACATATTTAATGTGCTCATTTAATAATACAAAATTTAAATGAATAAGAAGATATTTTAAATTAATTTTTGGCAATGCAAAAATTTTCTCCAAAATCATTAAAATCGATATTGATAATTAATTTACATATTTAATGTGCTCATTTAATAATACAAAATTTAAATAAATAAAAAGATATTTTAAATTAATTTTTGGCAATGCAAAAGACTCCAAAATCTTTCATTTAAACAAATTTTTTGGCTCTATAAAATTGATCATTAATTTACATATTTAATGTGCTCATTTTAATTAAAAAAATAAAATTTGTTTAAATATTTTATTCTTTCCTCCTCCCCTCCCGGTGCTGTTCTACGCCTCCCCGTCTGTGAGAACTTCTGCATTTTTTTCCGCTTCCACTTTTTACTCAATTATTCCGTCCCTTCCCCGGAGGCAAACAGAAGCCGAATGGGAAAAGTGCCGCCGGCACTAATAAAATAGCCATTTTTGCCAAGGTAAAAGTTGCCCGACGCCGTTAAAAAGAGCGGCCGGCACAAATGCTGGCAAAAATGGCGACAAAATTCATTAAAATTTCATTTCACATTCACTCAAATGGAGTGGAAATAAACAAATGATGCTGAAAAATGTGTTATAACTTATAGCTAATACATTTTCAACCATTTTGAAAAAGCTTAAAAATATCAAACAAATTCTAAATTGTATAAAATATAAATGAAAATGAACCAAATGTTTGATTTATTTTAGAAACAAACATTTTGCCAGGAAATGACCTTTTTGAGAGGTCTATTAGGCTCAAGAAAAAGGACTTCGTCACCGGCCATACGCGCCCAAGCAGGTTCAGAAACACAACCCATGGCCGCACATTGGACCCAGCACCGGCAACATTTTCAAGCGTCACACGTACAATTTAAATTTAATGAAAATCATTTTCCAAAACAATTTTAGCATTATCGGCACCAGTCAATGCGTTTCAAAGGCAATGATCGCAATGATTTCTTTGCAAACGGTAATGAATAAGATTATTAATTAAGTTTATTTTTTTATAACAATGTTAGAAAAATAAATTTGGCTATTTTTAATTTGTTGTTTTGGTAGGGGAGCAAGGACATGGATGGTCTAAATCCGGTTGCCGTTTTTCAAAAAAAGTTTTTTCTTCTGCTGGCCAAAATATTCAATGATTGCACAACGATTTATCTTTTAATTAGGGTCGCTCAAAGTCGGGGGTAGGGGGTGAGGCCCAAAATGTCGGGAATCGGAGTTCTTCGGAGGGTCCGTGATTTTTAAACTACTCAAAACCTCGAGAGCTCAAAACCGGTCCGGACTCTGGCCACTTTTTTCCGCAAGGATTTCTCCGGATAATGCGGAAAATTGAGTTTTTTTAGAAAAATCCGGGCGCGGATGCCAATCCACAAAATTTAAAAAAAGATATTTCGCAGAAATCCATAAATTTCTTGCACAATAGCCCCCCCTCCCCCCCCCCTTCTTTAGTCCGTGTTAAAATTTCAGTGCCATTCATTTTTAAACAATTCTCTTGTCCATTTTTCTACCAAAACTTCTCTCACCACTCACCCCAAAAGGCCGTTTGAATATTTGTAAAGGCGACCGACCTTGTATTGTTTATTTTTAAGCGCTGAACAAAATAATAATTTTCTTATAGGGAGAGCATCGTTTATAAGAAAATGCCAGCCCTGGTGAATTTAAAATGTGTATTAATTCAATTTTACAACATTTTTTGACCCATAAAATATTTTCATGCCAAAAATTATGGCCAAAAAAGGGGGCTCAATTTCGGCATTTATCCGTAATTGGGCGACTCTCGCATAACGTATACATAACCAATTATTCCCATTTATTCACCAAAATCCATTGCTCTTGCCCATAAATCCGATAAATATTTGCCCAAGCCCACCTTTTCAACCTGCCCGGTGTCCCAATACGTAAACTTTTGCATTTTGGCACTAAAAACGTCAAAAAATTCTGTCTCGGAATGCCAAAATTAAAATTCAAATATATTTTGGCACTGTAATAAAAATGCGAACCTCGCGAATGCATCGGTTCTCCAGCCATGCGCCCCTGGGTTTGGAATATTCGCCGTTTGAGCCAAGTCTTTTTTTTGTTAAAAAATTAATCTTTTTTGTTTTTGAATTCAAATATTATTTTAGCAAAAGATCAATCAATGCAAGCTTTTCCAAAGAAATAATAGGAACAAATTAATCTTTTTATTTTCAACTTTTTAATATTTTTTTAGTTGTTTATTTTAATTACAATATTAATAAATGTGTTAAGAGCCGATGACGGGCAACTTGGGTGTCAGTGGCTACATTCTGATGGTCATTTCCTACATTTTGCTTGCTCTCACATTTCCATTTGCAATTTGTTTTTGTATAAAAGTAAGAAGGCACATTAATTTGTTTATTGAATTAATTTTACCAATTTTATTGCTTTTAAATTGAGGTTGTTCGAGAATATGAACGCGCTGTGATCTTCCGATTAGGTCGACTTTTGCCTGGCGGCGCTCGTGGCCCGGGTAAATAAAATTTTAAATATTAATTAAATTCATATTATTTAATTAAGATATTTTTCAGGGCTTTTTATTGTTATTCCATGCATTGATACCTATCGAAAAGTTGATCTGAGAGTGCTTTCGTTTGATGTGCCACCTCAAGAAGTGCAAATTATAAATATTTGCATAATTTTTATATATAATATTTATTTATTTAACTTCACAGATTCTTTCTCGCGATGCGGTTACAGTGGCAGTGGTAATAAAAACAAAACAAAATTTAAAATTAATTATACTTATTTACGAAGAGTTTAGTTTAATTGAATAAAAAATTATTTTTAACCTCATTTGTCAGTGAAATTCGACGTTCTTTTTACTTTATAGGTTTTCAAATTTTATTACTAAATTCGAAATTACTAAAATTAATTTTATGAAGATGTTAAAATTTTACTTACTGCTCGTATTATTTGATATTTTTAAATGTTACTAGGAAATTTAAATATACCGAAATATATATACATATAAATTAAATATTGACTTCATTTGCCAGGATGTTGTTGTCTATTTTCGTATTTCAAATGCAACAATTTCCGTCACAAATGTGGAGGACTCGAGCAGATCCACAAAATTGTTGGCACAGACCACACTGCGGAACATTTTGGGTACAAAAACATTGACCGAAATGTTAAGGTGCAAACAATTTATTATTTAATTTAATAATTAAAATAAATTATCAACTATTTACAGCGATCGTGAGCAAATTTCTCTGCAGATGCAAAGCACACTGGACGAGATAACAAAGTGGGCCAAATTGAATATAAAATTTCAAAAAATTTATGCCATATTTCAGCGATTTGGATAAATTTCAAAAGCTACATTTATTTATTTTATTCGATCTTCTACAAAATGATTAAAAATTCAATTCCATTACTAAACTCTTATGCTAATATGTATTTAAATATACTTTTTATTTACAATGATAGAAAAATTGTTTATTTTATTCAGCCCCTGGGGCGTGAAGGTGGAGCGAGTAGAGATGAAGGATGTTCGTCTCCCGGTACAGCTTCAACGCGCAATGGCCGCTGAAGCTGAAGCAACACGGGAGGCGGGCGCTAAGGTCACCAAAACGAGTCAATTAAAATTTATTCTTGCCAGTCAAAATTATTCTTTTAAAATTGTAAGCATAATTAACAAATTTTAAATAATATTCAATTGAAAATCCAGATAATTGCTGCTGAGGGAGAACAGAAAGCGTCTAAAGCGTTAAGCGAAGCGGCTTTCACCGTTGCTCAATCGCCGGTTGCCATACAACTCCGTTTCCTACAAACACTGACTTCAATAAGGCAAAAATGGGCAACTACAAATACATAATACCTATTTATGTTTAAATTAAAAAAATATATATATTTTTTTAATGTATAATTATTTTTTAATGTTTTTGTAGTGCCGAAAAGAATCGGACAATCATTTTCCCGCTGCCTATGGAGATGATCAAGCACTTTCTGAGGTGGATGAATGGGGGGAGTAACATTGCTCATCAATATTCCTGTGACATTGGGGGAATAGGATCACAAATAAACAAACAAATGATATCCACAAAAGACCGATACCTTTTGAGGGGGCTTTAAAGCACCATAACTTGGTTGCCCAGGACCGGGACTGAAATTTCCATCCATTTTGGTACTAAAAAATCCTTTCAAAACTCCGTTATATTTATGGTCCTGGTATTTTAACAATCCTTTTTTTGTTGTTCATTTGTCTCGATTTTTTGACCGGCTGCTTTTTTTGGTATTGGTCCCCGTTTTTTCGAAAATTCCGTCCCGGCCGGCCCACGTCCCTAACCAAAACCAACAATTTAGCCCTCATAAAAAAATATAAAATTTATTTTTTTAGAAAGAATGGAAAGAAAGAAGTCGGGAATGAAAGAAAGTCACTTTTGGACTAAATGTACTTTATGCTTTGATTTGAAATGATTTAAACCGTTGATTCTCATTTAAAAACTTGAGTTGAACAACAAAAAAATGATATACTTTGACTAAAGTTCCGGTGCAACAACATAATAAGTAGATACTTTAGGGACTAAGTCAACGAGGATTTTTTAGTGACAATAAAAAGCATTTTTCTTAACAAATATCATTAAATCTTCAAAAAAAATTTGGGACCTCTCCCATTCCTAAAAAGCTGGAATTACCGTTTTTTGAAATTTTGAAAAAAAAAGCATTTTTCTTAACAAATATCATTAAATCTTCAAAAAAAATTTGGGACCTCTCCCATTCCTAAAAAGCTGGAATTACCGTTTTTTGAAATTTTGTTATAAATCTCTTAACAGATTTCAAAATTTTCTGGACCCCTCCCCCCCCCCCCCTCCCAATTGCCCCTTTCTCAAAAATGTTTTGAAAAAACACGCGCAAAAAAAATAGATATAAAATTGCTAAAATGCTATGTAATTTGTGACAGAAAATTGCTCTGTAATATAAATTTTTGATTTTAATGAAGAAATGGGGAAAAGCTTCCCCGATACGGGGTGGGGAAGTGGGGGAAGGCTGGGGGATTCGGATCCGATCAGAAGGGAAAAGTTTGTGGGGGGTTAAAGATCGTTGTTTTTTCGTTCTACTTTTGTAACAACATTTTGAAGCCGTTGATCCAAATTTAATTTTTTTGCGTGAAAAGAACAATTATACGCAAAAAAACATGCATTGCCATTAAAATCCGTCCTCAACTTTAATGAGGGGGTGAAAATTGTAGCCGCTTACAAAAATGCGTTGGGAGGAATGCTACAGATCCAAGGTTTCGGAGATCATACTTCAATTATTTAGACATTTTTGCGATTGTTTTTATGTCAAAATTGCTGGCAATTGTTGTTGTACGGAACTGCTAAATCTGGTCTGCAATTGATGGCGAACAGCTCCTCCAACTGGCCGATGATTATTGTTTCGGGGCCCCGCTATTGCATGGACACGAATATTTTGAATATTTGTTATGCGAATGATCGCAAAATCTTTGATCAGTTGTTGACGGAAAGTGCCGCTGGCCCATAACAGTAACCAACTGGATAGCACTACAGTACCTGTTGGTGAGAAAATTTTAGTTGGGTCCAAGAATTAGTAGGGAAAATTCTTCAATTCCTATCACCTGTGTCCATAATCAATGGGTAGTAGACGATCAACATAGCCTGTGTTTTCGAGTCAGTAATAATGTAAATCTGCGAAAGTTAAAATATTTTACCAAAAACCAAGCTAGGAGGTACTGTATGTCTATTGTTCGTTTAGGACTGTATGTCTATTGTTCGTTTAGGTACTGTATGCCTATTGTTCGTTTACTTACCAAAAACATGCTTGTGACGAGCGTGTGACCCAAAAAAGTTGCCAACGCATAAAACAGCAATTTCTTCTCAACATCGTCAAAATTGTTTTCGTTTGTGCGAACTTTTTTCATATGTAATTTGTAGGCCACGAATGTGCAAATGTTTAACAAAACGCATAAAATTAAAAAAATTAAAGAGAAGACGGCACTAATAAATATCAGATAGAACGCGTAAGTTTCCTTAATGAAATTTTTTAAGGGGAGAAACAATCGGTTTCAGCAAATTCTGTTGAATAATTTAATTTTGAATTTGATTGCCAAAAGCTCAAATAAAATATGGGCAAATAAAATACATCTCCATCGTTGACCACGAAGAAACTGCGGTCAGTCGTTGAATTTGGGTCATTCAATATTAGAATTGCATCTATTTTAAACGCCGGACAACAAAATAATGTTGGCATAAAGTAAACCAAAATTGTTATAAATGGAACAAAATGTTGCCATATCTTAAAATAGGCAATTTTTTGTTATAAACTTTAGTTTTAATATTAAAAATTGACCTTTTCATGTTTTGTTGGCATTGCGATTGCGGTGAGTCGGTTCAGCAGTATAAAAGCCGTGACCAAATTATTCGCTTGTAATGTGTGCCCGCCAAGAAAAAAGAACATTACGAGCATCCAATTTGGGAACTTTGAATAGATCGGGTAAAGCACGGCACCGATTATGACGGGCAATCGCATGCCGTAGAAAGAGTTCAATACGTACAGCAAATCCTGAAACATTTTTGGAAAAAGCTGATCAACACCTTGTTGCTAGCTAATTCTTATTCATTCCCACCAACAAATCGAATTTCTGATTACTCTCATTTTGAATTTGTTACCGGAATTGCCCGCACAACAAAAAGCGCATAAAATGATGATTTGTGGAACTTTTTGTGCCGAACGATGGTGACAATTTCAGCAATATAAAGTGCCATTGACGGAATGCTTATACAACTAGATAAGTAGATCATTGGAATTTTAATTGAGATAGACCAATCAATAAAGTCCATTGTTTTCCTTTCGATTTTCGAGAGCTTGCAACACAGGCTAATGCTTATATTTCGTGACGAAATTTGGAGTTTGGATAATTTTGAAAAATTTGGTCTAAAGAATTTAAATGAACGATTATATTTAATAAAAAAGCGATTAATAAATTCCTTATTTTGTTTTCTAGGGATGGCGAAAGTTTGAGACGGATCCGCCGTATACAAATGAAGTTAAGCGTATCGAATTGCGTGTCAATTTTTTAATGAAGAAAATACAAAATGTTGTTTATCGACACGATTGCATTAATTTAATATTCTCTATCCTAGTTCCGTTTACACGATTTGACATAGATGGCTCAACATTACTTTTAAAAACTAATGAGCAATTAGTAATAAACCCTCATCATTTTTCTCATTGTAACACACTTACTTAAAATATTAATGTGAACATTGGTTGTGCGTCACTGGATGCACAAAAATGTACTAAATAATAATATTTCATCCGAAGGTGTGGTGGTTGCTGTCATATGCCTCAAAAAGGGACAGTGCTTGGATTGCTATTGTACCCCAATTAAAATGGACGGGGCTTAATAGTCCCGAAGCTTGGGGGGGGGGTCTGGGGGGCGGCACAGTATCAAAATATTGCATAACAGCGTTTTCCTGTTCCAAGAATTTTGGATCTGTTCTGTTCTGAACTTTTAGAACAACCTATCTGGTATGTTCCTGTTCTGTTCTGACCTCTAGAACAGAACAGGAACAGACCAGTGTGTAAACTGCGCTAAGACTATTCCAGATCAAAAATTTTCCGAGTGAAATTCAGTCTAAAAATTTATTTGATGATGCAATGGAAAAATGTTGTTCAATCACGTGCTGAGAACAATTGAGGGTTAGACTCAAGACTTGACTTCGAAACTCGAGACCTCAAAAACCCAAGTACAATTTGTTTTCGCCATATATTGCGTGCGTAGAAATTACAAACAATTATAAAATGACGGATGGATAAACATTTCGTTTTTGAGCCTTATACAATAAAATTGCACTTTTCTAATGTTGCGTGCCGCCAATTTAAAAATTCTATTGATAATTAAAAAGTGAATTGTTTTGCAATGAAATGAAATGTAATTAGTAGGGCTGGGAGTTTTTTTTTAATTTTGTACATAAATGCTGATAGAATCTCAAAATTATTGGCGGGGTTTTTTAATTTATGAATTTGCGGGGATTTAATTACATTATTCTTTTCAATTTCAATGCCGTTGTTATTGTTGTTTCTGTTTTTCACATATAATTAGTAGGCCACGAAAGTAGCAATGTTTATCAAAACGCATAAAACCATAAAAATGGCAGAGGAGACGGTTGAAATAAACGTAATATTTGAAATACGCTCCCTTAACGACGTTTTAGTCGGAAAAAACGGTGCTAGGTCGTTTCGTAAAAAAGGCAAATGGGGCGCTTTTTAAAAGTTTTTTATTATAACTTCTTTCAAATCTAACCAAATCAAGCAATTTTTGATACCATTCGAAAGCATGCAATGGGTAGAAGCTTTTAAATGCAAAAGCTAAGCTATTGGCCAAATCTTAAAAAAGCTATGACTAGAAAACGCTTTTTTGGCCACAACTTTTATTGTCCTATAGCGTAGCTTTTGCATTTAAAAGCTTCTACCCATTGCATGCTTTCGAATGGTATCAAAAATTGCTTGATTTGGTTAGATTTGAAAGAAGTCATAACAAAATAACTTTTAAAAACGCCTCATTTGCCTTTTTTACGAAACGCCCACGCTTGACTTTTTTACGAAACGACCCAGCACGGGAAAAAACATCGGTTTCAGCAATATTCAATTTAACTTCAAAATTTAATTAAATTCTGAATATGAATGACACTAAACTAACATTTACAGCTTCAGTTATGATGAAATTGCCGTCGGTGGTTGAATTTGGATTGTTATTGAATGATTCCATCCATTTTTAAGTAAGTATTGGCACACAGAAAACAATAATTGTTATAAATGGAAGAATTTGGCCACAACTTAAAACATATGTAAACTTCTATTACTTTAGTATGGTATAAAAATTTTTGGAATTCGGTTAACTGGGCATCAGTCATTTGTGCTCACTATCGGGGGGGGGGGGGGGGGTCATTTCAGTGCCGAATTCAATTATTTAACAAACTAAAATTACATTATTTTTAAATAAAAGAAACAATTCTATTATTCTGTACCTGAAGATTTAATTCGTTGGGAAGTAATTAAAATAAATTATATAAATGAATTTGAAAGGATAGCTAAATCCTCTTTCCTAAGTTTCAACTGCCTGGCCAACCATCTCAACGCTAGAGCCATTTGAGCGATGTGCCATTCATCGCCGCCATTACTCGAATATGCAAAAATGCCAAAATATGCACCTTTAAACTTGACAAAAAAAGTCCAACCAACGCGATAAGGCAATTTTTAAGTCGTATTCTTCAAATATTGCATATAAATCCGCGCCCCAATGATAATATTTTTTATATTCCTTTTATCAAAAGCATTAAAAAGCGGTATTGTTACTTTTTTAATTTCATCTTGATCGAATTTTAGAAGTTCTTACGTCTTTTCATCTTTCTCAGTCTTTAGGATTTGGCATTTCAAATAATGCTGCCGAGATGAAGAAAATTGTCATGAAAAATCGCCGAGGCTGAAAGAAACATAAAAAATTCAAATCAATTTAAGAATATTTAATTAGAGATCGGCCAGAAGATTCGGTCGGTACTACGGTAAAGTACCGAAAAATACCAAAAAAGTTGCCGGTACTTTTTTGGGATTTTTGGCACCAAAATTTTTATAAAGTAACCCCCGCCCCCCGAGACCGGGTCGTAACGGCGCCGACATGCGCCGTCGTGAAATATTTTTTATAATTTTACGGTTTTGTTAAGAAAATTGTGTAAAATTTCGAAAAATGCAGATTTTTCGAATTTTCAAAAATCAATTTTCTTTTTTTGCAAATTCTACTTTTAGGGGTGGGGGTGGCGGTCGGCGGGGCCGATAGGCGCCGGCGAGAAAATTTTGAATTTTGACTCAATTTGTTAGGAAATTTTCAACCGAAATTTGGCGCCGCGAAGAAAGTTTTTTTTGAAGATTTTAACGATATAAAATTGCCCATTTTCACTGAAAATCGAAAAATCAGAAAAAAATCAGGCAGCAATGGAAAAACAGGAAAAACCTCTGATGCATATGCGGGCCAGGATCCGGCCGGACCAGGTTTTTACCAATTTTAAATTTTTGTAAAAAATAACTATTGATTTTTAATGTGTGAAAATAATTCTTTGGCGTTAAAATTATATTAATTTCTTATGTTCTACCCGAGACCAGGTCCGTGTATCTAGCTAGCCGCAATGCTTTCGTTGTTGGGAGGTCCGACGGCGCCGCCGGGAAAAAATTTTGTAGAATTTTTAAGATTTTTGTTAACAAAATAAGTTAGAATATTCCGTACCGTCCGGTCTCTATTTAAAACTCCATAATTATAAACTTTACCAATCATAAACAGAATCAGAATGCAATGATGAACAGCAGCAGTGTTTTGGCTGCTGGCATTTTCTACAAATATTTAGATTTAAAAAATCAAATCAATTTATGTACCATCACCCGTGCTCTTTGTTGGCATCACAGCAGGGGGCCGGGTCACCGTGCTTGCCATTGGCAACAATGGCGGAAGCATATTCATTACATTCGTCTCATCAGCATCCATTTTGCCAAAAAGGCAGTGACAAGTCATCTTCGAATTGTACTGCTCCCCAAACAGATTTACAATTTCACTGTATCTGTTGGTTTCGGAACAACCCCAGCGCATAAAGGTCTCATTATTCGCTGTAATTATACAAATTTCCGCTTAGGTTTCTGTAAACTCCAACACAAAATCACGGAAAATTCTTGAAAACACCCAGGTCGGAACTCTAGAACCCTACAAATTAGGGCTTTTGGTGCATAAAACTCCGGTTTCAATTTTGATGGTGATCCAACGATTCAAATTTCATTTTTTTAAATCAAAATGTACGAAATTAGAAAGCAAATTTTGTTGCAAAAGTCAATAAAATGATTGTTGCAACTCTCACCTTTTGCACAGCTGGCCATGTAGCAATAATGGCCAAGGCAAAATCCTGGCCATGCCATGCCATATCCTTTTGCATCAAATTTCCCAATTTTGCATTCGAGCTCTTTTTAATTAAAATTAAAATGAGGTTATTAATTCTTAATGTTTATTGTTTATTGATCCCACAAACTTTTGGGGGTGGTCGGTGGAACTGGCGGAAGCACAAACTGCGCATTTTCCAAACTTTTGCCCTTTTCGCCATAATTGCAATCGCAATAAACATTCTTGTAGCCGAATAAATTCTTGTAAGCTTCATGCATAATTTCGGCACAGCGTTTGTTGTTTTGGCGTTTTTCGCATGTCCATTCTATGGAGGCAAATGCCTGCGCACCGCCTTTAAAAGTCAATTAATTATCAATTTTAATAATT
Source organism: Globodera rostochiensis (assembly GCA_018350325.1). NCBI lineage: Eukaryota > Metazoa > Nematoda > Chromadorea > Rhabditida > Heteroderidae > Globodera > Globodera rostochiensis. The sequence goes on from JAEVLN010000006.1 coordinate 946,935, forward strand.
GTTGCGCATCTGTACTTGTTTATAAAATTTGTCCTTATTTGAGGGGTGCCAATCTTATAAATTTTAAATGTCCTTATTTATAAGATTTGTCCTTATTTCCGGCCTTCATCCTTATTTTATTCTTATTTTTCGAATTTTGTAAGATTTTCATAATATTTTGATCTAATTTTCAAAATTAGAAAATTTCTAAGCGATTGGACCAATTTTCATTACAAATTGAGTCAAATTTCAAAAAATTTTCTCGGCGGCGCCTATCGGCATCCTCGCTTCCGATCCGAGTGTCGAATAGTACTAAAAATGTCCGAGTGTGGAAAAGTCTGAGTGTCGAATAGAACAAATACTGACCGAGCGTCGAATTCTAATTTTTTCACTGCAAAAAGCAAAATCGGATCAATTTCCATACTTTTTATTTATGTACATACATACTTTATTTTGACAACCGGTGTAGAGACAACAGCGAGTGGAGTTTGAGATCGGAAACCCACTACAAAATGCAAGGTACCCTGGTATGAATGGGTTGGTGAGGTGCTATAAATTTAGTATTATGTTTTTTTTAATTAGGATTCCGATTTTGTTCAAAAGAAAACGGGAGATCAAGTATATTGGCGGTGTGAGTCATTAGGGAAATGACCATCTTTAGGGGTGCATTTTTCGGGTAACGGTATGGAATTGGGGTCCCGACGGAAAATTAAAAAAAATTTGGGGTGTTTAATAGAGTTAAAATATGCGTAGAACACGAATCCGAGCTCGGATTTTGCGAATGTCGAACCACGAACTCGAACATCTAGGACTCGTTTCAGCACTGGGACCTTCCCTTGTTTATTCGACACTCGGATAGTATTTGCACTATTCGACACTCAGACTTTTCGACACTGGGAATTTCGACACTCGGACATTTTTAGTACTATTCGACACTCGGACTGACTGTATTTGGTTTATTCGACACTCGGACCATTCTCGGACCGGTAGCCGGCATGCCTACCTTACTCTTGGAACCCAAAAATTGCCGTATTTTTAAATTTTTGTTGCAAATCTCTTAACAAATTGAGCCAAAAATTCAAAATTTTCTCGGCGCCGCCTATCGGTACCGCCGACCGCCACCCCCCAGTAAAGCAGAATTTGCAAAAAAATCCATCTTTGAAAATCAGTAAAATTTTTGAAAATCCATGGGAGAGGAAAATTGTTGGTGGAGAGAAATATGATTAAAAAAGCACATTTCATGCTAAAAATAAACATTTGCTGCATTTTTGAGCATTTTGTAAAATGTCCTTATTTCCGGAGGTGATGCATCTTTTGCGCCGGCGGCATTTGCGTCTATAAATTATTTGTCTACTTTTTCCCAGGGTTAATTTTTTCGCACTTATGGATTTGTTAGGCGTAGGCCTAAGCCACCCTGAGCTCAGGGGTTCGTTAGGCTTAGGCTTAAGCCACCACTTGGGGTTCGCGGAGTCGAATGGAAATCAAATGTTTTGATATTTCTTCAGCTTTTCGCTAAAAATAAAAGAAAAAAATGCAAAAAATAAAAATGGACAAAACAAAAAACCTCAAGGTGGATTAGGCGAACCCCCAAGTGCGAAAAAATTAACCCTGGCAAAAAGTAGACAGAAATAATTTATAGACATCGTCGGCGCAAATGTCTCCGGCGCAAATATCGCCGGCGCAAATATCGCCGGCGCAAAAGATTGAGCATCATTTCGGACCCCAAAATCTTATTTTTTGCCCTTGATGTCCTTATTTTTGAAAATTTTCGATGCGCACCATGCTTTAAATGCATAACGAATAAAACAATTTCTTTCATTGACCTTTGGTACAAGTAATCGCCAAACAGTATTGTGCTTCAGCCGGGCACGTTTCGATTGTACTGTTTTCGCTTAGTCGATTGCTTGAGAAGTGTCCGATTTTGCATCGAAGTCCTTTTTAATTTTGAATTATATTAAACAATTTGAATTAATAAGTTCAGTGTTACCGGAGCAGCAATTGAGATGCGCCAAGATGGTAAACAAAAAAATCAAGGCAACGATTAATTGCATTGCAACTATTCTTTCTGAAATTAAAAATTCTTATTTGATAAAATATTTAAAAGGAAAGAATATAATTCATTTTAGGTCTTCATTACATTTTTCCAAATAATTAAATGATTGTGAACGAAGCGTATAATTTATTCAGCCAATCCCAATTGCTACGGACACATAACTAATGGTGTGATTCAGCACAAAGTGGTGATTTTTGTGTAAATTTTATTTTAGCATGTTTTTATGAGAAAAAATAATTCTTAATTTTTAACAGATTAAACAAAATAATGTCAAACTCCTCTCTCCATCATCTTACAGATTTTTCAGTGAATGAGATAATTTACTTGATTTATTGTGTAGAGTAGAGACCGGCCAGAAGGTTCGGCCGGTACTATTCGGTAAAGTACCAAAAAGTACCGTTACAAAAAAGTTTCGGTACTTTTCGAAAAGGTTCGGTCGGTATTTTTCGGTAAAGTACCGGAAAAGTACTGTACCGAAAAGTACCGATAAAAAATTGTCGGTACTTTTTCGGTACCAAAATTTTTTAGAGTAATTTTTTAACAAAAATCATTTATTTTGGAAATTTTTGGCGTTATCAAATGTTTATAAATGAGTTTGGAAAGCTAAAGGTTCAAGAAAATCAACATTTCGGCCTGTTCCTGTCTGTGGCAGCTTTTTTAACTTTTTGGCTTAGTTTAAGGAGGGTCGGCGGTGCCGATAGGCGCCGCCGAGAAGATTTTTGGAATTTTTGATGAATTTTTTTAAGAAAAATGATCCAAAAACGGCATCGCTGAAGGACGAAAAATTGATCAGAAAAAATCAACTTTTCTCGGGCTAAGACCTTTTCAAAAATTTAATTTTATTAAATGCTCCCTATTTTTCTCTATTTTCTGACACCAACTTTATTTCGTGAATTTTTTAATGTTGAAGTAAATTCGCTGAAGCAACAAATAATATTTCTAGGTTAACTTGGTATTTTAAAAAGCTGAAATATTTAAAAAATTTTACTAAGAAGTTACTTAAAAGACAGGAAAAACATCTACACTGTCGGGGTTTAAACCCCGGGTAACCCACATCACTCACCAGTAGTGTTCGGCAAATGGGGTTTTTCGGTATTCGGTATCGGATTTCGGTATAATACCGATACCGAAAAAATATCGAAATCTCGCAATTTTTTCGGTCGGTATACCGAATCGGTTGTCGGAATTGGGGCCGGGCTGGTTGGGGGGTGGAGGAGCGTGGGGGGACGGTGGCGAACACGGTCGCCAAAAGCAATAAGACGAAGAAGAAACGAATTTAATGTGTGTTTTATTCTCTCGCTCAAACTTGGGTAATTAAACCTATTTACAATGAATGATCCCCAAATGAATTGATCACTGGGGCGGAAGTTGGAATCCCGGGACAATTGGTGGAGCCCGGGAAAGGGACAATTGAGTGATGTGTGTGAGTGAGTGGAAGGCAAAAGGCCGGGGGCAATTGAAATGTGATTGGACAATTGGGCCCGGACCAAGTTTGGGGCAAATGGTGCATTGATTGTTGGCATGTTTGGATTGGCACGAAATGAATGGGGGAAGTGGGGGAAATTGGTCACAGTGAAATGTGATCAAACTTTTGGCCTCGAAGGACCGCAAGTTTATGAATGCGCCGCAGGGGCAATTGGGCAAATGTGTGTATTGAAGGGGTTTGCCCAAAGGAAGGAAATTGGAAGGGGCCGGGCCTCAAGCAGTGCTGGGAGAACAACGGGGCGGGGCCGAGCAAATGTTGGGGATGGGAGGTGCAGTTGAACTGCTCGACATTGTGGGGACAATGGTTGTACAATTGGAAGAGAAATGATTGGTGGATTGCTTGGGTGAGTGTATTTATGGGGGCCATTGTGGATGGATGGAACAAAGTACGTTGGGGCTGATAAGAGCCCTGCCCACAGAAGAGGAACATTGGAGTGTTCTTTGGTGGCGTGATTGGAGGGGGGGGGGGTAGTGGCAAACGATGAGTGACATTTGGAGGGGGGAGGGGGGTAAACATGTGCATGAGTGAGGGGGGGGGGGGTAGTGAACTTGCCCTTCCCTTATCACTTCCCCATCAGTCGATCAAATTTTGATCGACCGGAATCCTCAAATTCCGACACTCCCGCGCGAAAAGAAAAGGAGGGCCCGTCTTGCGCATCTGGCTCGTCCTCGTTCTTTCGTCTTTCTTGCTCCATGGGTCTGCTCGCTCGCCTCGTTTGTCGTTTGCTCGTTGCACTTTCTTCGAAGTGCATGGCCGCCTTTGACTTTTGTTCGTTGCGGATGTTTTGTCGCTGTTGTCCTCGTCGGATTCCAATTTGCTGAGTAAGGTGATTTGCTGGCTGGCGGTGTGCCTTTTGTCGATCCGCGTTGTTGCTGGATGCCTTTCCCTTGTTTGTCGCGAAATGGTGGTTGGTTGTCCAGAGTAGATTCGATGTGCTGATGGGTTGCGGCGTTCCGTTGCGTTGTTTGCCGCTCATTTTTCCTTGCGTGGGCCGTAATCGCGCTGTTGAATTTGGCCAAAGCCTTGTCGGCGTTTGGGGCCATGTCTCTGGTGTAGACGTACTCCAGGGTTGCGCTCTGGTTGGGGCTGCGCGCGGCTGCCCATTTGTTGTATCCATTGCGATTGGATGAATGGCCATCAGTCCGATGAAGCCGATGATCATGAGCGCGCCAAATGTTTGGTTGATCCCTCGTGCGCGTTGTCTCGTTGATTTCGATGTTGATGGCTTCTGATCCGCCGTAACTGGGTTGCTTTTCGGTGTCTCGATGATTTCCAAGTCGGATGAAATTGATCTGTCGCTGTTGTTGCCGTCTGACGTTAGGTCGATGAATGGTGGACTCTTTGCCTGAGCTGTTGCTGGGTAAGTAGCGGTGGTGCGCAGCCGTGCTGTGTTCGAGAACAGCTTGTTCCGTTGGTGCTGTTTAAGAAGTGCTCTCTCTTTCTCTTGTCGGCGTTTCTCGTAGTCTGAGCTTGTTGCGTTTGGTTCAACGCTGATTGTCGGGTTCGGGGTTATCCGGACAGGATGCCAGGTTTTCTTCTGCTTCTTCTGACCAGAAGAAGGATTTCCCTTTGCTTTGTTCCGCTGTTTTGATGGCGGCTCGTAGCGAGTTGCTTGTGTTGGTGTGGCTGTTGGTTTGTCATGTACGGGGCCAACAAACGTGACGTGGGCCGCGTGGGTCAGTTCGATGCGTCCCGATCCGCTGAGGATTTTGCCGATTGTTGATTGGCACACCACAAAGCCGCTTGGTAGGCGTTTGATCGGACGAACGTTGAGTTCGTGCCAGACATCCATGCCCAACATGATGTCGGGCTGCCTTTCAAAATGTGGTGGCGAAAGCTTCGTGCGTTGAAGCTGTGCACTGTCCAATTCGTTTAATTGGATCACGGGCAGGTCGTTGACCAGAAACGGTAGTGCGTTGAGGTTGACGATAAGTCGGTCTCTGCCTTCGCCGTAAATTCCGAGCTTGACCAGATTGCTGATGTACTTCTTCGCCTTTCGAGAGCCAAAGCTGGTTAAGTGGCATTCTTCAGTGTGGACTACTGGCAATTTCAGTCGTTTTGCCGCTTGCTTGGTGATGAAAGATCGGTGGCTTCCTGGGTCGATGAACACTGTCGCCATCATGCTGCGGTGCGGTTGCGCTGGATTGAAGATTGTTGATGTTGTTGTCATGAGTAGTGCGCAGGAGTCGTCGCCTCTGACGACGTTGCACATTTGTTGTGGCACGGAGTCCGCTTCGTTGCCGTTGTTTAGTTGACCCCTTATTGCCGCTGTGTTTTGTGGTGGGCCTTGGTTGCCCTCCCAACAGAGTGATGTCGGGTGCAGTTGCTTGCATTTGTAGCACTTGTTCGGACGTGGACATTCGTACGCTTGATGATTTGGCTTTAGGCATTTGAAACACAAGTGTTTCTCCCGAATGATGTCGAGCCGTTGTTGGACGGTACTGAATAGTTGGCATTCCTCGTGCCAATGATTGCAGGCGCAGAAGATGCAGGGATACGGAGGTTCCCTCTCTGTTTCTTGCGTGTAGAACTCATTGTGATTCGTTGCGCGGAATTGCTGTTCGTGATTTATCTGTTGTCCTTGCGGTTGGGGCCTGCGTTGCGGTGGCATTTCGCTGTGCCATTGTCGTGTCTCCTCAACCGTTGACGTGATGAATGTGTGATCATGTTGTTCCGGGTTTCGGGTGTTCCCTCTGTATGTTTCGAATGTGTATTCTCGTTGTATCGGAACTTGATTGTTGCTTCTGCTCGTTGTTGCTTCGTTGTGTGCCCTCTGCGGTTGGGTGTGCGTTGCTTGGTTGTTTGTTTGCGCGGATTGCTGAGGCTGATGATGGCCGTACTCCCCCATCACTTCTTGAATTTGTGTTTCTCTCCGGACGGCGTCGTTCAGCACGTCACGGAACTTTGTGGTTGTCCAGTTGCTTGGATCCTCGGCCTTTCTGTTGAGTATGGTGCGCAGGAATGATGGGGTAAGCTTCTTCTCCAGCATGAGAAATGTCGGCGGACCTTCGATGTCCTCACCGGCGTTGTTCAGCTCTCGCGTGAGCCGTTCGAGTTGCAGAAGGAAGTCCTGCGTGTCGCGCAGGTTTTTGCAGGCTTTCAAATTCGCCAACTCGAAGTGGAGTGCTCGCATGTGCTCCTCCGGTGCGCCGTACGTGTCCTTCAGTAGGTGAAGTGCCACGTCGTAGTTTTTGTCTTCCAAGCGGAAGCCGGCAACAAGCTCCCGAGCTTCTCCGCTGAGCATGTTGCGCAGGAGATTGAATTTCTCCGTTTTGCCGATTGCTTGGTGGCTGCCGATCGCCGATCTGAAGCTCTCGTAGAATTCCGGCCATTTCCTTTTGTTGCCGTCAAACTTTTCCAGCTGTATGGGCTGAAATTGGTAGAATGGCGCGGTGAAGGATGGTGCTGATGCCATTTGCATTGGGTGTGTTGCCTGCTCTGTTTTGATTTCTCTGTCGACTTTACTTTGGCACATCTTGGCGTTGACGCTGAGGCGGGTTTCCAAATCCCGCAGATCGCGCAGCTTGGTAGTTGCTTCGTCGTAGCGTTCGGCAATTCTTTCCTTCTTGTCGAAGGCGACGTAGTCGGTTTCCTCTGCTTCGCGCTCTTTTGACGAAAGGGAACGGATGAGTTCCGACCATGCCGATAACGCTTCGCGCATTTCATCCAAATGCACCTCGATGATGCGGATTTCTTTGCCGATGCGATCCACCTGGGATTCGAGCAGGATCGCAGTTTCCCAGGCCGGATGTGCGGAGTCCGGTTGAACGTCCAGTTCGGTGGCATTGCGTGCCTTGCTGATTGTCTTCAATGCGGCGCTGATTCGCCGTTGGATGGGTCCGGACATTGCTGCTTTGTTGAATTGCTGTTGCTTCGGTTTGTTGTCCTGGATCGATTGCTGTGCCGGACGCTTGCGGTTGCGCCGGTTGTGAGACTGACACCAGTTGTCTCAAAGGACCGCTGGTGTAGTACACTCGATTTAATGGCAAACTTTCGGCCTCAGAGGGCTTCAAGTTTGTTGGACCCACCCACCAAGTTTGATTACTCCTTGCCTGTTGGACAAGGAGTACTTATTGCTTCCCCCTACGGCTTTAGTGACTGCCTCAAAGGACAGTTACTAATCCCCCACTAGCCCTCGTGAGCACCCCTTCCGTGTACGTGAATGTAGTCCGGGCCTCAAAGGACCTCGACTACTCCTTGTTCTACGGATAATAGTTTCCGCCTCCAAGGACAGAAACTATATCCCTTAATCCCCACTTTTCCGTCCCCCCGATTCTACCGGATTGCTGAGTCCGTAGAGTCGCTGTGGGCGCGGCTTGTTGTTGATGCACGTTGTTCAGTGCCGCTGGGGATGCTGAAGTTGCTGCAGACTCGATCGTCGCTGCCACAGGGTCGCCATGTCGGAATTGGGGCCGGGCTGGTTGGGGGGTGGAGGAGCGTGGGGGGACGGTGGCGAACACGGTCGCCAAAAGCAATAAGACGAAGAAGAAACGAATTTAATGTGTGTTTTATTCTCTCGCTCAAACTTGGGTAATTAAACCTATTTACAATGAATGATCCCCAAATGAATTGATCACTGGGGCGGAAGTTGGAATCCCGGGACAATTGGTGGAGCCCGGGAAAGGGACAATTGAGTGATGTGTGTGAGTGAGTGGAAGGCAAAAGGCCGGGGGCAATTGAAATGTGATTGGACAATTGGGCCCGGACCAAGTTTGGGGCAAATGGTGCATTGATTGTTGGCATGTTTGGATTGGCACGAAATGAATGGGGGAAGTGGGGGAAATTGGTCACAGTGAAATGTGATCAAACTTTTGGCCTCGAAGGACCGCAAGTTTATGAATGCGCCGCAGGGGCAATTGGGCAAATGTGTGTATTGAAGGGGTTTGCCCAAAGGAAGGAAATTGGAAGGGGCCGGGCCTCAAGCAGTGCTGGGAGAACAACGGGGCGGGGCCGAGCAAATGTTGGGGATGGGAGGTGCAGTTGAACTGCTCGACATTGTGGGGACAATGGTTGTACAATTGGAAGAGAAATGATTGGTGGATTGCTTGGGTGAGTGTATTTATGGGGGCCATTGTGGATGGATGGAACAAAGTACGTTGGGGCTGATAAGAGCCCTGCCCACAGAAGAGGAACATTGGAGTGTTCTTTGGTGGCGTGATTGGAGGGGGGGGGGGGGGGGGGGTAGTGGCAAACGATGAGTGACATTTGGAGGGGGGAGGGGGGTAAACATGTGCATGAGTGAGGGGGGGGGTAGTGAACTTGCCCTTCCCTTATCACTTCCCCATCAGTCGATCAAATTTTGATCGACCGGAATCCTCAAATTCCGACACGGTAATACCGAAAAAAATACCGCGGTAATACCGAAAAATACCGCGGTAATACCGAAAATACCGCGGTATTCCAGTCAGAGATATCTTGGTCGGTATTCGGTATCGGTATTTCGGTGAAATACCGATACCGAAAAAAAACCGAAATCCCAAAATTTCTTCGGTCGGTATACCGAATCGGTAATACCGAAAAAAATACCGCGGTAATACCGAAAAATACCGCGGTAATACCGAAAATACCGCGGTATTCCAGTCAGAGATATCTCGGTCGGTATTCGGTATCGGTATTTCGGTGAAATACCGATACCGAAAAAAAACCGAAATCCCAAAATTTCTTCGGTCGGTATACCGAATCGGTAATACCGAAAAATACCGCGGTAATACCGTACCGTGCCGAACACTACTCACCAGGGCATTCTATAATAAAAATAAAAAGAAATTTCACTCAAGGACTCGAACTTAAAACAAAAGTGACATGCGCCAAACAGTTTAACAACTGAGCTATGCGAGATTACGAATAATAATTGAAAAAATTCAAATATATTACCACATTTTTCCGTTCGGTACTTTTTTCGGGACTCAAATTTTGTTCGGTCGGTACCTTCGGTTTTCAAAAAGTTTTGGTCGGTTCTTTTCGGTAAAATACCGAAAAAGTACAGGTACCGAAAAGTATCGGTACTTTTCGAAAAAGTTCGGTCTGTACTATTCGGTAAAGTACTGATGCCTGAGTACCGAAAAAAACCGAAATCTCGGTACTTTCCCGTACCGTCTGATCTCTAGCACGGTAAATTACCGCGGTAAACGGTATTCCTGTAAATGATTTTTTTGGCATAAATCCGATTTGACCAATGTTAGGCCGACCTTCAGTGGTCTTCGTAGGCATTGCCGAAGGGCTAATCTCAATGGCAGTCGTAGGCATAGCCAAAGGGCTAGTTTCAGTCGTCGTCAGTTGGATCCCTGGGGGTAGCAAGTTGGCTTCATAAGTTAATTATCCCCCACCTTCAGCGGTCGGCGTGGGCATCACCGGCGGAGGGTCAACCTCGGTGCTCGTCGGCATCACTGGCGGCAGCATAAAATTTTCATTCGCCAAATCGACATTCTTTCCACCAAAAGCGCATTTGCAAGTTGAATTGAACTGCTTAAACTTCTTTTCAACAGCTGCACAGTCGTTGCTTTCAGAACAATTCCACAAGTTGACGCCCTGTCCATCCGCTAAAATTCACACATTACTCGATTTGTCCCGATTTTTATAAAAAAATATTTTAAATAGTTGAAAAAGTAATATATTAAATTTGCAAATTTTTCAGAACTGATTCTATTACCCATGACTATAAGAAAAATGCATTAAAAGCGAAAATTGTCCAAAAATCCACCCCCAAAGATTGACATTTCCCCCAAAATTGTTTTGATATTTTTCTATAAAATTTTCAATAATATGTAAAAATAATACATTTACGATTGTGAGAGCAAAATTAATAAAGACTGACGAATTTTGAAGGGTTTTACGCAAAAATAATGATACGGTCATCTCAAGTTCGTTGTTCTTAACCGTAACTTTGAAACCAAGTAATTGGCTGTCAAATCCTGGCAATTTATTCTTCGAATCGTTGCATTTTTTTGCTGTCTCATTGCTTGGATAATGGTCCTGTGTAAAACAAAATTTAAATAGAAATTAGCGCTAATGCACCCTCTAAAAATGGCATTATCAGCCGACAAAATTAATTTTGGTCCACTTTTTCCTAATTACTTGTGATGGTTGGCAAAAGCCAACCAAAATTCCCTGGTCCGCCGTTTTGGTGCCGATCGTTTTGGCGCGGTCAGTCATAACTTAGTCATTAGGAATCTCAAATCATACAAAATTTATCATTAAAAAAGCTCTTATTTGTTGAACCTTTAATTAAGCGAAAGCTAACCGATTCGTCTCTTCTCAAAAAAGTTATAGTTTAAACTAGGGTTGTTGGCGGTCGGTTAACCGAACCAAAAACCGGCTTTTTTGGCCTAAAAACCGAAACCGAAAACCGGGGGTCGTAAAACCGGTCAAACCAAAAACCGGGTACCGGTTTATCGGTTTTTTCGGTTTGAAAAATGCACCCCTAATGATGGGATTTTATGGCACTCCGTTAATGAAAAGGCTGGTGTAGTGGTAATTTGTTGGGGAATTGACAATTTCTTAACAAATTCGTTAAATACCAAAAAAATTTCCCGGACTCTTTTCGCTCCTAAAAAGCTTCAAAATGACCGGATTTTTAAATTTTTGGCCGAAAATCTGTTCACAAATTGAGTAAAAATTCAAATTTTTCTCGGCGGCGCCTATCGGCACCGCCGACCCCCATGCCCCAGAAGCTTAGGCCTAAATAGAGCAACTGGCAGGGCCTTAGCCAAAAAAAGTATTCGGGCAAGCAAAAGGAAGTCGTATGGGGTGCATTTTTGGGGGCTTTATTACATTTCTTACGCAATTTTTTTAAAATATTTTTTAAAGTTTTTAGACCGCCGGGAAAATTTTTGGGATTTTTGTTAATAAATTTTAACAACATTTTAGCAAAATTACGCATTTTTTCGGAGTTTCGGAAATTTTTCAAAAAAAGAGTACGTAAGCGTGAGGGATGCACGGCGGAGAAATTTTTTTTACAAAAATTGGCAATCTTTGTTAAGAAAATTGAAGCAAAAACTCAGTGAATTCGTCCAATTTGCCAAAAATCTGTTTTCGGTTAACCGGGCCAAAAACCGGAAACCGGGGGTCGCAAAACCGGCCTAACCAAAAACCGGTAACCCCGGTTTAAAACCGACCGTCAACAACTTTACGCTTTGTCAAACGGCAAGCGACTGGAATTGTACCTTTGTAAATGACTATTGATCTAAGCTGTTGATGGAGCCTTCAGCAAGCTCATGCCGAATAAATAAGCGCCTGCATATTTTTGTTTAAAAACAGAGAATCTGTACTGATGAGGCCGGTCTCTGATTGTTAGTGTAAATTCTGGTGAACGACTATTTTTGCACTTTTCGCGCAACGTCAGGGCACCTTTTATATTATAGCATCTACAGACATATTGCTTTCGAATGATACTAAGATTGTTTGATTGGTCAGATAACCCGTTTCAAACACGTTGACGCCAAACCAATCGGCACCAAACTAGGCCCGACCGCAAAACGCCAACACTTTTAAGTGTTACAATTAATTTTTTTTGCACCTAGGTTTTGACGAAAGAAGCTCAAAAATAGTGTTTGCCCCGAAACATTTTTTGAATTACATTTCGCCATTTAGGGGGTTTTAGGTTTTATGTGTTCCGTTGGCTTTCCCCCCAAAAATGAAGAAGTCCTCTTGATAACAAAATATAATAGAACGTACCCAGAGATTACTGAAACGATAAAAACCACTGCCACGACCTCTGCGAGCCAAATAATCTGCATCTCTTACACCGACATAGCAGACATATAGGCTTAAACAGGAAAAATGTCGATTGTTTCTGTTTTAAATTCACCCATTTTTGCACGTTTTGCCCTTCCTGACACAGATCTTGATGGTCGGTCATTCGCTCTTCGTTCCCAACTTTCTTAAGAGGAATGGCCTAAACATCTCAATTGTTGTGCTTTTGACGGCATTTGCGTTGATGACACTAACAAAGTCAAAATTTAATTGGTGTAAAACGGCATTTAATTTATTGACTTACACTCTTCCATTCGGGTTGATCACAAGCGGAGTCTTAATGGCAGTTCTTGCGTCCAACTCCTCGCCCGTCTTATAATCCAAAAATTTTTCCACTAAATATTATTGTTTTCACATAATTCAGTTTAAAAACATAAAAACAAAACACCTCGGGCGCAGTTTGGGGAACTTCCCAAAAAGAAAAAGAAAATTGAAGCCAGCGGCGGAACAACGTTTTTTGTATTAACCATTATTGGAAAAACGCTGAAAATAAATTGCTTAAAAAAAAATAATAATAAAAGCCAAATTTTCAAAGTGAAAATGATTGCCCGTCCCATCGGATAATGACACCCACAGATCCAATCACTTCACTCCCATTTCAGAAAATGTGGGCGAGGATGATTATAATTTTTTATAGTTATGCATAAAATAATGTAAATCAATGTGACGTACGGTGGTTAAATAAAATTTGGAATAATTAAAACAAAACAAAAAATGCAAAAAAAAATATAACGATAGTAAAATTAAAAGTTTATGCTAGGTTTTAAGTAAAATGAAAATATCGACCTTTTTCGATGTACGGCTACTATAAAAATGTGATCGAAAATGTGCACATTTTTTCAGTATTTTTCCAAAAAAGGCACCTAAATAATTGTAACCGGAATTTTCATTCACATACTATAATTTGTTATTATGAAACAAATTCCAAAAAATTGCTCTAAAAATAAATTGGATATTGCAAAAAAAGACATTAAACTAATTGAAAATCCGAATTTTCAATCATCATATATACAATTTTCGCCCTGAGTTAATAAATAAAAAAGAAAAATGGGGCTCGGATTGCTTCATCGGACAAGAAATCGACTTTTGAATCGGTTGTTCCGGGACGTATTTGGGCAGTTCTGGTTGTCCTCCATGCTCCGGATCGGCCCAAATTGGGACTTTCCCGACGCGCTATTATAACCCCGGCGCATCCCTCCGCTCACAGACCGAATTGGTCTCTGTTCCTCCTCGGGAAGATGAATTTGATATTGAAGTTGAAGTTGAATTTGATATTGAATTTAAAGTTGAATTTGATATTGAATTTAAAGTTGAATTTGATATTGAAGTTGAATTTGATATGCCCGCGCCCTTCCCAACACAGTCGCGCTCAGCCTTGGCAAACAGTCCATCCAAATTCACTGACCCTTCCGAGCCCACATTTGGGAATAAATGCAGCTATTTATATATGATAGACGCATTTGTTTCATCAATTTGTTGATGGGTTGCAAAAGGTGTGAGGGGATGCATTATTTGATGCACTATTTCTATTTTTTCGTACTTTTCTTCACAAATTCCAATTTTCTATGACTTCTCTAACTCAACATTTTGTAACAATCATTTTGAATATATTTGGTAAGATGAAAGTTATTTGTTCTCTCCTGGAACAGATGCAAAAAAAGGGTTCGTGTGACGCTCGAGCCCTAAACTTTACCGAGACTTGACCCCAAATCCCCCCAAAAATCCAAGACTTTTCGAGAATCGATACGAAAGACTTTCGAGCATCATTGTTATAAAGGTGACGAAATGACCATTTTTAGGGCATTTGTCATCAGATTTTTAGTTTAAAATTATCAATTTCTCGTTTAAAAAATAGTTCACCTCCATTACACAACAGGGTTGCGTCAAAGGAGAAATTCAATAAATTAAGAGAATTTTGATCATTTAAAACTAAAAATTGAATAAATAGAATATTTTAAAGTATGCCATAATTTCAATAATTAAATTTTAATCAGCCCTTTTGATGAATTCTGAGAATTTTTTGGGCCATATGAGTGAAATTTTTCTACACATCTAGTCATTGTTTTCAAGTGTTCGTTATTCATCAAATCGGATATTCTTTAAGCTTCTATTTCTTTGACTGAAATCGTTTGTCATCATTTGTTTCTTTGAGGAGAAGCGAAAAGATTGCGTTTAATCATTCCCTAAAATGCATATTTAAGGCTCATTGCACAAAGCGAATTTTATTTAAAGATATTTTAAAACATTTTACAGTAATCCCAATCAATCAATCCATTCTGGCCGTACAAAATGGCTGCTCTTATTGTGCTTGCGATTCTGATCGGCGTAACAAACATTTCAAATATTTAAGCCCGTTTTTTTTGTTTCAAATATTTACTTTTTTGTTTTGTGCTTTTCCTCGTGTTGGACATTGTTTAACAAAATGCTGTAAAAATTTGATCATTAAGCAAGATAGCTTCTTTTATTTGTATTAATAAGAATCATTTTTAACCTAAAAATATTTAAATATTTTTAGAAATTAAAGGAAAAGAATACAATAATTTTATTAAATTTAGAAACCAACAACCCTGATGGAATTGATTTTGTTCTGGTCCATTTGGGCATACAATAAATAATACAGTATACCCAAAAGGAACCTTCTGACAGTTTTGTCGAATTATTTATAAAAGTTCATTATTCTTCAACTTCTCAGAATTGGTTTCATTTGCTTGTTAGAAACAAAATTGGTCGTTAATTAAATAAAACCAAAAAATTACATTACCATAAAAAAGGCAATTGCCGCATTGAGCAACCAACAATTTTATAAAATTGCCAATTGGAAATTATATTAAATTCACTTGTCTGCCCCAAAATATGAAATTGATTTCAAATTAATTATCTGTGAATGCATTGAAAATGAATTATACAATGTCATCAAATTCAACATTTAGTGAGGTCAGTTTAATTATGATTTAAATCCTTTATTATATATTCTTAGTTTATTTAAGGTCTATTTCGAATTAGCAAATGCTCGCCCCTGCTGGACTTTGATTATTTTTGCTTCAATTTACACAATTTTGGCAATTGTTGGCATTTTTTGGAATTTCTCAGTTATTTACGTTACAATTCGGACAAAGTTTGTTGGCATTTAAATTAAACAAAGTTTAATTAATTAAAGTCTAAACATTTTAAAGAAATATTTTCAGATCACTGAACAATTCCGCCAACAAATTGTTGGCCATTTATTCGTTTTTTGAAATTGTCCACCAATCTGGCCATTTTTTATTCGCATATTCTGTGATTTCTGGCCAATATTTAATGCCATACAAAACCGTCATTCAAATTCTTACGCCTTCATTATTTGCAGTTTCTTGCACAATTTTTTTACTCTTTTTTACAAGCATTGACCGACTCATTGCTGTGATTTTTCCGCTAAGGTAAAATTAAAAATGTCTTTAAATTTATTTTATTTATTTTTAGACAATCAGAAAATGTTCTTTTTTATGTTATGACATTGCCCTTCATCGGGTTATTCAATGTTTTCTATTTGTATTCTCAAAGTTGCGACTCAGCAGACAAAACACTCATTACTGGCACACTGAATGACATTAGAATGGCTTCTGTATTATTTTAATCTAGTACTTGTAGCGTTTATAACATTTCATTTCTTTTACTACTATCCGTAGGGATCCTAGCTTAGGCCTAAACCACCCTGGCTTGGGGTTTGTTAGGCTCAGGCTCAGGCTTAAGCCTAAGCTTAGCTTAGACCAAGCTTAGGCTTAGCCTAAAAGGTGCAGGAGATCCGGGAAGTTTTGGATGAAGTGGGATTCGGACCGGAAGCGATTTGAAAATAATTTTTGTTACTTTTTTTGTTTGAATGACCAATAATTTATCTTCTAAGATATGAGTATTTTTCAACAGCCAGAAATCTATCTTTTTGAGTGCATTTTTTTTCGAATTTTTGGCCAAAAATGCTAAAATATGCTTTTATTCACGAAACGTTGGCACTAAAAATTGCGTGAAAATGCCATTTTTGAGTTTCTCTCTTCCAATAAGCTTTTCTTTTAACAAATATTTGAAGTTTCAATGCATCAATTCGCCGGAGTTTATTTGGCCAACAATAATAAGTCTAATTTTGCTGTCAACAATTGTTCTCTATGCGGTCGTTGCAATTGCTATTTACTTCAGAAAATGTATTTTTAATTAAATAAATAATATACCGTATTACCTCTTGTAATCCCCTAACCTCTAATAATCCCCCACTCTTTGAGTAGGTTGAAAATAATCCCCCACTCTCTAATAATCACCCACTCTCTAATAATCCCCCAACCTCTGATAATCCCCACTCTTTGAGTAGGTTGAAAAATAATCCCCCACTCCCTAATAATCCCCCACTCCCTAATAATCCCCCACCTCAATTAACAGTCCGAATCCAATTTTATCACCTTTTTCTACTTGGTAACATTTGACGAGATGTAACGGGAAAAATGGATAAACTATGTGTGTGTTCCAAGGATGTACCCAGGTTTTTTTTTTCGAAGGAGGTGCTAAAAGTCGATTTTTAGGGGTTTTTTTTGAAAATTTGAAAAAGTCAATCTTTAGGGGTGCAATGTTGGAGTTTATTGCAGTTTTCTTAAGGAATTTTTTTTGAAAAGTCAACTTTAGGGGTTCATTTTTGAAAAATTGAAAAAGGTCAATCTTTAGGGGTGTCTTCAGTCCCGGGTCTGTAACTCTCCAGGGAATGGTTGCCGCAAAAAATTTTTTTGCTGTTTCTTACATTGCAGACCGAGAGGAGTCGATTAATATATATTTCGTTCGATTTTGAGTCTGAACCGTATGATCGATATTTTCCGAAAATTGGTCCAAATCCCCCCTATGGTTTTTTTCGTGTAGATGATGACATATCGCCAAAAAGGTTGAAAAATAATCCCCCAACCTCTGATCCTCTGATAATCCCCAGTCGCTGAGTAGGTTGAAAAATAATCCCCCATGGGGGATTACAAGAGGTAACCCGGTATGTAATTCCCTGGCATATTCACACTTCTGCCAAAGTAACAAGCCTAAGATATTTTAAATATATTTTTTTTCTATTTTAAAGCACCGCCCAACTCCAACTCGCACCAATTCAACATTCGCATATTTCGCTCATTGTTCTGCATCGTTTCCGTGAATATTGGCGGATATTTTCTGAGTTTCTTTGACGTAATCTTTATTATAATTCCGATGTTTGGAAATGACATAATGTCAATATGGAAATTGAATCAAATCTTTGGCATTCTGTTGAACATCAGTGCCGCCTCCAATGCGCCAATTCTTTACTTTACAAGGTAAAAATAAAAAGCAAATATCAATTATTAAATATCTTTTTTAGCAAAGAATATCGGAAGGCTTTTGACAAAGAATGGCAAACGATCATCAAATTGTTCAAAAGAAATCCTGTGCAACCTCATTAAGACCCCAAATCTCTCTATGTATAATTAATTCACTCATCGATTTGTTTTTTTCTTCTTCCCCTATAAATTCCTGTAATTCAAGTAAAGAATAGGCAAAATGTTAGCCCTGGGTGGGACTCGAACCCACGTCCTCCACCCAATCCGTGGG
Organism: Globodera rostochiensis; assembly: GCA_018350325.1. Taxonomy (NCBI): domain Eukaryota; kingdom Metazoa; phylum Nematoda; class Chromadorea; order Rhabditida; family Heteroderidae; genus Globodera; species Globodera rostochiensis. Next base: position 964,784 of record JAEVLN010000006.1, read on the forward strand.
CAGCTCTTCCAACTGAGCTACCGGGGCGTCCCATTCGCCTTCTTCTTTATGGATGATCTTTTGCCCCCGCCATAGGCGTTTTAACCGTTCGCTTCCAACCAGCGGAACACTCAAATCCTTACAGCTCCATCCTCAACGGGACCGGTCCCTCGGTCCATCGATCGATCTCACATCGATCGCTTCGCTGGCGACGGTTGGGCAACCATCCGGTGCTACCAGTAAAGAATAGGCAAAATGTTAGCCCCGGGTGGGACTCGAACCCACGTCCCTTTTGCCCCCGCATAGGCGTTTTAACCGTCTCGTCCAACCAGCGGAATTCTCTCTCATCCTTACATTCAATTTTTTCCCAAAATCGTTTAAGTACATAAGAAATAGAAAATAGTGCCTATCAACGTGCAAAAAAAACGTCCAGGTGAAAAAGCCGGAAACTCATCGTCTAGTCGGATGATGCCACCGCCGACCGTCGGAGTAGTAGAAATTGAATGAAGAAATGATCAATTTAATAAACTAAAATTTAAAAATGCTTTCTTTTTCAATTTAGCGTTAAAAAAATAACCCCTTTTTTTTGCATTTGAATGTGCGGTACAGCTTAACGAATTAGAAACAAAGCAACAATAAAAATAACGCATTTAAGAATTATTATTGTTTTACCGGGTAGATTGGAGTTGCTTAAGGCCTCCGACCCTTTGGAGCGGAAATGTCGGAGCTCGAGAGCAAAAATCCCCAACAAAAAATGTCGGGGTCGAGAACACTAATTTGCTTACCTACTTTATATTTTTAAGCTTTCTAAATAGATTAAGAAAACTCGCGGCATTCACGCGAGTTGTTGTTGTACTTACGATATTTCTACTTTAAGCTTCCATTTCTTTGTAAGGAAATAAAATCGTTTTGTCATCATTTTATCTTGAGGAAAAGCGGAAAGATTGTGTGCTTGCGCTTAATCATTCCCTAAAATGTTTATTAGGCTCATTACACAAAGCGGTTTTTGTAAATTATTTAAATTTTAAAACATTTTTTTAATAGTAAAACCATCGATCAATTCTGACCGTACTAAGAATCATTTTTAACCTGAAAGTATTTAAATATTTTTGGAAATTAAACGAGAAGGATACAATAACTTTATTAAATTTAGAAATCGACAACCCTGACTTTAATTTTTATCTCATAATTGTTATGTTATTTATATTATAAAATTGTACGCTTTTATTGTAACAAAAATTTTATGACAATCAATCCAATTCAATTGCGTAAAGAATTTTGTTTATGCGATCGATGTTTATTTAATGATCAGCAGCTACCGGTTATTTGTTTTATTTTTACTGTTTAATCAAATAAACGACAGTTTGTTAATAATAATAATTACACAAAACTAATAATTTAATAAAAATTTATTATTTTGTGTGAATTCTGACATGAATCATCATTATCATCATTACATTGCAATTTTTATGCTCTTCTGTTTGGTCGTTCAATCGCAATTTTCTTCTATAAATGGACTGCCAATTTTACAGCGGTAAATTTATACATTTAAAAACAAATTAGAATAAAAGTTTTTTTATTTAAATTAGACGAATTAACCGCATCCGGGTAGCCCCTTTTGGCTAAAACCCGGATTGTCCGGGTCGGGCGGGATCCAGTCCGGCTGAGTCTCAATTTTAGAATCCGGTTCCCGTATCCTTATACCCGCATTTGCTTTTTAAGGCTTTTGATTGAATTTTCTTAACAAATTAATGTTCATTTGTCACTTTACCGACGGTGCCTATCGGCACTGCCGGGGACCTCTCTTCACCTAATTTTAATTATTTTTTATGTTTCAACAAAGTCTAAGCAAAAATTTAATTAATAAAATAATTTTATTTTTTCGAAGCGATCGTGTGAAGCGTGGACTAGGTGATTATGCAAGAATCGCGGCTTCCGGAGCTGTCAGTGCTGTGGCATGGCATGCCACAAATAAAGCAATTAACAAAATTGTGGGCTAAAAAATAAAAAGGATAACGATCAGTTGAAGGAAAATGATCAGAAATGCTAATCGAGATGAATCAGCCTCCGGTGGACATTGGACAATATTTTTTCCCAAAGTTTATTTTCATGCTGAATTGTTTATCGTACAAATAAATAAACATGAATGTAACAGAATGTTGCTTTTACGGTCACAACAAAAGTATCAAAAGTTGGCTAAGACTCAAAACGCCACAAAAGATTTCAAAACTCAAAACAATTGCATAAAGCCCTAGAAATTTCGAAACGATTAATTTTGAAATTGCTCTTTTATGAATGTATTTAGAGGGAATTTATTTTATCGCATTTTTCACAAATTTTCGAAAAAAGGCCAAAAATAGGTGCTAAAAAAGTTTTCTACCAAAAATCCGTTTCCCGCTCATTTCTCATCGACAAAAAATAAATAACTCTATGAGACTGGACAAAAGATAGACGACACAAAGGATCAGTGCCGGAATTGCCGATTTCTGATGCCAAAGTGGGCCATAAAAAGCTCCGCAGGCAATTGAAGCCAAAACACCCATCATCAAAAAAGCACATCCATTTTTTTTCAATCTTCGCTCCCGAACTTCATTATATCGTCGCCGGCGGCGCAACAAATCATTCGCATAATGCCCGTCTTTGTGTTGGTCGCCGAAAGCGTTTTTTGCTAAATAAAAAAAATGTGTGCCATTTTATATAATTTTGTTAATTTGAGAGGCAAAGAATGAATTGCTCAAATAATGTTATTTTTTGAAATCAATCTAACTAATTTCGATAAAATTTTTATTGAATTTCAAATTTATTCATAGTTTTTTTTTCTGAAAAAATACTTATTTTTTGTTAGCAGTACAAAAAAGGTTTAATTTTTACAACTTTGAATTTTTTATTTTTTGTAAATTCAATTAATGTTTGGCAGGAAAAAATAAAATATTTTAAAATTTAAAAAAATTAAATTAATACTTGCCTTTAAGGAATGCCATAAACTTGTCGATCCCCATAATGAAATGTTCCATAAGTTTTGCCACTTTCTTTTGGTTTTTGTCATCGAGAATTGGATTTTTGAATATTTTTGGGATGTTTTGAGAAATGATTTGCTTAAAATCGGTTTTATCCATTAAATTTGTCGCCGTCTTTTCAATATTTAGAAATGACGTTTCATCCAAACTTTTTCCATTTTCCAATTGCTGACAAAAATTATTATGCATTTTTTTGAAATTTTCGTCCATTTTAAATTCCGCTTCCATTTTAAGGCAACATAAAACGCCAAAACCATGTTTTTGGAGCCATTTTAGTGCCAATTCCCGACCAAGTACCCCAGAATTTATTCCACTGAATGAGTCCAACAATTCTTGGGCCGACTTTGACACATCTAAAAAAAGTTTTCGAACAATTCAATGTTTATGAATTATTATTTTAAATTTAATTTCCACCTTTTTGGCATTCATTTTCGGCAACACTTTGATCACTCAGGGTCAATAAAATGAAGAATAATAAATATTCAAAACATTTTGATTTGTCAGATTTGAGTGAAAGCATTCTAAACAGAAAATGAAAATGATACAGCAATATAGATAACGCAGTAAAAAACACTTAAAGCTTACTATTTGTTCTTAAATTGGAAAGATTACGAATTTTGAAAATGTATTCAATGAATTCAATGGATTATATAAAAATATCTTTTCAGATTTGGCATAAATTTGACAAAAAAAAAACAAAATGATTACAAATTGTGCTATATTTCATCAATTTTAGCTAAATATATAAAATGGCAAATGTGCGTCGAATTGATTATATTTTTTAAACTGGATTGTTTAGCTATACGTAATAACTAAAACATATTATAGTTTGGCAAATTTGACAAAGCATATTGGCTTTTTTTCGCTGTGTCGCGAATATTGAGGCACTGCAAAAATCTTAAACATTTGAATGTTTATATTGTGAGGCAGGCATAAAATTAGCTAATTTTACTTTGCTAGATTTGTAAAGGTGTACAAAATTGCAATTCTGCTGGTGTTAAAGCTGATGAGGACCAGGTCTGGACGTCATAATGCTGACGATTACGCCGTTTTTGAGGTGTGTCATGACGTATTACGCTTACGCCGTCACTGGCATTTCTATAAAATTGCGCGTGACGCGTGACGGGACTCAGAGACCGGTGACGTCCAGCTCTGCTGATGAGGACGCTTCTCTCCTACCTTACCAGCTCCAACGTTCTTCCCAGCAGGTGGTTGGGGGGGGGGGGGGGTGTTGCGTGGGGGACAGTGTTTGGAGAAATCAATTAGGGCCTGTCCGCAAGCCGTCGTCGCCCAATGCCTCCACGTGGAGCGCGTGGTCCCTGTTCTCACAGCGCCTGCTTCAGTTCCTCCACCTCAAATTTCGCCCTCAAATCAGCTGTTGAAATGCGCGGCCTTTAAGCCAGTGATGTCCCGATTCCCGCAACCGTGAAAATCCGGAACCGCTTCGGAATCGGTTCACGGAAGCGTTAAAATCTGGAACCGCAAAACCGATTCCAAATTATGTAGTTCCAAAATCCAAGACTATATACGGCCCTGGTCTCGGGAAAACAAAAATTTGACTGCTGATTATGATTATAGTAATTAGACTAAGTCAAACATGACGAGAAATACATTAACATTAGTTTTGCCATAAATACATTTTCGGCCGTATTTACAAATTTTTGGAATTTGGAACTGGAACCACTTGGAACCGGTTCCCGAAAACTCGGAACCGATTCCGGAACCGTTCCCGAAACCGCAAAAAAAAAATTTTGAACATGGGGATGATTTGGCATTCTGAAGTGGGCCGCAGCCGGATGACCAATTCCGTCATGAATTCAAATAATTTTCGGTTAACCGCACCCTATCTGCCTATGTGAAATGGGTAAGGAAAATGATCAAAAAAAGTGGCATTTGTCAGGCGATCAATATGGAAGTGACAGTGACATCCGGCCAAAATGTGAATGGTGGTGGGTGGAGGGGGCAAAATGATTAACTATTTTCAGTGGCCGAATGAATGTGTGGCGATGGACGGGATGGGTGGAGGAAGAAAGGGGTGGCGGAGGGCAGGAGCTGTTAACATGCACTGTCTTACCGGATGCGGCTGATGATTGTGTCAAACGTGTGTTTCAATGTGCATATTTATGCGACCATCCCAAGGCGAAGATGAGCAAATGGGGACAGAACACACAGAAAATGAAAATGACAGAAATAAAGTAGGAGTCTTAAGTGGATGGCCGACTCTCCGGCAATCGATCACTTTACTTCTCCTCTGTAATCAATCGATCACTTTACTTCTCCTCTGTAATTGTTGTGCCGGCCTGTTGTCCCCGCGTAAAGACTCAGCCCGTGAGAAGGGAGTCGTGATGGGGATGGCAGAAGTTCCCGGTTCCGGTGCCGGTTCCGGAACCGCAAAAAACACGGATTTACCAATTCGGAACTGCAAAAATCCCCGGAACCGGTTTGGAACCGGAACCGCGAAACCGTAAGGAAAAATGGAACAGGGAAAACACTGGATAGAAGACTAGCCTAGATCCCGCTTAATCCAGCCCCTTATGAACCCCTAGAGTAAAAAGCCTTCCCACTCGGTCCACCCCCTCTCCGGGGTCTTAGTCCCGGACTTACAATTATAACCCATTTTGTCAATTTCAATTTTGTCGGTGCCAAACCGGCCGGCACTAAACTGTCGCCCGACCGTGTATAACAAGGGTGCCGAAAGTACTATTTTTATAGGGCATTTGTTCACAAAACAAAAAAGGTAAATGTTAATACAAAACAAGAGAACGGAAATGAAACATAATAAGCATATTCAGTTTTTATTGCATTTTCTTAGAATTTTCGCAAACCCGAATTGTTAAAAACCCAAAATGATTAGAAACTCGAAGATTTGTTATTCACAATAATATCACAAATAAAATTCTAGACAACGAAAAATTCGAAACAATTAAAAAAATGCCGATCTTTAAGAGTGCATTTTTATCTTTCGGAGGAATTTTTTATCGCATTTTTTTAATTACCAGAAAAGGCCAAAAAAAGTTACCTACATTTAAAAATCCGCTTCCCGCTCATTTCTCATCTACAAAAAACATACAATTCTATGAGAGTAGACAAAAAAGAGACGGCACAAAGTATCAGTGCCGGAATTGCCCATTTGTGATGGAAAAGTCTGCCATAAAATACACCGACGCCAATTGCAACCAAAAGACGCAAAATGAGAAACGCACAAACTCGGGATTCTCTCAATCTTTTCGCTTCTTCTTTTTTCCTTCTCGCTTCAATTTCACTTTCGATATCCATACGATAACGTCGCCGGCGGCGCAACAAATCATTCGCATAATGCCCGTCTTTGTGTTGGTCGCCGAAAGCGTTTTTTGCTAAATAAAAAAAATGTGTGCCATTTTATATAATTTTGTTATTTTGAGAGGCAAAGAATGAATTGCTCAAATAATGTTATTTTTTGAAATCAATCTAACTAATTTCGATAAAATTTTTATTGAATTTCAAATTTATTCATAGTTTTTTTTCTGAAAAATACTTATTTTTTGTTAGCAGTACAAAAAATTTTTAATTTTTACAACTTTGAATTTTTTATTTTTTGTAAATTCAATTAATGTTTGGCAGGAAAAAATAAAATATTTTAAAATTTAAAAAAATTAAATTAATACTTGCCTTTAAGGAATGCCATAAACTTGTCGATCCCCATAATGAAATGTTCCATAAGTTTTGCCACTTTCTTTTGGTTTTTGTCATCGAGAATTGGATTTTTGAATATTTTTGGGATGTTTTGAGAAATGATTTGCTTAAAATCGGTTTTATCCATTAAATTTGTCGCCGTCTTTTCAATATTTAGAAATGACGTTTCATCCAAACTTTTTCCATTTTCCAATTGCTGACAAAAATTATTATGCATTTTTTTGAAATTTTCGTCCATTTTAAATTCCGCTTCCATTTTAAGGCAACATAAAACGCCAAAACCATGTTTTTGGAGCCATTTTAGTGCCAATTCCCGACCAAGTACCCCAGAATTTATTCCACTGAATGAGTCCAACAATTCTTGGGCCGACTTTGACACATCTAAAAAAAGTTTTTGAACAATTCAATGTTTATGAATTATTATTTTAAATTTAATTTCCACCTTTTTGGCATTCATTTTCGGCAACACTTTGATCACTCAGGGTCAATAAAATGAAGAATAATAAATATTCAAAACATTTTGATTTGTCAGATTTGAGTGAAAGCATTCTAAATAGAAAATGGAGAATATTGGCAGCTCAGGAACACTCAAAAACAGCACTTTGAATGCTGTTTTAGTGTTTTTGGTTGCCCATATTTTTAAATTTACCCAGGAAATAAAATAATGTGCGTGAGTTTTTGTTTTTATAGTAAAAAAATGAAAATTTTCAATGACTTCAACCGGATATTTTGCTCCATTAAAAATTTGACTGATGAGAATATTGACTTTTTTTATGGATGGAATTGTTGGCAATTATTTGTGAGGCATAAGATAAGAAGGCAAATTGAATGTTTTCAATTTTTGTATTGGTGGGAGCATTGGCATAGTCAGGAAAAATTTTCGGGGGGGGGGGGGGAACTCGATTCTTAGGGTTGTATTTTTTCTTTTTATTGCATTTTTGTTAAGCAATTTCCAAAAAATGTTTTGATTTTAGGGGGGTGCATTTTCCGTTTTTACTCCATTTTTGGTTAAGGATTTTGATTTTTGATGACAATTTGTTAAGAAAATTGACCAAAAAACCTTTAAAATGTTTGTTTTGTTATTTTATATTTTATTACTCATTTTTAATTGCCAACACGGATAAGCTGCGTGCCGTTTACGAAAAGTTGTCAGATTGTCAAATAAAAATTGATTTAAACGAAAGTTTGGTGGTCCTACTGCAAATGATCTAAATGGTGCGCAAACACAAAATGTTCAAAATGGTGCAAATATTCAAATAAATATTGGAAATGCACAAAAAGTTAATTTGGTTTAACATTTTCGTACATCCGATTAGCAACAAATTTGTGCCGGCGGACGGAATTGACGACGCCGATCCTTCGGATGATTATGCTGCTAATGATCAGCAGCCGTACAGCCAAAATGATGAAATTGAAATGGACGACGACGGCTACAGACACAGCAGATCGATTTGTGTAGAACTGTACAAGCCAAAAATGGCAAAACGGCACATCATTAAGCTGGGCAATGTGGACCCGCAACCGCTGTTCTGGAAAAGAGCGTTTAAATATTTTTTTTTTGGGGGCAAAATAAAGGTGGTGTGGTACCAGGGCTTGTATCTTGTCGTAATCGTAAGTATCGTATTTTAGAGCCATATAGTATCGTATAATTTGCTAAAATCACGCGTATTGTAATTTTGACCTGTCTTGGGCCCTAGATTGGGAGGGGGGTCGGCGGTTCCGATAGGCGCCGCCGGAGAAAATTTAAAATTTTTTACTAATTTGTTTAAGAAAATTTGTTCAAAAATTATGCAAAGCAAAAAGGCCCTCTTCAAAATGTTCTCGGCAGCGCCTGCATCGCAGAATTTCTGACCCAAAAATGATTGGAAACCGGAATTTCTGACCCAAAAATGTCCGGAATAAATGTTAGAGGAGGGGTATAAAACCGGAGAGCTTACTCCAAGCAAACCGGGTTGGAAAAACCAGTTTCGGGAATTCTTTACATAATTTTTGAACAGCTTTAAAGAAACTTGTACGGAGCCATATCAAAAAGCGACACTAATATGACGACTTAGTACAGGAATAAATGTTTTTTTAAAATTAAATGTTCATTTTCCAAAGTATCAGCTATCAATATCGATATATCACAATCGTTTTTTTCAATACACAATATCGTCGCTTGAATTGCAAATTTATTAAGGTTTGATAATTAGTAAAAATGATACCTATATATTATTAGGGCCCGGATTTATATGCATTTGCACATTTTTAGTCCAATTAAGTTCGATGAAATTAGCTCAAAAAAGGTGTCGTTACGTTGGTCTTTTTCATTTTTGACCATTTGAAAATGCATATTTTGTCACTTTTTTGACTAAAAATAATTATGAAAAAAATGCGATAAAGAAACAATTGCATCTTTAGAGGATTCGCAGCATATTTTGGCATTTAAATTAGGGTTCCTCCCCGACCCCTCGAGGGCGGAAAAGTCGGGGTCGGGGTTGGCCGGGGTTGGCAATGTCGGGGTCGGGGACGATCAAAATTTTCGGGGTCGGGGTTCGAGGTTGAAGAAAATTTTGTTCATAAAATTTTTTCATAAAAATTCAGCATTTTTTCATAAAAATTTCAGCAATGATTTCACGGCAAGCATAAAATATAATTTTATTTTTAAATCCGTTCATCATCTTTAAAAATCTCGAAAGTGAAGGGAATTTTGTAATTTCTGAAAACAAAAAATTTATGGAGTTCTCATCATGTTTGAATTGGCCCAACAACTCAGAATAACAGAAAAAATTTGAGCGGAGGGGGGATTGGCCTGAGAATTTTAGAAATTTTGTTGGAATTAAAAAGTTAAAAAATGGTGATATTTTTAGAAGCTTTTTAGGAATGGGAGGAATCGGCGGTGCCGATAGGCGCCGCCGGAAATTTTTTGAAGATTTTAACAATGTTTGTTAAGAAAATTGCTTCAAAATTAACGAAATTCGGCTAACACTTCTTAAATTTTGGAAGTTTTTAGTGACAAGTAAAAATTCACCTACGCATCGGGATCTGAACCCCAACTTGACCCATCACGCAGACTCAACCACTCACCAACTACACCACCTATACACACTTTAATCACATTTTCAAAAGTACTTATTGCTCCCCAAAAAAGTCAATCTTTAGGGGTGTTGGTTCACCCCCGAGCCCGGACCCAAAAAAAGGTCGGGGACGGGGTCGGGGTCGGGGAGGCCGGGGTTGACCATGTCGGGGTCGGGGACGATCCCTTTTTTGGGCTCGGGGTCGGGGTTCGGGGGGTCGGGGTCGGGGAGGAACCCTAATTTAAATGCATATTTGACTAAGCTTAGAATAATTTTTAAGTTAATTTTAAAATAAAAAATCCTTTAGGAACAATTGAAGGGCCAATAGAAATTTCTGACGACCCTATTTCATGTGCAATATGTTTAAAGTCAATAAAGAATGAACAAAAAATTGTAAAATTACACGAAGAAAACGGCAAAAATTCAATGGCATAATTTAATGTTATTAGAACATATTAATTAGTTTATTTAAACAAACCTTTTTAGCACATATTTCACAATGTTTGCATCAAAAAATGGTATGGCCGGAGGAAAATTAAAATTTGATTAAAACATATTTTTTAGGTTTGATCATCTTGGCAAAGTTCGATTTCCGTTGTGTCAATGCAAACTCTAAACTAACCTTGGTAATTTAAAGAGGGCGGCTGGCATTTTTTGGCACTAAAAACACGAAATAGGCGCCTAAAATATGCACCAAACCCCCCCCCCCCCCCCCCCAAAATAGGCACTAAAATTAGCAGAAAAAAATGCCAAAATGGGCAAATTTTTTTGTATTTTTTGCAGAAAAATAACTTTTGTTTTTATCTATCCGAGAGTTAATTTATAGGCAGGCACCATCAAAATTGAAAAATTTGAAGTTTTTTTTTCAAAAGCTTATACGCAAAAACAAGCATTTGCCTGAAAATGTCAGCTCTAGTAATAGTTGGACTCAGATTTATATGCTCTAACATTTATTTTTTTGAATTTGTTTGAGGAATTAGGTAATTGATTTTAGATAATTTTACAAACGAAATCAAAAAGTTGTTTTTAGATTAGGAAAATTTTAAATAATCAATTTTGATAGACTCAGCAATCCTCACAATTTCATTTTACTCACATCCCGTTTTTTTAAATGAAGGCGGTTGATTTTTACATAATATTCGACGCCTCATCATCGCAAATGCATTCAAATCTGTACATGGACCCTGTCGCAGCATTGTTTTGCATTGCCACCGAACACAACGCCACAAATGATGACAATGACGACGACGGCACTTTCAAACGGGCACAAGCAAACATGCGATTAATAAAATCTTGGCATTTTTGAACAGCAAAGCTGAAGATATTATGCAAAATTTATTGCATGAAATGGCTTTTCCAAATGTTGGCCAAGTTGCTGACGAACGACCATTTTTTAAAATTGGCGTCGAAACCTTTAGCGAAAACGCAAAGATTGAAAACATCCGAAAAGTGCTCGAAACGATTGTCAATAATCGACAAAATAATGCACAAGAAAATATAGAGAAGGCTGAGCGCGCGTTAAGCATAATCAATGCCTTTAAAACTGATCAAATTTGGTGCGCTAATTACGTGATGAAAAATATTCAAATCATTAGCGAAGAAATTTATGAATTAGAAATTAATGGCTGTTTTGAGAGATTTAATCGAATATGTAATTAAACTTATTCTTTTTTTTAACTAAAGTTAAGCGAAATTCCCGAGATCGGACCAAAATCCCGGCTTTTTTACAGCGGCCGGGAAAGTGCCGGATTTGCGCCCTATAAATTATTCATTTTGGAATATTTGTAATCTCGGGACCCGGGTTTTCCAAAAATCCCGGGGTTTTCAATTTATTGTCACTAAAAGCGTTGAAACACGCAAAGGCGGGGGGACCTAGCAGTTTTGAACCCACAAATTTTTGCTCTGTATTTGAAATTTAGTTGGCCCTGCTGAATGGTGTTCTATCGCGATGCTTTAACTTCGTTATATATGGAAATATTTAATTTTGCAATTTTTAATAAATAATGAAAATATTTGCAAAAATAAACAGGTTTTGCTACATTTCTTGTCACATCTCTACACCTACCTATGAATATTTTTGTTGTTGGCTAATCGTCGTTGATCATTGTTGGCACGTAATCCGTCGGCATTTTCTGGCTAAAATTTATAAATTCAAAATCAAAATAAAATCCCAATATTTTTTGGCTTTATTCTTGGTTATTCCGCTCCTTTTTTTGTATTTTTGTATAAATAATTAAAAAGTAAACGCACGCGCACTGTTCCGGCGTCGTGAGCCGCCCGCACTTTTTGCACGCTTTGGCACAGTTTTGTGCCATCCAATGCGGATTGCGCTCACATTCATTCATCGACGACGGCTTGCTACCACCACCATGCAGCAGCGTGTTGTGATCATCGTCGTCGTTTTCATGGTAGTGAGCCCAACGTTTGCATTCAGAATAAAGGTTTTTGCAGCCTGAAAGAATCAATTATAAATAGTCACTTAAACGTACTCACTTAGAATATTTAAATTCAAAAAATAATCCCCAAAATTATTCAAATTTAATTATTCATTTAATAATAAGATTTTAAGCGGTAACGGCATCGGTGCCAATATTACGCGTAAACAAATTTATTAAAAATTTGAAACAACAAGTTAAGTGCCTTCATTGTCCGGAATCCGGAAATTGATACTCCATGAAATACAAAATTTATTAAATTTCATGTGTTCGTGTTAATAGAAAAAAATCAATTAAGAGAACATGCTAGACAGATTCAAGCTGATTCCGCATCGTCAAAAAGTTGCAATTAAAAATTAGACAGAGAATGCAAGTAGAGGCTCTGATCAAAACTAGAGTAGGTCACCGGGATTTTTGGGAAAACCCGGGACCGGGATTGAGAAAATTAAAAAACCGGGATTTTAGGAGTGGGAAAATTCAGTCCCAAAATTGGATAATTCAGTCCCAGTCCCGGTCCCGACCTACTCTAATCAAAACTGACCCGGTGTTCCCTGTTTTGCATGAGGCCGGCACCCATTGAAACGGCACGTGCCCGGGCACCACGTGTTCATTGTGCGTGGCGCTGACTTGCAGCCGCCCTTTGCGGCCCAGTGCATGCAACATTCGTGATTGTCATGGCAAACTCTATTCTTTGGTGGCGGAGGCTGTGTGAAAGGTGTTTTAATCACAAATAAAGCGCCACATAAAATGTTTATATGTGATTGACGGAGTAATTCTAAAACTCATATCAAACAAAAGGACGGATCCTATCAGTTTAAGCCAATTTATGGGCCTTCACATTTTCCCAAAACGTGACTCAGGTCTCGAACCGAGCAAAGTCTCGGGGGTTTTTTGGTGGGTTTTGGACTTGAGTCTCGGGGTCAAGCCTCAGTTCGGGTCTCGGTAAATTTCAGATCTCGAACATCATTACAAATATCACAAAAATTAAAACAAAATCTTACGGTTGGTGACGGGGTGGTTGAGCCCCAATGTTTGCTTTTTGTTTTCTTCTTTTTCGGAGGCCGCGTTGTGCAGTCGTCCTATTTGAAAAATGACATTATTTCCGGAGCCATCGGTTTATTTATCTGCATAAATCGCTTAACATCTTTCAGGTCCGACTAGAGTACGGCGGAAACGGGATTCCCGCGGAAAAAGTACTGGATGCCAAGCGGGATTTTTGCGGGAATGGGTAAAACACGGAATTCCCGTTCAGGATTCCCGTCCCGCAACATTTTGAAATCCCGTTCACGGAATTTTTTGTTTTACCCGAGCTCTAGTTTCAAGGGCGTACGACCGAATCCAGTTCGGTCCGAATACAGACTGGGGCAATAACCGACTTTAAACTTAACCGATTCAGACTTTCAAAACATTCTTGAGACTTGTCCGATCGCAAAGCTTTACCTTATCGATAGCTTTGCCTCAACAGGAGCTTCGAATGATTTTTATAAAGTCTGAATCGGTTAAGGGTTAAGTTTAACGCAAGTTATTGCCCCGTTTTTGTATTCGAACCGGTCTGGATTCGGTTTCGACTGGTCAACAAACGCTCACACTGTTTTTGCCTTCACATCCGTCCGCTTTTTCTTCTGACGACGACGACGACTCGTCGGATGAGCTGTCGCTGACGGCCGATCGAACGCTCTAAGGAAAAGAAAGAAATTCTTTAAAAACATAATGCCAAGAATTTAAAGAGGGACACTATTTTTAAATACCCGTTTTATGGTCTCCGTTCCATTGCATTCTTTGCATACGCAACAACAGCTTAGATTTGGTGCTGAAATGTTCAATTATAAAAAAAGTCTAAAGAAGCAATTTATAATAGTTAAAAACTTTAAAAACCCATCTTTAATTAAAATTATTGGCTTTGGCTCATAAAATGCGTACATATAAATAGGGCGTTTGGCTTTTAGAGTCAGGACCATTAACCAAAATAAATTTAAAATTTTGTAGTTTTTTTTGAAAATTTCTAGAAAAATGTATACGAGTGAGTAAAGAAGTTTCACTTAATGTTGAGGCCATCATAGAAACGGTCGTGAAGGATGTCGTCATTGAGCTTGTTTCTGTTGATGGCACTGCGGCGGTAGTTTCGCTGGACGGCGGTGATGGGGTTATGCCAAAAGTTGATGAAGCTGTTAGCGCAGGAGAATTTGTGCTTGTTGAAGTTGTTTCAGTCTGATCAGTTTGCGCTGGAGGATTTGTGCTTGTTGAAGTTGTTTCAGTCTGATCAGTTTGCGCTGGAGGATTTGTGCTTGTTGTAGTTGTTTCAGTCTGATCAGTTTGCGCTGGAGGATTTGTGCTTGTTGAAGTTGTTTCAGTCTGATCAGTTTGCGCTGGAGGATTTGTGCTTGTTGAAGTTGTTTCAGTCTGATCAGTTTGCGCTGGAGGATTTGTGCTTGTTGAAGTTGTTTCAGTCTGATCAGTTAGAGCAGGAGGATTTGTGCTTGTTGAAGTTGTTTCAGTCTGATCAGTTTGCGCTGGAGGATTTGTGCTTGTTGAAGTTGTTTCAGTCTGATCAGTTAGCGCAGGAGGATTTGTGCTTGTTGAAGTTGTTTCAGTCTGATCAGTTTGCGCTGGAGGATTTGTGCTTGTTGAAGTTGTTTCAGTCTGATCAGTTAGCGCAGGAGGATTTGTGCTTGTTGAAGTTGTTTCAGTCTGATCAGTTTGCGCTGGAGGATTTGTGCTTGTTGAAGTTGTTTCAGTCTGATCAGTTTGCGCTGGAGGATTTGTGCTTGTTGAAGTTGTTTCAGTCTGATCAGTTAGCGCAGGAGGATTTGTGCTTGTTGAAGTTGTTTCAGTCTGATCAGTTTGCGCAGGAGGATTTGTGCTTGTTGAAGTTGTTTCAGTCTGATCAGTTTGCGCTGGAGGATTTGTGCTTGTTGAAGTTGTTTCAGTCTGATCAGTTAGCGCAGGAGGATTTGTGCTTGTTGAAGTTGTTTTAGTCTGATCAGTTAGCGCAGGAGGATTTGTGCTTGTTGAAGTTGTTTCAGTCTGATCAGTTTGCGCTGGAGAATTTGTGCTTGTTGAAGTTGTTTCAGTATGATCAGTTTGCGCAGGAGGATTTGTGCTTGTTGAAGTTGTTTCAGTCTGATCAGTTTGCGCTGGAGGATTTGTGCTTGTTGAAGTTGTTTCAGTCTGATCAGTTAGCGCAGGAGGATTTGTGCTTGTTGAAGTTGTTTCAGTCTGATCAGTTAGCGCAGGAGGATTTGTGCTTGTTGAAGTTGTTTCAGTCTGATCAGTTTGCGCTGGAGAATTTGTGCTTGTTGAAGTTGTTTCAGTCTGATCAGTTTGCGCTGGAGTATTTGTGCTTGTTGAAGTTGTTTCAGTCTGATCAGTTTGCGCAGGAGGATTTGTGCTTGTTAAAGTTGTTTCAGTCTGATCAGTTAGAGCTGGAGGATTTGTGCTTGTTGAAGTTGTTTCAGTCTGATCAGTTTGCGCAGGAGGATTTGTGCTTGTTGAAGTTGTTTCAGTCTGATCAGTTTGCGCTGGAGGATTTGTGCTTGTTGAAGTTGTTTCAGTCTGATCAGTTAGCGCAGGAGGATTTGTGCTTGTTGAAGTTGTTTCAGTCTGATCAGTTTGCGCAGGAGGATTTGTGCTTGTTGAAGTTGTTTCAGTCTGATCAGTTAGAGCAGGAGGATTTGTGCTTGTTGAAGTTGTTTCAGTCTGATCAGTTTGCGCTGGAGGATTTGTGCTTGTTGAAGTTGTTTCAGTCTGATCAGTTTGCGCAGGAGGATTTGTGCTTGTTGAAGTTGTTTCAGTCTGATCAGTTAGCGCAGGAGGATTTGTGCTTGTTGAAGTTGTTTCAGTCTGATCAGTTTGCGCAGGAGGATTTGTGCTTGTTGAAGTTGTTTCAGTCTGATCAGTTAGAGCTGGAGGATTTGTGCTTGTTGAAGTTGTTTCAGTCTGATCAGTTAGCGCAGGAGGATTTGTGCTTGTTGAAGTTGTTTCAGTCTGATCAGTTTGCGCAGGAGGATTTGTGCTTGTTGAAGTTGTTTCAGTCTGATCAGTTAGAGCAGGAGGATTTGTGCTTGTTGAAGTTGTTTCAGTCTGATCAGTTTGCGCTGGAGGATTTGTGCTTGTTGAAGTTGTTTCAGTCTGATCAGTTAGAGCAGGAGGATTTGTGCTTGTTGAAGTTGTTTCAGTCTGATCAGTTTGCGCTGGAGGATTTGTGCTTGTTGAAGTTGTTTCAGTCTGATCAGTTTGCGCAGGAGGATTTGTGCTTGTTGAAGTTGTTTCAGTCTGATCAGTTTGCGCTGGAGGATTTGTGCTTGTTGAAGTTGTTTCAGTCTGATCAGTTAGAGCTGGAGGATTTGTGCTTGTTGAAGTTGTTTCAGTCTGATCAGTTAGCGCAGGAGGATTTGTGCTTGTTGAAGTTGTTTCAGTCTGATCAGTTTGCGTTGGAGGATTTGTGCTTGTTGAAGTTGTTTCAGTCTGATCAGTTAGAGCTGGAGGATTTGTGCTTGTTGAAGTTGTTTCAGTCTGATCAGTTTGCGCAGGAGGATTTGTGCTTGTTGAAGTTGTTTCAGTCTGATCAGTTTGCGCTGGAGGATTTGTGCTTGTTGAAGTTGTTTCAGTCTGATCAGTTAGCGCAGGAGGATTTGTGCTTGTTGAAGTTGTTTCAGTCTGATCAGTTAGAGCAGGAGGATTTGTGCTTGTTGAAGTTGTTTCAGTCTGATCAGTTTGCGCTGGAGGATTTGTGCTTGTTGAAGTTGTTTCAGTCTGATCAGTTTGCGCTGGAGGATTTGTGCTTGTTGAAGTTGTTTCAGTCTGATCAGTTTGCGCAGGAGGATTTGTGCTTGTTGAAGTTGTTTCAGTCTGATCAGTTAGCGCAGGAGGATTTGTGCTTGTTGAAGTTGTTTCAGTCTGATCAGTTTGCGCTGGAGGATTTGTGCTTGTTGAAGTTGTTTCAGTCTGATCAGTTAGAGCAGGAGGATTTGTGCTTGTTGAAGTTGTTTCAGTCTGATCAGTTTGCGCTGGAGGATTTGTGCTTGTTGAAGTTGTTTCAGTCTGATCAGTTAGCGCAGGAGGATTTGTGCTTGTTGAAGTTGTTTCAGTCTGATCAGTTTGCGCTGGAGGATTTGTGCTTGTTGAAGTTGTTTCAGTCTGATCAGTTAGCGCAGGAGGATTTGTGCTTGTTGAAGTTGTTTCAGTCTGATCAGTTTGCGCAGGAGGATTTGTGCTTGTTGAAGTTGTTTCAGTCTGATCAGTTAGAGCTGGAGGATTTGTGCTTGTTGAAGTTGTTTCAGTCTGATCAGTTTGCGCAGGAGGATTTGTGCTTGTTGAAGTTGTTTCAGTCTGATCAGTTAGAGCAGGAGGATTTGTGCTTGTTGAAGTTGTTTCAGTCTGATCAGTTTGCGCTGGAGGATTTGTGCTTGTTGAAGTTGTTTCAGTCTGATCAGTTTGCGCTGGAGGATTTGTGCTTGTTGAAGTTGTTTCAGTCTGATCAGTTAGAGCAGGAGGATTTGTGCTTGTTGAAGTTGTTTCAGTCTGATCAGTTTGCGCTGGAGGATTTGTGCTTGTTGAAGTTGTTTCAGTCTGATCAGTTTGCGCTGGAGGATTTGTGCTTGTTGAAGTTGTTTCAGTCTGATCAGTTAGCGCAGGAGGATTTGTGCTTGTTGAAGTTGTTTCAGTCTGATCAGTTAGCGCAGGAGGATTTGTGCTTGTTGAAGTTGTTTCAGTCTGATCAGTTAGCGCAGGAGGATTTGTGCTTGTTGAAGTTGTTTCAGTCTGATCAGTTTGCGCTGGAGGATTTGTGCTTGTTGAAGTTGTTTCAGTCTGATCAGTGAGGGGCTAATACTTTATTATTAATTATTATCAGTAGCGGATTTTTAGCATCGGCTATGCTGAAAAAAAGGCTTTTGTGCCTATTTTGCGATTAATCGAAAAAATCCTTAAGATAAATGCAATAAAACCAAACAACACTCCTAAAAATCCGTTTTCTTTTTTTTATTTAGCATTAAGAGTACCCCAAGTTTTAAAAGTTTCAAGATAAAGTTGGAAATTGACTTTTTTTTAGGAAAATTAATCCACAAAAGTGAATTTTCTTTTACAAATGAAAGGATTTTGACCGAAAATCTGAGTTTGCAACTGCGAATAAAAAATTTAAAATTTTAAGCAAAAATTGGTAGGTTTTTTTTTTTACTTTTTTAAGATTTGTAGTGCCAACTTTGATGCTTTTTAATGCCTAATTGCTTAACCATTTTTTAAAAACGCTCCCTAATTATATTATTTTATTGAAAATGATTAAAATAAATAAATAAAATCACAACTAAATAACGATAAAAACTTTTTTTGTTATTACCACTTTACAGACGCCGTCAACACAAGTGGATGCGAAGCATGGTTCTTCACCTTAATCAGTTAATATAAAATAGTATTTTTTTATTATTATTAATTTAAAAATTTACTGTTTCCTTGGAAAATGGAACAATCGCCGCCAGACTTAATTTTTGCACAGCATAACGGACTCGGGTAACGCCGAGTCGTCGAATCGCAGAAAAGATAGCTTAACCGCCGCATAAAATTACATTTTTTAGCTCTTTTAATTAATGTAGTTACTTAACTATAATTAAGCATCGGATTCCCCTTGGGGGCGAAAGAATAAGGAAAGTCTGTGCCTCCGACCCAAGCTGGAAGTATAACGGACTACTGGGAAGACTCAGACATAACGATCGAGGGGGCGTCATGTCTAAGTTGCCGGGTGAAAATTCGGAGGGGAAGGAGCTCATCCCTAAAAAGTTGACAATGTCTTTGTCAAAATTCGATACTAAAAAAATCTTAGACTTTTCAAAATCTCAAGATAATTATGTACAAGAACCGTGCCCGGGGACCTTTCGACAGTAGAGGGCAATTCGACTTTACGTTTTTTTTCTTAGTTTTATAAATGCTTATTTGAAATTGTTTCAAAATATTTATTCTGTTGAAAAGTCCGAAAGCCTAAAAATCGGGCACCAAAATTCCTTACAAATTAGTGTATTTTTAAGTATTTTTCTAAAATTGTTAATTATTTTATTAATTGTTTATCAAAATTATTCACGCTGATCCACATTCGCCTGCCAATTTACACGTTGGTCGCGGCGCGTATGTGTACAAATTGTCCGTGTAGTCGTTGCTTAAGCCGGCTAAAAATTATTCCAAAATTAAAAAATAGCTTATTAATTTATTTGCCGTGACTTTGAAGAACCTGAAATTAGCACAACCGGATCCTGAAATGGAAGCATCGTCGCGTTGAGTCGACAATATGTCGACCCCGAACACTTAAATAATCAAATATTTCTAAATTCACTTTTAAATCTCTACAAAAAAAAAAATTTCCCGTAAATATTATTTTTTTAACAATTTATTACCGCAACAACTTGCGCATCGGGTGGAAATTGCGCCTCGCGCTCCTCGCGCGTTTGCCACTTTATGCGCCATTGTTCCCAAACCTGTTGTTCGTAATTTGCAATTAACATAATCAATAATCAATATCAATCAATCAATCGATCTTAAAACAAAATCAACGCACATAATCAACGAAGCAGTGATGGAGGAAGAAGATTGGGTCTTGCGTTGACGTGACTAATTGTGCCTAATTAACACAAATCGGGTCCATTTTCATAGATTTGGTAAATGGATAAAACTCGTTAGTAACAGTAATAAAAATTAAAAAACGTTTAATTTTATTAAAAAAAATTCGAATTATATTATTAATTCCCAACAATTCCCAACCGACCATATCGCCGCCTATCCACGCATGAACATTGTTGTGATTCATCTCCAATATTTGTTCATCATCCGGAATTGGCTGAGTGCAATTGCTGGTTGATGTCTGAAAAATATTTTGATTAATTTTGTTATATTATTATTATTTTGATTAATTTTGTTATTATTATTATTATTTAAAATGAGTGTAATGTTCAAAAAAGAATGTCCAATTTAATAATCACACTAGAGAATGGACGGTCGAGATAAATTTTTTCAATATTCTCGATCGACGAAAATAGGTAAAATTAAAAATTACTCCTTCTGTAAATGCGAAAATGCCTTGCATTTCTCGGTACGTTATCGTGGCGACGACTCTGAACGAGTGAATAAAAAATGAAATTTAAATAATTTATATTTTAATTTACACTTACTGATTCTCAGTCAGCAAATTACTAGGCATCATTTGCCCAAGATAGCGTTGTATTTTGTGTCCGCTAGCCTGCATTTTTTTGGTGGGATTTAAAACATAAATATGTAATTAGCGCGATCATTAAATGCTAAATGATTACAGTAATCCAATTGGCCAAAAATCCGTTGGCAATTTGACCGTCGTCATTGTCCGATGTACCCATGAACAAATTGCTCCACATGATGGAATCGGTCTGTTGTAAAAACAAATAATACAAATAGTAAATGAGGAAAAAGGGTACGGGATTCGGAAGTCGTTCGTCCATGGTCGAGTCCCAGTAGGGAAGGCACACGGATGGGTCGATGGCACGCAGTGCAAATTCCATCATAAAACAAGCATTTATTTTACCCATTTTCCTCCATTAGCCACTCACTGTCGTTTGGTTAATATTTTCAAAATGTTTACAAACAAAAAAGATTTAAATTTATTACATTAAAAAAGATTAAAATTTTCAGTAATATTTGGCCTGCTGGTCCTCCCCCCCCCCCCCCCCCCCCCCTCCCTCCGCCCATGTTTAAAACAATAAATAAATAAACATTTTTAAAGTAGTGAAAAAGTGCTTCTAGAGATTTTCCGAGGCGTAGAATCCGAACAAAAACCTCAGTTTCAAACAAATTCAAATTCGGAACAAAGAATTCAAACAACATTCGAGAAAATTTAAAATTTTTTCCAAAACATTCGGCCTCAAAATCTTCAAAAATCACAAAATTACAACGAAAAGATGCAATCGAATTCATATGCTTTTGATGATTTTGAGGCCAACATCAATTTTTGGCAGATATTGTAGAAGTTTCGACTCGTTTAGGGGGTGTTTTTTTCAAGTTTAATAAAAAGGGCCCAGTTTCCCGGAGGGGGGGGGGACAAGGCCCGAGAAGCGAACTTTTTGTTTAGAAATTCACCTTTTCAAAAATTCACGGTGCCAAAGCACAAAGGTCGGAGCGCCGTGGGCGCACGGCATCATCCGCGCATTGGAATGGAGGAAGGAAATTCGATCGTATTCGTAGGAGCCGAAGCCATTTTTTAGTTGAAGCAATGCGGCGTGCTTAAATTAAATTTTATTTGTTTTAATAAAAAAATATTACAATTAGGTTAATGAAGCGAAACATTTATTTCTTACAAGCAAAATTGTTGAAAATTGTTTTAATGAAAGGGCACGCAGATATTATTTAGGTATATGCAACCAAAAAAACGACACTTTTTAAGTGTAAACATTAAAGAGTGTTCTCGAGTCTTGACTCAAGAAATGTCTCGTTTTTGGTTCTCGGTGTCCAGTCTTGATTCTCGGGGTCAACTCTCGGGTTTTGAGTTTCGGTAAAAACCAAAGGTTGCAAAGTCAAAAAACACAATGCCAACTAGTGCTCGGCAATGGCCTCGATACGATAAAATATCGCTATCGAAAAAACCCGATATTTCGCGATATTTTATCGAAATATCGTTCCGAGCACTAATGCCAACCCATTTTAGCCACTTTTGGTATATTTATTAATTTTCTTAACAAAAATGGGCGAGCGCAAAAAAAAATTGACCATTTTTTGAATTTTTGCTTGCAAATCCCTTAATAAAAAAGGCATTTAAACAGCGCCTATCGGCACCATCATGTATCGGTTAAAGAAAGATCTCTGCAAAATGAGGCTTTTGAAAATTTTCTCTTGGAAGCGCCGTGCCGTAAGAACCACCGGTATGCCATTGACAAGTACTGAAGCAAAAACAAATTTTTCCATTTCTCGAGAGACCAAAAACTTTAATCGATTCTTTAAATCGTATATTTCACATATTGGGCACCCAAAAAGTTGCTCACGAATCGTGCTCGCTGATTGTCGCTGAGCATCCGGTACTCCATGCGCTCACATTTTGCCAAAATCGTTTTCGACGACCCGTCCAACCCCCGTCGCCAGCGTCTACCATATGAACAAGGACCAGAGCGTGGCGAGTCGAAACCTGAAGGCATTAAAATTTGAATTTTCACAAAAATCACAGTGAAAAGAGTAGGGGGGATTCCGTGCCGTGCCGTGCCGTAAATGTAGAGAAGACACAACTTCATTCTCCATTTCTTCAATTCGCATTAGCATATGCTCACCGGGCATGTACGTGCTCAGGCAACTGGTGTTGAAGCACGCGTATAGTTCAGAGACCACAGAGGGCGGCGGTTGCGCCGCTTTTTCCGCAGGCGTCGGTTTTCGAAATGTCGGCATGCCTGTAAAAATGCCTATGTGTATAAGCTCTCAGGCATGGGCACGGATATCCGCGGATATATCCGGATACGAAAATTCGTATCCGTGCCGATGTCTGTATAAGCTAATGAAACATGACAACAAATATCGGCTGGTTCCTCAACTCGGCACCGCTTGCAATTTTAGACTGCAGTTACATATTATGACTGGAGCCGAGATTTTTATGGACATGCGCGGAGCCGGGACTCCGCTGTTTGTCCAGGAGCCTTTTTTTGAATAGAACCCCTCAATCGCTAAGCTTTCCGTTCGATATAAAGTCAGAATATTTGATTTTTGCTTAAGTAACGATAAAATTATGACTGATGACGCCAAAATGGACGGCGCCGAGTTGGCTGGTTCCGTAAAAGTGACATCATTTTGCTAACCGAGCCCCGGGGATGGCGGCGGTAATTCGGTCGCTGGCAAAAGTCGGCCTTCTCGTTCCGCCTTAATTGCTTTTTGTTAGCAAACAAACAACATGAACACTGAAAGAATGAGGCATTTTTTGTAAAGTTTTAAAAATAGTACAAAATTTAAAAGTATAAAATTGTCTAATTTTCAGTCACAAACGCTTTGTATAATCTCTCTAAATGCTCTTTTCGTCATTTTTTTCGCTAACCTTTCTGGCTTCCAACCAAAATTGCAGCCTCATTTTGCACGCTCGTCGTAACTCTCTGCCAAATCTGTCGCAAACGGTTAAATTCACTGCCAGCAAATCGCCGACGTCAATGACGACGGCCAATGGCGGCGGTGTGCCAGCAGTGGACGTGGTGCCATTATCGGCGTAAGTGCCGCCGACGACATGTCGACGATGTTGGCCAATAATGGTGGAAATAATGAGCTCGGTCAACAAACAAAATTTGATTTTGGTGGATAATCCCATCATTTACGAGCAGTCCGTGTTGACAGAAGTGTTTATTTAAAATGCATTTTGGCACCCAAAAATATAAAACAAATTAATGCCTTTGCAATAATAAATAATTAAATCAAATATTTTACGATATTCAAAACCATCCACTGGTTTATATGCCCCATAATCGGGTTCAATTTGGGCGCCGTAAGAATGAATTAATTTTAAAATTTGTCGATTTTTAACAAAGCAAAAAAAATTAATTCTTTACATAAAGCAATTAATATGAATGAAACAACAACAAAAAAACATTTGTCGCCAACCAACAAAATGTCTAATAAAAAAGTGCAGTCTCTCGAATCATTTTGAGTCATTTTAGCATTGGCCTTTAATAAAAAAAATGCACAAGTCCGAATTACGTGCACTGGTTGGTGATGATTCATTTTTGGTTTGTCATTTATTTCCCATGTTTACTACATATACATAATTCAATAATTTAACATTTTTTTTCAAATGCCTTCTGCCCTTTCCCGCTTTGTAATTTTGTTATATTTTTTAATTATTTAAATCAAATTACTAATTATTTGGGTACGGATAATATTGAAAAATGAATATTTTGTATACTTTGAAGAATACGGCCCTAAAAGAGCCTTTTTTTTGTTGGTCGGAATTTTTTCCGTTACGTAAAAATGCATATTTTGGTGGTTGGTGCAATTTCAATATTTAAAGTCTAAAAATTTCAACATTTTATTTATTATTTATTAGGTAACAAAATTTCATGAATTGGAAATTGAAATCATGACTGTTAGCGAAACTTTCTGTTTTTACATATTTTTGGGAAGGGTGGCAATTTTGTTAAAAAAGCAATTTGAAAATATGGTTAATAGAGAATCCAAAAAATTTTGCTGCAGGGTAAATTGTGATAAATTCTAAAAATTCGATCCTAAATGATCAAAGTGATCACTCGGTATTTTGTGTCACATTTTGATACGTTGTTGCACAATGTTTGACACTTTCGGACATTTGTTGCGATTCGTTGACAATCGCCTGGCGCTTCTTTCGAACTTTGTCCATCATTTTACGCATTTGTTCCCATTTTTGCGTGCAATTTTCACGGACACACAAACGTTTTTTCTCAGTGATCATTTCGGCCAGCTTTTTAAATGTAATTTTGTTGAATATTATGCCTGTCCATGCATAGCTCCAGCTCATCTCGGCCGGATAGCATTTCAAATCCAAATAGTCCAGTACGCCCTCTGCCGTCATCCGTTTTTGGGGTACAATGTGCAACAAATTCTGAACTATTAGCCGTTACAATTTGACTATTTTTATCAATAAAAATGTATTAAAAGATAGGCAAAATGGTAGCCCCGGGGGCGGCAATCGACCTAAGGCAAAATGGTAGCCCCGGGGGCGGGAATCGAACCCACAATTCTCGGCTTCGGTGATCATTGTGCTTCACAACCAAGCCAATGAATGGGCCCCTTGCCCCCTGAGGACGTTCTAACCGTCCATCTAGCTGGGACACTTTTTGCTTCCTTACAATGTCGTTAATTTAGATTGGGAGCATTAAATCATTTAAAGTAAAATGTAAGAGCAACTTGGTGCGGGTCTATTTTTTCTGATTACAAACAAACGAATAAGATTTTTTTGTTGTTTTTAGTTTTTTGTTCGCAATTCGGCGACGCCTCAGATTAATTTGTATCATTTTTACTTTTTGTATATAAAATGATTCAGACCGTTAATAGCACAGCAAGTCGGGTACTTTTAATCCAAAATTTAAAAATGCGTTTGATTCCCTCTGCCGATGAATTTAACCAGCGCAAATCGTAGACAAATTTCTTTGGAATTAACAATTTTGCATTAAGATTGATTGATCTTCCACTGTAGATGGCCAGAGCTTGTAACAGTTTTAATGTAATGTTCAACTTAATATTTTATGAAATATATTTACAAAGTAAAAAACAATTAAAGAGACAAAAAAAATTTTTTTACTTATTTTACCCGAAAATTCTCTGTGCTTTCGTTTAACTGCTGCGCCTTTCTTTCGCTTTTTACCAAAAGAATTTCATAAATCATTATTCCCAATGACCAAATGTCTGCTTTTGATGAGGTCTAAAGATCAGAGCACCAATTCAAAAAATGAAATTATAAAGTACAAATCAATCACACATTGTGAATTATAATATTTTCAAAAAAGATTTTGATAGTGTTTTTGTTATAAAAACAACATTCCTAGGCAATCCGGGCTTGCTGAATCCGAATCAGAGGTCAAAATGATTTTACTTTTAGTCCCGGTTTTGGATTTTTCAAAAATCCTGGTCCCGCCGTCCAACTCTAATTGTGGGGGGGGGGGGCTCATATTTGAACCTGTCTTTTTCTAATTAGATGAAGCTTTAGCATAATTTTAACGTCAGAATTGGATTCAGCGTGCTTTTGAATAAATGCAAAAAGGCTCAATAAACATTACTAAAAATCTTCCTGCTGCTGAATGTTTTTTTTAAATCAAAGAAAAAAAACAAATTTATTACGTCGTACCCCATGCAGCATTCGGTAACTTTCGGGACTGGAATACATCGGTGAAGCCAGCCGCATTTTGGGTATTTTTCGATAGTCGGCCCGCTTACGGCGTTCCAATCGACGGCGCCACAACAGCCAGCCAACCTTTTCGGGAAATTGTTCCGCTCCATCAAAATCAATAAGTTTAAGCCGCTCCCCCTCCTCCTCCCCCTCCTCCTCCTCTTTGTCCTCCGCCGCCGTCTCAGTGCCACCACTTGGGACGAACAAAAAGTTTTGCGGCTTCACATCCAAATGCATGCCAACTGTCAAAGGTGCCAAAAAAAAATTACTTTTTTCTAGAACTCATCGATACTGGGACCACTAATTCAAAAAGTCCTAGAGTGAACTTGCTGAATAAAAATTTTAAGCAATTCGATTTTACGCTCGTATGAACCCGGTTTTTGGAAAACCTATTTTGGCATTTTTTTTTATATCAACATTTTTCGATCCTAAAAATCTATTATGATGTTTTCTTATTATTACAGAAATTTATTTTGGTTCTAAAAAATATAAAAATTAAAATTATGTAAATATTTTCAGAAACTATAGGTACACCCTCTAATTGTAGCATTCCCCTCGAGGTGGGGGGAGGTTCAAAAATAAAGCTCCGGAGCTTCTAATAGAGGAAATACGGTATATAAAAAATATAATTTTCATTTTCTTAAATAAATTTTGTAAAAAATAAATGTTTCTTTTTATTTTTCAGTTGTTTAATTGGCGAACCCTGATGCATTTCCTTGATTGGCTCCACAATTTGTCGAATCATCGCCTCAATTCCTGGCAAATTGTCGCTGTTATATAAGCGATGATCAAATCCATCGCTACCCTTTTCCATTATTATTAGTGCCCGTTTTGGCCTTCTTTTTGGGCTGCCGATTATTATTCCACTGTAACAATTTAATTGTATTAATTTATTAATAAATATCATTAAAAAAATATTTGTAAAACTGAAAGATACAAATTATACTTATTAAATTGTAAAATTTAGAATTTCTTTCTTTTTAAATAAATATCTAATTAAAGTAATTTGTAAAACAAATGCCTCACAAATCGTAAATTTTTAGAAGATGCCTTTTCTTCGCGTCGTCCAATTTTTCAATTTTGTTCAACACTTTTGCCGAATTACGGAAGCCTTTGCTCGAAATATTTCCCCGACCATCCAATTCGATTTCTTTCACCGCTAAACACCGATTTTCCGGAATTCCAAGCGCTTCTCCATTTTTTACGAAAGCAACAAAAACCTTTAAAAATTTATTTAAATTTAATCTGGTTTCTATAATTTAGGGTAAATTTATTGTTTGGAAATTATATTTTATTTGCATTGGAACCTTCCACATTTCCTCATAATATCCAACCATCATAAATTTTTGACATTCTCTCAACTCATTATATGATAATGATATACCCTCTATATGTATTTGTTTATTAAATTTAAATTAAATTGATTAATTATTATAAACTGTCTGAAACTCTTAATTTTCAACAATTTAAATTTTAAAAAACCTTTCCAAACCCGCCTTTTCCCAATTCATCGTCTTTTTGTATTAAAAGTTTCTTCAATGTTCTATCCTTCAGTGATTTGTATGACAAACTTTTGAATTTTGATGAATTTTCAAAATCCTCACAAAGTTCTGTAAATTTACATATATTTCTATTAATGTCTTTTTTTAATTTTACCATTTACAGAAGGAATTTGTCTTTGATTACTATTTGAAATTATTCGATTTGTTGCTTTGCTTTCATCAATTTGACGTAACTGTTTTGCTCCAACAAATTTGTTGAAAAATAATGAGCCTATGAAACTGGTCAAAAATTTAACAGTTAAATTTGTTGGCATTCTTTCTGTTAGAAATAATAATATTTATGTATTAGCAAATAAATAAAATACAAAAAATGTTTGATATTGATTTTTTTAATTCTTTTTTATGGTTAACATTCGTCATCGGTCTGTCATCTTCTGTTGTGTGCTCAAATTTATATTATATATTGTTTTGAAATACGAATATTTTTCTAATTAGAGTGCTTTTCCATTAAACTCAATAAAGACAAAAAACTCAAAGTACCGCAAAAAGATCGTTTCAATTTACAAAAAAATAAAAATTTTATTTTTTTCATAACGCACTCCTAATTCGAGAATTTAGCATAGGTATAGCGCGGATGGTTTTTAGAAGTTTACTTTTTATTCTTGTTGGTGTTGATTCAAGTTTCAGTCACTGGTTTATTATTTAATTGTTTTATAATTTTTTATATTACCTAAATTATAAATTTTTATTTTTGTGTCGATAAATAATCAGAATTTTAACAGTAAAAATCGGTTATATGGACTAAAAAGCGTTTGGATTCCGCGGGTAGACTATAAACTTTCTTTATTACACAACCAACAACCAATTCCTGTTCATCTCCAAGTAACGAAGTGAATTTTTTTTCAAAATTATTAATTTTAATTTTTTCAAAATTTGAATATCTTCACTAGAGACCGGTCGAGACGAGATCTCGTCTCGAAATCTCGAAAAATCTCGACGAGATTCTCGAGAAATCTCGTCTCGACATCTCGTCTCGAATAAAACTGAATTTTCGAGATTTTTCGAGATCCGAGATTTTTTCGAGAATCTCGTCTCGAGTCTCGCTCGAAAGAAGCTCGAGATTCTCGATCTCGACTCCAAAAATTTTTCATAAAAACAATGCTTTTCTTAACAAAGATTTCCAATTTTTGTAAAAAATTCCCCCGGCGACGCCTGTCGGCACCGCCGGACATACTCCATTTTGGCTGCAAATCTCTTAACAAATTGAGTTAAAAATTCAAAATGTTCTCGGCGGCGCCTATCGGTCTCACTCCCAAAAGTGAATAAAAATTCTCAAAAACTATTTTTGAAAAATTTCATAAAAATTCTAACAATTTTCTCGCTGGCTCTTTCATACCCCACTAATAGGTCAAGCCCAGCGCGGCAGACAGCACATGGTCAGACACTAAGACCCTCACCATTGAATTTTCTTTTGATTTTCAAAACCTTGGAACACAGGCTAACACTTACTCCGTGACCAAGTTTTGCAGACATGCTTCTAGTGCTCCCTTCTTACCCCTACAAAATTTGGTGGAGTTTCTGAGAATTTTGAAAAAAAAAATTATATTTGCATCAAAATCTCGAATCTCGACTGTTCCGGGTCGAGATTTTCGAGATCCGAGATTTTTTCGAGAATCTCGTCTCGACATCTCGTCTCGACTAAAATGAGCTTCACGAGATTTTTCGAGATCCGAGATTTTTTCGAGAATCTCGTCTCGAGTCTCGCTCGAAGCTCAAGTCCGGTCTCTAATCTTCACTGTGTCCGTCTATCTTCAACAAATTTGGTACATTTGCTGAGGCCTATTTAAATTTCCGACGTATCGCCGTTAAGATGTCATATGTGTAAAAAACTGTCTAAATACGATATCCTAAAATTAAGTTTCAATTAATTTCAACGATACGACATCGGAGGTTAATAAATAAAATGAGTACTTTCCTGTTTTGCGACCCCCTCATCAAATCTGCTGAAAAACATCATATTTGGGGTTTTCAAGGGTGCTGATCAGGGGTGCTCGTAACCATCAAAAAAAATTCGTAATAAGTAATCCGTAATTAGTAAAAGGCAAAAAAAATTCGTAATAAGTAATCCGTAATTAGTAAAAGGCAAAAAAAATTCGTAAAAAGTAATCCGTAATTCGTAAAAGCCAAAAAAATTCGTAAAAAGTAATCCGTAATTCGTAAAAGGCAAAAAAAATTCGTAAAAAGTAATCCGTAATTCGTAACAGCCAAAACGCCGTAAAAAGTAAGTAATTCGTAATTCGTAACTCGTAATTCTCAAATTTTTTTTAATACATCGAATCTCAAAATTTACTTCATATCATTAATCAAAATTATAAAGTAGGATATTGTGGTGACAAAAGACTAAGTTTTCGGGCAACATTTCGTTCTCAGGTCGGTAACCATCAATCCGGCAGTCAGATGGGAGGGGTCGGCGGTGTGAAATTGCCAATATTTCTTATATTTTGGGAATTTTTCCAAATTTTTGAAAAATCAGAAAACCTGGTACATAAGGTACTATGGCCACCCTGGCCACACCCCCGAAATCTATATATAAAAAGTTGAATGTGTGTTTGTTTGTTTGTTTGTCCTGACGTGGTTGGGGAGTTGAATTAGCGGGGAAATTTCGCGTAAAAATAAATGTTTGAATTTCAGTACTGAAAATGGATTAAGGAGTGAAGAAGGTTAGACGAGAGAAGCGAAAGAAATAGTGTGGCAAGTGAAGAGACTTTTGCCGAATGAAACAGAGATTGGGAATTCGTAAAGAAAAAATAAGTTGGTCAGCCAGTCGATTCTGTTGTTTAGTGGATAAACACGTTGCCTTACTTGGTGAATGTGTCGGTTCGATTCCCGAATGTAAAACTATGTTTTCAATACATTTAACTAGAAGAGCTCTCGCAAAATGTCATATCGCCAAATGCCCCTATTCAAAACGTCTTGCCGTGTTCAAACTTGAGTCCCTGGCGTTCCGTCGTCTCGTTAACGACTTATGTTTAATTCACAAAATATGTCACAATCACACACACATCAACCCCACAGATATTCTCAAATTCTCTGACCGTCCTAGTCGTAAACATCCATTCCAAATTTACAAAAATAAAAAGTCCCCCATCACCTCCAATCTCTTCGTTAATCGGTGTATTAATAGATGGAATTGTCTCCCTCGCGATTTGGTATCTATAACGCACCCCCAAATTTTCAAACCCAAACTCGCTCTCTTTCTTAAAAGCTTCCCCGATCCAAACTCTCCTCTGCCCTAACAAAAATCCCAAACTCCCAAACGATTGTTGACACATTTTTACGTAAACCGCCCTCCATGTCCATAAACCCAACTCATCCATGTCCAACTCCATGGAGCATAACTTGCTTCAACCTTAGTATTAACGCCATTCGATAGATCTCGAAGAGTTGAAGCTAACATCAAGTTTGCAATTAGACAATTCGCAAAGCTTTAACTTGATGTTAGCTTCAACTTTTCGAGATCTATCGAATGGCGTTACTTTCTAAATCGGTTAAGGTTGAAGCAAGTTATGCTCCATGGATGAGTTGGACATGGATGAGATGGGTATGGATGAGTTGGGTGGGACCCCAATTTTCTTGACAAATACCGTTAAATCTGTTAACAAATTGAGTCAAAATTCAAAATTTTCTCGGCGGCGCCTATCGGCACCGCCGACCCTCCCTCCGCCCCAAAAAACAGAAAATTACGAAAAAATTACGAATTTTTTGCAAAATTCGTAATAAGTAATCCGTAATTCGTAAAAGGCAAAAAAATTCGTAAAAAGTAATCCGTAATTCGTAAAAGGCAAAAAAAATTCGTAAAAAGTAATCCGTAATTCTTAACAGCCAAAACGCCGTAAAAGTAAGTAATTCGTAATTCGTAATTACGAGCACCCCTGGTGCTGATCACGAATCCGGCAATATTTTTAAGATCTGACAACATCTAAGATTTTGAAAATCTATGATTTTTATTTATTTTTTCAGCAGATTTGGTGATGGGGTCGCAAAACAGGAAAGTACCATAAAATGTATTAAGGGAATGGTTGATAAAAATTTTGCTTAAATATTCTTTAAAAGGATTTGATCGAAAATTAATTTGTCTGTGAAGGATTTACAGTAATACTTTTTAAAATTTATATGATGTGAAAACATATATGTGTGGGTGTCAAACAAACAAAAAATTGTGTGTTTACATGACGTCGTCGTACTTACGACGAGTCAAGTAAATTTTAAAACAGAATTTGTACGACGTCGTCCATTTTTTCCACAATTTTTAATTGAAACAGCCAATTTACATGATGTGTGTGTGATATGTACGGCGTCGCATCGGCGATCAATGACGTCTTATCGGAGTTATGACGGAAATTGAACTAGGCGGCCGCTATGCTGTCCAGCACGCCGTACAAAGTGAGAACACTCGCCGCGTTCAACAAAAGCATTTGATGGAGCGAATCGATAAAAATTTACTGACCAATTCATAAAACGCCCCTGGCAACTGTGAAATTCTAGGGTTGGATGGGACTGGTTCCGGGACGCGATTTCCCGGTTTTTTCAGCAACAATAAGTTTGATCGGAATTAATATGCTCGCAAAATGAATTCTTGTGCAAGAATCTTTCGTTGAATGATTTTTTGAAAATTTAACTTCACCCGAAAATGAATATAAAATCGTCATTTTTAAAATATTACATTTATTACCTATTCACATAAAAATTGAAAAAAACGATTTTAATTGTTCTTAATTTTGGCCAAAAATTCAGTTAATTAAATTTATATAATGCCTAAATTTTAGACTAAATAAGTTCAAAGAGTATGACGTCATTCAATAATTTATTTGTTTAATTTTTACCGATTTTTGGGACTTCGCCACAGAAAATTAATTGTAATTGACGTCTTCAAGACCGCGTTTTACCCAATAAATCAAATCAACAACTTTACTCTTGCATTCAAATTTTAGGCAATTTATGTGACAAACATTTATTTTTTTCGAATATCTTCAGACTCAAATAGGTCACAAACAAATAAATAAGTAATTTAAAGCCGCGCATTCATTGAGTCTTTGTTTTTTAATTTGGCTAAATTTGCATTTTTTAATTTTTTTAAAATAATTTGAATTAGTTAATAGATTTTTTAAAATTAATAAGAATCATGGATTTTAGTGGGTTAAAATATTGTTTAATTCTTTATTAATTTTAGAATATTAATTATGCCTCCTCAACACATTAATGGAAGTCCTCTAATTAAAACAGCCGAAAAGAAATCATTGCTTGTTGAAAGTGGGCAGTTAAATGGCAATTCGGGAAGCTTCGAATCGGTTGGACGACGAACCCCGGCTCAATGGTTCAGAAAATACTTTTGGGAAGGTAACAAAATGCTAAAATATTTTAAAACCCCAAACGAAAGTTAAATAGGTATAAATAAGCTTCTTGTGTAAATTCTTACTATCGATTAGTAAAATAAAATAAATTTATATATTCAAAAATTGGTCATGGTTACCGTAAATACTCTTGTAATCCCCCACCCTCTAATAATCCCCCACCCTCTGAGTATTTAAACTCACAACCCCATTCTTTTCTCCTCTAATAATTCCCACCCTCTAATAATGTCGTCCTTTCTGAGTAGGTTGAAAAATAATCCCTCATGGGGGATTACAAGAGTATATACGGTAATTGTTGTGAACAACCAAATGATGATTTGATCTGTCCTGAAAGTTTTCATATTTTTTTGTAGGTCAAAAGCTCCACGGACATGGCGAGAAGCAGAAAAATTGTCCCAATGCAACATTTGAGCAAAAATTTTTGAGCAAACACCAAAATTTTGTTGCGGTGCTGATCCCATTTTGTGTTGCACAGGTAAAGAAATCTCAATAAATAATAAAAGGATATTTTTTATTTTTGAATTTAAATTATTTCAAATATTCACAAAATTGTTTTTTTTCACATGGCGCAGTATTATTTCTTTTATTGTTCAGTTTATTTGGTGGACAGCCGCGGTCAAATACAATTTTTTCAGTCTATATTCAACATGTAATTTAATTTATTTGTTTACCTGAAAGAAAACATTGGCTATTTTTTTTTAATTTGTTTAAAAAATATTTTAATACATAAAAATAGCTTAAACACAAAATACTCATATTGCATCACAATTAATTGTATAAATAGAGAAAATTAAGATTGGCAAATGCCGGTGACAATGATAGTCGGGTCAATCATAGCTGGTAATAGTTTTTTGTTGTTTCCTTTTAAACTCATTTAAAGGAATGACAAGCGAAGGCGGAGGAGCAGTTGCATTTCCGGTCTTTAAAAAAAATTAATTTTATTTTTAAATCGAATTTTTTATAAAAAGTTTTATTACATTTTTTTTTCAGGTTATGACCTTTATTCTGCACACAAAACCCCACACAGCACGAGATTTTTCCATTATGATTCAAGCCGTGAGTTTTTTTTTTCAAATTCAATACTTTGACCGATTTATTTTTTTTAGATTGGCATGTCAATGTCATTTTTTGTGATTTTGTTTATGCGCATACAAATAGAATGGTGCCACCCAATTTTAATTACCTAATAATTATTTGAACATTTAGTTTTATTTTTTTAAGATATTTTTATATATTCTTTTTATGTTCAGGCGCGCAATATTTTTCGGAACTGCCGGTGCCATTCCTGGCGCAATAATTGGTTTTGCTTTGGTATAAATATGCTTAATGATATATTTATATACGAATATTTATTATCATTTTTTGTGCTATAAAATTAGTTTTAATTTTGTTTTAATGTTAATAGTTATATAGAAGAAGCATTATTTTTATTCAGTTGGAGCCGTTGTTTTCGCCTCAATCAGAAAAAATGCTTTTTGTTTCAATTTGGAGTTCATTTGCACTTTCTCTTTGGATATTAAATCGTGAGAAGAAACGCAAAACTTTCCCAAGCATTCAACATTTTAATGTTTGGAAGTCGTTGATTTTGTTTTTAACCGGCTTAATTGGAGGTAAATTGAAAAATGTTTTATCATTTTAATTGAATAAAATTAAATTTATTTATGTTTGTTTTAATAATTCATATTTCTTTAAGGCATTTTTACTTCTTTTGCTGGGAGCGGTGAGTCATTCAAAAAATGTTTTTTTTGTTTATTTTATATTTAAAAGTTCAATTATTTATTATTGTTTCAGGTGTTGACATTTGTTTATTTTCAATTTTGACACTGTTGTTTAATGTCAGTGAGAAGACAGCTACGCCAACAACTGTCGTTTTGATGGGTAAAATAAATCAGTTAATTTATTTAATTAAGTTTTAATTAGAATTATTAGAAAAAAATAGAATACACTTATATATATATATATACCTATTCTATAAATAAATTTAAATAATTTTAGCATTAAATTCTCAATTTTGTTATTATTGGCGAGCGGTGATAATGGACGAGGCGATCAATGAGTTGGCTTACAATTACATCAAAGTTGGCTTTTTAAATTTTTATTATAATTACCTAAGGCCTAGAGATTTGAGAAATCGGGTAAAAATTAAAAATGCCATTAAAAGTTCATTTTGATTTTTTTTTAATTTCACAAAAAAAAATCTCCAATAAAAATCAGGTCACTGTTCCAATTACAAGCATTTGTGCTCCAATCGGAAGCTTTTTGGGCTCACATTTCCATCGTCAGGTAAACCAAATTTTGATCCAACAAATCTTTTTTGTTATTTTTTATTTTGGTTTAAAAAATTTGAAATTTGACTTTAATTCTAGACACTCGCCTCTCTGGTGTACATTCTTGAAATTGTTGCTTATGTTGGCTTCCTTTTCACCAAACCGTCTTTGCAATTGGTCAGAATTTTGTGTGCTTAATTTAAAAGCAAAAATCAATCAATAATGGTCAGTTTTTAATTTAATCCCTAAATTATCCATAAATACCCATTACCGTAATTGGAGCATCGGGTCACCACCATATCCCAGAATTAAAATTTCATAATGTTCAGGTCATTCCAAGCATTTTGATAATCGCCTTTGGCTACGCCTTTTTCCGCTCAATCAGCAAATGTGGCAAAAGATTGCTTCAATCGGATGGGGCTGAGATGGCCGAAAATGCCATGGCCAAAAAAGCGTCTGAAGAAAATTTGGAAGAAGCTTAAAATGTACTTGTTTTACTTAAAAGCGTACTGGAATCTTTTGTTTTTATTATTTGAATAAAAAATGATATCGACGAATATTTTAGCATATTAATTATATAATGTCTTCATGCGCTATTATAATCTCGGCGCTAGACCAAATTGGTCTTTCGCCTCGGGCAAATTAATTGTGAAGCTGATCCGGCGCAATTTATGTAAATGTTTTTATTTATTTATATTTTCGTTTTTATTTCGATTTTTGGCGAGATCATTCAAACCCCGCTTTATATGAAACAGTTGAACTTTCATTAAATTTTGCCACAGAATAAAAGTAAATTTTTCGTTTATTATTATTATTAATGCATTGTTTTGATCATTCATTTCAAAAAAATTTCTCGGCGGCGTCTATCGGTAGGCACCAGGGTTGGGCAAAATTTCGGGGTTCGGAATTTTGGGTTTTTTTCAGGTCCCGGTCCCAGTCGGGACTTTTGAAAAATGAAAAGTCCCGGTCCCGGTTTTTTGGTCCCGCCGGGACCGGGACCAACCGGGACAAATAACACCACTAAAGCGAATATGGAAAATTTACAATTGGCACCATCTACAACTCCAGAAGAAAACTTTTTGAATCTGATGATGACAATGACGTTGGTGATCAAGAAGATCAACAATATGTGTGGCCGGAAAATTACAATTTTTAGTTTTTCGATAAAAGAAAAATTGTTTTCCCTTGAAAAGTCTCGATTGGTCCCGGTCCCGGTAAAGCCCTTTGTCTTCAAATACCAGTGCGCCAAATTGGCATTCTTTGGGAAAAGACGAATCGGGTATCAATCTTAATCGAAAATTCAACCATCATTTTTTTGAAAAGTTATGAAATGGGCCATGATGAACGGGCGACAAGTTGGGGCAGTTCGAACCTTTTCCAATAACGCATTATCCGGGAGCCGAATCAATGGGCTACGATTCATACACAATACAAAACGATGTTTTGAAAAAATAAAAGCTTTACAAATAAATGAAAAAAGTAAATTGACAGAATAAGCTATGAAGAACTTTATCCTATATTTAAGCATGAACTGTTAAGTAAAAGCTTTGTCCAGCAGGGGGGGGTCGGGCATTTCCTTAACTTCCCGAATGAGGTTGCACGGCATTTCTGTTGAATAATTTGATGATCGTTTGCCATTCTTTGTCAAAAGCCTTCCGATATTCTTTGCTAAAAATTAATATTTTTTAAAATTCGATATTTGCTTTTTATTTTTACCTTGTAAAATAAAGAATTGGCGCATTGGAGGCGGCACTGATGTTCAACAGAATGCCAAAGATTTGATTCAATTTCCATATTGACATTATGTCATTTCCAAACATCGGAATAATGATTATGTGAGCGAAATTTAGAAAATATCCGCCAATATTCACGGAAACGATGGCAAACAATGTTTTAAATATGCGAATGTTGAATTGATGTGAGTTGGAGTTGGGCGGTGCTTTAAAATAAAAAAAAAATATATTTAAAATATCTTTTTGAATTTAAAAATACATTTTTTGAAGTAAATAACAATTGCAACGACCGCATAGAGAACAATTGTTGTCAGCAACATTGCATTTATTATTGTTGGCCAAATAAACTCCGACGAATTTGTGCATTGATACTTAATGTAATTGTTAAAAAATTATAATTTAAATCTATTATTTACTGTAAATTTATACAAATAAAAATGGTGGGTTATGGTACGCTTCCAAATTTATATATAGATTAATTGCTATTTGTGCTTAGTAACTTAGAAAATAAGTCAAATGCTAAAAACCTAAATATGATATTTATATGGTAAATTGGGTGTTTTAGTGATTAGCAATTACTCAATGACCCAAATAATGCTTGGAGCTGTTACCATAACCCAAAGTACCCTTAAAATAATACAGAAGCCATTCCAATGTCATTCATTGTGCCAGCAACGAGTGTTTTGTCTGCCGAATCGCAACTTTGAGAATAAACATATAAAACATTGCATAACCCAATGAAAGGTAATGTGATAACATACAAAAAAACATTTTTTGACTGTCTAAAAATGAAAATGAAAATTATTTAAATTACTAATAATTTTACCTTAGCGGAAAAATCACAGCAATGAGTCGGTCAATGCTTGTAAAAAAGAGTAAAAAAATTGTGCAAGAAACTGCAAAATTCGAAGGCGTAAGAATTCGAACGACGATTTTGTAGGGCATTAAATATTGGCCAGAAATCACAGAATATGTGAATAAAAAATGGCCAGATTGGTGGACAATTTCGAAAAAGGAATAAATGGCCAACAATTTGTTGGCGGAATTGTTTAAATGCCTAAAATACCGTAAACACTCTTGTAATCCCAT
Organism: Globodera rostochiensis; assembly: GCA_018350325.1. Classification (NCBI taxonomy): domain Eukaryota; kingdom Metazoa; phylum Nematoda; class Chromadorea; order Rhabditida; family Heteroderidae; genus Globodera; species Globodera rostochiensis. Next base: position 1,002,773 of record JAEVLN010000006.1, read on the forward strand.
CTCCTCTAATAATCCCGCCCCTTCGGAGGGGGTTGAAAAATAATCCCACCCCCTCTAATAATCCCGCCCCTTCGGAGGGGGTTGAAAAATAATCCCACCCCCTCTAATAATCCCGCCCCTTCGGAGGGGGTTGAAAAATTATCCCACCCCCTCTAATAATCCCGCCCCTTCGGAGGGGGTTGAAAAATAATCCCACCCCCTCTAATAATCCCGCCCCTTCGGAGGGGGTTGAAAAATAATCCCACCCCCTCTAATAATCCCGCCCCTTCGGAGGGGGTTGAAAAATAATCCCACCCCCTCTAATAATCCCGCCCCTTCGGAGGGGTTGAAAAATAATCCCACCCCTCTAATAATCCCGCCCCTTCGGAGGGGGTTGAAAAATAATCCCACCCCCTCTAATAATCCCGCCCCTTCGGAGGGGTTGAAAAATAATCCCACCGCCCCTTCGGAGGGGGTTGAAAAATAATCCCACCCCCTCTAATAATCCCGCCCCTTCGGAGGGGGTTGAAAAATAATCCCACCCCTCTAATAATCCCGCCCCTTCGGAGGGGGTTGAAAAATAATCCCACCCCCTCTAATAATCCCGCCCCTTCGGAGGGGTTGAAAAATAATCCCACCCCTCTAATAATCCCGCCCCTTCGGAGGGGTTGAAAAATAATCCCACCCCTCTAATAATCCCGCCCCTTCGGAGGGGTTGAAAAATAATCCCACCCCCTCTAATAATCCCGCCCCTTCGGAGGGGGTTGAAAAATAATCCCACCCCCTCTAATAATCCCGCCCCTTCGGAGGGGGTTGAAAAATAATCCCACCCCTCTAATAATCCCGCCCCTTCGGAGGGGGTTGAAAAATAATCCCGCCGGTGGGATTACAAGTGTTTACGGTATTTCCTTTTAAGCTTTATTATTCTTTAGTTTTATTTGAATATTATTTAGATAATTCCACGAATATTATCAAAAAGTTGCTTCGATTTTAATTATTTAGTAATTAACCATTCTTTAATTAAATGTCAACAAACTTTGCCCGAATTGTAACGTAAACAACTGACAAATTCAAAAAAATGCCAACAATCGCTAAAATTGAATAAATTGAAGCAAATATAATCAAAGTCCAGCAGGGACGAGCATTTGCTAATTCGAAATAGACCTTAAATAAATTAAAAATAATAAATAAAAAAATACGTTAGGTTTGCACGGGACCGGTACCGAGTCGGGATTTCCCGGTTTTTTCAGGTCCCAGTCCGGGAGATAAGTCCCGGTTTCGGTTTTTTAGTCCCGCCGGGACTGGGATCAACCGGGACTAAATTTACACCACTAAAGATGACATCATTGAGATACGCTTCCCCCATTAATAAAAAATTTTTAAATAAATTTCATATTTTTTTAATTAAAGAGCGCGCAAAAAAAGCATTTTATACATCTCAAAATCCCCCCCCCCCCCCCCCCGGGGGCGTCAATCGGCATCGCGGGGCTCTCCCAAAAAAATTTAAAATTTTCTTTAAAAGGGTCGAGCACTTAATACCCGTACCCGCAATTTCATTTGATGTTGACAATGAGGTCGAAAATCAAGAAGATCAACAATATGTGTGGCCGGAAAATTTAAATTTTTTAGTGTGTTTCGATAAAAGAAAAATTTCTCAATTGAAAAGTCCCGGTGAAAATCTTGGGCCCGGTCCCGGTAAGTCCCAAAGTCCCGGTCCCGTGCAACCCTAATTTAAATCATTAATAAAACTGACCTCATTAATGGTTAAATTTGTTGACATTATATAATTAATTTTCAACGCATAAATTTAAAAAGCCAGTCTTTCAGATAGTTATTTTTGGAAAATCAATTTTTAATTTGTTAATTAATTTTCTATATTAATTATTGTTAACTTTAGAATTAACTTTTATTTGAATTTGTATTCCAATACTATATTGTTGCTCAAACATATGAAACTTTATTATGATAAATAAAACTTTTAGATTGGCACTTTAGTAGGTGGTTAAACAGATAAATTTATTATAATTTCTAGTTGGCAATTCTTTAAAAAATTTGTTGCGAATGGCGGCAATTGCCCTTTTTATTGGATATTTTATGGTAATGTAATTTTTTGGTTTATTTAATTAACGAGAAATTTTGTGGCCTTTTATCTTTTATTCTCGCTCTATCAAGCAGATGAAAACATTTCTGAGATAGTTAATGAATAACGACAATATGATAAATAAACTGCGCTGCCTTCTTTTGGGCGGTGTTTAAACATATCATAATTAGGGCTGGGATTTTTAGTTCCTGTTTTAAGCGATTTTATAGGAACGATTTCTTAGTTCTTTATTTTTTAGGAACTAAAAAGTTCTTAAAAACAATTCGGCCTTTTTAAATTCCTTAAGAAAAATGCAAAAAAACCGAAAAATGCCCCCCCCCCTCTAAATTGACTTTTCCTAATTTTCAAAAAATGCAAACCCTACTTTTAAAAAATTTTGACTGAATTGCTTTTGATATGCAATTTTTTACCACAAGACTTTTTAGAAACTTTTGAACTAACTTTATTAGGGATTTTAGGAACTAAAAATCCCAGCCTTAGTCATAACAAAAACTGAAAATTTCCCAGGCACTTATTTCTAACGACTAAAAGCCTGGCAGAATATTATTAATCATAGATTTTTAAAAATTGGAAGCACATTTGTGCACGAAGAAGAAGGAAGACGGAACGATGAACTCATCCCAAGAAGGTATGAGCACGCAACACGGGAGGAATCAAACTGTCAATCGCCTTAATGGATAAATAAATTAAATTAAAAAATAAAAGACCCCACTTTTTGTTGTAAAGCTATTGAAGTGCCAGGAAAATGATGCACTTTGCAATGAATCAGCGATTGATCGCTTGTCTTGACTTCTTCCTTGGCAATGGATATAGGTATACAAATATAGACCGGCTGCCAAGGAAGCACGAGACGACAAAAGAATATTGAGACAATTAATTATTTAATAATAAATTAATAAACGGACCAAGCCAGTCAACGATAATTATTCTTTTTTTTCATTAAAAGACCAGTTTTCTTTACGGAACTCCCCCCCCCCTCCTAACTTTGAAACCAATCTGAAATCAGTATGCTTTTTCCCACTCCGTTGCACCCCCACTTATTTGTCGTTTTTCCTCTCGGAAACCCTATAAAAGTGGTTTTGAGTGATTTCGAGTCTGGGCCCTCAGATCCATATTTACGCGAAAATTTTCTTTTGTGGATTGGCAGCAAAATGCGTAGAGCCCAAATCGTTGCCCCCTTATTTTCACGATTGTCCTTGAAAATGAGGTTTTTTAGGAACTATTGAACTAACTTTTTTGGGGGTTTTAGGGACTAAAAATCCGGTCCCTAGTTAGTGTATGTGAACACAGTAAACATATTTTAGAGAGAGGTTAATACAGGAGTCGTATTCGTCCTTGAATGGCAAGGACAGTCATTGAAAATGGACCCCCGATCTTAAGAATTTGAAATGTCCTTATTTTCACGATTGTCCTTGAAAATGAGCATTTGGCTGGAAGTTTAAATATTTTATGGAAACATTTATGTTTTGGCATTGTGTACTTCAAATTTTCTATAGGAAAATGCCATTTTATCAAAGCGCCCTCTGAAAATTCGGGACTTTTTTTAGCTTTTTTCTTATTTTGCAGCAACTCTGTTTTAGGCTTTTGGGACCAAAAAGGAACAATGGCAACGCCCGCAAAGAAAAGGAAGAAAATGTGCCGGCCCATTTCTGCTTATCGCAAATCACTGGCACCGCTCGGATCCGTGATCACTCCGACTGGAGAACGGCGAAGTGCGCGAATTACGCGCATAAATAGCATTCATTTGCCAAGCATCTTCGTTTGTGCCGACATTTGGCTTGACATTTTTGCGTTCATTGTGCCCGGCCAACTCGGGCTCAAGTTGGCATTGCTTTCTAATCGATTTGATTGCCTTGTGGACAAGCATTTCAAGACGCGCAAATGGGCACTTGGAAAGTTGGAAATTCGAAAGCGAAAGGTGGACGAATTTGTGCAAATTGTCAAACGGGTCAAAAATGGTCGCTTGCAATGGTTGCCGATGCCGCAACAGCCGTTGCCCAACAGTTTGGTCGGATTCAACGAAATTATCGTCCGGTGTGTTTTTTGGGGATTTAAAAATGATTTTGTTTGTCCCCCCAAGCGGCAACGGTATTTTTAAGTCCGCCACAAATATTTTATAGGCTAAGCTAGCGCATATTTTGGCATTTTTAAAAGTTTTAGAGAAAAAAAGCCGTTGGTCACCGCCGGGACAATTTTAGAAAACATTTCCGTGAGCAGGCACGTAGCCAGTGGGCGGGGGGGGGCATGCCCCCCCCCCGAAATGAAATTTGAGAAAAAAAACAATAGGGGGGAACCTTTTGTTTTGCACATTTACAAATTTTGACCAATTTTCTTAATAAATTCCAATCAAAAATTTTCTCCGGTGGCCTATCGGCACCGCCAAGCCGCCCAAAAAATGAAGTAAAACGGAAAATGCATCCCCAGAAAAAAATCGAGAAAAATTGCTTAACAAAAATGCAATAAAAACGGAAAAACATCGACTTTTTGCCCCCCCCCCGAAAAAAAATCCTGCCTACGTGCCTGTCCCTGAGTATGGTCTAGTTCCCTTAAAATTTTTGGATTATGAAAAAAACCAATTCTGTCTGCTGAAAAGTCTCCTTTTGAAATGATGCAAAAAATTAGGAGCTTCTTTTTGGGTATGTTCAACAGCCACCAACTCGTTTTTTGGTACTAATGTAATTTGTATCCGCCTTTTTACATAAAATTTCTTATATTCGTCAATTTTTCTTTTGTCTTAGAAAGTGTTTCTAGGGGGTCTAGTTTTTTGTGATTCAACTCATTTTTCTAGTTTGGTTTGCATAAACGAGTTGATGTGTTACCTGTTCAGGTTACTAACAATTGAATTTGTTTCGTAATATTTTTCAAATTCCCTAAAATTCGACTTTTTGGAGAAAATTTTTCCTTGAAAAATTACTTAACAAAAAAGCAGTAAAAATAAAAATGCACCCCCCAAAAATCGAACCTTTTTTGTGAAAAGTGCAATAAAGCCAAAAACCCACCACTAAAAACTCGCACTTTTTTTGGATTAGCCTCCACTGAAAAATTTTCTGGCTACGTCCGACTCGGGGAAGAGGCTCCAAACTTTTCAGTTCGGGCTGTCGTCAGCTAATGATCAGAATATAGCTCAAATATTATTGGCAAATTCATATTCATTTACAACAGCACCAAAATTTTCAGTTATGTTGATCAGTCGGTGATCGAATTTCTGGACCAAATTCTGCGCAATGTCGGCGCCAACATCACTTTGCTGCCGAATATTTATTCCTATTTCTATTCAAAAAAAAGCTGGCACATTTTCATCCATCAAATTTGGCCTATGCTAAAGCCAAACATTAGCCGAATGATGCTCGATGGCGAAAGCCATATGATGATCAATAGCGACAATTTTTTTCAACTTCGACGTCATTTGTCGCCCGCCGTTCTGCGCGAGTGTGCCAACCTCCGGTCAATCGATTCCGACCATTTGTTTCCCACTGGCGGTGCGGCCGACGACAGTATTGGCACAACCAACGGCAAAGCGTTGTCCAAATGGTTGCACACCCCCCGGGGGGATGGCCGTCCAAAGGTGTTGAAATCTAACGCTTGGCGCATGCCTGGCGTCGTCACCAAAACGTTCAAGGAGCTCAAGGAGGTGGTTGCTCGTTGTCTTCATTTATACCAATTTCCTGTAATAGAGCCCCATGGGGCTCTATTGTTAAAACCTATTTTTTTAGAAAAAGTTAACAAATTTGCAATTTTTGCACCAATTTTGGACAATTTTGACCCTTTTTACTGGCAAAATCAAAAAGGGGGGCTCTATTAGAGCATGGGGCACTAATAAAGCATGGGGCTAATGCGGTATATCCATTTTTTTGGACCTAACTTCCATGGACAAAAACATTCTTTACAGAAATGAGTCGAATTTGTCGACAGAAATGCATTATTTGCAAAAATTTACCGTTTTGTCCCTAGAAATGGCATTTTTTTTATTAATGAGCTGCGTTTTGCCATAAATGTCCCCCTTTTTTTGCCATTTTAGGCATTTGTCAATGCGTCTTCTTCGGTCAGCTATGTCGTCCGTGTTGATGCCTATCTTGAGCATATGGAGCCATTTGTGGTGGAAAATCGGGTTACCCGCGAGTGCTTGACACTTCATCGCGCCCGGGGCGATGCGTGGATAATGGAGAGGGGCCCAATTGGCCGCGATGAGCAGCAACGGGCGGTGTGGACGCGCGAAGCAATGGAGAAAAATTGGCCGAATTTGCTGCACTTTGAGTTTGGTGACCGCGACATCGGGTGAGAATAAGAAAAATACGATCAGTGAAATGGCATCATCCGCCCGTATCCAGAAAAATGTTTTCGGGTGGGGGGAGGCAGGCCCGTAGCCAGAAATTTTTTTCGGGGAGGGGGCAGTTCTTAGGGGTGTATTTGTTCCTTTTTATTGCATTTTTGTTAAGAAAATTTCAAAAATCCAAATTTTTTATGCGAATTCTGCTTTACCGTTAGGGGGAGGGGGGTCGGCGGTGCCGATAAGCGCCGCCGGGAAAATTTTGAATTTTTGACTCGATTTGTTAAGAAAATTGGTCCAAAAATTGTAAAAGTAAAAAACAATAGGGTCCCCCCTCTTGTTTTTTTTTGTGAAATTTCATTTCGGGGGGGGGGGCATGCCCCCCCCCTGGCTACGGGCCTGGGGGAGGGAACTCATTAGAAATCGATGTATGGCATTTTTCATTCTGCTTCACTTGTGGGTGGGGGGTCGGATAGGCGGTGCCGAGATTTGTACAGGAAATGGTGGTTGCCAAATTGCAACAAAAAAAAAATGCTAAGAAATCCATGAAATGAAGAAGTGTCTTTTTATGTACGGGTTGATACTTGGATAATTTTGTCAAAAGAATTGGGCCCAAATTTGCGCGCCATTTTTCAATTTGTGCATATTTTTTTAGTCCGTTGTCGCCCGTCGAACCAAGCAAGGGCGAATGAATTGGTGCAATGTTTCTTTAAAAAGGAAAGACGAAGACTTGATCTTTTTTTTAATCGATTTTTGATTACAAATATAATTACTTGCCTACATTATGGAACAGTTTTCACACTGTAAGGCTCACTGAAATTAATTGGCACTGATTGGAATGAAAATTTGCGAAGCGACGATCGAAAAAATTCTGTCAAATTGGTGACTTTTGTTTTAAAAAAAAGTGTTTTAGGGCTTTTGAGAGGTACTGCAGTGCCGTAGACACTAACCGGGAATTTCAAGTAGTAGTGGAGATACCGACATGCTTTAAGGACTAAGATCTCGAGTTTTGAGACTGACGGCACGCTATCAAAAAAGCCCCACGGGCATCCCTAATGGAAAACCGTTTTTTCGTGCCAGTTTGGCGCGCGCGCTGAATCATAAATTCCTTTGTTTATGCCAAATCGCCTAACTCTTTTTTGTTCTAGCATCTACAGACATGGTGTTTCCGAATGATACCAAGATTATTTGATTTGGTCAAATAGTAGCCAAAAAGATTCGGTGGTTGGGGTCAGTTCGGCGCCGATAAGTTTGACAAGTTATAACTTTTTGCTTATTTGACCAAATCAAACAATCTTAGTATCATTCGAAAGCACCATGTCTGTAGATGCTTAATTGAAAAGAGCTAAGCGATTCGCCTTAAACAAAGAAAGTTATGACGCCACAACGACAAATTGGCACGAAAAATGGCAATTTTCACACATTTTAAGCTATAACTTTAAAGACGATTGGTTAGCTTTAACTTAATCAAAGGTTCAGCATACTGAGAATCAATCTTGTTTGATTTGCTTGCCTAATAACTAAGTTATGACTGATCGCGCCGAACTGGGCGGATCTGAAAAGATATGTATGAGAAGACCTGTTGTGTCAAAGAAAACTTTTTCCCCTTGGGGGAAACATCCGTTCTTTCGATTCTCGGGATAGTATTTTGAAATGGAAGTTAGATAGGTACGCATTTTACGCCCCCGATAATTTCAAAACCGCCCTTTTTGTGCATTTAATTTCCCTTAAAATTAGGGGGGCGGTGGAAATTACGAAGAATGTTTGGTTTTGATTTTGAATCATTTGTTAAACAATTTAAAACACGCAAATCGCTTACAAATTTGCAAAAAAACAGGTTTTCTCGTGTTAATTGCTACTTTTCAAGGACGCCGATGACCACGACCGAAACAACCAAAAGGATTAATTAATGGTCGGGTGTTGGCTCTCCAAAACTCTAATTATTAGCCGAAATATATTGACAACAAGGCGCCTACATCAACAACACCATTCACAAAAGTCGGAACCACCACGCGACCCCTCATTATTGGCCCTAAAAAGTTGAAAAATTCACAACAAAAAAATGATTGACATTGCGGCAACCAAAAGCATTTCGTCTATTGACCCATCGTCTTTCTCAATTTGGCACTCGATTTGGACGTACACAGAGCACGGGTTCAGCCAACTGTTTGCACTGCTTGGCCACGATTGGGTTAAGGTGCGCGAGGCCTCGCTTTTTAAAAATCCTTATGTTATTTAAGCATTTGAAGACTTTGAAAGACAGTTTTAAATTTTCAAAACCGAAATTTTTTTAAAAAATCCTGTCAGATCATGTTCAAATTCTGCAAATCCAAAACTGCCAAAAATCATCATTCGCCCTTAAGGGTCGTCCCTGCCTTCATGGGACAATTGCGCACACAAAAAACGGGCCAGTCCGCGGCAAAACATTCATTTTGCAGCAGGACGGGCGCCATGTAAACGCATTTTTGGGCATTCCATACGCCCGTGCCGGCACGTACAACGACCGATTCAAAGTTTTTTTGGTTAAATTTTTGAAAAAAAACAAAAAAGTTCTTTAGAAGCCTTTTCCAGTCGAAGCATGGAAAGAGCCGCTTGACTGCACCCGTTTTGGGCCAAGAGCTGTTCAACCGGTGATTTTTTTGTTGTTGTTGTTCAAAATTAAATTTTTGAATTAACGAAAAAGGAATTTGGGTTAGGTGTTGTAAGACATCGTATAGCAAAAACAATGGAATTTTTAAAAAATTTAAGGACATGTTTTGGGACACGTACATAACTCCGATTGGACAGGACGAGGCCAACTGTCTAAGCATCAACGTTTTCGCACCGGCTTGGGACTCTGCAGAATTTGTTAGACATTTTGAAATTGCTTTTATAATTGGCGGGGGACGACTTGTTTTTAGGCATTTGCATGTTTTTTTGCGAAGCATTTTCTCCAAAAATTTTTAGAATTAGAATTTTAGTGCCTACAAATGCCTATTTTGCCATTTTCGGAAAATTCCTTAAGAAATTAATAAATCCGAAAAATGCAATCTAAAAATTGATTATTTTTCTTGGATTAAATAAGTTTCCTAAAAAATTGAATTTTGAACTTGGATTCAACTGCGAAGGCGTGAATACATAATTTATTATTAAATATTTTACAATTTTAAGCAGAAATTCACTGAATTTGTGTTCCTTTATTGGGATTTTTAGGGCTTTTTTGAACTTTGACTGCTTCAAAAAATGCTAATTTAACAATAAAAATAAAATAAAATAAATTATTATTTTTCCTTAAGAAATCGACGGGACGTCCGGTGATGGTTTATGTGCACGGCGGTGGCTATCTCATCCACAGTGCGGCCAACTACGGCGACTGGAACATTTGCCAGTGAGGCGGGGGGGGGGGGGGTTTGGGTGAGGCAAATTTGGCAAAAAAAAAAATCGAAAAAAGTATATACGCTCCTAGCATTTTGGGGAAAAATGAACACCTATAAACTTTTTAAAATTTTGAATGAAAAATTGTATTATAAAATTTGGGTCTTTTCGCTAAAGGAAGAAACCCTAAGTTTCCTGATTTTGGGAGTGTTTCCTGATTTTCTTATGTTGCCCGATTTTTCAGAATTTTTTTTGAATGAAATTACCAAATTTAAGAAATATTAAAATCTCGACTGGCAATATTTTCTTACCAATTTCCACAAATTTTCTTTCTAAAATGTCTATAAAAACTAGAAATCGTGGATTCCCGAGGGATAAGTACGGGATTCCCCGTTCCAGTCTTTTACGGGAACGGGAAAAAACACTACTGTGACTGGAGTAGGCCGGGACCGGAAGTTTGTGAAATCCGGGATCGGGATTAACCGGGATAGATAATGGGGGAAATTTTTTTTTATTATTTAAAAATATCTTACTCATGGTCTTCAATTGCCTCAGCATCAGCGAATTCTGCATTACTTTTAGGGGGGGGGGGGTCAAAATTTTTTAATTTTTGACTCAATTTAAGAGATTTGCAACCAAAAAATTTAGCAAATTTCCAATTCCCACAAATGAAAAACGTTGCGCAATTTTTCGCCCAATTTTCTTAATAAAATTAACACCAAATCTCAACCAATATATTAAAAAAAAAACCCTTCTGCGTTGCATGGATTGCTTAGCATTCTTTTGGCACTTCGGCATGTATCAATTTTTTCCCGGACGAATCGCTAATTTTCGATACCATTCGAAAACGTGCAACGGGTAGAAGAAGCTAGAGCTGTTCGAAAGTCTCTGTAAATTTCAAGTCTCGGACAGCTCTAGTAAAAGCCTTCAAACGCAAAAGCTAACCTACTAGTATTGTTTTGGCCACAATTGGCTACAACTTATTTGAGAATTGTCCAATAGCTTAGCTTTTGCGTTTGAAGGCTTCCACTCATTGCACGCTTTCGAATTGTATCGAAAAATGTTTGATTTGGTTTTTTCCCGCTTTTTTTTACAAATTCTGGTCCAATGCACCCGTTTAATTTAAACCCTCCCCCTCCCCCTTTTTTAATAAAGAAATTTGTGCTTGTTTGACGTGGTCGTCTGTGTGGTTCAGTACCGTCTCGGCGCCATCGGTTTTTTCTCCACCGGCGATGCGCGCTGTGCCGGCAATTTCGGCCTGTGGGATCAGTTGGCCGCCTTGCAATGGATTAAGGTCTATTTTTATATTATTTTTATTTTTTTTATGTTTTTTTTTGCTGCTGTTTAAATGCAAAATTTCCTTTGCACCCCCTAAAGATCGAATTTTCCGAAAAAAATATTATTTACTCATTTTCGTAAACGTATATTTTTTCATGTCGTTTTTGTCCTAGCATTTTTTTGGTTTTGACCGGCTAAATATAAGCTTGTAATAAGAGGTCATTTTTTCTAAAGTTTGTATAAATTATAAAATATTAAAGGTGGTTAACTCCGGGGTGGAATCATAAAGTTCTTACAAATTAGAGTAATCAAAATTAGAACAAAACCTTCAGTTGCAAAATCGCTAAAGTCTTACATTTTCAATCAATTATTCAAATGTTTCTGTGATCACATTTTCTGGTGAAATTTTGCAGCTCCAAATGCGACGCGATGCATCCAATCTTTTTTTGTATCAATCAAATCGAATTCCATTTTGATTAGAGATTGGACCGACGAATTTTTTAAAATTGTTTCAAATCCTGACTATGAATGCTTTTATAAAACAAAAAGCTCGAAACATAATAATACAATAATTGATGGAAAAAACAAATACAAATAAAAAGGAATTCAGGTAGATTTGGTTGAATTCAAAGTAATGTAAGCGTTGTTGTTGTGTTGTATAAATAGAAAAATAGAGGTAATGAATGAGTGACAAAATGAAAAACAAACATTGAAAACAGTTAAATAGTTCAGTTTCTATGGCTTGGAAAATGATTCACGGTATAAAACATTTAAAAATTCATGAAACGCACATTTTTTAATTTGAAATACCGGATTCCGGCTTTTTTAGCCCCCCCCCCCTCCGGAATTTTCATAACATTTTTTTAAATTTGAAATTCTCGTATTCCGAGTTCCCGGTTTTAACAACCGCCATCTGCGGTCGATGCTCCTCCAGCTCCATGGTCACTTCTCGCAACCAGCCGCCAGATCATCTCGCTCCAGACACTTCAGAAATTCCTTTAAATTGTTCACAAATTTCAACAAACTCAAAATTTAATAATATATTTTTTAAAAATATTTAAAAATAAAAATGTTACTCCAAAACGCGGGGGATTTATCTCCAGACAGCGCCGTTCGTTCAGCATTTGAATTTGATGTGTGGCCGTCATGCCGACATTGATGGACGCGTTCTTGCACGCCTTGCTGCAGTCCGTCTCGCGCGTCCCTTCAAAATTTTCAAACTGCCCACAGCAATGAATTTCTGAAAAAAGCAAAAAAAAGTTTCAATTTAAAATATTTTAATGTTTTACACTTACTGCATATGTTCGTCGATTCATCTGCATTGAACTCGCGCTGGCCACATTTGATTGCCCGATAACGCTCGTCCTGTGTTAAAAATAAATTAAAAATAAACTCATAAGTTTTGATTGCCAAAACATTTATAATTTATCAATGGTTTGTTTATTTCTTTTTTAGTTTATTGATTGTGATTTTTCTTTCATTCTGCGTGAATTTTGTTATGTGCTTCAGTGTGATCTCAAAAAAAATTAAATGCATCAAATCCCCTGGGGGGCCTCCGATCTCGGAGAATGTGAGGCTGATTAAACCCAATTTTATGCTTTTTGGGAGCTTAAACATTTGTTAAAAAAGAACTAATAAAGAGGACGACTACAAATTGTTCAATTCCCCCCCCCCCCTCCCTCCCACCTCTGTCATATCGCCGTCCTTTTGGCATTTCATCAACGACACATCGCCGCCAAAGCGCCCAAAAAGACCGCTTGCGCAGCAGAACCGCGCGTCGCCGCTCTTGGGGCAGCACTTTTCAATGACTTAAAGACAAAATTTAAATTAAAATAAAAAAAAAATTTTTGCTCATTCGGTAAATACCTGCAAAGATTTTTGGATGGATCTTAATTGGGTAGTCATTTTGCCACGGAAACTGTCCCGATTCCCAAGTTTCGTCCACATGGCGTCTGTGCTTTTTGGCACAGACAAATGGCAGAGAAATACAAATTAGGAAAAATGCCAATTTTTTAGCCATTTTTAAGCGATTTTTTATGCGTTTTTTTGTTGCCAAACTGAATGAAAAAACAAATATCAAAAATTTTTTTTCAAATTTTGATTTAAATTATAACCAAAAGAATGTTTTATAATTAATTAAATAAATTAATGAATAAATTTGCTTGATACTTCGCTATATTTATATGGCACGGCACGCCAATTTGTGACTTTTTCTCATCCAAGTTGCCCTTCCCCTTTTTTACTTTCATATTCTTTGAATCCAAAAACAAAAAAAAAGCACGCACCTTTTTTAGAATGAATTTTTGGCCTCAGATTCCATTGAGGGCCAATGTTTTCTCGTTATTGCCAAATAAAATTTACTCAAATTAGAATCTTGGCATTTCTTCGCTCGGTTAAACAATAGTTTTTTTCTCATAGCGAAAGCCCAATTCATTCATTCATTCACATGCCAATTCTCACGCCATTCCCCAACATTTCTTTATGTAAACACTTTCATTTCTCAATGAATGACTCATTTGAGCACCTGTAATTGGCCTATCCAATTACGGCACATGTCCGGTCCCCAATGGCACTCGGCACCGGTTGGCACAATGCTCCTCGGCAGATTGGCCGTGCCACTTTTTTCCGATTCACGTGCATTTTCCCATTTCGGCACAAATACATAGTCATTCGCATTCGGCGAAATTCAGATTTATGGTAAAAAATAACAATTTGGACCGATTTTCTTAACGAAATCGGATTCAAAATTTTTTTAGACGGCGCCAGTTTGAAGAATCAATGATTCTGTTTAGGAATTTGTACAAATATTTGGGGAAATTTTGTCCACATATAAATTTTGACCAAGTTTGGCCGGTCTCTAATTATTAGAACATTGTAAAAAATTTTAAAAATATTTTTAATTATAATTTAGGAAAATATCGCTTTCTTCGGCGGTGACCCCGAAAATGTGACCGTTTTTGGCCAAAGTGCGGGCGCCGCTTGCATTGATTTGCTGAGCATATCGCCGTTGGCCAAAGGTGCGTCAGCAGTCAAACGGCGTTCTTTAAATCATTTTGTTTTGTTTTTTAATGTGTCGCTTAAATTTTCCCGTTTTTGGGGTTTCTTTTTTAATTTTTGTAAAGGAAAAAATGCAACTTTTTCTCATAAAAATAAATTTTTTATTTTTATTTTTTTGAAGGTCTCTTCAAGCGCATCATTTTGATGGGCGGCAACGCGTGCACTGACTGGGCAATGGTCAGCCCCGCGTGGACCCAACAGGCGGCGATCAGAATGGCCCGAAAAGCGGGGTGGAAGGGTGGGGCCTTTTTGTATGGACACACCGCCCAGTTCGGCGCCAATTGGTTCGGGTGCCAGTAGTTGTAACTTTTTTCATGTTCAATTCAATTTTATTTGCAGTTTGAAGGGTACCTAACAAAATGAATATCTCTCACACGTCAAAAGCTCTTTTTTGTTGAACTTTTTTTATTAAGCGAAGGCTAATCGATCATCTTTTTTCAACAAAAAAGGGACGGAGCTGTGAAATCGCTTTTTTTGTCCCAACTTTGCGAGCCGTATCTAACCGCCTTATATTAAGTCTAATCGCCAAGCTCTTTGGTTTTATAGCATCTACAGACATGGTGTTTCCGAATGATACCAAGATTGTTTGAGTTGGTCAACTTACTAAAAACTTGTCGGCGTCGAACTGACTCCGACCGGAGTTTTTAAATTTTAAAATGGATTTTTTGGCTGATTTCTTTTTTCTAAATTTTGTTTTAAAAACCCGAATTCAGAAGTTTTGAACAACAGCGGATATTTTTGTTGCAGGCGCCGACACCGATTTGGACTCGCTGCTCGCATTTTTGCGCTCAGTGCCCGCCTACAAAGTCACGGCACCGCTTATCGGCAAATCCGCATTCAATCGGCACAAAAAAGTGAGGAAGAAAGAATGCCAAAACCCAAATACACCCCAGGGCATCATTGGCCCAATTTTTTTTACATTTTAAAAATAATTTTTGTCGGTTTGGCATTTCTGACGCACTTTGTATACCTACTGATGGGCCGCTTCTTCATAGGGTCTCGACTTCTGTCCGGTTATTGACGGTGAGCTGATCACAAAAGCGCCTGATCAAATGCGTCTTGACGTCGATTGGCCCATGGAAGTGATCATTGGCGGCACGGAGTCCGAGGCGTTGCTTTTCCGTAGCCTATAAAATTTGTTATTTTTTAATTAAATTTTGTTTAATTGGTTCCAGATGCACTCGGCCGAAGTCAGGCGAATGTTGCTTCGTTGCGCAAATATTTACAATTTTACATTCCGTCAACCATCCCCCGCGCCGGACAGTTGCGCGAGCAGTGCGAGACGCTTTATTTGTCCAATGTGAACATCGACGACCCGCAGCAAATTGCACCCGCTTTTTTAAAGGTGCCAAAAAAGGCGTTTTTTTGAAATGACCGATCGATCATCAGCGATCAAGAGCCCGGATTTTTAGGGCATTTGCCTGGTTTTTTGTGCATAGGCTATGATGAGAGAAGCTCTTACTATTGTTGTGCCTACAAATGCCTATTTCGAAGTTTAGTGCCTATTTTACCTTTTTATACCTATTTTAACATTTTCAGATTTTTTATGCCTTTTTGCCATTTTACCGAAAATTCTTTAAGAAAAATGTAATAAAACCAAAAAATGCAGTCTAAAAATTGTTTTTGTTTTCTTGGACCAAAAAAGTTTTCCTAAAATTCGAATTTTCCTACTACAAAAAATGAGGAGTATTTTCTGACCGAAAATCGGATTTTTCAACTGCGAAAGGCGTACAAATTTAGCAGAAATTCTGAATTTAATGACTAAAAAAATGTGCTCTGATCAGATCTTAGTATGGAACAGAAGAACATGATCAATCCAAATGTTTAGAAAATCATTATGATTTTAATAAAAGATTTTTGTGAACAAAAATCAAAATGATTAAAAATATAACAAAAAAATTTTGTTAAATTTTTTTGTTTGTAGCTTCACAGCGACCTGATGATGAACAATGCAGTACAACGCTATTGCCGCGCAATGTTTGCCGCCAACGGCACAACGCAGCAGCAGCAGTCGACGCCAAACCACCGAATTTACCTGTACAACATGGTCCACTTCAACCGGGACGGGTTTGGCATTGTCGGACTTCGGATGCCATTCTATGGTCTAAAAATTTGATTGTTCAACACTATGGCACTCGAGACTTTTCCGCACGAAATTATAACATAAAAAGCCGACATTTTTTATGGCATTCAATCTTTAAATCCCCCTCCCCCCCTCCCCCCAATAGGTGGAATTTGAAAAAAAATCATAGCACTTTTGATTTGCAAAATTCGTAATTTTTAATTTTCTTTACAAATATGTTAACATTTTCACGGGGGCCTCTCCCATTCTTAAAAAGCTTCAACTGCCGTATTTTTAAAATTTTGGTTGCAAATACAGTTAATGATTTGCACGCGCTGGTAATGACTAATTACCGATTTTTGCACACAATTTATTTGCCTCTCTATTTTATTTCAGCAGCCACTCATTGTCACGATGTGCGCTATTTGTTGGGCAAGGGTTTGTACGCCAAATTCCGGCCAAATTGGGACGACAAACAAATGATGCGCATCATTGGCGGATTGTTCACCAATTTTGTCAAATACGGGTGGGTTGGTGCCTGGGGGTTGGCCAATGGCAAAACTAAAAATGTTATGATATTCGTGGCATTTTAGAGCAAATGGCGCGTTCAGAAAAAAACGAGATAAATCATAATAAATTCATTTCAATTATCTTTTAAGTACAATTTAGGCATTTAGGATTTTGTAAACGTTTTAAGCATTTTCTAATAATAAAAAAGTCGTTTGAACATGGCTTTTTGCAGCAATCCGAACACGCATTGGCGGCAACAAATGAAGTGCGACAACAATGATGCTGATGCTGCTGATTCTGCTCAATGTCAGCCGTGGCAAAATGTGCACGTCGGTAAGAGAAAGTGATTTTTTCGCATTTTTTTATTTTTTGGATTTCGTTTTTCAATAAAATTATTCTGCTGATTTTGTTCAAAAACGGCATCTCCGATTTCACCTTTTTGCAGCAAACTCCGCGCTTGTCTCACCCGACTTTTGGCGTCCGATCAGTGCGCAGGACACCGAGCAGCACATGGAGCTGTCCCTGGAGCCCACCGCGCGCCGCGTTTACCATGGCGGACGCTATCGACGCTTTTGGCACAAAGTGGATGACGAATTTGTCCAAATTGGTGGTCAGAAATTTTAGTTCCATTCTTCAAATGATTCGCAATTTTCGTTTATCTTTTTTTAGGTTATTTTGCGCTTCATCATAATCACATTTATACATTTCATGGTGCAATTCACTTTTTCAAGTATTTTACCTCTCTCTCTTTCTTTTTCTTTCTTGTAGTCTGTTAAACCAGGGATGCCATATCTTTTTTTTAAAGATTTTGTCCTTTTTTTTGGGGTACCCCAATCTTTACAAAAATGTGTCCTTTATTTGCACATGAACATGGCATCTCTGTGTTAAACACGTTATTATTATATTAAAGAATCGAAGTCCATTTAATTTTTAATTAAAAAACGTCGATGAAAAGGCCAGTTTCGCACGATTTTTCTTTTGTAAATGATATTAATTAACAATTTACAAATAAAAGCCAATTTCGGATATCAGAGTGAAATATGTCTATTAGCTATTAGTAATGCTCGAACCCTAAAATCGGGCTTTTTGAGATATTTCGCTATTTTTGGCATTTTAGTCCCCATTAGGTATAAGCATTTTTCCGATAAAAAAGGTAATAAAAACGAAAAATATGTATCCATATCGAATTATGCACGCCCTAAAGATAAGATATTTCCGAATTTTTTATAAAAATTTCCAAAACGTGTAAAAAATATTACATTTACAATGTTTGAAACATTGTTGGCAGTTCAAGTCCAAATGTGACTTGGCAAACAAACGCAGTGATTTGTTAAGGGATTTAAATTTTGCAAGAATTCTACAGCCTTTACAGAAATAATCTCTGTCCGGACTGTTGCGTGAACGACATTAAGCCAACATTTATTAACCTACACGCTTAAAAGTATGTTTCCGCTAATTGCACAACTGGTTAGGTAGGTATAAGATCAGAGTTCCGATTCGTCCTTGGATGCCAAAGGAAATGGACTCTTGATTTTAAAAATTGAAAATGCCCTTATTTCCAAAAATGTCCATTGAAAATGAGAATTTGGCTGGAAGTTTAAATATTTGTAATTTTAATGGAAACATTCATGTTTTGGCATTATGTCGATTCAAAAATTTCAATAGAAAGTTTATCAAAGCGCCTCAAGATCTTGGGTTTTGGAGAAATTTTTTTGAGCTCCCTTGGATTTCGCAAAATTTTTCTGTTATGTCCTTGAACATCAACATGTCTGCCTTGGGCACATTGTCTTTACCGAATCGGAACCCTGTACATACATATAAGGTCAAATGAGTTGTTAATCAATAAAGAAAAAGGTCGATCAATCAATACCGCCAGCACCTTGTGCTTATTCTCTCATCCACCGCCAGGAGGACTAATAATGCATGCATAGGCGTCCACCTGACGACCGGCGTTAGCTGGGGCAATGACATTTGCTGGGGCGCTCCAAACCCCTGCACTGTTACACACCAGTGTGTAGACACCGGAGTTTACGACTTCAGTGTCAAAGTCGCCACCAGGAAGTCCATTAACAATTAGAATACGTATGATAACCTGTGAATAAAATTGTGTTATTAGAGGAGTAGGGAGGACATTTGTGGCCCGATCTGAGAATAACTCCGTCCAAAAGTGGAGTTGATCAGTTATCGTTGTCCCTTTTTCAATAAACTCAATTTTTAGCGATTTTTTGACCATAACAATTTTCAAATGTAGGCCAAATCCACAGATCAGAAACTCTATTTATTGAAATGATCGATATGGAAGGAGTTATTGAAATCGGGGCTTAAATTTCCCCGGCGCAAATGTTCTAGCACTGGCACCAGCAGAATAGACGACGCTATATATGTGCATATAATGCACGCTTACCACTTGTGTAGTTGGGTCGGGACAAGTCAGCGGCAGTGTTGTGCAGCCGTTCGCATCCGGGGTGACTACGCCGTTTGGCGTAACTGTCGCAATTGCGCTTCGGAATGCGCCTCTAGTCACGGTGATTATCTGTAAAACCCAAAATCAGGCTTAGCAGCTGAAGAAAAAAAAATCCGGATCAGCCTACGCAAAAATCAAAAATAATTTTAGGCGGTTCGAGCTTAGAAAAAAATGGGCTTCGGGTAGTGAGCCGAACGCTTCGCCTCGAGAAAATTTAAATTTTTGACTAAGAACCCCCGGGTTTTTATAGACATTTCAGAAAGGCATTTTGTGGAATCGCCAATCGTCACATTCAGATATAGGCAATAACCGGGCAATAAAATTAACGAAATTTGGCAATATTTCTTAAATTTGGTAATTTCATTAAAATTTCTGAAAAATCGGGCAACAGAGGAAAACTCACAAAAATCAGGAAACTCTACATTTAGTACTCACGTCTGTTGCCACGAATGTTGGTAAGGTAGCGGGGTCACATGAGGTACATGAACCGGCTGCAACAGTTGTAGTCGTCGTCGTCGTCGTCGTTGTCGTCGTCGTTGTAGTTTCTGAAATATCAGGTGCACTTGAAGTACTTGAAATATCTGAAGTACCTGTAGTAGCTGCTTCACTTGTAGCAGCTGAATTGAAAAATTGGCTGTACCTTCAAATAGTAGGCGACCTCTACCCCATCGTTTTTACGAATTTCTCCCACTCTAACAACCATTTTTTAACCAAAATTTTTGACCTTTTGTGTAAGGCAAAAGTCGAACACAGGTAGACCTACCCCCACACAACAGGTACCATTCGAATCCAAATTTTGTCAAGTTGTGCTCCTTCTCCAAACCAAAAGTGCTGCGAACATTTTAAAATATAGTGTTACCCTTCCAACTCCAACATGCTACCCAAAAAAAGGGCACTTCTTTTTGCTGTGCCGTTCGACTTTTGACCTTTGCAGGGCAAAATTTGAAAATTTCAACGGTTTCTATACCTGGTGTTGTCGGATGGCAACACTGAAGTTTGCCGGGCAGTACCAGCACGCAAATAATGGCAAACCATTGGCAGGAACGCATTTTTTCTGTCAAAGAGGGCGAGAACAGAGGCGGTCGGGGTCAGTTTGGCGCCAACAAGTTTGAACGTCAAAACCGGGGTTGTGGACGGTCGGTTTTAAACCAAAGGTACCGGTTTTGGTTAAGCCGTTTTCGACCCACACGGTTTTGGTGTTCGGGCCAATTTTCGGCAAACACAATTACTTTTCACAATTTTTGATGTAAAAAACGTGCAAACTTATTTTATAAATTGAAGAATCATTTTTTGCCAAAATGTCGGATACAACGTTTTAAGCTATAACTTTTTTGTGAAAAAACGGTTCGGTTAGATTTTGCTTAATCAAAGGTAACGGAGAGCTTCTGGATATACATCAATTTTGTTTGATTTTCTTTCCTAATGACTAAGCTATGAATGATCGCGGCAAACGGCCGGCGGCAAACTGTCCCTGATCCGAGAATAGGCGCTCACCCACAAGAAAAGACACTGGTATGTACGAGCGCAACATTCCATGCCCTTTTAGATGCTTTTTGCTGCATGAATTAGCGGTGCTTCGCGGTGGCGAACTGCTGGCGGAAATCAGAACCGGCTATTATCGAATTATTGTTTTGGGCATGGACTTGCTGGACGTGCGCAAAGAAAAATGTTTCCAATAAATGAGCAAGCATTTTATGCATCGCATTAATTTTGTCATATCGCTGCAAGAATAGTGAGTGACCAGTTTATAAAGCCCGCTATGAAATTAGTTCCCTAAAACGACGAGAGAATAAAAATAACTAACCCCCCACGTGTTGGGACCTAATAATGAATGAATGCTGTGGTCACATAAAAAATCGTCGGAGGACGACAAAAATAGTTTAAGGGTGGCGATTACCTAAATTCGAGCAGCTGAAGCTGTTGGCGGGCCGCCAACAGCTTTTCATTAATTTAATCCGGCTTTTAAATACCACCAAAAATAACCAAGATTAGGGCCCTCCAAATAAGGACAAATCTTATAAATAAGGACATTTTCAATTTATAAGATTAGGACCTTCCAAATAAGGACAAATCTAATGAGGACATTTTAAATTTATCAGATTGGGACCTTCCAAATAAGAACAAATCTTATAAATAAGGACAGTTTCAATTTATAAGATTAGGACCTTCCAAATAAAAGCACATTTATTAGAACCTTAACGCTTAGAAATATGTTTTCGGTAATTGCACAACTGTTTAGGTATAAGATAAAATGAGTTAATCAATAAAAAACGGTCGATCAATCAATACGTCTGCTTGTGCTTACTCTCAGCGCCAAGATCAGGGCGTAGAATCAATACATGCATATCTATCCACCTGACGACCGTTGTTAGCCGCGTTGAGGGCATTTGATGCGGTCCAAATCCCTGCACTGTTGCATATAAGTGTGAATTCACCGCTGTCTTTGATTTCAGTGTCAACGTCGACAGAAGAAAGAACAGGAAGACGTATTATTATATGTATTATAACCTGTGAATAAAATTGTGTTATTAGGAGTAAGGAAATTTTTGCTGGTCGAATCATATATAAGCCTACGCACGAATCTGCAAAATTTTTTTGCGCGTTCAACTATGAAGAAAGTTATGGCCCCTCAAAGGTGGCAAATATAATGTCATTTGATGCCCTGATTACGAATTCGTCTATAGAAAATAAAAATTGAGAATTTAAAGCGGGTTTTGAATCGATTGAAATATTTTTATTTTCCATACATTTTGTACAAAGGGGTCGGTAACAGGGATGTCGATATCGTCTCATCAAAATATGACACATGAATACACGATACACCAAATACTGTATGATAGGGGCCAAAATTACGATATTTACGGTTACGATACGCTACACCTCCCTGGTCGGTAAATGTTGATCATAGGGCCCAGAAACGAAATGACCCAATCATATGCCAATCGATTCCTCTCTAAGCCTAACGCATGCATCTGCAAAAGTTGGGTCCGCGCAAAAATTTTTGTTAGGCTTAGAGTGGATTCGATTGGTATATGATTTGAGTCATTTCGTTTCTGGGCCTTATGATTAGAGAAAGGACCGATCGAGATTCTCGATCGAAATCTCGATTGATCGAATTTTTTCGAGATTCTCGATCGAAAAAGTACCGAGATTCACAATCTTGGTTCAATTTTACTTTAATTTTAGATGAAAAACTAAGTAAAAATGGACAAAGAGTCCCGATTAAATAAGGGTACCACGGGGCCGGGTTGCCGGTTTTTAGGTCTTAAAATGAAGTCCAGGGTCCCGGTTTTGGTAACGCAGAGACCAGGACTAATTACACCCCTAATGTGATATCACTGATGAGCGAAGCGACAGACCGATTACGGCGGTGAATTCACAGCAATTTTCTTAATAAACTTTTAAAATTTTCCTGGCGGCGCCTGTCGGCACCGCCGGGCATCTCCTTTACAGAAAAATAAAAACTTTCTTGAAAATGGTCGCGCACTTAACGGCACCACCGACCCATCCCTCTCCCTACTAAAAATATTTTAGATGCATAACTTGTGCGGAAAAAAATGATTTGAACTTGATTTTCAGGAATCTTGTTTTTTTCCTGTCCAGAACCGACAATAATAATATTGAATAATAAAGTCGCTTTGAAAATTCACAATAAAGAAAAAATTGAAAATCTCGTGAGATTTTTCGAGATTCTCGATCGAAATCTCGAGCGAACAAATTTTTTCGAGATCTTCGAGATACGAGATTTTTCGAGATTCTCGATTGGTCCTCAAGTCCTTTCTATACTTATGATTAACATTTTCCAAAGAGTACCCCCATGGTTTTGTCAAAATTGAGGGGCTATAACTTTCTTTTTGCAGATTCGTGCTCAGCTCGATACGAGGAATCGATTGGTAGATGATTCGATCAAAAACATTTTGCACAAGTAAATGACACTTTTCCGACAATAACTCCGTCCGAAAGTGGAGTTGATCAATTAGTTATCTCTGCTCTATTGATAAGC
The DNA here is from genome assembly GCA_018350325.1 of Globodera rostochiensis. Lineage (NCBI taxonomy): Eukaryota > Metazoa > Nematoda > Chromadorea > Rhabditida > Heteroderidae > Globodera > Globodera rostochiensis. The sequence continues at coordinate 1,025,848 of JAEVLN010000006.1, forward strand.
GCAAATTGGCTGCAATTGAGTATCTGATAACCTGGACTGGCCGCCACCGAAAAAGCGTTTCCAAAAAAGCTCTATTTTTAGCGATTTTTTGACCATATTTTCAAATGTAGGCCAAATCCACATTGATCAGCAGGAACCCAAATTGTAGCTGATTTTATATTGTTGCAGAGGCAACTGATCGATATGGAGGGAGTTAATGAGATCGGGGCTTAAATTTCCGGGGCGAAATGTCCTAATAGAATGCCGGCAGAGGACGGTCAAAATGCCGCTAATAAGCTGAGCTTACCACTTGACCGGCGGCGCAGGTCAGCGGCAGTGTTGTGCAGCCGCCCGAAGCGACTGGTAAGCTGGTTGTTAAAAATGTTCTTTGTGCGCTTGTGAACGTCCTCGCGTTTGGCTTAGTAGTCAGGGGTGCAACCTGTAAAACTCAAAAATCAGGAATAATTTTTAGACAAACGAATTTAAAGGCAACACTTTTTAGTTGTTGTAATTTTTACCAAATTTGAAGAAAATGATCAAATGCGATTCTAGGAGAGGATTTTTCTCTTTTGAGGCATTTTTCATAAAGAATTTCTCTAGAAGAAAAAAGACAACATTGGCGATTTTTGTTTTAATTTTTGTCTTAATTTGTTAAGAGATTTGCAACCAAAATTTAAAAAATACTGTCATTTTTTGATGCTTTTTAAGAATGGGAGGGACCCGCACTTTGAATATTTTAATGATATTTGTTAAGAAAATTAACAAGAAAAAAGGCCAATGGAAGTAATAAATCCACTAAACAGAAAAAGACCGGACAATAAAATTAACAAATTTGGCCAATATTTCTTAAATTTTGGCAGTTAAAATTTCTGAAAAAATGGATATGTAACCCGCAATGGAATGAAATAATTGACAATTTGTTTCATGAGCAAGTGCCAACTGATCGTCCAGATTTGGTTGTGAGAGTTTTTTACCTAAAAGTTAAAGCAATTATGAATCAGATAACAAAAACAAAGATTTTTGGCGAAGTTATTGCATGGATGTATCCGGTGGAGAACCAAGGAAGGGGACTGCCGCACATTCATTTGCTTCTGACATTGTCGGAACAAGATAAATTGTTAACAGGAGAAGATGTAGAAAAACGAGGAATTAGTGCAAGAATACCAAACAAAAATGCAGAACCTGAGTTATATGCGATAGTAAAAAAGTTTATGATTCATGGCCCATGCGGTGATTTAAATCCAAATTGCCCGTGCATGGAAGAGACAAAGAGTGAGAATGGAATAACGATTAGAAAATGCTCAAAGGCTTATCCAAAAGCATTCCAAGAAGAGACTGTAGTTCTGGAAAATGGTTTGGCTTTGTATGCAACGCCAAATGATGGAAGAACTGTTGAAGTATTTGCAAATGGAAGAAGGATTGAATTGGATAATCGATGGGTTGTGCCTCACAATCTATATTTGCTAAAAATGTTCAAGTGTCATATTAATTTGGAAAAAGTAAATAGTGTTAGTTCTGTAAAATATTTGCATAAGTATGTGCATAAGCCACCAGACAGAGCAAGATTGGAATTAGAATCAAAAAATGATCACGATGAAGTGAAAGAGTTCATTGACGCGAGATATGTTTGCCCCCAAGAAGCTGTGTGGAGAATTTTAGAATTGCCTATGTATGACAGAATCGCATGGTGAAAGTGTCCCCGGCTGAGCCGGAAAGATACCATCTGAGACTGTTGCTGTTGAATGTGAAAGGAGCTTGCTCTTTTGATGAATTGAAGACAGTTGTAGATTCAGACAGCTCAGTTAAGATCTGCACAACTTTCGCTGAAGCCTGCCTTGAAAAAGGTTTAATTAGAAATGATGAAGAATGGAAAAGGGCATTAGAAGAAGCTGAAAGTTTTGAAATGCCATGGAAATTGAGAGAGTTCTTTGCATTAATTTTGGTGCATTGCAATCCAACTAAACCGGAGGAGCTTTGGGAAAGGTTTAAGGAATCCTTATCCGAGGATTTTAGCAGAGTTTTAGACGAGAAGTTGCTTATGCGAAAGCTTACAGAGAAATTGCGCTTAGCATTAAGAAGGCTGGGAAAACACTTGCTGATTTTCCAACCATGGAACAGATTAATATAGATGAAGATATTGAACAAGTATTCAATGCTGCGGAAGAATTAGATTTGGGTCAAAGAGCTTATGTTTCGATGTATGATGAACAAAAAACAATAAGTGATGTGATAATGACTAGAATTAGGAATCCAGTAAATGAACCCGCGTTCTTCTTCCTAAGTGGACCGGGTGGAACAGGGAAAACTCATGTGAATACAGCAATTGTGCATTTGCTTAGAGGTGAGAAAAAAAAAGTGAGCACAATGGCTTTTACCGGCATGGCAGCAACTTTGCTGCCTGCGGGCAGAACATTGCATAATAGATTTGGATTGTCTTTAGACATGAGCAACTCGAATATTGGCCCAAGGTCAAAGGCATGGCAAGAGCTAAAAGAAACCGCTTTGTTTATTTGTGATGAGGCGCCTATGATTAATAAGCGCGCGATGAGAACATTGGACGAGAAATTGAAAGAAATCATGAATAATGATATCGCATTTGGTGGCAAAGTTATGCTTTGGACGGGCGACTTTCGTCAGACCCTTCCAATTCAGAAGCATGCCACGAGATCAGAGTTGGTCAATTCGACCATAAAAAGAAGTGAGTATTGGAAAATAGCAAAAAGATATAAATTGAAGAGCTCTGGAAACAGAGCAGAAATTTGCCAAAGATCTTTTAGAGATTGGAAGCGGTAAATGGAATAATGAAAATGATGAGATGATATTGCCTGAGAATTGCATAAGTAATGGAGAGTTAGCCGAAGAAATATTTGGGAACTTCATTGTTTCTGAGAATTGGAATGAAATGGCAAAAAGTGCCATTTTGGCACCAAAGAATTTGGATGTTAGTGAATTAAACAAAAAAGTGATAGATATGATGCCTGGAGAAGAAACAGTTTACATGAGTATTGATCGAGCTGAAGATGAGAATAGGCAAAGGGCAGATGAATATTTAGATGAGTATCTGAATGCGTTGAATCCCTCAGGGTTTTCAAAGCATGAGTTGAGATTAAAGAAAAACGCAATTGTTATGTTGATTAGAAATTTGAACATAGAATTGGGGCTTTGTAATGGAGCGAGAATGAAAGTAGAAGAAATGCGCAAGAATTTGATTGTATGCAAGATTTTGACCGGGGATAAGGCAGGTCAGACGGTGTATATCCCTCGGATCACACTTTGCTGTGCCGATGAATACCCCTTTGATCTGCATAGGCACCAATTTCCATTGGTGTTAGCTTTTGCGATGACCATTAATAAGGCTCAAGGCCAAACCCTTGAGCGAGTGGGAATTGATTTAAGAAAAGATGTATTTAGCCATGGACAATTGTATGTGGCTCTTTCGAGAGCAAGAGCATGGAACATGCTGAGAATTAGATTAGATCATAATAATTTCGAAAGAAAGGTGAAGAATGTAGTTTTTGGGGAGCTACTAGACGAAGATGATTAGATGAGTTTTAGTTGAGATCAAGAAAGAGAATTTGTATTGCTTGAGATAGCTCAAATGTGCGCCGCCGAGTGATCAAACAAACAAAAGGTAATTGTGCTGTTTTTTGTTAGTAGGACTTAGTTATTAGATTAGGGCTAAAATCTCATAGGCATGTGTTACTGCGCATGGGTCGGAATGTGTGTCGCATGCCTGTAAGCAAGAATAGACGAAGCAAAAATTCTTATGGGCCGACAATGTCTATGAGATATAATGCTTTGTACAAATCAATCAAAATTCTTCATTTTCTCAATTTCAAATCTGTTCATAATATCGTACCTTCTAGCGGTTGGTGCGCCGTTAGGCGCACCTAACCCGCTAGTAGAATCAAAAATGCTCTCGTCCACAAATTGTCCGTGTTCGTCACGTCCCCTTTGGCCCTAGAAACTCAACGGAATCGGACTAGGGGCGTAGCCAAGGCCGTATCTTAAAAAATTTTCGGGGAGGGGGGCTGGGGGAAAGTCGATTCTTAGGAGTGTATTTTTCCCTTTTTATTCCATTTGTTAAGCAATTTTTCCACTTAAGCAATTTTTCCACTTTAATTTTAGGGGGATGGGGGGTCCATTTCCTTTTTATTTCTTTTTTGTTAAGAAATTTTAAAAAGAGTAAATTTTGAGTATTTTGCTTTACTTTTAGGGAGGGAGGTCGGCGGTGCCGATAGGCGCCGCCAAGAAAAGTTTGACTCCATTTGTTAAGAGATTTGCAAGGTCGAGATTTTGAATTTTGGCCTTCTGTCTACAAAAATTTTCGGAAGTCGGAACTCGGAATTCCGAGCCCAAAAAATGTCAGAAGTCGGTAAGGACAAAATAAGGACGGAGGACCTCAAATAAGGACAAATCTTACAAATAAGGACATTTTAAATTATAAGATTAGGACCCTCCAAATAAGGACAAATCTTATAAATAAGGACAGTTTTGTGCAAGAATTCCAGCCTCACAGAAACAATGTCTGTCCGGCAGATGGGGGCCTGTGACCAAAAAACTCATCGAAAAAGACCACATTTATTAGAACCTTCAGGCTTAGAAATAGGTTTCCGGTAATTGCACAACTGATTAGGTATAGGTAAGATAAAATGAGTTAATCAATAAAAAAAAGCGGTCGATCAATCAATACGTCAGCTTATGCTTACTCCTCATCGACCACGAGGAGGACTAATAAGGCACGCATATTCATCCACCGCACGAAAGTTGTTAGCCAGGTTACGGGTATTTGTTGCAGTCCAAACTCCTTCACTGTTGCATAAAAGTGTGAATTGACCGCTGTCTTTGATTTCAGCGTCATAGTTCACAGGATCAGAAACCGGCTGACGTATTATTATACGGATGAGAACCTGTGAATAAATTGTGTTATTAGAGGAGTTAAGGACATTTGAGGCCCGATCAGAGAATAATTCCGTCTAAAAGTGGAGTTGATTAGTCTATCTGATCACCTGGATTGGTTTTGCCTTCGAAAATTAGGTCCCTAAAAACTCAATTTTTAGCGATTTTTTGACCATACCAATTTTCAAAAGAAGGCCAAATCCAACTGATCAGAACAGAAAATCAAATTTTAGCTGATTTTACGCTCAATTTATGGATACAGTGGTAACTGATCGATTGGGAGGAGTTAATGAGATCGGGCTTAAATTTCCAGGGCGCAAATGTCCCAACACTGCCACCAGAATAGAATTCCGGTAGAGGACGGACAAAATGCCGCTATATAAAGCTGAACTTACCGGTTGTCTAAGGGGGTCTGGACAGGACAACGGCAGTTCTAAGCAGCCGGCCGGATTAGTGCGGACTACGCCGTTTGTCGTAACTGTATCAGTTGCGCTATCGAACCCGGGGAAGGTCGGAGGCCTATTAGTCAAGGGGAACACCTGTAAAACGCAAAAATTAGGTTTAGCAGCTGAAAAAACAAGAATAATTTTTAGGCGTGTAAATTAACAAAGTTAAAGTCAAAACTTTTTATTGTCAGTTTTGGACGCATAAACTGAAGTAGACCCAAAATTACCCTGCCTTTAGTACTCACCTCTGGTGCCGTGATCAGACGTAAGCTAGAGGGCGTACATGACGTGCATGAACCGGTTCCTGCTGCTGCTGCAGGCGCAGGTGCTGCTGGAGCAGCAGGTGCTGCTGCAGCAGCACTCGAAGCACTTCCAGTACCTGAAGTCCCTGCAGCACTTCTAGTATCTGAATTAAAAAATTCCAATAACATTTTTTATTTTATGATCAACGGTTTTTCACTAAAAAAGAGCTCATTGAGACATACTAGGCTAAGCCAGCCCTCCCATTGAACATTTTCTGACAAAAAGTATAGTACGTCAACTCCAAAAAAAAAAAGATTTTAGGGCTCAAATAAAGTTTATTTATTAAGAATAAAAAATTTGATAAAAAAGGCATTTGCTCGTGTCCTAACCAGAGGTACTCGTAACAACTCGTTCCCTTGGGGGTGAACGAGTTGGCCGGGAACGAGTTGGGAACCCTCCCTCGTAATTACGAATTACTTGGTTACTTTTACTTATTATGCTTCCCGTGAAAAACGATACAGTAAAGAAAAACGAAAGTTTCAAATTTTACTGGTATTATTCCCAAATGGGTCAACACTAGAGTCCGGACCCAAAACCCAAAAATTTTTTGGGTTTTTTGTACAAAAAATTGGACCAAAAAATTTTTGGGTTTTGGGTTTTGGGTCCGATTGGAGCAAAACCCAAAAAAAACCAAAACCCAAAAAATGACCAAAAAATTTTTGGGTTTTGGGTCTATGCCCTTTTTTGTACAAAAGTTTTGGGTGTTACCCGGTTGAATTTACACCCCTAAAGATAGCATCATCGAGTGATTTTTCAATCTTTTTTACAAGGATCTTAATAAGTAATTGATGGCTTAGTGGTTTGTCATTTCGGTAGCTCTTACGTTATGTGTTGGGTTCGACCCGCCGTAGTGCGAGCACTGTTTCTCATTTTTCCTCTTCTCACATACGCCTCAACCCATTAATAAATTTTAAAATAAATTTTCGAATTTTTTAAAATTAAAATGGCGCAAAAAAAGTATTTTTGAAAAAATAAACATATTTTTCTGAATTTTTTAACAAAGATTGCCAGATTTTCATATTTTTCTGAACTTTTGGTTTAATTTTGTAACAAAGACTTGATTTCTGTAAAAAATTTTCTGCCGGTGCCGGCGGACCTCTCCCATTCCTAAAAAAAGTATCGTAATTTTAAAATTTTGATTGCAAATTTCTTAACAAATTGAGTCAAAATTCAAAATTTTCTCGGCGGCGCCTATTGGCACCGCCGACCGCCACCCCCTAATAAAGCAGAATTCGCAAATTGGATTTCTGAAGATTCAAAAATCGGCAAAATTATCGAAATTTTACACAATTTTCTTAGCAATAAAAAGGTTTTGGCATTAAATTCATATATTTACACACCTAAAAAAATTCCGGATTTTTTTTCTGATTTTTCAGCCGGTATTCCTGATTTTTGGGTTTGACAGGTGGCTACCCTGATATTAATATTATTCATGAATTTATGATGACTGGTCAGAAAAATGCTATGAATACGGAAATTTGGGCATTTTATTACGTTTTCTAAAATTTTTTGGGTTTTGTACAAAATTTTGGGTTTTGTCAACCCAAAAAAACCCAAAACCCAAAAAATGACCAAAAAATTTTTGGGTTTTGGGTTTTGGGTCAGATGGGAGCGAAACCCAAAAAAAACCAAAACCCAAAAAATGCCCAAAAAATTTTTGGGTTTTGGGTTTTGGGTCCAAGTTTCCGGTCTCTAGTCAACACCCACTGTGCAGAGAAAACCCCATTGCACTGTCTCGCCTAAATCAAAATAATTTTTTATTCAAATAATACTAACTCGCCGTATTATTTGAATGTTTTCAAATAATTAGGATAATTCGAATAATCCTAATATTCAAATAATACGCCAGCAATCATCGAGAATTGGGGTCCCGACGGAAAATTTTAATGGTCGTAAAATATTTATTTGATGCACTGATTACGAATTCGTCAATAAAAAAATAAAATCTAGGCCTAAGCCTAACGAAATTTTTATTTTGTATTGACGAATTCGTAGAGAAGCTATATTCTCATAATTTTTAATTTTTTTTTTTCGTCGGGCCCCCACAACAAAATGTGGGTTTCCCGATTTTAAAAGTGTTGCTTCAACTTTTTGAAAATTTCTCATTTAAACAAAAAATTGCGATTGTTTCTCTACCCGATGTTGGCGGATAGCAACACTGCAGTTTGCCGGGCAGTAAAAGCACGCAAATGATGGCAAACCATTGGCATGAACGCATTTTTGCGGCGACGGTCAAAGAGGGCGAGAATAGCGCGCCCAATCACAATGCAACATTCCATGCCCTTTTAAATGCTTTTGCTGCATGAAGTCGTGGTGGTACTTCGCGGCGAACTGCTGGCGGAAATCAGAACCGGCTATTATCGAATCATATCGTTTTGGGCATGGAATTGCTGGACGTGCGCAAAGAAAAATGTTTCCAATAAATGAGCAAGCTTTTTACGCATCGCATTAAATTTTGTCATATCGCTGCAAGAATAGTGAGTGACCAGTTTCCAAAGCCCGCCATGAAATTAATTCCCTAAGACGTCGAGAGAATATAAATAACTACCCCCCCCCCCCCCCCCCCCGTTTTGGGTACCGAATTAATGAATGAATGCTGTGGTCACTCGGAAGACGACAAAAAATTGTTTAGGGGAAAAATGAGAGATTTCTCTGTCCAGCGATTTAGCGATCCGAGGAATCTCTCATTTTTTCCTTAAATATTTTTTTCGTAAACCCGGAGGACACTTCAGTCCATGGGAGCTGAAGTGAGCGTGCCCAATTGATATGTATTTAATGCTTGAACTATTTAAATTGGATATAATTAAAACCAAGCAAAAAATATAACAAATAAGGGCTCCTCGTTCGGATTGCAGGACAAAATTATTTTAACTCAATTATTTTTTGTTATGAAATGTAAATAAACGGTTGACCCTATATTTTTGTTACACACTGTATTTAATAGAGAAAATGGGTTACGGTCTGAATCCCCCCACGGCGGCTGATTCAGTCCCGTACTGAAGCTAAGATTAAGCCTAACTTAGGCCTAAGCCACCCTGGCTTGGGGTTCGTTAGGCTTAGGCCTAAGCCTAAGCTAGTTTATGCTTAGCTTAGACCAGGGCTGTGATCTCAAAATTTTAAAATCCGCATCGGAGCATTAAAAAAATCCTCATTTAGTACCCGCATATTCGACATTTCTTTATTAAAATCAAAAATTTAAGTAACCATAGCTTTTATTCGTTATATTTCTGGTTACCAACAATCACTTGAGCAACTTCCTGTCACAATCATTTTTTGCGCGCGATTTTTCAAAAATTTTTGGGGAAAAAGGGAGGTGGGTCCAGCGGTGGCGATAGGCGCCGCCGGGAAAATTTTTGAATTTGTGACTCATTTGTTAAGCGATTTGCAATCAAAATTGGAAGGAATGTCACCTATGCCAAATGGGGGAACTAGACAGTGATTAGAGATATTACATAAATACAGACAAATTGTTTCGATACTCACGGAAATTCATTGTTTAAACAACGAAAAAACCGAGTGACAGACAGCATGTAGTCAGACATTATATCACCACCATTGAATTTCCTTACGATTTTCGAAAGCTTGTAACACAGGCTAACGGTTATATTTCGTGACGAAATTTTGCAGACATGCCTCTAGTGCTCCCTTCTTACCCCTACCAAAATTTGGTGGAGTTTGGAGAATTTTGAAAAAATTTGGTTTGAAAATTTTAAACGTTTTTGATTATAACTCATGAATTCAATGTGTATGCTAATTTTTTCAATGTTAAAAAGATTCCTTATTTTGTTCTCAAGGGATGGTGAAAATTTAAGAAGGGTCCGCCATATTTAAATGAAGTTAAGCGTATCGAAGTGCGTGTCACTTTTTACTAGAGTAGGTCGGGACCGGGATTTTTGGGAAAAACCGGGACCGGGATTGACCGGGACCGTGAAAGCCGGGATCGGGACCGGGACCAGCATCAAGAATCGGGACCGGGATCGGGATCGGGATTTCGCCTTTTCAAAAACCGGGACCGGGACCGGGAAACGGGAAAAACCGGGACTGGCAATAAAAAATTTTTTTTTTGTAATGATCAAAGGTGAAACAAAATTTTTTTTATTATTCAAAATCATCCTCCTCGTTGTCTTCAACATCGATTGTCTCATCATCATCTCCCTTCTCAGGATCAGGTTCGGCAGATGGGGCAAGGTGAAGCTCGTCCAAATTTGCCTTCACCACCAAAATTTTCTCGACCGTTTTCGCCGAAAGGCTAAATAATACAGGGCATATTAAATAAAAACATAAGTAAGTACCGGTTTCGAAGTGTGTTGCTAAAGATGAGTCCAGCCTTCGAGAACAACCGTTCGGAACTGACGGAAGTAGCGGGCACTGAATGGGCAATGCGTGCCAGAACGACCAAATCAGGAAACTGTTGACCATTCGACCCCCACCAGTTGAAAATGTCCGCATCTATTGATGGTCGACCAAAGGCTTTGAAGGAAGCTAATTGGAGCTGTATGCGTGTGGTCAAATTCGTCTGCGATTCGCCAGAAAGCGTTGAAGGAACGGAGATAGTTCCTGGCGATTTCGGTTTCCAAATGTCATCTGAGAAACTTAATCACTTCCAATATGTATAGAAGTTGGAAAAAATTACATCGTACGCTTTTATCGCTTTTTTCTCCCGCAGATAGGTCCGTTTCATCCAAGAAACCAAGAGGTTGAAAGTCGTTTTCGTCGTCACGGCCTTCGTTTTCTTTATAAACTGAAAAACACAACAAGAAAATACAAAAGAAACAAATCCAACCTTTTTTTCCAAACTCTATGAGATCCTGCTCAATGAGAGCCCAATTTGTCTTTGAAAAAATTGTTTCATCATATGCAAAGCGCGGGTCCAGGAGAGTTGAAATTCGAAGCAAATTGTTTCCAATCAGCTTCCTAACCCTGTCGCTTATTGAGTCGATCAGCTTGTTGACGAACGGCTCCAAAGTTGTCGGAATATTTGCTTCAATCAAAAAATCGCTCATTTTTTTTAGAGTCGGTAAAACGACGGAAGCTGTCGATTTCTCCCTTGAGAACTAAAAATAGGAAATAAAATATTCTATTTGGCGTAGTTTTAAACCTTTTGGGTTTCGACGTCGAAAACTCGAAGTATTGGACAGACATGTCGCAAACAATCAAAATCCATCGCGTCGATTCGAGGCAAATTTGTTGGAATCGTTTCCATTCCAACCAGTCTTGGGCGCTTTGGCATTGTTAAAATTCCTGCTTCTGCTTGGTCTCGCTCAAATTGCATGGACAGTAAAACCTTTTTTTGCTCCAAAAATGCTGACAACATCCGAAATACTGAGTTCCAGCGCGTTGGAACTGGCTAAAAATCAAAAAAATGTTCATTTTAAATTTTAGCAGTTACCATAACAAGTTGTTTTTTGGAGACGTTCAGCTGCTCCTGATGACGGCGAAGGCATTCTTTCGTTTTATGCTTCCTACTTTCTTTTGTCCATTCTTTCACTTTGCCGATGACTTCTGAAAGACACTCTGCCTTCAGAGAGTCATTTACCACAAGATTCAGGAAGTGTGCACAGCACTGAAAACTAAAAAAAGAGAATTTCGTTGAATTTTTATTCCTTGCCTGTCTTTGTCCATCATTCTCGTTGCCGATTGCATGTTGGTTGCGTCGTCTCTAACGCAACAGACCAACTTTTCAGTGTTAAGTCCGTGAGTTTCCAGGCAATTTGTTATTTTTTCGGCCAAAATTTCACCCGTATGTCGGAACTCGTCCATCGGAAAGGACGCCAGTACATTGTCGTTGCGGCCAAATTTATTGTCGATCCAATGAATAGTCACGCTTAATTCAACCATTATTTAATTGATTAATTTTAAAAGCACCTCTGGAGTTGGGGCGATTTTGTAGGCTGGCTCCATCCGTCACTCGTTATGGCGTAAAAGCTGTTTGAAACTCCAGATTTGATTCTGGAGCAAACATCATTAGCCATTCTTGGCAATACATTACATCTGAAGTGTTTTCTGCAGCCGAGTGCCTGAAAAAAACGTGTTTACAATAAAAAATTTCCTAAAAATACTGGGAGGTTTGGATATGCCCTGGCATATAAAGACTTCAAGTCATTGTCCTCAAAAAAATAGAAGGAATTGTTTTGCCGTATCATGATGCGGGCAATTTGCTCCTCGGCCTCTTCAACGGAATTCTTTTTCGGGACGGTGAAGTTTAAAATTGATTCCTGCTACGAAATTGTTTATTTTATATTAATTCTTTTTTGTCTGTACCTGATGCATTTTTTGCTCATCAATACCCTTCAAATCCTGGAATTCCCTTTTGTGGGCTGATTCCAAATGCTTCCACAGTCCTTTGGTCTAGCCATCTTTTCGGCTCAATTTCTTCGAACAAATTTTGCATTTTGCTTCTTCGGTTGAACACTTGTCAAAACATTTCCAGATTTCAGACATAATAAAATAAACAATTCTACGAAAGAAATCATTTCAATTTATAAAAAAATACCAAATTCTGTTATATTTTTTGTAAAACAAAAATAAAGAGATTTATTTGGTTTTTGTTACCTATACAACGAAATGCCAGAAAATGTTTTTAAGAAGCATTTTAAATTTTTTGCTCAAAAATCTCATCCTTAGGGGTGTACTTTTTTCCCGGTTAGTCCCGGTCCGACCGGGACCGGGATCGGGATTTCGCCTTTTCAGAAACCGGGACCGGGATCGGGATTACGATTTTTCAAAAACCGGGACCGGGATCGGGACCGGGATTCAAAAAACCGGGAATTTCCCGACCGGTCCCGGTCGGGATCCCGGTCCCGACCTACTCTACTTTTTACTGAAGAAAATAACTCAAAAAACTGTTTATCGACACGATTCCATTAATTTAATGTTCTCTATCCTAGTTACGTTTTTTGCAAGATTTGGCATAGGTGATGTAATGCTTTTTTGACAGCACATTAGACAATGTTCGATTTTGTCCGCTTTTAAGTGATTAGTGATTCCAAAAAAATAAATAACAAATTATGATTGTGCTTAAGTGAAGAGGATTTAACGATTTAAACATCATCCACAATTTCTTATGAATTTTTGATTAATTTATTGGGCAATTAATGTAAAAAAGCGGCATAAAAAAGAATGCATTAGCACAGCGGGGAAAGGAGCTTACTTTTTGTGCTTTTGCTCCACATCATTTTTACTTAGGAGTTTGTGTTTTCTGTGGTGTCATTAATCAGAAAACACTTTGCGCTCGTCGTGATAGAAGTTTTTTGTTTGTTTAGGCAGCGGTGTTTAGCCAGACCCGGTCAGTTTGGTGCCGATGGTTTTGGCGCGATCAGTCATAACTTAGCCATTAGGAAAGCAAATCAAACAATTTTGTTTCATTTAAAAGCTCTCCGGTTGTTGAACCTTTGATCAAGCAAAAGTGTTACGACCCCAAGTCCGAAGTAAATAGAGAATATTTATTCGGAGAGAAATGGAGGGGTCAAACAAGGATGGGAATCAGGGGTGCTCGTAACCATCAAAAAAAATTCGTAATAAGTAATCCGTAATTATTAAAAGGCAAAAAAAATTCGTAAAAAGTAATCCGTAATTAGTAAAAGGCAAAAAAAATTCGTAAAAAGTAATCCGTAATTCGTAAAAGGCAAAAAAAATTCGTAAAAAGTAATCCGTAATTCGTAAAAGGCAAAAAAAATTCGTAAAAAGTAATCCGTAATTCGTAAAAGGCAAAAAAAATTCGTAAAAAGTAATCCGTAATTCTTAACAGCCAAAACGCCGTAAAAGTAAGTAATTCGTAATTCGTAACTCGTAATTACGAGCACCCCTGATGGGAATCAAATATATTGATTGGGTCAATTGGGAATGCAACGAAATGTGGGGAATGATAGGAAGTGAATGAGGAAGGGTCAAGGGCGGGTATTTATGGACGTGGATGGGTGTGACAATCAATAGGGACCAAATGGGGATTGGGTCATCTGAGTACCGACCGAACAAAAAGCTAACTGATTCCTCTTACCACAAAAAAGGTATAGCTTAAAACGTGTGAAAATAGCCATTTTTCGTGCCATTTTGGCGCGCTGAGTTATAAGTAATTGCCTAGCTCTTTTCTATTATAGCATACAGATTTTAGTGCTTTCGAATGACACTAAAATTGTTTGATTTGGTTAACTAGCAAAAAAAGTTATGTCTGCTTTTAAGCTATTAGTGCTTTTGACAGGTTTTGGCTTATTTGGCAGCGAGACTCCGGGCTCCGGAAGAAGTCCGCGCGTGACCCGCCTGGGGGTCTCGCGCGCGCCCGCTCCGCGGGTCCCCGCGCGCTCGCCCCCCAGTGGCGCTCGTCAGACTTATTCCTCCGCCCTCCGTCTCGCCCCACTACTTGCTCCGTCATCGCATGCTCGCTGTTGGCGGGCCGTCCCGCATATTCGACATTTCTTTATTAAAATCAAAAATTTAAGTAACCATAGCTTTTATTCGTTATATTTCTGGTTACCAACAATCACTTGAGCAACTTCCTGTCACAATCATTTTTTGCGCGCGATTTTTCAAAAATTTTTGGGGAAAAAGGGAGGTGGGTCCAGAGGTGGCGATAGGCGCCGCCGGGAAAATTTTTGAATTTGTGACTCATTTGTTAAGCGATTTGCAATCAAATTGGAAGGAATGTCACCTATGCCAAATGGGGGAACTAGACAGTGATTAGAGATATTACATAAATACAGACAAATTGTTTCGATACTCACGGAAATTCATTGTTTAAACAACGAAAAAACCGAGTGACAGACAGCATGTAGTCAGACATTATATCACCACCATTGAATTTCCTTACGATTTTCGAAAGCTTGTAACACAGGCTAACGGTTATATTTCGTGACGAAATTTTGCAGACATGCCTCTAGTGCTCCCTTCTTACCCCTACCAAAATTTGGTGGAGTTTGGAGAATTTTGAAAAAATTTGGTTTGAAAATTTTAAACGTTTTTGATTATAACTCATGAATTCAATGTGTATGCTAATTTTTTCAATGTTAAAAAGATTCCTTATTTTGTTCTCAAGGGATGGTGAAAATTTAAGAAGGGTCCGCCATATTTAAATGAAGTTAAGCGTATCGAAGTGCGTGTCACTTTTTACTAGAGTAGGTCGGGACCGGGATTTTTGGGAAAAACCGGGACCGGGATTGACCGGGACCGTGAAAGCCGGGATCGGGACCGGGACCAGCATCAAGAATCGGGACCGGGATCGGGATCGGGATTTCGCCTTTTCAAAAACCGGGACCGGGACCGGGAAACGGGAAAAACCGGGACTGGCAATAAAAAATTTTTTTTTTGTAATGATCAAAGGTGAAACAAAATTTTTTTTATTATTCTAAATCATCCTCCTCGTTGTCTTCAACATCGATTGTCTCATCATCATCTCCCTTCTCAGGATCAGGTTCGGCAGATGGGGCAAGGTGAAGCTCGTCCAAATTTGCCTTCACCACCAAAATTTTCTCGACCGTTTTCGCCGAAAGGCTAAATAATACAGGGCATATTAAATAAAAACATAAGTAAGTACCGGTTTCGAAGTGTGTTGCTAAAGATGAGTCCAGCCTTCGAGAACAACCGTTCGGAACTGACGGAAGTAGCGGGCACTGAATGGGCAATGCGTGCCAGAACGACCAAATCAGGAAACTGTTGACCATTCGACCCCCACCAGTTGAAAATGTCCGCATCTATTGATGGTCGACCAAAGGCTTTGAAGGAAGCTAATTGGAGCTGTATGCGTGTGGTCAAATTCGTCTGCGATTCGCCAGAAAGCGTTGAAGGAACGGAGATAGTTCCTGGCGATTTCGGTTTCCAAATGTCATCTGAGAAACTTAATCACTTCCAATATGTATAGAAGTTGGAAAAAATTACATCGTACGCTTTTATCGCTTTTTTCTCCCGCAGATAGGTCCGTTTCATCCAAGAAACCAAGAGGTTGAAAGTCGTTTTCGTCGTCACGGCCTTCGTTTTCTTTATAAACTGAAAAACACAACAAGAAAATACAAAAGAAACAAATCCAACCTTTTTTTCCAAACTCTATGAGATCCTGCTCAATGAGAGCCCAATTTGTCTTTGAAAAAATTGTTTCATCATATGCAAAGCGCGGGTCCAGGAGAGTTGAAATTCGAAGCAAATTGTTTCCAATCAGCTTCCTAACCCTGTCGCTTATTGAGTCGATCAGCTTGTTGACGAACGGCTCCAAAGTTGTCGGAATATTTGCTTCAATCAAAAAATCGCTCATTTTTTTTAGAGTCGGTAAAACGACGGAAGCTGTCGATTTCTCCCTTGAGAACTAAAAATAGGAAATAAAATATTCTATTTGGCGTAGTTTTAAACCTTTTGGGTTTCGACGTCGAAAACTCGAAGTATTGGACAGACATGTCGCAAACAATCAAAATCCATCGCGTCGATTCGAGGCAAATTTGTTGGAATCGTTTCCATTCCAACCAGTCTTGGGCGCTTTGGCATTGTTAAAATTCCTGCTTCTGCTTGGTCTCGCTCAAATTGCATGGACAGTAAAACCTTTTTTTGCTCCAAAAATGCTGACAACATCCGAAATACTGAGTTCCAGCGCGTTGGAACTGGCTAAAAATCAAAAAAATGTTCATTTTAAATTTTAGCAGTTACCATAACAAGTTGTTTTTTGGAGACGTTCAGCTGCTCCTGATGACGGCGAAGGCATTCTTTCGTTTTATGCTTCCTACTTTCTTTTGTCCATTCTTTCACTTTGCCGATGACTTCTGAAAGACACTCTGCCTTCAGAGAGTCATTTACCACAAGATTCAGGAAGTGTGCACAGCACTGAAAACTAAAAAAAAGAGAATTTCGTTGCATTTTTATTCCTTGCCTGTCTTTGTCCATCATTCTCGTTGCCGATTGCATGTTGGTTGCGTCGTCTCTAACGCAACAGACCAACTTTTCAGTGTTAAGTCCGTGAGTTTCCAGGCAATTTGTTATTTTTTCGGCCAAAATTTCACCCGTATGTCGGAACTCGTCCATCGGAAAGGACGCCAGTACATTGTCGTTGCGGCCAAATTTATTGTCGATCCAATGAATAGTCACGCTTAATTCAACCATTATTTAATTGATTAATTTTAAAAGCACCTCTGGAGTTGGGGCGATTTTGTAGGCTGGCTCCATCCGTCACTCGTTATGGCGTAAAAGCTGTTTGAAACTCCAGATTTGATTCTGGAGCAAACATCATTAGCCATTCTTGGCAATACATTACATCTGAAGTGTTTTCTGCAGACGAGTGCCTGAAAAAAACGTGTTTACAATTAAAAATTTCCTAAAAATACTGGGAGGTTTGGATATGCCCTGGCATATAAAGACTTCAAGTCATTGTCCTCAAAAAAATAGAAGGAATTGTTTTGCCGTATCATGATGCGGGCAATTTGCTCCTCGGCCTCTTCAACGGAATTCTTTTTCGGGACGGTGAAGTTTAAAATTGATTCCTGCTACGAAATTGTTTATTTTATATTAATTCTTTTTTGTCTGTACCTGATGCATTTTTTGCTCATCAATACCCTTCAAATCCTGGAATTCCCTTTTGTGGGCTGATTCCAAATGCTTCCACAGTCCTTTGGTCGAGCCATCTTTTCGGCTCAATTTCTTCGAACAAATTTTGCATTTTGCTTCTTCGGTTGAACACTTGTCAAAACATTTCCAGATTTCAGACATAATAAAATAAACAATTCTACGAAAGAAATCATTTCAATTTATAAAAAAATACCAAATTCTGTTATATTTTTTGTAAAACAAAAATAAAGAGATTTATTTGGTTTTTGTTACCTATACAACGAAATGCCAGAAAATGTTTTTAAGAAGCATTTTAAATTTTTTGCTCAAAAATCTCATCCTTAGGGGTGTACTTTTTTCCCGGTTAGTCCCGGTCCGACCGGGACCGGGATCGGGATTTCGCCTTTTCAGAAACCGGGACCGGGACCGGGATCGGGATTACGATTTTTCAAAAACCGGGACCGGGATCGGGACCGGGATTCAAAAAACCGGGAATTTCCCGACCGGTCCCGGTCGGGATCCCGGTCCCGACCTACTCTACTTTTTACTGAAGAAAATAACTCAAAAAACTGTTTATCGACACGATTCCATTAATTTAATGTTCTCTATCCTAGTTACGTTTTTTGCAAGATTTGGCATAGGTGATGTAATGCTTTTTTGACAGCACATTAGACAATGTTCGATTTTGTCCGCTTTTAAGTGATTAGTGATTCCAAAAAAATAAATAACAAATTATGATTGTGCTTAAGTGAAGAGGATTTAACGATTTAAACATCATCCACAATTTCTTATGAATTTTTGATTAATTTATTGGGCAATTAATGTAAAAAAGCGGCATAAAAAAGAATGCATTAGCACAGCGGGGAAAGGAGCTTACTTTTTGTGCTTTTGCTCCACATCATTTTTACTTAGGAGTTTGTGTTTTCTGTGGTGTCATTAATCAGAAAACACTTTGCGCTCGTCGTGATAGAAGTTTTTTGTTTGTTTAGGCAGCGGTGTTTAGCCAGACCCGGTCAGTTTGGTGCCGATGGTTTTGGCGCGATCAGTCATAACTTAGCCATTAGGAAAGCAAATCAAACAATTTTGTTTCATTTAAAAGCTCTCCGGTTGTTGAACCTTTGATCAAGCAAAAGTGTTACGACCCCAAGTCCGAAGTAAATAGAGAATATTTATTCGGAGAGAAATGGAGGGGTCAAACAAGGATGGGAATCAGGGGTGCTCGTAACCATCAAAAAAAATTCGTAATAAGTAATCCGTAATTATTAAAAAGCAAAAAAAATTCGTAAAAAGTAATCCGTAATTAGTAAAAGGCAAAAAAAATTCGTAAAAAGTAATCCGTAATTCGTAAAAGGCAAAAAAAATTCGTAAAAAGTAATCCGTAATTCGTAAAAGGCAAAAAAAATTCGTAAAAAGTAATCCGTAATTCGTAAAAGGCAAAAAAAATTCGTAAAAAGTAATCCGTAATTCTTAACAGCCAAAACGCCGTAAAAGTAAGTAATTCGTAATTCGTAACTCGTAATTACGAGCACCCCTGATGGGAATCAAATATATTGATTGGGTCAATTGGGAATGCAACGAAATGTGGGGAATGATAGGAAGTGAATGAGGAAGGGTCAAGGGCGGGTATTTATGGACGTGGATGAGTGTGACAATCAATAGGGACCAAATGGGGATTGGGTCATCTGAGTACCGACCGAACAAAAAGCTAACTGATTCCTCTTACCACAAAAAAGGTATAGCTTAAAACGTGTGAAAATAGCCATTTTTCGTGCCATTTTGGCGCGCTGAGTTATAAGTAATTGCCTAGCTCTTTTCTATTATAGCATACAGACTTTAGTGCTTTCGAATGACACTAAAATTGTTTGATTTGGTTAACTAGCAAAAAAAGTTATGTCTGCTTTTAAGCTATTAGTGCTTTTGACAGGTTTTGGCTTATTTGGCAGCGAGACTCCGGGCTCCGGAAGAAGTCCGCGCGTGACCCGCCTGGGGGTCTCGCGCGCGCCCGCTCCGCGGGTCCCCGCGCGCTCGCCCCCCAGTGGCGCTCGTCAGACTTATTCCTCCGCCCTCCGTCTCGCCCCACTACTTGCTCCGTCATCGCATGCTCGCTGTTGGCGGGCCGTTACACGGCCTTTCATTATTATATCCGGCGTTTGTTTGTTAGTTTTTCCTTAATTTTCAAGTTTTACTCCGGTTCAAAAACCGCTTTAAATTATCAATGTTGATTTTCTATAAACTAATTCCTAGTCACCCTCCGGTTTTGGTGCACGAAACCAGGGCATCATTAATACTTCAATAAACACAAATCCTATCGTTGTTGCGTCAGGGCTGTGTCGAAACATAAAAAATGGTAAATCGAAAATCGAAATAAAAAAAGTCGAAAAACTTTCGATACAGGCTGTTTTGCGTCCCAGCACTGAGCTTCCCGGCTTTGAAAATTCCCGGCATTTGAAAGTTCCCGGCACTGAAACGTCCCGGCATTTGAAAGTTCCCGGCACTGAAACGTCTCGGCATTTGAAAGTTCCAGGCACCGAAACGTCCCGGCATTTGAAAGTTCCCGGCACTGAAACGTTCCGGCATTTGAAAATTCCCGGCACTGAAACGTCCCGGCATTTGAAAGTTCCCGGCACTGAAACGTCTCGGCATTTAAAAGTTCCCGGCACTGAAACGTCTCGGCATTTAAAAGTTCCCGGCACTGAAACGTCTCGGCATTTAAAAGTTCCCGACATTTGAAAGTTTCTGGTACTGAAACGTAACGGCATTTGAAAGTTCCCGGCACTGAAACGTCCCGGCATTTGAAAGTTCCCGGCACTGAAACGTCTCGGCATTTGAAAGTTCCCGGCATTTGAAAGTTCCCGGCACTGAAACGTCCCTGCATTTGAAAGTTCCAGGCATTTGAAAGTTTCCGGCACTGAAACGTCCCGGAATTTGAAATTTCCGGCATTTCTGGCCTGAAAAAAGTCGGATTTTTTTTTAAGAAAATTGCAAAAATTTAAAAATGTTGCCGACTTTCGATTTTAAAAAAAACAATTTTTGTTTGAGAATCTGCTTCACTTCTGCTGGAGCGAGGTGTCGGCCGTGCCGAACCAATCATTTTTTTTCGAAAATTTACGTTTTTTTTGCTCAGAATTTTGGAAATTGGAGTTTTGGGAGGGCTGGCGGTGTTTGTTTGTGCATGCAAAGCGGAAATTGGATAGACGGGGGGGGGAAGTAGCCACAGACGCTTTTGTCAAAACATTGGCCACCAATTAAAGCCGACCTCAAATTACACATGACATTGACAAAAGCCATCAGTTGTTACCATAAGATGCGGTGATGAACCGCGATGCCATTAGGGCAATGAGCGGCGTGCCGTGCCGCGACCTCTCTCACATGGTTGAAAGGATTTAGCCGCAAGTACCCGTGCCACAATGTTTGTGTTAGCACCTGTGAGGGGGGGGGCAAAAGTTTTGGTGGCAAAGCATTTAATCCGGTGGAAAGGTCGCAGGCCATTCCTAGCATTCGAGAACGAGCCAGATTTCGGAAAGGGGCCCAAAGTTTGAATCAAAGCAGCAAGGCTTTTAGCGGATGTAAATATTAAAATGAATTTAGCTTCGCTGTATCGAACCATCAGTTAATTAAAATCAGTGTTTCGCTGAGCATCAAGTTTAAATCAGATCAAAAGCGAGCACGACCATTTTGGACCAATCAAAGGTACTTTTCGGTTTTGGGCCTACACCTCAAAATTTTAAAAAAGGTCAAGGCCGTTGAAAAACATCATATATGGGGTTTTAAAGGGTGCTGATCATGAATCTGACAATATTTTTAAGATCCGACCACATCTAAGACTTTGAAAAGCTAAGCATAACGAACTTTAGGTCAGCCCTCCCTTTGTTGACCTTTTTTAAAAAAAATCAAAAAACATATCTTAGATGTTGTCGGATCTTAAAAATATTGTCAGATTCGTGATCAACACCCTTAAAAGTTTAAATCCTCATATATGATGTTTCAACGCCCTTAAATTTTCCTAACAAATTGCCATCAAAAATTCAAATTTTCTCAGCGGCGCCTATCGGCAGGCACCGCCGACCCCCCCCCCCCCAGGGAACAGTTCAAATCGCCGGTGGTCGACTCACCGACGCCGACTCGCCGACGTGTCAACTAGCCGGCGGTTGACTCGCATATGTTCGACTCGCCGACGGTCGACTCGCCGATAATAGTTCATTCCTGTTTTTATCAAAACCCGAGCTCGGATTTGTGCCCTAAGCTTATATTTACCCTAGGAAACATGCATTTTTAAAGAAATTTTGGGAAATAAATTATAAACATCTAAATTTTTAACATTTTTTCGGTCGTGACCAGTGTTTTCCTGTTCCAACAATTTTGAACCTGTTCCTGTTCCTGTTCTGTTCTAAAATCTTAGAACAGCCTGTCTGTTCTGTTCCTGTTCTGTTCCGACCTCGAGAACAGAACAGGAACAGGAACAGAACAGAGTAAACTGTTCTTAGACTGTTCCAAATTAAAAATTTTCCGAGTGAAATTCAGTGTGAAATTTTAATCGATGATTCATTGGACAAAGTGGTTTAATCACTGAACAATTGAGGATTAAGATACTCGTTAACATAGACAATCAACTGGTCGTTCAACAATTCATATTTTGTAAGACTCCTCTGATGCACAGTGGCAGAGCCAGCTTTAGACCAAACACGTTCAATTGGTGCAGCCGTTGCCGGAATCGCAAATATTTTAAAAGCCAGTTCCTTAACCGGTTCCAATTCCTAAAAACCCACAGCCGAAATAGTGTTTTATTAATTAATTATTTGCCTTTTTTGCTGAATTCCAATAGACAATAGGGTCTATGTTACCCGGGCAATCGTTTAGAAATTTTAAAGCTTCATTAGTAATTGCTTGAGCAGTCAATTTGTCCCCACTTGCGCTTCGGGACCTTTCTCGGGCCTGTTTAAAGTGGGCTCTGAACGATTCCAAAGAAGAACTGCTCTGAATGTGGGCATTTTTTGGCGAAGGGTTTTCTTGAGAGGGCATTGTTATCTAAAAAAAAAAATCAATTTCTCGTTTTATTTGTAATGTGACCATTGAAATGATATATGAAGCAGCCCTTGATATCTCATTTTCGTCTAACATGCTGATTGTATTTGGGTCAAGAGCACTAGCGATAAGATATGTTGGATCAAAATTCGTATCACCAATTTCCCAAAGTGATTTAAATCGGCGAATAATTTGTGATTTTAGAATGTCAACAACCTCTCGAACAGAGTGATCTGTGCTCTGATAAAACTTTTTAATACATAATAATGAAATAACACCTTAACGCCGTTTAGCACACTCTTTGCCATTTTTACATAAATAAACGCATTTGAAATACTGACAAATTGTTCTCCTTGGACCTCTCGCAAAATTTCCTTAATTTTAATATGTACAAATTCCAAGAATTTTCGCACTAAACCACCTTAAATGGTTGCAAAATTGGCAAAATTTCTTTCAAAAATGTCAGCTGCTTTGCATCTGGAAACGGCCATCCTTTTCTTTCCGAAACTTTTCTGACTCCTTTTTCTATTTCAAGAAACCGTTCCACGACATCAATCCAATATCCCCATCTTGTTGTTGACGGCGCAATGAATCCAACTTGTTCATATTTTCTCAGTTCATGCTTTGCCTCAAAACTTCGGTTAAAACGACCAATCAAATTTTTCAGCAATTTGAAGCCTTTAAAGTAAAAAATAGTCTCATAAATTAATCAAATTAGTACTTTCGTTAGCCATGTCTGATTTTAAAGCTGCAACCAAAGTGTTCTCAAAAACATGTGCCGCGCATGGTATCCGCAATGGAAATGCAAAGTCCAGTTCAAGCTCATCAAGCTCGCCACTAAGCTCATTTGTAAAGAAATCTTCCTCCGCCTCTTCAAAAGCGGCTTCTCCTTCCTCTTCCCTTTCAGAAAGCCAAAATTCCGGTGCGGTGACTGCAAAATGCTTATCATTTGCTATTTTCTTATTTTTCTTACGATATTTTTTCCCTTCATTTCTAGAATAGAACAGGAACAGGAACAGGAACAGAACAGGAACAGAACAGGAACAGAACAGGCCAAGCTGGAACAGGAAAACACTGGTCGTGACCCCAATTCTTCATGATTACCGCAATTTTTTCCCCAGAACTAAATTGAGATTTTTACAAATCTAACTTTTTAAATTCAAAAATTTGAGTTGATAGATAAAAACAGGAAGGAACTATT
The DNA here is from genome assembly GCA_018350325.1 of Globodera rostochiensis. Lineage (NCBI taxonomy): Eukaryota > Metazoa > Nematoda > Chromadorea > Rhabditida > Heteroderidae > Globodera > Globodera rostochiensis. The sequence goes on from JAEVLN010000006.1 coordinate 1,049,212, forward strand.
ATCGGCGAGTCGACCGTCGGCGAGTTGACACGTTGGCGAGTTGACATGTCGGCGATCCTGTTCCAGCTTGGCCTGTTCTGTTCTGTTCTAAGATTTCAGAACAGGAACAGATTCAAAATCCTTGGAACAGGAACAGAACAGGCAAGCTAGAACATGGTAAAAATTGAATCTGATTGGGTAATATTTTAAGGTATTTCTACACTATATGGGAGTGGTTCGAATCCGAATAAAAATACTACCAATCGATTCCTCTCATCGAGCTGGGCACGAATCTGCAAAAATTTTCTGCGGAAACCACTTTGAAGAAAGTTATGGCCCCTCAAAGTTGGCCAAAAACCATAGGGGGGACCCTTTTGGTCAAAATTTTTGGAAAATATTTTTATTCTAAAAATTATCTGAAAATATGTTATATGATGTGCTGATTACGAATTCGTCAATAGGAAATAAAAAATTGAGAATTTTAAATGGTTTTTGAACCGGTTTAAAATATTGAAAATTAAGGAAAAAGCGACTTTTAACAAACAAAAGCCGGATATAATAATGAAAGGCCGTGTAACGGCCCGCCAACAGCGAGCATGCGATGACGGAGCAAGTAGTGGGGCGAGACGGAGGGCGGAGGAATAAGTCTGACGAGCGCCACTGGGGGGCGAGCGCGCGGGGACCCGCGGAGCGGGCGCGCGCGAGACCCCCAGGCGGGTCACGCGCGGACTTCTTCCGGAGCCCGGAGTCTCGCTGCCAAATAAGCCAAAACCTGTCAAAAGCACTAATAGCTTAAAAGCAGACATAACTTTTTTTGCTAGTTAACCAAATCAAACAATTTTAGTGTCATTCGAAAGCACTAAAGTCTGTATGCTATAATAGAAAAGAGCTAGGCAATTACTTATAACTCAGCGCGCCAAAATGGCACGAAAAATGGCTATTTTCACACGTTTTAAGCTATACCTTTTTTGTGGTAAGAGGAATCAGTTAGCTTTTTGTTCGGTCGGTACTCAGATGACCCAATCCCCATTTGGTCCCTATTGATTGTCACACCCATCCACGTCCATAAATACCCGCCCTTGACCCTTCCTCATTCACTTCCTATCATTCCCCACATTTCGTTGCATTCCCAATTGACCCAATCAATATATTTGATTCCCATCCTTGTTTGACCCCTCCATTTCTCTCCGAATAAATATTCTCTATTTACTTCGGACTTGGGGTCGTAACACTTTTGCTTGATCAAAGGTTCAACAACCGGAGAGCTTTTAAATGAAACAAAATTGTTTGATTTGCTTTCCTAATGGCTAAGTTATGACTGATCGCGCCAAAACCATCGGCACCAAACTGACCGGGTCTGGCTAAACACCGCTGCCTAAACAAACAAAAAACTTCTATCACGACGAGCGCAAAGTGTTTTCTGATTAATGACACCACAGAAAACACAAACTCCTAAGTAAAAATGATGTGGAGCAAAAGCACAAAAAGTAAGCTCCTTTCCCCGCTGTGCTAATGCATTCTTTTTTATGCCGCTTTTTTACATTAATTGCCCAATAAATTAATCAAAAATTCATAAGAAATTGTGGATGATGTTTAAATCGTTAAATCCTCTTCACTTAAGCACAATCATAATTTGTTATTTATTTTTTTGGAATCACTAATCACTTAAAAGCGGACAAAATCGAACATTGTCTAATGTGCTGTGGACATTTCATTATTGTTTTGTCAAGAAAAGCTGATAAAAAATAATTAATTTGCTTTTCGTTAAACTATAAAAATTCACTGGAGTTTGTGTGCAGATTAAGCTGACTTATTAGCGATTTTCTGATCTTTTATGCCGTGTTGAACGGTGTCCCTACATTTTGCCTCCATTACGTTTTGCCTCCGTTACGTTTTGCCTCCCCAGCCAAAATGTTACATTTTGCCTCCCCAGCCAAAATGTTACATTTTGCCTCCCCAGCCAAAATGTAACATTTTGCCTCCTCAGCTAAAATGTTACATTTTGCCACTAATTTTGCCACCACACAAAAAAAAAGAAAGGTTTTATTGCGACATGACAAATGTGTAAATTGTGACCAGTGTACTGATGTTAGAATAGTGTTAGGGTTGCACGGGACCGGGATCAGCATGTTGAACCGGGATCGGAATTGACAATTGAGGAAAATTTTCAATGGTGGACTTATTCTCAAAAATATTTTCCTCATTGTCTTCAACTTCAATTCCCTCATCCAACATCAATTTTTCTTTTTGAATTCTGCTTTACTTTTAGGGGGGTGGGGGTAGGCGGTAGCTAATGCTCCGTGTGTCGTTGTGTCTTTTTCAAATTGAACTTGTTTCGCAGCTTCTTCATCCGGGTCCACATTTTCGCTGTTCTCCTTTTGATCCAAGTCGGCAATAATCAGTCCGCTATCAGCGTCCATAAGTAAAAATCTTGTTATAATGCCGCTATTGGAAATTGAATGTGAAAGTAGTAAAAAAGTTATGAATAAAATTGAAGAATTGAGCAATTAAATGAAAACATGACGTAACATTAGCAGAACGTAACAGTGCGAAATTTAAGGTGGCAAAATGTAACTTTTTAGCTGGGGAGGCAAACCGTAATGGAGGCAAAATGTAACGGAGGCAAAATGTACAGTTGGCAAAACGTAAGGAGGCAAAATGTAACATTTTTGCTGAGGAGGCAAAATGTAACATTTTGGCTGAGGAGGCAAAACGTAATGGAGGCAAAATGTAGGGTAACCGTGTTGAACGGATCCGATCAGTTTGGTGCCGATGGTTTTGGCGCGATCAGTCATAACTTAGCCATTAGGAAAGCAATTCAAACAATTTTGTTTCATTTAAAAGCTCTCCGGTTGTTGAACCTTTGATCAAGCGAAAGCTAACTGATTCCTCTTACTACAAAAAAGTTATAGCTTAAAACGTGTGAAAATAGCCATTTTTCGTGCCATTTTATTGCGCTGAGTTATAACTTCCTTTGTTTAAGTCTAATTTCCTAGCTCTTTTCTATTAAAATAAATTTCTCTAATAATAAAAAGCGTCATAACTTTTAAACTTTTTGAAAATGTTCATTTTAAAAATAGATATGGATTTTTTTTGTGAAAATTAATTTGACAACAAATTGACATTAACTTTTAAATTTGTTAAAATGGAGAAAACATCTCAATAAGGTCCTAATTTGCTGCATTTTCAAACTTTATTTCATTTAAGATCTCAACTTTTAGCTGTCAATAAATTTCTATTTCTTTCCCAGGAGTGCTTTTCAAAATTCGTAAAACCTTTATAAATTCGGGACTAATGGTTTTTACACTTTTCAGGGATATCGAATAATTTTGTTTTCAATAATAAAATTTCTATTCTGTCATGATAGAAATGTGGGGGTGATCATCTATCCGTGTGCCAAGTTTCATCCCGAAACTCCGTGGACACCTGAGGACCTTCCCTTTGTTAGTGCTTTCGATTGACACTAATTGGTTTAGTCAAAGTTATAGGGTTTTAAACGGCAACAAACTGACAACGCCCGGTGGGCAACAAAACACATAAGGAAAATTGTGTGCCAACAATTTCAGCGGCGGCATAATTATTGTTGAGTGGGTGTGCTTTTGTGCCAATTATTTACAGATTCAAAAATACGCTACTCGAGTAAAAGCCGGGTTGCGATTCGTACTTGGATGCCAACTACAGTACTTGTGGAAACGGACCTTCATGCTTAAAATTAAAAATGTACTTTTTTCCAAGTCACAATTTGCCATTGTGTTGATTCATTTTCAATAGAAAATGGCTAAAACCTTTCCGTAAAGCTTGGCTATAAGACCAACAATTTTGGTTGGCAACAATAATTTGAAATGGCATTGGATTGCTTTTGACAATAAAGTGCCATCAAATTGCGAAAAGTTCAATACCGAAAATGTCTGGGCACACCGTTCTTATCACCGGAATTGCTATGCTTAAATTGCAAGCTAATACCAGAGTTGATCTATAATAATTTTTTAACAAATTTTAGGTTCTTTTAAATTTGTTGAACTTTTTTGACATCGCAACCTTTTTTAAGCTATTCCGATCACTGAAGCGCTAAAAATTTAAAGTTTCCTTGCTGCTTTCCGTTTTTCCGTCAAAAAATGTTTCAGTTTTTCGTTTTTCAAATAAATTTCCGCCTATCTCTGAACGAGTGTTTAATTCGTTTAAATTGATTAAATTTTTCCAAATTTCTATGCCTTGAGGGCTTGGGAGAGGCATAATTCAGCTGAACTATAATAATTTTAAAAATTGCACAGTAAATTTGCAACGGCTTTCTGCCACTTCCACGCCGGGGCCACCGTATTTTGCCGGAAAGATAATGTGCCGCGGCACCTTTGCACTATTATCAGACTTTTAGGCCTAAGCCACCCTAGGTTGGGGTTCGTTAGGCTTAGGCTAAGACTGGAATTTTTGATTGAAAATAAGTTCTTAAAATAAAAATAGGATTTCACCTATGCTTTTTCAATTCGCGGCGCATGCGGCGCACATGTCGCGTTTACCCCTACGGCGCAAATGTCGCTGCGCAAATGTAGAATTTTCCCTGCAGCGCAAATGTCGCGGCGCAAATGTCTATTTTGGCTTGCGGCGCAAATGTCCTGCCTTGGTATGCCTTAATCTGTAATTTCGTTAAAGAACATTTGAACTTTTCTTCCGTTTATTTGACACAATTTGCCTTTTATTTCGTCTACTGGAGTCTCATAACGGAAAAGTACCGACGCATCTTTAGACAAAAGTCATTGAGAATGTTCTTATCAGTAAATATAACAAAAAATAATAATTAAATGATCATTTTAGCGAGTAAATTATAAATAAGGAAAAGCAATAAATAAGTGCGTGCACTCAAGCGGGTTCGAACCCAACAAGCAAAGACTTGCCAAAATGATAAACCACTAAGCCATGATTTAAAGTGGGGACAATTGTAAAAAAAGGTGGAGTTTTTGGTGTCCGGCAGCGGACTTTTCGACAGTTGAATTTAAATTTCATTTAATAAAATTATTTCAGCATTTTACTTATCATCGAAAAAACCACATTTATTAGAACCTTCACGCTTACAATTAAAAATATGTTTCTGGTTATTGCACAACAGGTTAAGTATAAGATAAAATGATTTAATCAATAAAAAAAAAGTGGTCGATCAATCAATACGTCTGCTTGTGCTTACTCTCATCCACCACCAGGAGGACTAATAAGGCATGCATATTCATCCACCTCACGAAAGTTGTTAGCCAGGTTAAAGGTATTTGTTGCGGTCCAAACCCCTGCACTGTTGCATTGAAGTGTGAATTGACCGCTTTCTTTGATTTCAGTGTCAAAGTTCACAGGATCAGAAACCGGCTGACGTATTATTATACGGATGAGAACCTGTGAATAAATTGTGTTATTAGAGGAGTAAAAGAAAATTAGGTCACTAAAAAACTCAATTTTTAGCGATTTTTTGACCATTCCAATTTTCAAAAGAAGGCCAAATCCAACTGTTAGCTGATTTTACGCTCAATTTATGGATACAGTGGTAACTGATCGATTGGGAGGAGTTAATGAGATCGGGCTTAAATTTCCAGGGCGCAAATGTCCCAACACTGCCACCAGAATAGAATCCCGGCAGAGTGCCAAAATGCCGCTATATAAAGCTGAACTTACCGGTTGTCTAAGGGGGTCTGGACAGGACAACGGCAGTTCTAAGCAGCCGGCCGGATTAGTGCGGACTACGGCGTCTGTCGTAACTGTATCAATTGCGCTGTCGAACCCGGGGAAGGTCGGAGGCCTATGAGTCAAGGGGTACACCTGTAAAACGCAAAAATTAGGTTTAGCAGCTGAAAAAACAAGAATAATTTTTAGGCGTGTAAATTAGGGTTGAGCCCCGACCCCTCGGGGGCGGGAAAGTCGAGGTCGGGGTTGGCAATGTCGGGGTCGGGGACGGCCTAATTTTTCGAGGTCGGGGTTGAAGAAAATTTTGTTCAACAAATTTTTTAAAAATAAAAATTCCAGCAATGTCTTCACTAGACAAGCATAAATATATAATTTTATTTTTAAATCCGTTTAGGTGGTATTTTAGAAGCTTTTTAGAAATGGGAGGAGTGCGGTGTCGATAGCGCCGCCGGAAGAATTTTTTGAGGATTTTAACTAGGGTTGGACAAACCCGGATATTATCCGGGTCCCCCGGATAGCGGTTCTGCTAATAAAATTCATTCAAGTTGAATTTGTTCACTTTCATTTTTCAATAACTCTTCTTCGTCTGGAACAGGCGAGGGAGGCAACAATAATTTATTTAAATTTGCGCGGATAAGGATTATTCGTTCGGCCGTTTCTGCGCCAAGACTAAATTTCCCAAAAATTAATAATTTAAACTTTAAAGGGGTAATGTTACCGATTCCTCAAATATTGGCATATAGAAGGCCAGCAATAGAAAATATTCGCTCACTGCTTACAGAAGTCACAGGACAAATGGCAAAATGTCTTACGCAAAATTTAAACATTATAACTAGCACTAACACCCTCAATGTGCTAAAAACCCCAAAATATGTATGTTTTTATTTGCTAAAAAATGCCAAAATATGTGCTAAAAATCCCAAAAAATGCCAAAATATATGCTAAAATATGTGACAAAAATGGCCAAAATCTAGTCAGTTTATGCATAAAAACCTTCAAAATTCATCTATCTTTATTAATTTTGCTCCTACAGTTGTAAATATACTATTTTTCACATGTTTTGGAAAATTTTATAAAAAATATCAAAAGTAAAAAATTTTTGGGAAAATGTCGATCTTTGTGGGTGGATTTTTTCAATTTTTAGGGGTGCATTTTTTGAAAATTTTTAAAAAGTCGATCCTTAGGGGTGTATTTTTAGTTTCTATTGCATTTTTGTTAAGGATTTTTGAAAAATGGCGAAATATGTGCTAAAACTCTGAAAAAGCTTAAAATATGTCAGTAAATATGTGCTAAAAAATACCCCCAAAATATGTTTTAATATGTGCTAAAAAGTCGCCCTAATTCAAAAATTTTTCAAAACAAATACTATTTTTGGGCTTCTCTCATGGTAAGGAATCCACGAAAAAAATATGTTATAACATAAAAATCCGGGCCCTAGTAATTACCGGTTTTTTGAATCTACACAATGCCTCGTGCGCTTTTTGTTAAAATTCCAAAATTTTCAACACTAACGCCAAATGCTCATTTTCCAAGTACATTCTTGAAAATAAGTACGCTTTTAAATTTGTAAGTACGAGGATCAGCTTCCAAGTACGAATGGCAGCCCTGATTTACATTCTCAAAATATCTCATTGCTCGGCCAAAAAAAAGTCCGATCTTTAGTTCACCACCGATCCCCGACGGGGTTCGGAGTTCGGTGGTCGGGGAGGCCGGGGTTGGCCGTGTTGGGGTCAGGGACAACCCTTTGGACGCATAAACTGAAGTAGAGCCAAAATTACCCTGACTTTAGTACTCACCTCTGGTGCCGTGATCAGACGTAAGCTAGAGACCATACATGACGTGCATGAAACGGTTGGTGCTGCTGCTGCAGCAGCAGGTGCTGCTGCAGCCGCAGGTGCAGCTGCAGCCGCAGTTGTTGCTGCAGCCGCAGTTGTTGCTGCAGCCGCAGTTGTTGCTGCAGCCGCAGTTGTTGCTGCAGCCGCAGTTGTTGCTGCAGCCGCAGTTGTTGCTGCAGCCGCAGTTGTTGATGCAGCCGCAGTTGTTGCTGCAGCCGCAGTTGTTGCTGCAGCCGCAGGTGCTGCTGGAGCAGCAGGTGCTGCTGCAGCAGCACTCGAAGCACTTCCAGTATCTGAAGTCCCTGCAGCACTTGCAGTATCTGAATTAAAAAATTTTCAATAACATTTTTTATTTTAGATCAACGGTTTTACACTAAAAAGATCTCATTGAGACATACTAGGCTAAGCCAGCACTCCCTGACAAAAAGTACGTCAACGCCAAAAAAAAGGGGCTAAAATGAAGTATATTTATTAAGAATAAAAAATTTGATGAAAAAGGCAGCAGAATTCTCAAAAATTCTTATGATACAATCGATGTTGAAGACAATGAGGAAGATGATTTTGAATAATAAAAAAAAATTTGTTTATTGCCAGTCCCGGTTTTTCCCGTTTCCCGGTACCGATCCCGGTTTTTGAAAAGGCAAAATCCTGATCCCGGTTCGAGATGCTGGTCCCGATTCCGGCTTTCATTTTTGAAAAATTGCGAAATATGGAAAATGGATTATAAAATGGGCTCTAGAAGCTCCAAACAAAGCTAAAAATACTATTTATGGCATTTAGAAGCCGTTTCAAGTGCGGAAAAAAAATATGGATTTGCATATAAATCGCGACCCTATTCATCAACTACACCTGGTTGCAAATCCCTTAACAAATTGAGTCAAAAATTTAAAATTTTTTCTCGGCGGCGCCTATCGGTAACGCCGATCCCCTCTCTCAATCTGGCATATAAGGCCCAAAAATGTCCGAAAATCTGCACCCGGAATCCGGCAAATTCGAAATTTGAATTTTTTCGGCCTCTTAAAGACCGAAATTTGATCTAATATTTCAAGATGAGAAAATTTCCTAGCAAATTTAGTCTCCTCTCGACGAAAAATTGGGCAAAATCTGGCTTTTGAACCAAATTTTCTTAACAAATCCCATCAACTTTAAACCGGAAAAATTCACGGGAACACTATTCGAAAGTTTTTTGCGTGATGAACACTCGTAAAATTAAAAAATATTATTACAAAATTTTGACCGTGTTCGTTCCGTTCCGTATTCCGTGAAATTCCGTATTTTCATTACTGCTACAGACCTCTAATGAAAAACAAAATTTCAATAGCAAAATTGAAAACAAGTTGCAAAATTTGGGTGTGTGAAATAATTCAGAATTAAAAAAAATGGAAAATCCAAAAAATGGCACGAATAAACAAATTCAACAAAATATGGTCTTCCCGATTTTCAAAAGTTTTGCTTCAATTTTCTTCTTGAAATTGTTGAAATTTCTTATTTTAAAAAATTGCGACCGCTTCTCTACCCGGTGTTGTCGGATGGCAACACTGCAGTTTGCCGGGCAGTAACAGCACGCAAATGATGCCAAACCATTGGCATGAACGCATTTTTGCGGCGACGGTCAAAGAGGGCGAGAATAGCGCGCCCAATCACAATGCAACATTCCATGCCCTTTTAAATGCTTTTTGCTGCATGAATTATCGGTGCTTCGCGGTGGCGAACTGCTGGCGGAAATCAGAACCGGCTATTATCGAATCATATCGTTTTGGGCATGGACTCGCTGCACGTGCGCAAAGAAAAATGTTTCCAATAAATGAGCAAGCTTTTTACGCATCACATTAAAAATTATACATATCGCTGCAAGAATAATATGTAACCAGTTTCCGTAGACCGCGAGATAATAAAAATAATTAACAAACCTCCCGTTTTAGGTACAGTGGTGAGCATATCTATTTTGACAAAATAAATTTTTTTTTTGTTTAACGCATTATAACTTAATTAAAAAGCATTGTTCCATTTAGACCAATTCCAAAAATCCGGATCCGATTCGAACAAATTTCAAAAAATTCAAATTTAAATTTCACATTTACTGCTCAAAATTGTTTGGAATACACGGAATTAAAGTTTTGACAAAAGGTTCGATGGGAAAATGGCCAGCAGTTTGCATTTTTGGAGAGAAAGGGTCCAATGAGATTTTTCACGTTTTTATTTCAGTGGACTTTTTGGCATTAAGCTTGTGAGGGGTGGGGGACAGGGATGGACGAAACTTCGGCTTCGAGCTTCGCGAAATTTAGGGTTTTTTGGGGTTTCGAGTTTCGGCTTTAGGTAGTGCGCCGAGCTTCGAATTTTCGTAACCAAAATTGGCGATTTTGTGAAAATTTTCCCGGCGGTCGGAGCTCTCCCATTCCCAACAAGTTTAAAATGACCGTATTTTTAAAATTTACGGGCGCAAATCTCTAAACAAATTAAGTTAAAAATTCCAAATTTTCTCGGCGCTGCATATCGGCACCGCCGACCCCCACCAGGGTTAAAAATACGAGTCATTTTTAAGCTTTTTGGGAATGGGAGAGCTCTACTTAAGTCGTTTTTTTCTTAATTTTCAAAAATTTCAACCGATTCAAAAACGCTTTAAATTTTTATTTTCTATTGACGAATTCGTATCAATGCATCAAATAGACACTTTCCTGGACCCAATTGATTTAAAAGATTTCCTGGTACTAAAATGTCATTTTTGCAATTGCACAACTGGTTAGGCAGGCATAAGATAAAATGAGTTAATCAATAAAAAAAAATCGATCAATCAACACGCCGGCCTTGTGCTTACTCGCAGCCAAGATCAGGAAACAGTATTAACACATGCATATCGATCCACCTGACGCCCGGGGTTTCCGCCTAAGGTGTTTGCTGGGGCGGTCCAAACCCCATTTTTGCATAGAAGTGTGAAGAACCCGGAGGGTCGGACTTCAGTGTCAAAGTTCACAGGATCAGAAACCGGCTGACGTATTATTATACGGATGAGAACCTGTGAATAAAATTGTGTTATTAGAGGAGTAAAGACATTTTTGGCCTGATCAGAGAGAATAATTACGTCTAAAGTGGAGTTGATCAGTTATTTCTCCCATAAATCGGGCGCAAAATTAGCCTCAATTGAGTATCTGATCGCCTGGATTGTTTTGCGTTCGAAAAATTGTTCCCTTTTTCAACCATACCAATTTTCAAATGTAGGCCAAATCTAACTGATCAGCAGAAACTCAAAATGTGTTGCGATCAATTTATCGTTACAGTAGCAACTGATCAATATGCAAGGATTGAGATCGGGACATAAATTTCCGGGGCGCAAATGTCTCAACACTGCCACAACTATAGAATGCCGGCAGAGGACGGACAAATGCTGCTATATAAAGCTGAGCTTACCGGTTGCTGAGTGGGGTTGATGGCACAGGTTAGCGTCAGTGTTGAGCAGCCGGCCTCATCTTTGCCGACCACGGCGTCTGTCCTATCTGTACTTTTTGCGCCTGCGAACCCGGGTGCGCCCAAGGCCGGCCTATCAGTCAGGGGGAACACCTATAAAAGCCAAAAATCATGTGTTTAGCAACTGAAAAGTTAGAAATAATTTATAGGCAGGTAAACTATAAGAATTAAAAGCAGGGATGCCAACTGTCCCTTATTTATAAGATTTGTCCTTATTTGAGGCCTCCTTCGAATTTTGTCCTTATTTTTCGAATTTTGTGAAGATCATAATACCAATTTTGATCAACAAAATTAAGTCAAAAATTACAAATTTTCTCAGCGGCGCCTATCGTCACCGCCGATCCCCCCCCCCCCCCACCCCCAAGAAGTGAAACAGAATTCGCAAAAGGTTGCCTTTTTGAAAATTTTTTAAACAAAAATGAATTAAAAGAATTGAATTATGATCACAATTGTTCCGAATTTTATATTCCCTTATTTCCAAGCCCATTGGTGTCGAGAAATATGGTTAAAAAACTCACAATACACAAATTTAATGCATTTTTAAACATTTTGTAAAGTGTCCTTATTTTTGCCAGCAACATCTTATTTTTGACCTTCACTTTCCTTATTTCGCAAAGTTTTTGTTGTAACCCCTGATTTAAAGCCACCTTTTTATTTGTCGTACTTTTCACCATTATTTGAGGGGAAATCAGGAAAACTCCCAAAAATCAGGAAAAACCCCTGATAAATAAGGTAAAAGATGGTCACTCTGCCTTTAGTACTCTCACCTCTGCTGGCGCGATCAGACTTAAGTCAGACTCCAGACATGACGTGCATGAACCGGCTGCTGCTGCTGCTGCTGCTGCTGCTGCTGCAGTTGTTGCTGCAGCAGTTGTTTCTGCAGCAGTTGTTTCTGCAGCAGCATTCGAGGCACTTGCAGTATCTGAAGTCCCTGCAGCACTTCCAGTACCTAAATTGAAACATTCAATGAACGTTTTTTATTTTGTGAGCAATGGTTTTACACTAAAAAAATATCTAGAAATTCCTTAAGAAAAATGCAATAAAACCAACCTAAAAATTGACCTTTTTTTTTATTCTGCCCGCCAAAAAAGCAATTATTTAAAATTCTCGGCTCTATTGCAGTTTACACGACCATAAAAACAAATACACGACCATAAATAAATTACAATTAAAATTCGTATTGTAAACGGATTTCTTCTAATATAGCTTGAAAATTTTTGTTTTGCTATAATAACATGGTTAACCCACTCGTGTTGAAATTGCAAATTTAAACTTCTAATTCTCCCATAAGCAAGGGGGATCGTTAGGTTTAAACCTAAGCCACCCTGGCTTGGGGTTTATTAAGCTTAGGCCTAAGCCTAACGAACGCCACAAAAGGTACTTTTCAAGATTTCAACCGTTTCTCTCTACCCGGTGTTGTCGGATGGCAACACTGCAGTTTGCCGGGCAGTACCAGCACGCAAATGATGGCAAACCATTGGCAGGAACGCATTTTTGCGGCGACGGTCAAAGAGGGCGAGAATAGCGCGCCCAATCACAATAAACCATTCCACGCCCTTTTAAATGCTCTTGCTGCATGAATTTGTGGTGCTTTGCGGTGGCGGAAATCAGAACCGGATATTATCAAATTATATCGTTTTGGGCAGGGACTCGTTGCGCGAACGCAAAGAATACTTTTTTTAAATAAATGAGCAAGCTTTAGCGACGCATCGCATTAAATTTTGCATATCGCTGCTGCAAGAAGAATATTGGAGACCCGTTCCAAAGCCCGCCATGAAATTAGTTCCCTAAGATGACGAGAGAATAAAAAATAACTACCCTCCCCCCACGTGTTGGGTACCTAATTAATGAATGTGCTGTGGTCACATAAAAATCGTCGGACGACGACAAACAATAATATGTATAAGGGGGAAAGTGAGAGATTTCTCTGTCCAGCATATTTTTGTTCAATTTTGATAAAACTTCCAAAAAAAATTTTCCGGCGGCGCTTATGGCACCCACCACCTCTCGGTCTTCCTTGAGCCAAAAAAATAGGGTTGAAGTTTTATTAATTAATTAATTAAATTACAACAAGAAGCAAAACTCTAGTTTTGAAAAGATAGCAGCAGCAGATAGATGTACTGCTCCAACATGTGCACATTTCTTCACAGCTTTCACTCGGAAATCTCCGCCTCCTCCGGGTACTCCAGCTCCCAAAGACGGCGCAAATGCTTGTTCTTCGCCATGTTTGCCTATGTCCGAATTTTCAAATTCATTTTCTGTGTAAATGTTCAAACATCGCTTCTTAATATTTACCTTCTCACAGTAGCCGCTATAATCGTTGCTGAAATTTGAATAATAAACAAAAATATGACGTCATTATTCAAACTCGGCCCGCTTACCCGACGCCGTTTTTTGTCAAACATTCACAGCGCTTGCGGTGCACGTCGACCACCTTGAATTCCTTGTAACAAGCGCTGAAGGCGCTCTTCAGCTCTTTTTCCGCAGCTTTGGGACCACAACTAAAAAGCAGAAAATTATTAAAATAATAATAATAATAAAATGCTTTACACCTTTTCTTAGTTAAACAACTTTCCATCGCCGTTAGTTGGTTGATGCCGCACTCCATGGCATTGGTGTGCCATTTTGCATCCAACTGCACAATCGGATTCTTCTTGTCAAGACCTAATTTGTAAGTCAAATAATTGATCACAAGTCCGGAATTTCTGTTCATTTTATAAAAATTATATAAATAAAAAAAAATTTGTGATTATCTATCTAAATTGTTAAAATTTCAAAATTCTCTTAAAAATTTTTCTTTTTAGAAATACTTGTTAGAATAGCGTCATAAACTCGTGTCGAAAAACTCCGTAAAACATTAAAATTAGCTGTTTCAGAAAAGGAATTTAATGTTTTTACCATAGAGATGATTCATTCGCGTTTCGACGTGTTCATGCGCTGCTTTTGAGTAGGCGGCGACGAAATCACCACGGATTTTGACATCTTTTTTATTGGCCAAACAGCTTAAAGGTAAAAATTAAAAATAAAATTCAAATTTCCTTTTTAACCTCTCTTCTTTGATCAATTTTTGATCAGTGCAGCCCATCAATTTCAGTACCTTATCTTCGTATTCGACAAAGCATTGTCTCAATTTGTTCGGGTCGGCATACTAAACATTATTAATTTTGGTAAAAAGCATTGATATTTTGTAAAAATAAATCAAATTTCTTCAAATAATTTCAGGTTTGGAAAGAAGGTATTCTTACATTTGTAGCTTCATTTTAGGAGAATTTAAGTCAAATTTTACAGCAAATACGCGAATGCCGCCGGTATCGGGATAATCCGGCCGGTTGCTTGAATCTTGCCCTACCCGAAATTTACTTTAAATTATCATTTAATTAACTTTTAACTTTCTTTATAATATTTGTAATTAATTTTATGCTTTCTGCACTTGGAGAGACTGACCGATTTGATTTCATTGTACACTGATCCATAGACGACGTCAAAACACTTGGCCAGATTGTTTTTCAATTGTTCGAAACATTCGGTTTGCTCGGCACAAGTGCACTGAATGAATTGAAAATGTTTCATAATTATTTATTCAATTTTAACAAAATGCTTGTGCCTTATTTACCTGACGATGTTCCTCTCCTCCATAGGCTTCATAAGCCTTTTTTGTTTCAGCAGCATAAACGCTGTGCAAGAAACAAATTAATAAAATATGCGCAATCATTTTAATTGCTAAATTGAAAATAGGTAGATATAATTAGTTGAAAAAAATTGCTGGTGTAGAGAAATATGGTTAAAAACGCACATTTCATGCGACAAAAAAGATTTGCTTTATTTTGAGACATTTTTTATAATGTACTGATTTTTCACCCCAAGATATGATATTTTGATTCCAATGTACTGATTTTGAAAATTTTTTGTTATTCATTAGGTAATCCATTTTATAGGGGCTGACGATTGCTGGTGTGATGATGACCTGTTTTGCAAATCTGGCGTGGCGAACTCCGCCAATTTTAGTGACGGTGGAAATTATTACGTTTGGTGTAAATTGATTGAAGTTTATATTTCGACTTTTGCAAAAGATTTTTAAAAATTTAACACAATTTTTCAATTTAAAATTTTTTTATTTAATTCAAAAAATGAATACCGAAACAATAGTAATGTAAAACAAAAAAAGGTCAAAAATTCATTTTTTTGAAATTTAAAAAATATTGAAATTAATTGAAAAATTGTCTTAAATTTTAAAAATCTTTTAAAAATCGAATCACTAAAATTGGCGGAGTCCGCCACTACGGAATACGCAATCACCTATCCTAAAAGTTTCTTCAGACCAATTCATTTTTATGTAAACTAAAAAACACCACTTATGCAATCGGTCTAATCTTTTTTTTAAATCAGTTTCTCTCCCCCCCCCCCCCCCCCCCCATAAAATTTTGTTTTGTCTTTTTTTCATCATTTTTGATTGGTCCAAAATGGTCTTGCTCGCTTTTGATCTGATTCAAACTTGATGAGCAGCAAAACCCTGCTTTTTAATAACTGATAATTATTTATTTTGGTTTAAAATTAACAACGAAGCTAAATTCATTTCAATATTTACATCGCTCTTCACATACCATCGATTTTTCATCGCATAAAAATTATTTTTTATAGTTTATAATATATTTATAATCGAATAATCCATACAAATAAAGTATGAGCTTTACTATTGTTTAAGATTTTTTCATTGTAATGTCATATTATATTATTACAATTTCTTACAATAATTCCTTATGAAATTAATTTATTAAATTAGTTAATTTAATAATTCCATAAAAAAGCTCAAAATGGCCAAAATAGTTCCTTAAATGTCCGAAAATGGGCGGGGGGTGTAATTTGCCAGATAATTAAAAAATTTTTCAAGCTTTATTATCTACATGAAGTTTATCTTACAATTTTTGCTTGGCATTGGCATTTTGTGGAACATTTCCGGTGGCAATGGAATGCACATTTTTGTGAAAACATTGGCAGGCAAAACTTTCAGTTTGGAGGTTGATAGTTCGGAAGCCTTTGCGAATGTGAAGTCAATGATATATAGCAACGTGGGCATTCCGATCGATCAGCAACGGCTGTTTATTCAGCTTGAGGACGGCCGAAGGTTGTATGACTACAACATCCCAAATGGATCAACCATTGGCATGCTCACACAACCGGCCGCTGAAGACGGACGGAGGTTGTTACTCGTCATGGTCCCACAACCGGCTGCTGAAGACGGACTGAGGTTGTCACTCGGCATGGTCCCACAACCGGCTGCTGAAGACGGACTGAGGTTGTCACTCGGCATGGTCCCACAACCGGCTGCTGAAGACGGACGGAGGGTGTCACTCGGCATGGTCCCACAACCGGCTGCTGAAGACGGACTGAGGTTGTCACTCGGCATGGTCCCACAACCGGCTGCTGAAGACGGACTGAGGTTGTCACTCGGCATGGTCCCACAACCGGCTGCTGAAGACGGACTGAGGTTGTCACTCGGCATGGTCCCACAACCGGCTGCTGAAGACGGACTGAGGTTGTCACTCGGCATGGTCCCACAACCGGCTGCTGAAGACGGACTGAGGTTGTCACTCGGCATGGTCCCACAACCGGCTGCTGAAGACGGACGGAGGTTGTCACTCGGCATGGTCCCACAACCGGCTGCTGAAGACGGACGGAGGTTGTCACTCGGCATGGTCACACAACCGGCTGCTGAAGACGGACGGAGGTTGTCACTCGGCATGGTCACACACCCGGCTGCTGAAGACGGACGGAGGTTGTCACTCGGCATGGTCACACACCCGGCTGCTGAATACGTGATTGAAATATTTGTGAAAATGCTTAATAGAAAATTGATCATGGAGGTCAATAGTTTGGACACTGTTCAAAATGTTATGACCAAAATTGGCGAACGCATTCCGATCAGTGATCAAATGCTAATGTTTAAAGGAACTGCACTTAAAGAAGGTCTAACGCTAGCCAATTACAAAATTTCGAATAATTCAACCGTCACAATGGAACGATCAAATGGAATAAACATTTTTATGTACATGTTAAACAATAAGAGCAAATTTGTGTCGAAAAGTTCGGACACCGTTCATGATTTTATGAAAAACGTACAGGACAAGGAAGGCATTCCGATCAGTGCGCAACGGCTGTTCTTCAAAGGAATTCGGCTTAGAGAGGACCTGACAATGGCCGACTATGACATCCGGTGGAATGACTCCATCATTTACATGATCCCACAGCCGTTGATGCCCAGGTTCAATTGATGATCCGTTTTCCCAAGATAAACGTTCAGTAGTTTTTGGTGTTCATAATTCCACAAGATGCAGCCAGAATTTGAAAATATTTCAAATTTTTGAGAAATTTTGTGCACTAAATCTCTAAAAATTTCGGAAATTTGAGAATAGGTAAGTGAAAACACAATTGTTATGTCGATCTTCTACCACAGACCACTAGATAGAGACGAAGGGAGTTTTTTCTCAACCTCGACAGAGTGATTTTTGAAAATTTGTTAAAGTGGCTAAGCTTTTTTTTTTTGTTATTTTGTTATTTTGTTTTTAAATTTTAGATTTTCTAGTTTTTTACTTAGGCATATATATCGTGAAAATTCCTACAAAAAAACGTGCTCTTTTTTCAGTGAAGAAATGCAAATATTAGTGAAGAATAAAGCCAATGACAAAATGATTGGTTTGAAAGTTAAATGTACGGACACCGTCCTCAACGTTCAGTGGATGATCAAAGCCATTGAGGGCATTCCAGTCTCTAAGCAAGCGCTCTCTTTTAAGACTAAACGGTTTGAGACTAATCGGTTTGAGACTAAACGGCTAATTTATCCGCATCAAACATTGGCGCAATATAACATCCGCGAGAATTGGTCAATAATTGAAATGGAAGTGAAGCATGCAGGATATTCTTATGGTCAGAATTTGATGATGAGCAGCAGGGCTCGGATTTCTATATGTTCCAACCCAATTTTATATCTTAAGACCTATCTATTTAAACAAAAAATTCTTTTATGGTTTACTTTATAAATTGACAAAAAAAATTGTTCTTTTTTTTAATTTCAAGAAGTTCCGATGGTAATAATGAACAACAAAAAGATCAAATTGGAGGTGTACGGATGGAATACCATCCACAATGTGATGAAGAAGATTCAAGAAAAAGAGGACATTCCGCTCATTGAACAACAATTGTTATTGTATGATGGAAGTCCGGTTAAGGATGATATTACGTTGGCAGGATACATCATTGAGAATAATTGGAATGGATACTTTCGCCTGCTTCTGCATCAACCACCGATCACTTATGGTTGGACTCCGGTTTAGATATTGCTACGGCTTAAAACAAAAAATTTTCAATAACTGATTCATTCTCCGGGGCCGAATCCCCCTCCCCCGGCCGAAATCCGCCTCGTCGGCCGAATCCCTCCTCCGCCTCCCCCCGGGGCCGAATCCCTCCCCCCCCCCGGGGCCGAATCCCTCCCCCCCGGGCCAAATCCCTCCCCCCCCCGGCCCGAACCCCTCCTCCCCCCGGGGCCAAAAGCTCAATTTCCTATTCTAAAATGACCAGTTAATCAACATAACATTTGTTTAATTTTCATTTTTTCAAGAAATTATGGTGAGAACGTCTGGGGGAAAAATGATGAAATTGGAGGTTCATGACTGGAACACTGTACGCAATGTTATGAAGAAGATACAGGAGAAGGAAGGCATTCCGATCAGTGCGCACCTGTTCTTCAACGGAATTCAGCTTAAAGAGTACTTGACGATGGCCGACTATGACATCCGAAAGGAGTCCTTGGGCCGTGTGCTAGACTTAACCATGGTTTATGGTTAACGTCCAATCTTAACCGGTATGCTCGTCGTTAACCGTGGTTAAGCAAACCATGATTAAGGCAGAGGTCGTATCTGTCCTTATTTATAAGATTTGTCCTTATTTGGGGGGTGCCAATCTTATAAATTAAAAATGTCCTTATTTGAGGCCTTCGTCCTTATTTTGTCCTTATTTTTCGAATTTTGAGAGAACCATGATTAAGCCTTAGCCATGGTTAACAATAAGAAGATGAGCATACCGTCTTAAAATTATTAACCGTGGTTTACGTCGTTAACCACGGTTTAGCGCTTAACCACGAGACGAGCATACGGCCCCTTCTTTATTTTTTGCACCTTGAGCTATTATTCTATTTCAAAACATCGAGTAGCGGGAGGGGGGGGGGGGGGTGTCCGCCCGCCCGGCGCCCGGAAAATGCGACACTGATTTACAAGAAAATTTTTGAATCTATTGAAATTTTTGAAAATTAAGGAAAACCCGACTTTTAGGTAACACCACAGCCGGATAGAATAACTGGGGAAAGTTAGAGACTTAGGGGTTTGTTAGGCTTAGGCCTAAGCCACCCTGGCTTGGAGTTCGTTAGGCTTAGGCCTAAGCCACCCTAGGTTTAGACTTAGGCATAAAACAGTGGCCCGCCGCCCTCCGTCTTTCCACTCTACTTGCTTTGTCATCGGCTCGCTGTTGGCGAGCCACTACGCGGCCTTTTATTTCGTAGTAGACTTAGAATTTGACACTCAGATCTTTTAAAAACATTTTCTTAGGGTCGCATTTTCCGGTGTCGCATATTCCGGTGTCCCATTTTCTAGAGCCACCTTGGTGTCGCATTTTCCGGTGTCGCATTTTCGGTGTCGCATTTTCTGGTGTCGTATTTTCCGGCCACCGTCCGCCCAGCATTTTGTTATACCTATATGGATACTAGTGTTCGGCACGGTACGGTAAACCGCGGCATTTTTCGGTATCGGTATTTTCTCGGTATTATACCGAAACCGAATACCAAAAAAGCCCATTTTCCGAACACTAATGGATACCACACACTGGAATGATCGGCTCTGAACCGAACTGAGGGACTGTAATTTTTTTTGTTTGTTTGATAGAATAGTTTGATCAAATTGTCACATCAAACAGTTCGTTTGTTTCCTTTGGAACTATCGTTTCTTCCGATACACTACCGTTTCCTCATGAAATTTTGTTTAAATTTGTAAAAAAAGTTACAAGACGAGATTTGCATGACTTTTGCATCTTTGGCACTTTTATGGCTAAATAGAAAACGAATGTTGCATATTTTGGCGGTTTCGGAGCAATGCATAAATTGGTTTAGTTCATAAGTAATACTATCGATTCATCTCAAAATCGTATTTTCCAGCTTTTGGAATTTTGTTTGAGTGGGAAAAAAGCAGAGCACGGAATAAGACTTTTTCGCTAGGAATTTTTGCGTATATAAATGAAAACCCAATTAATTTAGATGAAGCTGTAAAAATTTTGAAAATATTGGCCAGATAAGTTTTCCTAATTTCTACTTAAAAATTAATATTCAGGGTTCCCAGATGAAATTTTTCAAAAACATCATTTGGCAAATAAAAAAGCATCTTTTGGGCAGTGTTTTCCCGGTTCCGGTGCCGGTTCCAACGGTTCCGGGAACCGGTTCCGGAACCGTGAAAATTCGGAACTTTTGCGAATCTCGAACCCCGAACTCGAATTCGAAGAATTTTCAAAATTTTAAGACAAGTGAAAAATATTTATTGATGAAACCCAATTGTTTGAGACTAGCAATCGATTCCTCTTGTCAAGCTGAGTACGAATCCGCAAAAATTTGGCTCCGGAAAGCACCATGAAGAAAGTTACAAGCAAATGAAGCTAGCCAAAACCATATGGGAAGGGACCCCTTTGTATGTTCGAATTCGGGTTCGGAGTTCGAGATTCGCAAAATCCGAGTTCGGGTTCGTAATCTACGCATGCTTTTACCATAGAAAACATTAATTTAAAAATTCGACGAAATTCCACTCGACGAAATGTCGCGTCGACGGTTTGGAACCGGAACCGCGAAAATCCGGAACCGGTTTGGAACCGGAACCGCGGAACCGTTAGAAATTGTTTAACCGGTAAACTAATGTGAAATGTTCAAATGCCATATTTTTGATTATCCATAATCGATGTAAAAAGTTTTTTGTTTGAAATTAGCATTTGGTAAAACTCGGGGCACGAATAATCAAAATGACTTTGATTTGGGCCAGTGATTTTACGGTCTCAACTAGAGACCGGACTTGAGCTTCGAGCGAGACTCGAGACGAGATTCTCGAAAAAATCTCGGATCTCGAAAAATCTCGTGAAGCTCATTTTAGTCGAGACGAGATGTCGAGACGAGATTCTCGAAAAATCTCGGATCTCGAAAATCTCGACCCGGAACAGTCGAGACTCGAGATTTTTGATTAAAATATAATTTTTTTTCCAAAATTCTCAGAAACTCCACCAAATTTTGTACGGGTAAGAAGGGAGCACTAGAAGCATGTCTGCAAAATTTGGTCACGGAATGTAAGTGTTAGCCTGTGTTCCAAGGTTTTGAAAATCAAAAGAAATTCAATGGTGAGGGTCTTAGTGTCTGACCATGTGCTGTCTGCCGCGCTGGGCTTGACCTATTAGTGGGGTATGAAAGAGCCAGCGAGAAAATTGTTAGAATTTTTATGAAATTTTTCAAAAATAGTTTTTGAGAATTTTTATTCACTTTTGGGAGTGAGACCGATAGGCGCCGCCGAGAACATTTTGAATTTTTAACTCAATTCGTTAAGAGATTTGCAGCCAAAATGGAGTATGTCCGGCGGTGCCGACAGGCGTCGCCGGGGGAATTTTTTACAAAAATTGGAAATCTTTGTTAAGAAAAGCATTGTTTTTATGAAAAATTTTTTGGAGTCGAGATCGAGAATCTCGAGCTTCTTTCGAGCGAGACTCGAGACGAGATTTTCGAAAAAATCTCGGATCTCGAAAAATCTCGAAAATTCAGTTTTATTCGAGACGAGATGTCGAGACGAGATTTCTCGAGAATCTCGTCGAGATTTTTCGAGATTTCGAGACGAGATCTCGTCTCGACCGGTCTCTAGTCTCAACTTTCAATGAATTGCGAGCATCCGTCCATTTTGCTAAAATCATGTTTTTTCCCGCGCGGTTTTCCCAAATACTTTTTTTAACTCGGGGTTATCGAGGTCGCTGATCACGAATATGACATCAGATTCATCATAAGACATCATCTAATCTATGATTTCAACATCTAAAATTAAAAAAAAAAAAAAAATTTTTTTCAAAGTCGCTAAAAATTGTTACTAGGGGTATTCAGGGGGCTTAGCATCCGAATCTGCCCTTTTTGTTGTAATTTTATGTTTTTTTGAATGATTTTGGGGCCAGCATTGGTTTACTTCTCAGAATTGCATAAAACTTTCATTAAAACAAAAAAAAATCGGGACCAATGAAAGACACCATTACCCTAAAACATCAAAAAGCATCAGAAGAATCCAAAAAACATCAAAGCATCAATTTTAAATTTTAGCATCATTGACTTTCCAAAAGCATCAAAATGATGCTAAAGCATCAAATCTGGGAACCCTGTTAATATTGTTTTAAATTTTATGTTTCAATAAGAAACGATCAAGAATATATTTAAGGCCTAGCTCATGCTAGGCCTGCCAAAAATTGTCCAGAAGGGTCTTCAGAACAAGGCCCTTACAAAAAAAGGTCTCCGCTTGAATGCCGTTTCGTCAAATGGGAATAGAAGGAAGTATACCATTTTTCTATGGGGTTCATTCTATGCGAGGTAACGAAAGAAATAAACGCTCTCTCGCATTAATCTTTTTCTCTGCTTCTCTCTTCATTCGCCGCAGTGTTTCGCTTCATTTTTGCGTCTTTCCCTCTCACCTTATGCATTCGCTTCGTTTCTCTGCCACTATTTGAATCCTTTTTAGTCCCCCCCCCCCCGCCAGGCTTATTTGTTGCAATTTTGGGCGACCGAACTGATCCCCAGACCGGTCCGAATTTAAATTTTTTAAATTTGAATTTGTCCAATCGAAAATGTTTAGCTTAACGATAGCTTCACAACTCTATGAGAGCTTACTAATGGTTTTAGGGTTGGCCACCCATGCTAGTCACAAAATTGTTTTTTGAAAAATTCGAACCAAAAAACATTTTTGGTTTTTCTGTCATTCCATTGATCATTAATTCAACAAGTTTATTTTCCAATTATGCAAGTAATCAACCGCAGAATTGCTCGCGCAACCATGGCATCACTGCTGGTCCGGCAACCATCTTTGAGTGGTTCAACGCCAAATTTGAGCAGCAAAGTTTGTGCTGAAGAAGCAGGTTTCACAAAAATGCTTTTTCTTAGTATTTCAATTAAGTTAATAATTTTGCTAATTTTTAATTTTTAACGGATTTTGTAAAGAAAGTTGGTCAAAACAGAGGTGTCGGTTTTTGCGTCTTCGTAAACCCCTAGGAACACTTAATTTTACTAAGACTTTCGTTGTCAAAATGAATTATTTTGAACCTCTTAAGGCAATTTTTGTTGTTATATTTTTACTTTTTAAATTAACAAAAAAAATGTCTTCAAATGGCACTTCCATTTTTTAAGGGCACGTCCAACGGGCTAAACATTTTGTGCACAACGATGTCATACCTTCCGCATCACATTTTGACTCAACTGGCGAGGTTTTTAAAACAAAAAATAATTTTTCACAAATTGGTCAAAATGAACGAATCCGTTCATCGTAATATGCCTAATTTGTGACACTTTTTTGGGTCATTTTTTTAAATTGTTTTTCTTTGTTACATCTCTTAGAAAGTGTTTTTTGGAGGGGTTTTCTGCTGGGCGTAGAATCCAAATATGACCACTTTTTCGACCAAATTTGAATCCCTTGGCCAAAAGTTTTCAATTTTTGGCCTTTAAAGTCTTCAAAAAAGCACGATATTATAACGAAAAGCAATGATCGAATCATGCTCATTGAACGATTTTTGAGACCAAGTTTTGATTTTTGAATTCGACCAGACTTCCTAAAACAATTTTTAAAGGTTTTGGAAAAAATGACCAAAAGGCGGACCGAAACTAGACAAGTGCCAGAGTTAATGGACATCTTGAACAATTTCTGGTGTTAAAAAAAGATTTTTGAGCGAATATGGGATTTTCGTGGTAATTTTGCCGTTTTTCAGTTCCCATGGCCTTGGGTTCGTCGTGCCCACGCGCTCGGATTGATGAACACCGGCATGCCAGCTGAGAATGGCGGCATCGGACTGCCGCTGAAAGCCAAAATCGGCATTTTTGAGTCTATTGCCTACGGCGACATTGGACTCGGGTGGGTAAATTGAATTTTTTTTTCACATTGGGGGCGTCGTCTGAATTTTTTTTTGAAAATTTAAATTGTTATTTGTTTAAAAATTGCACTAAATTTTCGTAAATGTCAATGCTTTTTCATTCCTTTGAAAGTAAATACACTTTTTTTTTTGGTTTAAATTTTAATAATTTTAGTCTCAACTGTCTTGTCTGTTTACATCGGTTCTAAACTTTGAAATTTTTTTTTGCCAAATTAACATTTTTTACAAAAAAAATTAAAAAATGTGCAAATTTTCTAAAAGCGACAAAAACCACCAAATTCAGCACAACATTGATGGTCAGTGAACTGTCTCAACAGCCTCTGTTGGTGCGTTGTGTTTGTTTTTGTTGTTTATTTATTTATTTGTTAACAAATCTCCGAAATTTACAACTTTTAAAGTATGCCGGTACGTCGGAACAAAAGCAAAAGTACCTGGGGCCGATGCTGGAGCAGCCGTTGTTAGCCGTAATATTAAATATATTTTGTTTTTTTTTGTTTAATTTCCTGCGGCTAACGAATAATTTTTCTACAAAAAATATTACACTAAACGAATTTGTTTTGACAGAAATTGGCGAATGCTGCTAAAAAATAACAAAATAAAGGCCCATTTGTTAACGACTCCGTTTTTAGGACGTCGCCGGGATTTTCTAAACAAAAAAAAACATTTTTTTTGGGTTACCCAATTTTCAGGAATTGTTTTCTTAATTTTTACTGTTTTTTGTTGTTGTTGTTTTTATGAATACTAAATTTTTATTTTTTTACGAATTCAACATTTAATGCCTTTCATTCAAAATTAGGCATTTGCGGTCACTGAGCCGGACGCGGGCTCCGACGTGTCCAATGTGTCGACGAGTGCCGAGCCGAGCGCGGACGGCACTTTCTTTGTGCTGAACGGTGCCAAAAAGTGGATCACCAACTGCGGTGTCGCAAACTGGTAATAAAAAGTAAATTAATATACATAACAAAAAATAAAAGAAAAATAAATATAATTAATTAATTACCGGTACTTTGTGTTGGCACGGACAGCGCCCGATCCGGACGCGCCGGCCAAAGACGCGTTCACCGGCTTCATTGTGGAGCGGAACACCCCAGGGCTAAGTGTTGGCGAAAAGGTGAACAACAAACACACACAAAGTGATCAATCTTTTCTGATCTGGTCCGTGAGACGGCACGGCACGACACGTTCTAGAAAGCATTTTTGGAGGCACGGGTGTTGGAGGGGTTCCGTCGTAGAATCGGAAATGTTTCGGTTCGGATAATCGAAAAATTCAAAATTCCCAGAGACTAAATACTAGAGCCCGGCGGGAACGGGATTCTCGCGGGAAAAGTACGGGATTCCCGTTCCCGTCTTTTTTGCCTGCGGGAATGGGAAAAACACGGGATTCCCGTCCCGTACTTTTTGAAAACCCCGTTCCCGGAATTTTTTTTTACCGGGCTCTACTGAATACCCCAATCCAAACTCCATCAGCCAGATCGGTATTAGATTATTTCGTACGGGCCAAATCATTACTTCGGCAGAGGATTAATTGCGCAATTTCTTCCATTTCATCTCAAAATTGTACTATATTGTTTTTTTTATGTTTCAAAAAAAGTGAAGCGTCATTTAGCTGCTTCTTCCAATGGCCATCAAACATAATTGACAAAAGCCTGAGATTATCGGCATTTCTTATTTTTATTTTTATTAAATTTAAGGAGCGTAACATGGGCCAACGATGCTGCGACAATCGAATGCTTTTCTTAGAAAATGTAAAAGTGCCGGTGGCAAATGCGGTGGGCCGAATCGGCGGCGGATTTCGCCTTACGATGAGAGCTTTTGACCGGACACGACCCGTCGTGGGTGGGCACCTTTTGGAAGCCATTTTTTGAATTTTTTTTTAGTTGTTTTTTCTACAATAATAATCTTTAATTGTCTATAAAAATTTTAAAATTATAAAAAAAATTTTAGCGTCAATGGCGTGCGGACTGCAGCAACGCGCACTGGACGAAGCAACCAAATATGCGATGGAACGGCGAACATTCGGGAAGCCCATCATCGAATACCAAGTAGACACCGGAAATGTTTTCATCATTTTTTTGTTCCGAACTCATTTTCGTGTTGGGGCACCTCCGAGTTTGTCTGTCATTCATATTTTTGGGAGCTTTATGACTCCGGCACAACACTTTAAAGGTGCACTTGGCACAAGAAATTAAAGTTTTAGTACCAGTTTGAATTTGGGATGTGTAAATTATCTTTTTGGAATCAGAAAAAACGATTAAGGCCTTGAAAAATATAAAAATAAAACTTTTTGGAAGCCTTCACGTATTTTTAAAAAAATTTTGCAAAAAAGTCTCAAGTCTCGGTTTTTAAGGGGCTCGAGTCTCGGTAATTTTGAACACCATTCCATTCAAAAAATATGATTGAAAGCTTCACCACCAATTTGCATTTACTATAATGGCTGATTTATCAAAAATTCCCATCAAAACAAATGTATATTTGAGGGTGTGTCGTTCAAACTTGCCGAAATGGCCATGCATTTGGAGGCGTCCAAGGGCATCGTGAAACAGGCGGCCAAAAAGGTGGACGCACAAGCGGAGGATGCCGTTTATTTCGCTTCAATGGCCAAATGCTTCGCGTGCGATGCGGCATTCCAAGTGATTGTTGATTTTATGGCATTTTTGCTTATAGAAATAAAGCCTTAAACAATTTAAATTTGTGATAAATAGTTTTATTTGAGAATTTATAGTTTATATATTTTGTTTTTTAGGCGGCTTCAAATGCAGTCCAGGTGAAGTTTGATTTTGGAATTGAATTTGTATATTGGAATAATACTATACCATGTGCCAAAATTGCGGTTTCGGATTTCCGGACATTTTTTGAGGATCCCGGACATCCGGTGTGTCCCTGGTCTAAATGATGGAAAGAAGTTGATTAAATATTTAGTAGAGTAAGCCAAAATAGTACACATATAGAAGATGCAAAAGCTTATCGTTAGCTTTAAAATTCCACGCAAAATAAAAAACCCAAATTATTATTTGATGAAAAAATCAGAGGCTTTCATGTGAAGTTAAGTCAATATTCAAATTTTTGGCTTATTCTTGTGACCAGAATGAGGCGAACTTTTATCCATCAGATCTGAACATGAGAACCGTGTGACCCGATTTTTACTTTTTTGGATCACAGTACTCCTCCCAATTTTGGCAAGAAATGCTTCATTTACATTAATTTTGCCATAGATTTTTGGCGGGAACGGTTTCAACGAAAGCTTTCCGGTGGAAAAGCTGTTGCGCGACTCGAAAACCCTGCAAATTTATGGAGGCACAAGCGAAATTCAACGGCTTGTGATTGCGCGAGAGTTGCGCAAGAAATACACGATGACGTCATCGCAGCTTTGATGAACAAAGATAGTGGATAATTTTTTATTTAAATTGATCCCATTTTGTTCTTTTTTTAAAGAATGTTCTTTTTTTGGAGGGCTCAGAGGATTTCAATAATAGATTCTAGTCGATTATTTGCCAAAACGTATTGCGCTTATTTGTTTAAGATTTGAGAATTTTCAAGGGATTTTTGATAGAAATCACGCCAAAAAAACAAAATCGTCTTTTTTATACCCCAAATTTTAGGTATTGATGTACTTTTTTCAGAAAATTTTCGATGTGATCCCTGTTTTAATAAAGCGACTGCCGTTTTGTTTAATTTTCTGTCAATACTTATTTGTCACCTTTGTGTTGTGTTTAATAATGAATATTTGTGCTTAAAATCTATTTGATTTTAAAATTGTTCTAATTCTGCATGCTCCCATACAAGCAAGGCGCGCGGACCGCCATTTACAGCTTAAAACCAAAAAAAATTAAAAAACCCGTTTGAAAACCCGTTTCATCAGTTCAAGTAATTAATTAAACATTAAACACAAATCACTTTTTACCAAGCCCTAATGGTATCTGCCATTATTCCAAAAAAAATATTTATCCATATAAATTTCAGTAGTGATTTTTTATGTAATTAAGAAATTGCTGGCAATTGTTGTACGGAACTGTAAATTCTGTTCTGCAATTGATGGCCAACAGCTCCTCCAACTGGCCGATGATTATTGTTTCGGGGTCCCGCTATTGCATGGACACGAACATTTTGAATATTTGTTATGCGAATGATCGCAAAATCTTTGATCAGTTGTTGACGGAAAGTGCCGCTGGCCCATAACAGTAACCAACTGGACAGCACTACAGTACCTGTTGGTGAAGTAACCGTTGAAATTTTTAGTCTTTAAATTTTAATTAGGTCCATGAATTTTTGTCGGAAACCCAAGAATTTTTCAATTCCTGTCACCTATGTCCATAATCAGTGGATAGTAGATGTACAAAATAGCCTTTGTTTTCGCATCGCTGTTACAACCAATAAAAATCTGTTGTGAATTTTATATTATTAGAAAATATATATTTTATGTAAATGATTTTTAGCTACCAAAATCAGGCTTGCGACGAGAATATGACCTAAAAAAGTTGCCAATGCATAAATCACCAGTTTCCTCTCGATTAAAGCTTCGTTGTTTCCGCAGTTTACGCCAACTTTGTTCATATGTAATTTGTATGCGACAAAAATGCCAATGTTTATCAAAACGCATAAAATTGTAAAAATGATCGAGAAGGCGGCACTAATGTAAGTCAAATAGTTTGTGTACGTTGCCTTAATGGAAATTGGGTACTTTCGCATTTTGCGACCCCCTACTCAAATTTGCGGAAAACATCATATATGGGGTTCTCAAGGGTGCTGATCACGAATCTGACAATATTTTTAAGATCTGACAACATCTAAGATTTTAAAAATTTATGATAATGTATTATTTTTTTTACCATTAATCACACAAAAGGTAGAAAATCTTAAAAATATTGTCAGATTTCGTGATCAGCACCCTTGAAAACCCCATATATGATGTTTTCAGCAAATTTGGGGGTCGCAAAATGCGAAAGTACCGGAAATTGTAAAGTGATTTAAAATAATTGAATTCTGAATTTAAAATGCCACAAGCTAAATAAATTTTGGGAAATTATTAGGAAAATTTACATACATCTCCAGCTTCATTTATAACGAAAGTGCGGTCTGTGGTTGAATTTGGGTTGAGCAATTGAATAGTTGCATCCGTTTTAAACACCGGCCAACACAATAATGTTGGCACAAAGTAAACAAAAATTGTTATAAACGGAAGAAATTTTTGCCATATCTTAAAATAGCTAATTGTTTATTACCTAGTTTTAATATTAAAAAACGCGACCTTTTCATGTTTTATTGGCATTATGATTGCAGTCAATCGGTTCAACAATATAAAAGCCGTAACAAAATTATTCGTTTGGTGTGTGTGTCCGGTAACAAAAAAGGAAATTGCAAGCATCCAATTTGAGAACTGCGAGTAAATAGAGTAAATTACGGCACCGATTATGGAGGGCACCCGGTAGCTGTAGAAAGAGCTCAACACGTAAAGACAATCCTAAAATATTTTTGGTGGAAAAAGCTGATCAATCTTAATGATTAGTAATTCTTTCTATAACAATCGGAATTCTGACTTCTTTCAAAATTTGAATTTGTTACCGGAATTGCCCGCATAACAAAAAGCGCATAGAATGAGTTGTGAAACTTTTTATGCCGAACGATGGTGACAATTTCGGCAATATAAAGTGCCATTGACGGAATGGTTAAACAAATGGTTAAGTAGTTGATTGGAATTCGAACTGAGATGAACCATTCGGTAAAGCCCATGTTAAAATTATTTTAAATTATGCTAAATATTTTTTTATATTATTTTCTTTGTTAAAATATAAAAGAAAAAAAAATTCAACTGAATGGATTAATTGTAACAGACCAATTACGGAGGAAAAAGGGAAGGTGCTAATTTGCATGTGTCCGTTGTTGTTCAAAGAAAAAGTTTCCTTCGTAATTAGGTAATTAAATTTGCTCATTTAATATTCTACCGTCTCACACGTTGCCGTCATTATTAATTCTGCCTATCGGCGCAGCCAGTTCGGCGCCCCTGATAATTTGAACATTTTGGCGCCGACAAAATTTTAGTAAAGAAAAATTGAGATTTTAATCAAAATAATTCACTTCAGCACTTCGTTACGAGTTTGAATTAGCGCAAAATAGAATCTCCTCCAACTTCTAGAAGTTTTTTTTTCTTTTTTAGCGCGGCGTGTAATCTCGACAGTGGCTGATTTCCGAGAGCTGGAGGCGGGAATTAAAAATTTGTCGGGAGCGGAAATCGCGTTAAAATTCGGGGGAAAATTGAATAATATCAACTTATGTTTTTCTTTAAATTATGTATAGTATCAAAATGATTATGATTGGACAACAATTCTGAGACGAGTTACAGCTGTTTAAAAAGTGTAAACATTTAGCAGCTATCGTTTCTGATTTTCAGAATCGCGACACATGCGCTTATCGCTTGCACTTTAAATATTATTCATTTTAAAGTAGCTTTAGGATTGCAATTTAAATTGACTAAGTGTTTGTATCTTTTGTAAAACTTCGAAGTACTGTCGAAATCCACAGTCTGTCGAAGAAGCTGAAAAGGGTTAGTGAGGTGGTGAAATAGTTCACTGTCGAATTCAGTCAATCAAAACGGTTACAAAAATAATTTATGCAAAATTCAACAGTGCAAGAAAGCAAGCAGAAATAAAAAATATTAAAAGAAGAAAACATTTATACGAATTGGGGAATAGCGAGAGAAAATTGACAACTGGCTATACAATATTAAATGGTCAATGACTTCTCATCTAACTTGAAGAAGAAGCAGCATAGCAAATATATAAATATCATTTAAATTCAATTAAAAACAAAAAGACAACAAAAAGAAAGAATTGGTTTTCCATCAAAGAAAAGAAGCACAATTTCATCCCGAAAATTAAATATAATTTTAAAAATCTTTGAAGCTGAAAGTCAGTCAGCCTAGGCAAAATTGTCATGGCAATTTTGCATACTTTTTCGCAAATTCGATTAATTCCTGTCGGTTTTCGGCGTTAGAGGACGCTTTAACTGTGCGCATCGCACATTCCAAATCAGTCGCAGTGACCGGTCGCAATTTGTCGCCCGTAGTCTTTCGCAGAAGCCAATCATTCTCTCGGGCACTTTGCACCGGGCAATAGGCCGCCGCCACGCAAACGTCCCACAAATCGGAGTATGAATAATTTTCGGTTTTGTTGGCAATTTCGCTGAATTTTAAATTTGTTTTTAGCTGATTGAAAGCAGCAAAAACTTTTGAAGGTTGAAATAAATTTTTAAAATAATTTCTAAATGTTTTTGTTTCTAAAAACATTAAAATTAATAACAATTGTATTTGTATTCTCAAGGGTTTTAAGTAATGTATAATAGCAATATTCTCTGCAAAAATCCAATAAAACTTGAAGAAACAGCCCCCAGAGGCACGTATTTAGTATTTTGCCTTGGGGGCGAGAGGGAGGGGGGGGGGGGGGGGTACCAGAAAAAGTCGATTTTTAGCCCCCCCCCCCCTCTCATCCAAACAACGTACGCCAACTCGTCGTCACTGAGCTCCAATTTTGTTTTGGTCCGCTCAAAAGTGTTTTGAATCATTTTGGCTCGCGCTTTTGAATTTGGCAAATCGACAAAAATTCGTCGACTAAACCGACGAAGAACGGCTTCGTCCAAATCCTGCGGGCGATTTGTCGCCCCCAACACCAAAACTCGCTCATTCGCCATGGAAGACGATGAAAATCCGTCCATTTGAACCAAAAATTCCGTCTTCACTCGTCTCGCACCATCGCCATCTTTTGAAGAACGTTGGCACAACAATGAATCGATCTCATCTGAAAATGAAAATATGTTTAAAATAATAGAAGAATTACTAGTAGATGTCCCAATCAACAAACCGATGAAAATGATTGATGGCTGCGCATTTCTGGCCATTTGGAAAAGGGTCTTCACAAGGTTTTCTGATTCTCCATACCATTTAGACGCAATTGTCGACGCTGAAATGCTGAAGAATGTGGCCTGACATTCATTTGCAACGGCTTTTGCCTAAAGGGTATTTGTGGACTGTTTGATCAACATGAAACCAAATTAGGACCATTTTGATCATAAATTACTCGAGACTAAAAAGAATGAACCACTCACAAGCATTGTCTTTCCATTGCCCGGAGGCCCAAACAACAAAATGCCCTTCGGCGGTGCCCGGAGGCCCGTGAAAAGGCCGGGGTTCAGTGCGGGAAGCACAACACTCGTCTCCAGCGCTGCCTTTGCCGTTACATTCTCTTCAATGTCGCTGAGTTGGATGCCCGATGTTTGCACAATATGGCTAAGAATTTCCTCTCCAAATTTTGCTTCAACATTTTTCAACAAATTTTCTCTGGATATCGGCTGATGTC
Organism: Globodera rostochiensis; assembly: GCA_018350325.1. NCBI lineage: Eukaryota > Metazoa > Nematoda > Chromadorea > Rhabditida > Heteroderidae > Globodera > Globodera rostochiensis. The sequence continues at coordinate 1,081,673 of JAEVLN010000006.1, forward strand.
TTTTAATGCACTTTAAAATTAAGAATTAATTTAATTAAACCATTTTTATTTTGTATCCGTTAATTCCATACCATTTTAAGAATCTCTTTGCTTTCTTGTCTTTCCAATTGCTCAATTTTATCTAACCCTAAAAAAATGCATAAACCAATTTAGAGCTAATTTCCGCTAAACATAAAAGCAGCGCACCTCCACAGGCTTCCATTTTTTTGATAAATACGTCTCTGTGCTGTTCCTTTTTAAGAATTTGCATTATTCCGCGAAGAATCTTCTGAGTTAGTTGCTCGTCGCGCTTGCCAAGTAGATTACAAAAAGGCGCTACGACACCATTTTCCATATAAAATTGTTTTAATATTTATATTGTTTAAAACCGGGCAAAAAAAAAGTGCCATTTAATTAACAATAATGTTATTTTGTTGTAAAAAATTATACCAAAACTTAGGGGGGACCTTTTGGTTAACATTTTTGGAAAAATTTTTTATTCTCAGCAAGTATTTGTTATAACAAAAAAAAAAATCCTGGGACTGAAACGTCATATTTATAATGTGTACTGAAGTGTGGGCACTGAAATGAACGCTCGGGGGGCGAATATTGTATAATAGCCCCACGAAAAGAAACTTTGCTCATTTAAGTATCCCAATACTTACCATGATCTGTATGTGTTCTTCATCAATGGAGTAATCATCAAAATTTGGAATTTTCTCTTAAATTAAAAGTAAAAATTATATTAAAATAAAAAACGAATCCACGGATTCCATAAAATCCACGAAGCCGGGGATCAATCAAAGCAATTACCGATTATGCTTGTAAGTACTTGTACAGCTTTCGTGCGAACGTTTTCGATCGACGATTCGAGTAACTTTAGGCACTTTGGCACAGCACCCGCTTTAACGACTGCGTGTGCCAGGTCTGGGCCACCAGAGACAATGTTGTCCAGTGCTCGGCCGGCATGTACACACGCGTTCACGTTACTTGACTGAAGTAAATTTACTAAGCGTGGCACAACGCCAGCTTCAACGATGGCATTTCTTTGGTCTGTGGAACCACAAGCAATGTTCGCGAGGGTCCAGCTTGCAAACCATACAAGATTGGTGGCACTGGAAGTTTATACATTTGCTTTACTCATTTGAAACAGTTAAGTTAAGCGCATTGATTTAAATTTTTTGTTAGTTATAACCTGAGCACGGATGATCAAGATTTCGATCGATTCGGTACTTTTTAATCACAAAATTATTCGAGATTCTCAATCAACGAATTTTCCCGAGATCGAGATTTTTATGCCCGAAATAAAAGTCAGAGAAATCCCAGAAATTTCGAGTGAGATATCTGGGGTGACCAATTAGGGAACAACTGGCAGCAGTTTAACGTTAATTACCTAATCTAAATTTATCAGATTAATTAAACAATTAAAATTGCTGCTTACTCATCGGATTCCAAGCAGTTCACGAGGATGGGCAAAAACCCAGCGGAGATGAACTCGCTTATGGGAAGTTCCTTTGCATTTTTGCTTGCAGACAACAATATGCGGGCTCTGTTCACCGCCTCGAATCGTACATTTGGATCAGCAGACTTTGCTTGCCTAACAATCGCCTTAAATATTTAAAATTTAAACATAATCATTAAAAAATCAGTTAATCGCCTGAATATCGTCTGTACGATCGTTCGATGTATCCACAGTTTCTTTATTTTTTAATAGCCTAAAATAATATAATAAAAGTGTCAAAATCAAAACATATAATTATTCTTTAAAATAGATGAATCCCCCACATTTCAAGTTGGGTATATTTAATTATTTTTAAAATAGGAAAATAATAAATCCCCCACATTTCAAGTGTTGTTCTGTTTGGGCTTGGCGGCATAGCAGATAGAAACGGAAAAATAACGGAAATGATGAGCACTAACAAATCCATTATTCAAAAGGTTGCACAAGTTGTTTGAAGGGTTTGCAAAAAGCCACCAATATTTTATCAATTCTAAAAATATGGAAGAATTCACTGTGATAGAAGGTGTGCCTGTCACTGCAAATTCGTGGTGCATGCCATGCTTGCACGAGGGAGTGTGGGTCGTTTGGGCCCCGACGTTTAGGCCGTGCCGTTTGGGCCCGGGGGACGTTTGGGCCCTGCCGTTTGGGCCCCGGACGTTTGGGCCCCCTAAAGTTTCTCAATGGGGAGTTTGGACGCAGATTGCCGAGCTTTTTTATTTATTCAGAATTTTTTTCAAATGAACAATAGATAACAAAAATAATAATTCAAATACAATAATCCGAAAATTTGCAGGAAATTCAGGGGTTCATTTGGTAATTGTGGAAATTCCTCGCAAAAATTCTGAAAATTGCAAGGCTTAGGGGTTCATTAAGTTTAGGCCTAAGCCACCCTGAGCTTAGGATTCGTTAGGCTTAGGCTTAGGCCTAGCTAGCCTGAGCTTAAGCTTAGGCAAAAAATAGTGGACCATAATTGATGTAAAAAATAGGATGTGAAAACGATGATGCATTTTTACTTATGTATATGTATGCATCAGGGTTGCGTCGAACCTTGTGTTTCTTTTGTTTCAATTTCGAAAATCGAAATAGAAAAATTCCGATTTCGAAAAATTTTTTCTTCCCTGATATCGTTTCCTTGGGGCCCAAACGTCCGGGGCCCAAACGTCCTTGGGGCATCAAACGGCGGGGCCCAAACGGCAGGGCCCAAACGTCCTGTTCCCGCACGAGGCAGGACGAAATGCCAACCGGTCAAAATGCCAATTGGCTGGATGGAATTTTGACCGATTTGGCATTTTGTTAAAACATAAATAAAAAACGGAGCTGCTAACACCATTATAGGCAGAATTACGGCACTGACTAATAACAGCAGCATATTCATTTTATTGGGGGGTTTTTTGAAATATTAAAAATGTTCAGAATAAAAATTAATGCACAAAATGACTGAATTATATTGTAATATAATGTAAGCATTGACGTCAATAGGAAATCAATTACTTACAAGAATAATTGATTATTAATGAGAATATTGTTCATAAAGATTTTCATGGGGAAAAACTAGAGTAGGTCGGGACCGGGTTGGGAAAAACCGGGACCGGGAGTTCCGGCGGTGCCGTTAGGCGCCGTCGTGTGAAATTTTTTTAAAAACGTAACAAGATTTGTTAAGAAAATTGGTCCAAAAATTATGAATGTAGCAAAACAAAAGGGACTCCTCTATGATTTTGTGATTTTGTCCAACCAAAATAAAATGAAAAACTTATGAAATGTCATCTATTTTTTAAAAATTGGAAAAAGTTCTTTCGCTTGATCAAAGGTTCAACATACGTAGTGTTCGGTCGGTACGGGAAAGTACCGACGCTTTTTCGGCATTTTCGGTACTTTTTGTTCGGTACTTTACCGAAAAGTACCGACCGAAACTTTTAGAGAACCGAAGGTACCGACCAAACAAAATTTGATTTCCGAAAAAAGTACCGAACGGAAAAATGTGGTAATATATTTGAATTTTTTCATTTTAGTGTGACCGTGATTGATGTGGGTTGCCCGGAGTCAACACCTGGCTGTGTAAATTGTATTTGTGTCTATTAACTCCACGGCAAAGGAAACAATTTCTAAAAATTTTAAAATAAGATTTTTAAAATATTTATTTAAGCTAATTTAGAAACTTTTGCATATTTACTTCAACATTATAAAATTCATCAAATAAAGTTGGTCTCAAAAAATGGCGAGAAAAATAAGGAGCATTTAAATTGTAAATAGCACCGAAACCCTAGAAACGTTTTCTGCTTTTTGGGTCTGCAGTCTCGGGGTCAATTCTCGGTAATTTTAAGTCTTGAACATCACTAGCAAGTAATTAACCACCCGCCGGATTTGTGCAACGAAATTTTGCATTTTATTGTTTTGTATTGTCGTGATGCTATTGCATTTCAAAGAAACCAGAAACATTGTTTAACCAAAATCAGCAATAAAAAATTATAAGGCAAATTTAACGACTCAACAAGATAATCAATTGTTGTAGACCTTTGGAAGACCAGAAATTAAATTTAAAACATTCTCAAATCTCACAAAACATTAATTTTTGAATAAATATTTTTTTCACCAAATCGAGTTTGGAGAGAAGGAATTTAGGACATTATTAAGTATTTTGCCATATCGTTGCTTTTGTTCTTTTTCTTAAATATCTTGCCTTGACTTGAATAAATCAATTTACGCACTCAAAACACTAATACATCAATCATTTAATAATCAAATTCAACAATTGGCAAATTCGATTACAAAAAAATAAGTTTTCGAACATTGTCTCCTTTAATCCTATTTCTGAGACCCGTACAAATTTGCCCTGCTCTTGAATGGCGCCATCGGGCCCCTCCCATACCAAAAAAGTTTCAAAAAATTCCGTATTTTTAATATTTTGGTTGCAAATTTCTTAACAAATTGAATAAAACAAAATTTTTTCGGCGTCGCCTATCGGTACCGCCAACCCCGCCCCCCAGAATTATTAAAAAAAACTTTAATTTTGAAAAATTCCTTAACAAAAAACAAAAATGACGTGTGGCGATATGCACAAAATGTTGAACAGGCATAAGAAAAAAAAAATTTTTGGAAAAAATTAATTCTGATAAATACAAGCCATTTGAACAAGAATAAAGTGTTTTTGTTTTACTAAAATGTAAATTTGAGTGTACTTGTAAAGTGGGCCGTTATGTACTTGGGAATCAACATGTTTGTACCGGTGCGGTACGTTTCAGTGCCGCCGTTTCAGTGCCGCCGTTTCAGTGCCGCCATTTCAGTGCCGCCATTTCAGTGCGGCGCCGTTTCAGTGCCGCCCGCTTCAGTGCCGCCCGCTTCAGTGCCGCCATTTCAGTGCCAGTTACAAAAGCGACATTTCAGTGCCAACATTTAAAAAACTACGAAATTGAAAGGATTTCCCATTTTGTAACAATTTTATTCTTAGGAAGGGAAAGGGGTGTAGAGATTTATCTCGATGAATATCGGAATAACAATCAAATCGGTCGGGGTCAGTTCGGCGCACTGGTTCGGCGCCAAGCTTTTTCTCAAAATACAACAATTTGAATATTAAACAACAATAGTCGATCACGCGTATAACGCAGTTTTGAACAATTTTTGAAAATAAGGAAAAACGACTTTTTTGTTTTAAGTGTTTCCAAAGCCGGATAGAATAACTGGGGAAACGTTAGAGATTTAGGGGTTCGTTAGGCTTAGGCCTATGCCACCCTGGCTTGGGATTGTTAGGCTTAGGCCTAAGCTAGCTTAAAATGCGCAGAAAGAATTTAGAAATTGTAAACTTTTTTTAGGAATGGACAAAAAACAGCAAGTTATAAAGAAAAAAAAACTTTTAGAATGTCGAAAAGATCTACAGTTTTTCGCGTTAATTCAATTAAGATTTGTCGGCGCGAATTTGAATAGGAAAAAGAATTAAGTTCGAAGAATTTCGCCATTTACAGCTTTAATTTTGTTTGGCACTGAAATGTCGCTTTTGTAACTGGCACTGAAATGGCGGCACTGAAAAGGCGGCACTGAAACGTCCGTGTCCGTGTTTGTACTTGAGCATCTTTACCCGATTAAACTTGTCCAAAAAAAGCTCAAACCAACGCAAAAAGGCTATTTTCGAGCAAAAAATCCTCCAATTTAATTTCGAATTTTGTTCATTACGGCAAATAAATGCGCTGTTTGTGGCTAATAATTTGACGACACATTGGACATATGCCAATGTTTTCTGCGCATTCTTCACAAACACAGGCGTGCCAACACGGAATAAAAACGAAATCGATCTTAAAACAATAAAATGATTAAAAAAACTTCAAAAAATTGATTTTGCGAATTATAATTAAAAACAGTTTCCGCAACCTTTTTATCGAAACAGACAACGCAACCTTTCGTTAACTGAAGCTTTTCAATCTGACAGATTAAAATCAATTAGGTAATTATATTAATTGTTATACCTATTAATTTTGTTTTCAAAGACAATATTTAATATTATCATCAATGCAAATTTTAAGCACATTTTCCTAACTCAATTCTTCAAAAAATACCACCATTCTTTAATCATTTTTTAACTTTTTCTGAAAATTCTTTTTCCCGGCGGCGTCGTCGCACCGCTAGTCCCCTCCAAAAACCCTAATAAAAATTGCGAAAATTTTTCAATTACCCGAGTTTTTGAACCTTTAAATAAGTCTCGGTTTGGGTCTCGAACCGAGAAAAGGCTCGGGTTTTTTGGGGTATCGGTAAATTTCAAGACTTGAGCATCACTTTGCCTACCATTTTGAGGATGAATTCACTTTCTTTGGTTTTCAATTGCTCAATCTTTTGCAGTCCTTGAAATGATTTTTTAAATTTTGCAAATTGCCTTAAAATATACCTCCGCTCTTTTCGATCAATTCTATCACTTTCTCCCTCCTATTCTGTGCATTGTTTAAAACTTTCTTTATTCCATTAAGCACTTTAAACGTTATTTCCTCGTCGTTTCTGCCAAGCAAATTACAAAAAGGCGCAACAAAATCATTTTCCATATAAAAATGTGTGGCTCTACTTCAGTTTATGCGTTCAATCAAAGTTTATACGTCCAATCAAAGTTTATACGTCCAATCAAAGTTTATACGTCCAATCAAAGTTTATGTGTCCAATCAAAGTTTATGCGTCCAATCAGAATTTGAGTAACAAAAGGTTATGAACTCAGGAAAATGTAAACGAATATCCTCAAGAATATGTTGAACAATTTTGCTGTTTCCATGAAAACGACGATACATATATTTGTAAAGGTAAGTAGGAAGCATGTCATGGTTAGTGCCATGTAAATGTTTTAAACCCTGCTTAAGAGCCCGCCAAGTCATGTGTATGAACTTGTGGTATAAACGGTGATTGACCCAAAAGAATTGCCCTTCATGTAATTCGGAAACGGACGGCAAAACCGAGACAAAGTTGAATTGCAGTTGTAGCACCAAAATTTGAACTTGGCAAACAAAACTTCTTGTCTATTTTTAAAACTTAGGTAAACTTATATTTTTTAAATATGTAGGTAAAGTTATATTTTTTAAATATCTTTATAAAATAAATTTTAAGAGAATTCATGCTTTATTTGTGATTGGACGCATAAACTTTGATTAGACGCATAAACTTCGTCGCATAAACTTCGATTGGACGCATAAACTGAAGTAGAGCCAAATTGTTATATTATTTTTATTAATTTTTATAAAAAATTTAAAAAATATGTTCTTTTTGTTGGAAGTTTTACTTGCCATGATCTGTATATGCTCCACATCAATGCAACATCCATTTAAATCAGGAATTTTCTCTGAAAATGATTTGTTTAATTGGTTAATCCAAGCATTCTGTTATACCCTGGGACACAGAAATAATCCGTACAAAATTTCTTTAATTAAATGTAGTGAGTCGCTAATATTATTTTGTAAATTCATATACCGATTATGTTGCCAATAGCCCACGAAGCTTCTTCATACGCTTCCTGATTTTGCGATTGAAGCAGCTCAACTAAGGGCGGTAATGCGCCAGCTTCAATAACAGCAAGTGCAAGATCGTCAGAAGCAGCAGCAATGTTCTTCAAGGTCCAAGCTGTACTTTCACATAAATCCATGTCCGGCGATTGAAGCAGCTTAACTAAGAGCGGTAATGCGCCAGCTTCAACAACAGCAAGTGCAAGATCGTCAGAAGCATCAGTAATGTTCGTCAGTGCCCAGGCAATTTGTTTGCACAATTCCATGTTCTCTGATTGAAGCAGCTTAACTAAGGGCGGTAATGCGCCAGCTTCAATAACAGCAAGTGCACGATCGTCAGAAGCAGCAGTAATGTTCGCAAGAGCCATGGCAGTACATACACACACTTCCATGTCCTCTGATTGAAGCAGCTTAACGAAGGGCGGCACGGCACCGGCTTCAAAAACTTCGCGTGCTTTGACATTAGTAATGTTCATTAGGGTCCAGGCAGCAGCGACAAGAAGTCTGTCACTAAAAGTACCGAAACAATATGATAAATATCTGTCGAGCCATTAAAACTTCAATAATGATGGGAGAAAATAAATACTACTTTTGGCTCATTCCCTCAATCAAAAAAGAAAACATGGCCATGATTAGAATGGTTTAATTTGCCTACTCTGTCGACTCCAAGCAGTTCACAAGGACTGGAACAGCGCCAATGGAGACAAACTCGGCGATGGCCACTTCATCTAAGTTTGCACCGTTCCAGAGTAACAAACCAATCCGGGACACCGCTGCAAGTCGCTCATTTGGATCCGAACTTTTTGCTTGATTTACAAGCTTTGGAAATCAAATCAATGATCAGAAAATAGTTTAATCAATTAAACTACCTGAATTTGTGCATTAGTCGCGTCACTCGCCGATGTGCGAATCAATTGACTGAAAATTTTATCAGTATGGAGAAAAAATGGAAGCTTTTTCGGAAAACTGAAAAGGATAGCTTATGTCATAAAAACAGCACAATTTGGAGGTTTTTTATTAAAGTATAATTGTTTTTAGCAGTGCTCGGCAATGGCCTCGATACGATATTTCGATAAAATATCGAAACGAAAAATATCAAAAAAAATCCATCGGAATTCCGCCCAGCCCTGAACTCCACCATTAGAATCCGTCCTTTTTCAAGAAAATCTTGCATTTTTCTAGGAAGGAGAGCCCGACGATTCCGACAGATGCGTCGGAAAAATTTTGCGATTTTTGTTAAGAAATTCACCAAAATTTTTCGCAAATTAAGCCTTTTGCTTCGTAATTTCGGAAAAAAATGGTTTACTCGAGAGCGGAGGATGTCCGGCGGTGCCGATAGGCGCCGCCGGGGGAATTTTTACAAAAATTGGCACCCTTTGTTAAGAAATTTGAAGCCAAAATCCAAAAATTTGATGAGTTTTTTAAAAATTAGTCTTTTGCGCGCGCGTATTTTAATTGAAATTATTAGAAAATTTATTTAAAAAATTTGATTAACGGGGGGAGCGTACGTGACAAGAGGCGAAAAGAAAAATAATGACTCCCACTCAAGCGGGTTAGAACCCAGCAAGCAGCATCCAACTTGACGAAAAGACAAACCACTTAGCCCTCGATCTAAACGAGCGACTTTACTAAAAAAGGACTGATATTTTTTGTCAAAAAGTACGTCTCAAAGAAAATTCAAACAGTAAATCAATATAATCCATTAAAATTGTGATACATTTTTTGAGTGAACAAACGCGATAAAATATCGCGATATTTTAACTTTTCGATACGATATTCGATACGATATTTCGAATATTAATATCGCGATATTTTTATCGAAATATCGTATCGTGCCGAGCACTAGTTTTTAGGCTGCACGTAAAAAATAAAAATTACTCTTTTAAATTTGGCATAGCAAAGATTATGGGCAGAGCATGGAACAACAAAAGCATCATTTTCATTTTCATTTTCATTTGATGAAATTGTCAAATAGGAATTGCTTTAATTTATTAATAATTTAAGGATGTTCTTTTTTTGAATTATTATTTAATAATTTAAACGAATTTATGTTCTTTTGTTTGGACAGTAATGTTTTATTTGATGGAGGTTAAATAAATTTCGCGAATAATTTTACTTTAAATTAACTCAATCCCTTAGTAGTGAATTTGAGAACTAATAAGAAATTATTAGCAAAAATATTGGCATATATAAAAGAATGAGCAAAATTTATGATATAGATTTTTGCGCAGTTTGTGCTTTTGCTATTACGTAATTGGCATACGCCATGTAAATAATTCCGGTAAATGAAAACCAATTTTAACAGAAATCATCGACGTTAAATTTTTTTAGTTGCAAATCTCGAAGACGGTGTTGCCAAACCCCGACTTTATTTGAAAGTGCATATCGAAACAAAAATTTGTATTAAATTTTTAAAAATTTTTCACCTTTTCGCGGGATTCAACCGTGAATACTCAACGAGATTTTACGCAACGCGAAAACAGGGGAAAAAATAAAAAAACATTTCGAATAAATTTTAAATTGATAAATAATTATTATATATTAATATTTTCTTCGGAAATGATTTAAGCTATTTTCTTCGGAAATGATTTAAGCATTACATCCGCTTTTTATTGATGCTTATTAGCAGGGCTGATACTTTTAAATTTTACCTATTTTTCTGCAGTCTTGTTTCTACCATGGATGGGTATCGTATTGTAATCGTAAATATTAGGGTGGGTCACGGTCGGTTAACCGAACCGAAACCGAAACCGAAAACCGGCTTTTTTGGCCCAAAAACCGAAACCGAAAACCGGGGGTCGTAAAACCGGCCTAACCGAAAACCGGGGGTACCGGTTTATCGGTTTTTCGGTTTGAAAAATACACCCCTAATGATGGGATTTTTATGGGAGTTTGTTGAAAATTGAATATTGTATGTGACATTTTGCCAAAAAATATTCTTCAAGTTGCAAATTCAGTCTGCACTAACATGCTTTATTTGATTTTGACAACAAAATTGTATCAATAGTGTTGTTTATTTGCACATATTTGTATTAGTTATTCTATTTTTTTAGTTTAAAAAGGTTGCGCGATGGTCGCAAAAATTTGGAAATTCTTTTCTGAAGTTAAAGCAGGAGCCGAAACAAAGAGAAAATGCCTAAAATGTGGTGAGTTATTGATGACACCCAAAGACCGATCTACATCAAATATGATTAATCATCTGAAAACCAAAAATCATGAGGATGCGCTCAAATTGTACGAGTCGGAAAATACAGAAATGGTCAAGCTTAATTTTCTTAACCCAGACAAAACAAATTCAGACTCCAAAGTTAACATCAGTCTGGGCTCAAAAAAATGCCGAAGCGGATTTACAAAATAAATTGGATGAACAGCTGGTCAGAATCATGGTGCGGCAGAATGTTTCGACCTATTTTTTTGACGACAAAGACTTACAGCAACTTGTCAAACTTGCTTTTCCAGGCCAACAAGTAATTGTTCCTAAAAATTTCACGAGTTTTTTTCGTCTTTTAGATTTACACGCATCGGCATTTCACGCGGAGTGTGATACCGCGCATGGCTGGCGAAATACGAAACACCATTGTAAAGCAAATTGGGTCGAACAAATTTTCGATAACAAGCGACGGCTGGATGAAGCCAAGCAAGTTTCCAGCATTGTTGAGGTTTAAATGCATTGTTCATAATTGAAAAATAAGTCCGTTTAGTGTGACTACACACACAATCTCAGACGATTTTCAAAGAATGGATCATGTTATTGCGACAATTGAAATTTTATCAGAACACACTGGCGAGGAAATTGCCAGCACTTTTTACGAAATGAAAAATGCGTTGTTAAAAACAGATGATTATCTGAGGGAAATTTCGGATCTCCAAAGACGCCCAACAAATTTTTCACAAAATGAATGGAACAATTTGAAACGTTTGGCAGAAAATCTTGTGCCGCTCAGCAGAGAGGATTTTGTCATAATAGGAGAATTATGCAAAGTTCTCAAAGTTTTTCACGTGGAAACTTGCAGGGTGGGTTCCTTTTAAAATTTTTCGTATTGAAAACCTAAAATTAAGCTATCGCGAGAGCAGTCCACAGCTTCAGCGTATATTCCAACTGCAAAAAAGATTTTGTTATTTTTGCGAGAAAGGCGTTTTCGGGATGCGGATGTCCAAACGATTTCAGAAAATTTGGCAGAGAATTTGCAAGTTCGTTTGGCGGCAATTGAATCAAACAAAATCTTGCGACTCTCCATGCTGGTCGATCCCCGATTCGCATTTGATGAAAATTTTTTACTTGGCTTTGAATGGGAAATTTTGGAGGATGAATTCATTCATTTAATTATCAGAGGTGAATTTGAAAATTAATTGATTTATAATTTGCACCTAATTTATCTAAGAAAAAGACAGTGCCAGTACAACAACAGTCGCCGGACCAAGTGCTGCAGAATTTGATGATATGGAGTTTGCTGAGGTCGAAATTGATCCTTTGAACGAAGATTCGATGGATATTGATTTGTGGGCGCGTGACGTTAGATCGCCATCGGCTCTTTCCCAAAAATCAACGGATTCACAAAGAGAATTAAAATCTGCTTATAAAGTAACAATTGGAATTGTTTAAAAACTAATGATTTGTTATTCAGTCTGAATTCAATCTTTTCCGGCATGGAATTGTTCGACTTAAAAAAGACGATGCTTGCGCCAAGTGTTGAGCCAGATGATGATGAATTAGATGACAAAGAGGAAATTGAGGAAAATGTATTTGTGCAACAGCAAATTGATTAAAAATGTTGAAACAAATTTTTTAATAAATTGGAAGTGTTAAAAAATTGGTCCAAAATTTACGAATTTCAAAATCAAAAGGGTCCCCCCTATGTTTTACCAAAAACCGGTTTCGGTTTTCGGTTAACCGGGTGTCGGCCAAAAACCGAAACCGAAAACCGGGGGTCGCAAAACCGGCCTAACCGAAAACCGGGACCCCCGGTTTAAAACCGACCGTGACCCACCCTAGTAAATATCGTAATTTTGGCCATATCGTGTATCGTAAAAAAAATTGTATCATAAAAATTGTCGGTACTTTCCCGTACCGACCGAACACTACTATTCATCATGTTGATTAGTAATTTATTGAGAAATCAGTGTTCAGCAACCGGAGACGAGACGGTGAAGAAGGCGAGCATGAGCCTCATGACGATGACATACAATACTAATTGATCGAAAACGCCAACAAAACAACGATGCAACCACGAAGCTTGAAGCAAGCTAGAACTGTTTTGAAAACAGACGAATCGTTAGCTTTCGCTTGATCAAAGGTTCAAATTGACTAAGTTATGAATGATTGCACCAAACTGTCCGGATCCCCGGCAGGGATGGGCGGAATTCCGTTTTCCGTTTTTCCGTTGTTTTTGGGCCCTTTTTTTCCGTTTTCCGTTAAAATGCCCTTTTTAACGGAAAAAAACGGAAAATAAGAATGGGATTTTTGGAGAATTGAAAGGCGGTTTGGTTGTGGTGTAATGGTGAGTGGTTGGTGTGGGGAGATAAGTGTGGGTGGGGGTTCAGATCCCCGACTGTGTCAGTGATTATTTCTTATTTTCTGTACAGTTACGGTGGTTAAACAATTTTTAAAAATTCTTTTTAACTTTTTACAATAGAAACAAATATGACAATTCACAAGCTTTTCATTCATTTTTTGTTGGACGAAATCAAAAAACATTAATTTTGTTTTGCATTTTCATTTTTGGAGCGATTTTCTTAACAAATCTTGTCGTTTTTTTAAAAAATTCTTCCGGCGGCGCCTATCGGCACCGCCGGACCCTTTCCACTCCTAATAAGCTTCAAAAATTGCCGAATTTTTTTAAATTTTGCTTGCAAATCCTTAACAAATTGAGTCAAAATTTCAAAATTTTCTCCGGCGGCGCCTATCGGCACCGCCGACCCCCCCCCCACCCACCCAAAAGCTTTGATTTAGAAGGTTGCTGAAAAAAAGACATCCTTCAAAATTTTTAAAAATAATTACTGTTAATTTTTCAAAAAATATTTATTAAATAAATTATTTTAAAAAAATATTTTTTTTTATTTTATTTGAAAATTTTACCGTTTTCCGTTTTTCCGTTGTTTTTGGCCCTTTTTTCCGTTTTACGTTTTTTGAAAATAAATTTCCGCCCATCCCTGATCCCCGGGGCGCGGGGGGGGGGGAGAATTGGGCCTTAAAGAAATCAAGAATCCCAGCAAATATATTTTATTCCTTCAAAAGTTAATCGATAAATCAAATTGGCATATTTATTTTCTAGTGAATTTTGTTAATGACCATTTCGTTTATTTCGACTAATCCATTATTAAACAAAATTTTGATAAAATTTACACTACAAATATTTGCCACGATTTGTATAAGCTGGAAATTGAATGCGAATAAAATCAAATTGATTTTATTTCTATGCAAAATAAAAATGGGGAAGAATTAACTTTATGAATAAATTTCATATTAATAAATAGATATATTATTTTTATAGGAAATGAATTCAATTATTATATTCCGCTTTTCGTTGATGCTTATTAGTCAATTCGCTTTAATCAATGTGGGCACTCAGAAAATGGAAGCCGCAAAATGTCAAAAAGGTTGGGGGGATTATTTTTATAATTAAAAATAAAATAAAAAAACAATTTTAGAATTGGATGCGACAGAATTGATGGAATTGGCGGATTCGGTCCTAAATGTTTTTGACGGCGTAAATAATCCTTTTCTAATGAAATGGCTCCAAAAATACGCCTCGGGCATTTTGTGCCGCAAAAAATTTTAATTCGAATTTTGAATTAATAAACGCAAAAAAAGGGGAAAAATGGCTTTTGAATAATGTCAAAGAAATTAGTGCAGCAATTTGTGGCGAGTTGAAAAAGGGGAAAAATTTGGAAAACGCCGCAGAAAACATGAAAAAAGTAGTGATCAAATTTGCACAAGATTTTGAAAGAAATGCAAAAATTCAAGAAAATATTCAAAATAGTTTCCTAGGCTACTGTCGAAACGACAGCGGGACTTAATATAAAATAGCTCAAATAGCAAGAAACGAGATACAGTATCCATCTGGTGACCCAATAAATCCTAGGCTACTGTCGAAACGACAGCGGGACTTAATATAAAATAGCTCAAATAGCAAGAAACGAGATACAGTATCCATCTGTTGACCCAATAAATCCTAGGCTACTGTCGAAACGACAGCGGGACGAAGACGTCGTCGTAAGCGGATGCGCTCATTAAACGTTGAGCAACAACCTCAACAAACTCAAGCCGGTAACAACAACAATGGCCAACAACGATGGAAATGCCGTCTTGTGTTGGCTTTTGCTGTGCTAACAATTGTCACACTTTTGTACGCAATTACACTTTTTGCGCGCCATCGAACTGCCAACAACGAATCGTTTATGCTCATTAATTTGATCGCTTTTGTGTTGAGCGAAGGGACATATATTTTCTGTTGCTCGAATTTGATTAATTCAAACTAATTGAGGGTAGGACAGTACCGGTTAAACGGTTACGAAAACCGGGTCTCTAAAAACCCGGTTACCGCTACCCTACTAATTCACATTTTCGGTGATCTGGTGGAGGCGGGGGTCGTTTGGGAGCCAGAGACGTTTGAGCGCCGACGTTTGGGCCTCAGAGACAATTCGATATCATTCAAAGCTCTTATATGTATTGCAGAAGTTAAAAACTTTTTTTTCATCTAAATTTATGTTTGATTAATTTGTATGTTCCAAGTTTGTTTGGCGTCCAAACGGCAGCGCCCATCTGGGTTTCTGATCAGTTTATGCAACAAAATTTGTTATTTCATTGTATTGTATTGTCGAGCAATTTCAAAGAAACCAGATAAATTGTTTAATCAAAAGCAGCAATAAAATATGTAATAACATAAACTTCAGTGTTAAACATTAACCGACAGTTATGCTTTGCCCATCCAAGAATTCGAACCCAGTTTCCGAATTCCCCCCCCCCCCCCTCATTTTGCGGCACCCCCAAACTCGTTGCAAGCAACCGGGGTTCTTGCCATATTGGCCGTTGCAGTCGGAAGATATCGGGTTTTTATGATGTCGGATTTGATTTTTTGATTTTTCCCAGTCTTTACCCGACTAAACTTGTCAAAAAAAGCTCAAACCCCACGCGAAAAGGCTATTTTTGGGCCAAATTCTTCAGAACATAAAGCATAAACATATGTAAAAAAGATTAGTAGTGAACGGATGAGGGTTAGCCCACATTTGCGCCCCCACATTTGCGCCCCCCACATTTGCGCCCCCACATTTGCGCTCCCCACATTTGCGCCCCCCACATTTGCGCCCCCACATTTGCGCCCCCACATTTGCGCCCCCACATTTGCGCCCCCCACATTTGCGCCCCCCACATTTGCGCTCCCCACATTTGCGCCCCCCACATTTGCGCCCCCCACATTTGCGCCCCCACATTTGCGCCCCCACATTTGCGCTCCCCACATTTGCGCCCCCCACATTTGCGCCCCCACATTTGCGCCCCCCACATTTGCGCCCCCACATTTGCGCCCCCACATTTGCGCCCCCACATTTGCGCTCCCCACATTTGCGCCCCCCACATTTGCGCCCCCACATTTGCGCTCCCCACATTTGCGCCCCCCACATTTGCGCCCCCACATTTGCGCCCCCACATTTGCGCCCCCCACATTTGCGCCCCCACATTTGCGCCCCCACATTTGCGCTCCCCACATTTGCGCCCCCCACATTTGCGCCCCCACATTTGCGCCCCCACATTTGCGCCCCCACATTTGCGCCCCCCACATTTGCGCCCCCACATTTGCGCCCCCACATTTGCGCCCCCCACATTTGCGCCCCCCACATTTGCGCCCCCAGATGGAGAAAAAAAAATAAAAAATTCATTTCCGATAAATCGCCTTTCCCAAGGGCCAACAGGGATTGTATCGACAAATCATAAAATCATGCACAGCCAAACATCGTTCTAACGAACTTTTAGTTTGCTAATTAATCAAGCCAGTTGTCTATTCCTTTTGTTGTTAGACGAAATGAAAGGGCATGGAGATGGGTGATCCATGCTTGATCGTTTCGCTCATTGGGGTTTTGTTGGTCAAAACGTTCGACTAAATCTCTAATAGATCTGTCATTCTCCAAATATTTTTTGGAACGAGGAATTTCAGCTACGGGCCTGGTCGGATCAAGCTCATGAGGCCTCATTCTGTTCCGCTGATATTCTTCTTCGTCTTTGATACGCGATATAAAGCTAAATTTTTGAATTTTATTTTTACTGAAATTTAAAGCACGTTGCCAAAGGAGGTTTTGGTGCTGCAAATCGTTTATTGAAACTTGAATGAAACCCTTCTAGTCCATTATTTGTTCTTCCGATGTCTGCAATAACTGAATCATGCATATTCCAAGAAGCTGGGACAAACAAAGCGGCTCTTCTGTTTCCATTACCATCAACGCGAAAAATGTAGGCCCTAGTATTGGAGCTTACTAATCACATACCTTTAACTTACGCTTCGAAATAATTGTAAATCGGAATAGCCGCAGCTGGTGCATGATTGCGAAAAAAGTAATTACAACAAACAAAAAAAAGAAATTTGGTTAACTGTCAATCTATTATTAGAACCACAGATATAGTTAGATAAATAAAATTCAAATTTTTTGTATAGACCGCTTGACATCACATTATTTCCCTGTTACTGTGCGCGGCCCGAAAAAGATCGAATTTTTCTTGTCCCAGGACGACTTTGAATATGCTGAGGATTTGCATGTTTTTTTCAATGAGATGGAAAAAGCTTCTGGCACTGTGGTTCCGGCATGCTGTTATGTGGGTATAAAATAACTTTTTAATGCATGTGAAAGTTTTTCAACAAGACGAAGATGGGATTGTACGGATGGCAATCAGAACTTCAAGCATGGAAATTGTCCGTAGCCGCGCCATAACAGTTAACCGCCAAAGCTATTTTAATTGCGATGCTACATGCCTACTCCCTTAGTCACTCAGATGTTGCATGATATGATTTGTCGATACAATCCCTGTTGGCCCTTGGGAAAGGCGATTTATCGGAATGAATTTTTTTTTTTTCTCCATCTGGGGGCGCAAATGTGGGGGGCGCAAATGTGGGGGGCGCAAATGTGGGGGGCGCAAATGTGGGGGGCGCAAATGTGGGAGCACGCGGATGAGCGGGATTTTTAGATGCTTTAAAGCTGATGTTCGACACGATAAGATAAATTCAATAAATAGGGAAAGGATTTTTCTGTGTTTAATGCTAAGTATATGTTCTGATGAATTACAGCCCAAAAATAGCCTTTTTGCGTTGGTTTGACCTTTTTTGGAGCATATAAATCCGATCCCTATCAATAACCGCGATAAATTTTTTAATATTTATGGCGAAACTATTGACCACCAACCATCTTTTTCGATAACAATAATTTATCGAAATATTGTATCGTTTATTGATTAAAATGCTCAATTCTCTGGCTGGTCCTCCTACCCTTGACCATCGGAATCAAATTCCGAACGTTGTTTAGACTTCATTTTGATCATATGGAAACAATTAACAAAACTATTTAAACCCAAAATAAAAACGAAAAAATCATAACCAAAAATACATTACGGCATATAAACGCGCCTTTTTTTGCTAATAATTTGACGGCACATTGGACATATGCTTATTTTTCTTGAACATTCTTCACAAACACAGGCGTGCCAACACGGTTTAAAAGCGAAATCGATCTTAAACAATAAAATTGATTTAAAAAACTTTAAAAAAATGATTTTGTGAATTATAATTGAAAATAGTTTTCGCCACCTTTTTATCGAAACAGACAACGCAACCTTTTGATAACTGTTGCTTTTCAATCTGACAGATTAAAATCAATTAGGTAATTATATTAATTGTTATACCTATTAATTTTGTTTTCAAAGACAATATTTAATATTATCATCAATGCAAATTTTAAGCACATTTTCCTAACTCAATTCTTCAAAAAATACCACCATTTTTTAATCATTTTTTAACTTTTTCTGAAAAATTCTTTTTCCCGGCGGCGTCGTCGCACCGCTAGTCCCCTCCAAAAATCCTAATAAAAATTGCGAAAATTTTTCAATTACCCGAGTTTTTGAACCTTCAAATAAGTCTCGGTTTTGGGTCTCGAACCGAGAAAAGGCTCGGGTTTTTTGGGGTATCGGTAAATTTCAAGACTTGAGCATCACTTTGCCTACCATTTTGAGGATGAATTCACTTTCTTTGGTTTTCAATTGCTCAATCTTTTGCAGCCCTGGAAATGATTTTTTCAAATTTTGCGAATTTCCTTAAAATATACCTCCGCGCTTTTCGATCAATTCAATCACTTTTTCTCTTTTTTGTGCATTGTTTAAAACCATCTTTATTCCATTAAGCACTTTAAGCGTAATTTCCTCATTGCTTCCCCCAAGCAAATTACAAAAAGGCCCAACAACTTCATTTTCCATATAAAATTATTATATTTTATTAGTTTTTTAGAAAAGTTAAATCCTAAAAAATGTGTTCTTTATGTTGGAGGATACACTTGCCATGATTTGTATATGTTCCACATCAATGCAGTGCCCCAAATCAGGAGTTTTCTCTGCAAAAAATAATTGGTTAATTTTTTATGCCGGCATCTCGATTGTTGAATTTCACAATTCTTGGCATTCTGTCATTCCCCTTGGCAACAGAAATAATCCGTGCCAAACTTTCCTTCATTAAATGTAGAGAGTCTCTAACAATTATTCCATATTATAAGTCCATATACCGACCGAATATGCTTTCAATAGCCCACGCTGCTTCTTCACACACTTCTTTATTTTGCGATTTAAGCAAATTTAATAAGGGCAGCAATGCGCCCGCTTCAATAACAGCCAATCCAAGATCGTCAGAAGCAACAGCAATGTCCCTCAGGGCTACAGCTGTATATTCGCACACTTTCATATTCGGCGATTGAAGCAGCTTAACTAAGAGCGGCACGGCACCAGCTTCAACAACTTCACGTGCTTTTTCATTACCAATGACGCTTAGGGCCAATGCTGTATTTTCGCACACTTTCATATTCGGCGATTGAAGCAGCTTAACTAAGAGCGGCACGGCACCAGCTTCAACAACTTGGCGTACATTGTTATAAGCAATGCCCCTCAGGGCCAATACTGTATATTCGCACAACTCCATGTCCGGCGATTGAAGCAGATTAACTAAGAGCGGCACGGCACCAGCTTCAACAACTTCGCCTGCATGTCCAACGGACGCAAAGCAAGTAATATTTGCAAGGGCTCTGACAGTTTGTTTGCGCACCTCCAAATTCGGTGATTGGAGCAGCTTAAGTAAGGGCGGCACGGCACCGGCATCAGCGACATGCATTGCATCATCAAAGTAATCATCGTAGCTCATGGTCTCGTCGCGTACTAAGCCATCAGCAATATTTGCAAGTGCTCCGGCAGCCTCGACAAGAAGTTTTTCACTAAAAAGGGCTCACCAATTATGATGTAAATTTTTGAGCTATCAGAACTAAAGAAGTTGGCAATATTTCGTAAAAAGCGTGAATATGCTCATCCCCGACCCGCAACCACAACCGTACCCTTCTGATTTTAAACGACGCCACGATTTGAATGGTTTTAAACAGGCGTGTGCACGGATATCCGCGGATATATCCGGATACGGACGGATAACGGATATGAGATTTTGAGGACGGACAGATATGAAAATTCGTATCCGTGCACACCCCTGGTTTTAAATTTGCCTACTCTGTCGACTTCAAGCAGTTCACAAGGACTTGCAAAAAGTCAAAGCAGTTTTCATTTGGTTCTGCGCCTTTTGAGAATAAGCCACGAATCTGAGACACCGCTGCAAGTCGCGCATTTGGGTCCAAACTTTGCGCTTGCTTTACAAGCTTTAGAAATCAAATTAATTATCAAAAAATAGTTTAATCAAATAAACTACCTGAATAGTTGTTTCGTCTGCGTTACTATCCGGCTCGCTATTCATTAAACTGAGTTTTAAAGTTTCAAATAGGTATGAGGAATAAAAGTTTGTTAAAATTTCTCAAGAATAAATAGAGAATTCTCTTGTACGTATATTCCCCCAAAAGTCGTTGTTTATACACCAAACAAGATCCTCCAGCATTAAAATTACTTACTCATCAGAAGTTCTTTCGTATGGAGTTGAAGGAGCTGCTAACACCATTATAGGCAGAATTACGGCACTGACTAATAACAGCAGCATATTCATTTTATTGGGGGGTTTTTTGAAATATTAAAAATGTTCAGAATAAAAATTAATGCACAAAATGATTGAATTATATTTCTAATATAATGTAAGCATTGACGTCAATAGGAAATCAATTACTTACAAGAATAATTGATTATTAATGAGAATATTGTTCACAACGATTATTCATGGGGAAAAACTAGAGTAGGTCGGGACCGGGTTGGGGAAAACCGGGACCGGGACTTTTCGGGACCAGAAAAACCGGGGCTCGGGACCAACCGGGACTTTTCAAGAGAGAATTTTTTTTGTGTTCAATGGTAAAACAAAAATTTGTTGTTCAAAAATATCTTTCTCTTTTTCTTTAACTTCAATTTTATCATATCATTTTTTTGAGCTTTTGCTTTACTTTTGGGAGGGTGGGGGTCGGCGGTGCCGATAGGCGCCGCCGAGAAAAATTTTTGAAATTTGACTATTTGTTAAAGAAATTAAAAATCTTATTAATGAGGGGATGCCTATTTGAGTAGGGGGGAAAACCAATAAATAAGTGCTTGCACTCAAGCGGATTCGAACCCAACATATAACAAAGAGTCACCAAAAAGAGAAACCACTAGGCCATCGACCTTGGGAAAGATAAGTAAAAATGGTTGAAATTTTCGCTCGAGATGCCATCATTAGGGGTGTACATTTAGTCCCGGTTGGTCCCGGTCCCGGCGGGACCAAAAAACCGTGACCGGGACTTTTAGTTTTTAAAAAGTCTCGTCCCGACCGGGACCTGAAAAAACCGGGAAATCCCGTCCCCCCGGTCCCGCTCAACCCTACAAAAAATTAATTAATATTTGAACGAATTGCTTGTAAAATAAATGGTTGGGCATTCTGTCATATCATAAAAAGAAGAAGCTTCAACAGAAATTGAATTGTTTAAACAGTCCGGGGGGCCGGAGAATTGCGCACCAGCAACAAAAAAAGAGAATAGAATTGTGACAATTCATCATCAAATTTTCTGCATCAATTTAGTTGGACTGGTTGATTTTTTCATCCTTTTAGCAAAAAAATATTTACCATTTTTTTTAAATAATTCGAAATGCCTTTTGGGGGCAAGAACTAATAACGGGCACGAGTCGTGGCATAATTTTTTAAGCAATGGTCACCCAAAATTGTCGTTTTTTGTCAATGTAATGGAGAAAGAGGATGCGCATTGGGAATTGGCCATGGAAGATTTTATTGCATCGCCTAAAATGCACTCCTTAAAAATCAAAAAAATTTTCAACCCAAAATGCACCCCTAAAAAATGACTTTGGCACTCGTTGGGTTTTTGCTCAATATTTTAAGTCAATATTTCGCGTTTTTAGTCAATATAAATCTTCAATATGAGAGTTAAAAATCTAGGAATAAGAATTATTGAAATAAAATCATTTACATTATGAGAAATTTTTAATTAAATTTCCCTTTCATTTTTCCTCTCTTCCATTTCGTTGGATCGCTCAATAATTATGCCTTCATTCGATGTATTTGTCGGCCCCACTGATATAGTTGCTGCTATCAAATGACCATTGTTTTTCACCTGAATTTGAAAATAAAATAAATATTAAAGGTAAAGTGAATTTAAGTGAATTAACAAAAATGTTTTAAATTATTATGACGAAAGGGACAACTTAAGAGAAGGCTTTATTAATGAATTTACAATTTTGATTCAGAAATTGATTTTCGTAAGTTCAACATTAATTTATTGAAACTAAAATTTTTTTATATTGTTTAGTTCTGTTGTTCTGCGATTTTACACATTATTAGGGCTGAGGATTCTCAGGTCTTTACAAATTCTTTTTTGCGAACAGATTACCATTAGGGTAGCGCAAAAGCGGCTTTAAACCGGGGGTCCTGGTTTTCGGTTAGGCCGGTTTTGCGACCCCCCGGTTTTCGGTTTCGGTTTTGGGCCAAAAAAACCGGTTTTCGGTACGTTAGCCAACCGTGCACTACCCTAGTTACCATCAGAGAAGCCTAAAAATAGCAAATTTTTAAATTAGAGCGACCTTTTATTCCATATAAGTTAACCAGTGCCCGGTGGGCACTGTGAATTAAGAAATCCTTTTTTAGTACTGAAATCGCCAAGGCGATTTTAACACTGAGCCTAGACGCGCTTCGCGCGGTATTTTTCCCTTTGGCTTTTGACATTTTCCCCTTTTAAACTTTCCCTTTTGGCATTTTCCCCTTTTCACATTACCTTTTTAGTCTTTTTAAATCCTATTAAATGGGGAAAAAATCAAAGAAAGAACAATACAGAGATTTAGGAGAAATTGGGGGAGGAAAGGACAGAGATTTAAGGTAATAGCGAGAGATTTCAGTAGAGATCCACTCCGATATTTATGTCATCTCCATCACTTTCTTTCCTCCCCTCCTTTCCTCCTTCCTTTGCTCCTTCCTTTCCTCCACCTCACCTCCCTCCCTCTCTTCATCTTCCTCCTTCTTTCCTCTCTTCCTTTCCTCTACCTCATCTCCTTTCCTCTCTTGCTTTCCTCCACCTGAACTCCTGTTCTCTCTTAATTTTCTATCTTCTCTTCGTTCATCTTTTCCTTTCCTCTCTTCCTTTCCTCCACCTCATCTCCTTTCCTCTCTTCCTTTCTTCCATCTCATCTCCTTTCCTCTCTTCCGTTCCTCCACCTTTCCTTCCTTCCTCCCTCCTTTCCTCTCTTCCTTTCCTCCACCTTTCCCCCTCCTTTCCTCTCTTCCCTTCCTCCACCTTCCCTTCCTTCCTCCCCTCCTTTTCTCTCTTAATTTTCTATCTTCTCTTCCGTTCATCTTTTCCTTTCCTCCGCGTTCCCTGCCTTTCTTTCCTCCTTTCCTCTCTTCCTTTCCTCCACCTCATCTCCTTTCCTCTCTTCCTTTCCTCCACCTTCCCTTCCTTCCTCCCCTCCTTTCCTCTCTTCATTTCCTCCCCCTCACCTTTTTCCTCTCTTCCTTCCCTCCCTTCCTCACCTCCCTTCTTCTCTTCCTTCCCTCCCTTCCTCACCTCCCTTCTTCTCCATCCTTTCTTACTTCCGTTCATCTCTTCAATCCTTCTGTTCCTTTCTTCCATTTCCCTCTTTCTTCCGTTCATCTCTTTCTTTCCCTCCGCTCAGCATTTTTCCTGGCTTCCCTTCCTTCCTCACCTTTTTTCCCTCTCTTCCTTCCCTCCCTTCTCACCTCCCTTCTTCTCTTCCTTTCTTCCTTCCGTTCATCTCTTTCTTCCGTTCATCTCTTCCTTTCACCTCGCTCACCTTTTTTCCTGGCTTCCCTTCTTTCCTCACCTTTTTTTCCTCGGCCTTCCTTCCCTTCCTCACCTCCCTTCTTCTCTTCCTTTCTTCCTTCCGTTCATTTCGTTCCTTCCTTCACGTTTATCTCTTCCTTTCCTCCTCTCACCTTTTTTCCTCGCTTCCTTTCCTTCCTTCCTCACCTCCCATCTTTTCTTCCTTTCTTCGTTCCTTTCTTCAATTCCTCTTTCCCTTCCGTTCATCTCTTCCTTTCCTCCGCTCACCTTTTTTCTTCTCTTCCTTCCCTCTCTTCCTCACCTCCCTACTTTTCTTCCTTTCTTCCTTTGCGTTCCTTCCATTCCTCTCTTCTCTTCCGTTTAGCTCTTCCTTTCATCGGCTCACCTTTTTTCCTCTCTCCTTCCCTTCCTTCCTTCCCTCCCTTCTTCCCTTCCTTTCTTCCTTCTCTTCATCTCCTTCCTTTCCCCCCGCTCACCTTTTTTCCTGGCTTTCCTTCCTTTCTTCCGTTCACCTTTTTCCCTCTCTTCCTTCCCTCCCTTCCTCACCTCCCTTCTTCTCTTCCTTTCTTCCTTCCGTTCATTTCGTTCATTCCTTCCGTTCCTTCTTTCAGTTCCTTTCTTCCATTCCTCTCTTCTCCTCCGCTTTCTTCCCCTCACCTTTTTTGCTCTCTTCTTTACTTCCTTTCATTTCTTCCCTTCAGTTCTCCTCTTGCGTTCTTCCTCTCTTCCTTCCCCCTCCTCCCTCCCCTCCTTTCCTCTCCTTTTACCTTCCCTCCATTTTATTCTTTCTTCCCCCCCCCCCCTTACCTCCACGATTCTCTTTATTTCTTTTAATGTTTTTCTTAAAATTTTATTTTAAAAAAAAATTTTATTTTTAAATAAAAAACTTGTCTTTAAAAACATTTTGATTTCAAATATAATTAAAAGAAAAAATAATTTTGGCACTCGGGAATTGATCCCACACAATCACCAATGAAAGCACAGTGCTTAACCACTACACCAACAATGTCAACACAAAATCCACTTATTTTTCCCTCACCAACCCCAACCCGTTTTCCTTTTTCGAAGATTTTTCGATTTTGTTGCACGCATATCTGTCTTCAGACTTGTCTGATCAGAACACACGATAGCTCACTGGATAGCCCAGGGTGCCTAGTTTTGCCCTCTAAAACATTCCATCAACGGTTTGGGTACTCCCCGCAAAGCTGGGAACCAAAAAGTGAGGGGTGGTCAAAAAATTTGTGCATTTTTCGACCATTTTTCGGGCTTTTCTCGAAAATGCCTGAACCTAACTTTGATTCTATATTTTTCCCATATCGGGCACCCCAAAAAATGGGGGGTGTTGTAAAAACAGTTTTTTGATCCGACGCCTGGTTCGAAAGTTTTTTCTTTTTAAGTGAACTCAGGGGGTAGAAATTTCTTATATAGGGAACCAGTGCCCGGTGGGCACTGTGAATTAAGAAATCCTTTTTTAGTACTGAAGATTTCAGTAGAGATCCACTCCGATATTTATGTCATCTCCATCACTTTCTTTCCTCCCCTCCTTTCCTCCTTCCTTTGCTCCTTCCTTTCCTCCACCTCACCTCCCTCCCTCTCTTCATCTTCCTCCTTCTTTCCTCTCTTCCTTTCCTCTACCTCATCTCCTTTCCTCTCTTGCTTTCCTCCACCTGAACTCCTGTTCTCTCTTAATTTTCTATCTTCTCTTCGTTCATCTTTTCCTTTCCTCTCTTCCTTTCCTCCACCTCATCTCCTTTCCTCTCTTCCTTTCTTCCATCTCATCTCCTTTCCTCTCTTCCGTTCCTCCACCTTTCCTTCCTTCCTCCCTCCTTTCCTCTCTTCCTTTCCTCCACCTTTCCCCCTCCTTTCCTCTCTTCCCTTCCTCCACCTTCCCTTCCTTCCTCCCCTCCTTTTCTCTCTTAATTTTCTATCTTCTCTTCCGTTCATCTTTTCCTTTCCTCCGCGTTCCCTGCCTTTCTTTCCTCCTTTCCTCTCTTCCTTTCCTCCACCTCATCTCCTTTCCTCTCTTCCTTTCCTCCACCTTCCCTTCCTTCCTCCCCTCCTTTCCTCTCTTCATTTCCTCCCCCTCACCTTTTTCCTCTCTTCCTTCCCTCCCTTCCTCACCTCCCTTCTTCTCTTCCTTCCCTCCCTTCCTCACCTCCCTTCTTCTCCATCCTTTCTTACTTCCGTTCATCTCTTCAATCCTTCTGTTCCTTTCTTCCATTTCCCTCTTTCTTCCGTTCATCTCTCTCACCTTTTTTCCTCTCTCCTTCCCTTCCTTCCTTCCCTCCCTTCTTCCCTTCCTTTCTTCCTTCTCTTCATCTCCTTCCTTTCCCCCCGCTCACCTTTTTTCCTGGCTTTCCTTCCTTTCTTCCGTTCACCTTTTTCCCTCTCTTCCTTCCCTCCCTTCCTCACCTCCCTTCTTCTCTTCCTTTCTTCCTTCCGTTCATTTCGTTCATTCCTTCCGTTCCTTCTTTCAGTTCCTTTCTTCCATTCCTCTCTTCTCCTCCGCTTTCTTCCCCTCACCTTTTTTGCTCTCTTCTTTACTTCCTTTCATTTCTTCCCTTCAGTTCTCCTCTTGCGTTCTTCCTCTCTTCCTTCCCCCTCCTCCCTCCCCTCCTTTCCTCTCCTTTTACCTTCCCTCCATTTTATTCTTTCTTCCCCCCCCCCCCCTTACCTCCACGATTCTCTTTATTTCTTTTAATGTTTTTCTTAAAATTTTATTTTAAAAAAAAATTTTATTTTTAAATAAAAAACTTGTCTTTAAAAACATTTTGATTTCAAATATAATTAAAAGAAAAAATAATTTTGGCACTCGGGAATTGATCCCACACAATCACCAATGAAAGCACAGTGCTTAACCACTACACCAACAATGTCAACACAAAATCCACTTATTTTTCCCTCACCAACCCCAACCCGTTTTCCTTTTTCGAAGATTTTTCGATTTTGTTGCACGCATATCTGTCTTCAGACTTGTCTGATCAGAACACACGATAGCTCACTGGATAGCCCAGGGTGCCTAGTTTTGCCCTCTAAAACATTCCATCAACGGTTTGGGTACTCCCCGCAAAGCTGGGAACCAAAAAGTGAGGGGTGGTCAAAAAATTTGTGCATTTTTCGACCATTTTTCGGGCTTTTCTCGAAAATGCCTGAACCTAACTTTGATTCTATATTTTTCCCATATCGGGCACCCCAAAAAATGGGGGGTGTTGTAAAAACAGTTTTTTGATCCGACGCCTGGTTCGAAAGTTTTTTCTTTTTAAGTGAACTCAGGGGGTAGAAATTTCTTATATAGGGAACCAGCCCCCGAAGGGGGCTGCGTTAAACGGCAAAGCCGTTTTGAACACCGGTGCCAGCAGTTTCTTTGGGGAAAGTGAACCTTCGGGGTTTGAGTGAGAATTGAACAAAATGTTTGGCGCTCCGCGCCCTCCCCCGGCGCTCCGCGCCTCCCCTCACCTCTCCCGGCGCTCCGCGCCCCCCCCCCCCGCTCCAGGCGCTCCGCCCCCCCCCCCCCACCGCTCCCGGCGCTCCGCTCCCCCACCCCCGCTCCAGGCGCTCCGCGCCCCCCCCCCGCTCCCGGCGCTCCGCGCCTCCCCCCCGGCGCTCCGCGCCCCCACCTCCGCTCCAGGCAATCCGCGCCCGCTCCCGGCGCTCCCCCCCACCGCTCCCGGCGCTCCGCGCCTCCCCTCCCCCTTGCAGTCTTCCTTCCCCCGGGAGAAGTTCTCCCAACGATGATTCGACTGGGCAAAATGCCGCTTATATTCCCCGGGTGGTAACACTGGCAACAGATGTTGCCAAGTGTGGCCATATGTTTCCGGGGTGTTGCCAGGCTGTTGCCATGAATAACAGGAAAAAAATATACACCCTCGGAGTTTTGAACCCCCAGCTGACCCCCAGCTGCCCCCACCACTCACCACTACACCACCACCGCCGACAAAGGGAAAAAGTGAAAAATTGAACATTTAGCGCGCAGCAGCGAGAAAACTTCCCGCGCGACCCTCAACTTTCTTTACATCATTTGAAAGCTCTTGAAAAGCTCTACATTTTATCTGCTGAAACCATTCCCCTATTGGCAAAAGCCACCAATTTGTGGTCAATTCAATGTTTTTGAACCCCTTTTTGTGCAAAATTTTTAGTTACATGTCACGGTGTAACTCACTTCAAACTCATCATAGCGATATGTACTATAGCTAATTAGAAAGCCCTGAGTGTGTAGCAGTGCCCTTTCTCCAACACCAACACCGAATACCCTACTCCCCGCGCGAGTACAGCTCGAAAAGTGAGTGGTGGTCAAAAAAAAGTGCCAAAAAAAGGTGGTTTTTTGGCACTTTTGCACCTTTGGCATTGTGTTGGCACAAATCTGACTATGCCATTCGATGCCAAATCCTTAACCATCTAGGGTCTTGTGAGGTTGTTTTTTCGCTCCTGGCACTCCCCAAAAAGTTATTACAAAAATTGCACGAAAACGCCCAGATTTCCCTTATATAGGGAAATCAATATTTTGGCATTGTTGAGAATAAATCGATTTCGTCATGCGTTTTTATTCAATATTTCGGGGATTTTTATGGAATTCTTAAGAAAAATACAATTTAAAAAAAAATACAGAAAATTTTACACTGAAGAAATTTTTATTTTGATATTTCTTATAATTTCCAAAACATTTGAAAAAAATAATTTACACATTTCTACAGTATCCTGTAATCAAAAACATTTGAAAACCAATTAAATTTACACTACTTTACCGTATCCCGCTTAAATGAACGATAGCAGATTTTGCCAATGCACAGCATAAGGAGCGGTTTTTCGGCTAGCAATGCCATGCCGATGGGTGCCATCATTGCAATGTCCCTCTCCGGCTCACCTGCAGCGATGTACCCGGATTTTGTTGAAATTTTGGTGCCAAATTCACGGACAATTTGATTTTGGTTTCTTTGCCCATACCTAAAGCTCACCCACCCAATGACCACAATAGCAACAGCATGGCCATGCCGACGCTGGGCACTCCGTTCTCCACCACCAGCGTCGTCCGTTGGAGTGCTGACAGCCGGAGGATGAAGCCAATTGAGAGCGCACTGAGATGGCCAACCACGGGGAACAGGACGAGGCAACAGAGCAACAGGTCCAGCTGATGAACCATGGCCCACAGCAGGGCTGAGTTGGCCAACACGGACAGGGCAACAAAGAGCAAAGTGAAAGTGCAGAACAGCAACTTGGGGAAGAACGGCAGAACAATGCACATGGTCAAAAAGACCGGTTAAACGGGACGAGCCGGGTTTTTTAATATATTTAAAAAAGTCTAACATTTTAACCAATAATATTAAAAATATATAAAAAATTAGTACTTTGAAAAATCGGGCAATTTTCTTCATTTTTTCTTGGCAACCACAGAGGGCGAGAAGCATGCCAATGAGAAATGGGAAAAACATAATTGCCAATGCTTTCCAGACACCAATTGAGACAATCTTCACGCGATGTACAAACAATTTCTTGCCAAGAAGATTGATCCATAGAGGCGCGAAAACTTAATTTTTGGCATTTAGATCAGATCTGCTTTGTCCATCCAATCATTTGTGTACATTGGACTTGTGGGTAATGTGATCTGAACCCCCCACATCTCGTGGAATTGATCAAGACTGGATGTGCCAAAAGTTAAAATATGTAGCATATATCAAACACTCAAAATCACTTTATTTTATTAGGTGTTCTGAAAAGAATTTAATTTTTAGTGAGGCGCTTTAACTTTAAAACCAGGTTTTAGAGTTTGGTACTAAAGTCTCCCTCTTTAACTAGTCGAATTATCAATTTCCAATAACCAAAAATGTCTCACTTTTATAAAATATGCTAAAAAATGAATGGATCAAAATTATTTTCAAACTCTTTTTGTTTTGTTTTTTGTTCAGAGATGCTTGGCGGCACAGCCGTTGTTCGTTCCTTAGAGATGAATAAGAAAGAAAACATTTTTAAGTCATATTATTAAGTTTAAATCGTTAAAATAATTTTCAACATTACAGTGAAACTCTGATTATGCAAATCTTCCGGCTAAATGGGCTTCGGAGTTCGGGGTAAAAACCCCGCGAAAAAATGTCGGGGTTCAGGCTTTTTTCCAGTAAAACCTCGAAGGATCGAAAAGTTCGGTGGCGAAATATTAACCAAATATGTGCCACTTACATATTGTCCCCAAACGTTGAATGAATGTTAAAATGCCAGCTGCTTGCAAATCACCTCCGAAAATCACAGTCCTATATTTTCAAAAAAACAAAAATTTAAAAAAACTGAAAATTTTAAACCAAAAATTGCTCTTTCCGACTCCTGCCGGAAAACAGGTGACCAGAAAAAAGGACAATCGCACCACAAAAGCCTGATTGACAAGCACATAATTGGCCAACAAAAAGCCGAGCTAAAAAGAATAAATAAAAATTGAGAAAATTTTTATTTAAAAAAATTTGCCATTGGGTTGATGATAAATTGGCAAATGATTGTTGCGAATATAAAGCAGAAATTGTGAATAAAATTGGCAAAAATGTGATTGAAATTAAGCTGGATGCCAGCCTAAAAATACAATTTAATTTATTATAAGGCGCGGAAAAGGCCAAATA
Source organism: Globodera rostochiensis (assembly GCA_018350325.1). NCBI lineage: Eukaryota > Metazoa > Nematoda > Chromadorea > Rhabditida > Heteroderidae > Globodera > Globodera rostochiensis. The sequence continues at coordinate 1,112,149 of JAEVLN010000006.1, forward strand.
CTTGTAAAAATAGTTTAATATTTTAAATCCTCTCAAACACTTTGCGGTGTTTAAAATTTATTATATAAATTTATAATGAAAATTTAATTAATTTAATATTCAATAAATTTTACCAACAAATTTCCTGTTGCAATTGCAATTAGCAAAGACTTTGTGAACAAAATGGTGAAGGCTGAACCAAACTCAGTTTTCTGTGTTCGAACAATGAAATTTTGAGTTCTAAATTTCTTTCAATTTTCGTTAAATTGCATAAAAATTAAGCAAAGAAAAAACAAACTTTTTGCCATCTGTTGACACTCGAACTCGATTAATTCCGACAATTGATCCCCACAAAGACAAAGTGAAAAGTTGGGAAAAATTGTTTGCACGGTCCAATTGCACAAATTGGGGCTCTGACATTGGCCAGGAGCCGTTCAGCGAATTCAATGGGCAGCCAATTGACTGCTCGCAATCCATGGACACTTCGCCACGCCATGCCGTCGAATTTCTGGTCCATATCGTTATGTTCAAATTTCTGCATTTTTTGAAAAAAAGAATGAAAGCCCGTAAGTTTTCTTGGCGTTGCCATGGCACCATCTTTTAAATGGCATTTGCCATATTTTTGGGGTCCGGTTCCAATTGTTGGTAAATAATGTTCACATTAGACGTCTTATTTTGAGTTAAAAAGTTGTTTAATTTCCAATAAAAATTTTGTAACACCGGTTTACAAAATGTTGCCATAAACAAACCATGTTTTTTTAATCAAAATAATTGATAAGCAATTAAAAATATTTTAAATTGTTACCGATGTTCGCCGACTCGGAAAATGCCCAAATCGGAAGGAGAAAATTTGACGAATGGAACTGTTGTTGTGTTCAAGAAAAGCACTTGGCCAGCACTAATGTGAGGGGAACACAAAAATATGATGATCACAATTTTGAATATTTGTGTAGTAAAACGACGACCCATAAAAATTTGTCGTTAGAAATTTTGGAATTTTTGAAAATTGACAAAAAAACTGGATTTTTAGGCATTGAGCGAGTGCGTGCATCAAATAACCAACCAAACGTCGGTAATCCAAGCAGATTATCTCTCAACATTCAAAACACGCATTTTATAGACCGAGGAAATTGATATTTTAAAACAAAAATCAGTAAAAGTTTATATACCTAACTAAATTTTTGATTTTAATGAAGAAATGTTAAATTTGCGGATTTTAGGTATCAAAGGAGGATTTTTTCACATTCTTCTGGTGATTTTTAAAATTTTGAGATCACAGCCCTGGAATAATGAAGAGTTAATAATTGTTTCGGTTAAATGACAAATTTACTGTTTTGTTACTTCTGTTGCCAGGACAGAGGGGGGGGGGGGGGGGGGGGGGAAGGGCGTGGGGCACGGCATGGCACACAAAAAAATGATAAATATAGTTCGAACTGGTGAGAATTGGCATATGCCGAAATGGGAAAATGCACGTGAATCGGAAAAAAGCGGCACGGCCAATCTGCCGAGGAGTATTGTGCCAACCGGTGCCGAGTGCCATTGGGGACCGGACATGTGCCGTAATTGAATAGGCCAATTACAGGTGCTCAAATGAGTCATTCATTGAGAAATGAAAGTGTTTACATAAAGAAATGTTGGGGAATGGCGTGAGAATTGGCATGTGAATGAATGAATGAATTGGGCTTTCGCTATGAGAAAAAAACTATTGTTTAACCGAGCGAAGAAATGCCAAGATTCTAATTTGAGTAAATTTTATTTGGCAATAACGAGAAAACATTGGCCCTCAATGGAATCTGAGGCCAAAAATTCATTCTAAAAAAGGTGCGTGCTTTTTTTGTTTGTTTTTGGATTCAAAGAATATGAAAGTAAAAAAAGGGGAAGGGCAACTTGGATGAGAAAAAGTCACAAAACTTGGCGTGCCGTGAATATAAATACAGCGCAGTATCAAGCAAATTTATTCATTAATTAATTTAATTAATTATAAAACTAAAAAATAATTTAAATCAAAATTTGATTTTTTCCATTCAATTTGGCAACAAAAAAAACAGCGTAAAAAATCGCTTAAAAATGGCTAAAAAATTGTCATTTTTCCTAATCTTTGTTGCTCTACCATTTGTCTGTGCCAAAAAACACAGACGCCACACGGATGACGAAACCTGGGAATTGGGGCATTTTCCATGGCAAAGTGAATTCCCAATTAGACAGCATCCAAAAATTTTTGCAGGTATTTTCCGAATGAGTAAAAAGTTTTTTTTAAAATTTAAATTTTAATTATTTTGTCTTTAAGTCATCGAAAAGTGTTGTCCGAAGAACGACGCGAAGTACTGCTGCTCTCGCAGTCTTTTTGGGCGATTTGGTAGCGATGTCTCGTTATTGGAGTGCCAGAAGGACGGCGACATGACAGAGGTGGGTGGGGGGGGGGACCAAAAAGCATAAAATTGGCAAAATTGGGTCTGATCAACCTCAAATTCTCCAAAATTGCTTTTTTTGAATTAGTGATCCCATGCATAAAACCGATTTTCTGGTCGATTTGATTTAAACCCACCAGGGGATTTGATTTATTTAATTTTTTCGAGATCACTGTGCCCGAATTTCAGTTTTTGACACGGTCGCTAAAAATTCAGTAAAAAAATTTTCTGAACACGGGCTAAGAAAATTCACACAGAAATGAAAGAAAAAAAGTCATAATCTATAAACTAATAAAGAAATGAACAAATCCGTTGATAAATATTATTGATAAATGAATTTTTAAAACTTAAAATTTATTTTGTTTTTATTTATTTGCAGGACGAGCGTTATCAGGCAATTAAATGTGGCCAAAGCGAATTCAATGCAAATGAGGGGACCAAAATATGCAGTAAGTGCCAAATTAAAAAATGCAATTTTGTCCGGTTTCCGCCCTTTTTTTAAATCATCGAATAATCATTGAAACCTTTTTTTTTCAGAAATTCATTGCTGTCGTGCGTTCCAGAATTTCGAAGGAACGCATGAGACTTCCTGCAGCGAGGCCTGCAAGAACGCGTCCATCAACGTAGGGATGACGGCCATACGTCAAGTTCAGATGCTGAACGACCGGCACTGTCCGAAGACAAATCCAGCGCGTTTTGGGGTTATTTTTTTTATTTTTAAATATTTAAAAAAATATTTTTATTATTAAATTTGGAGTTTGTTGTAATTGGTAAACAATTTAAAGGAGTTTCTGGAGTGTTTGGAGCGAGATGACCTGGCGGCTGGGTGCGAGAAATGAGCACGGAGCTGGAGAAGCATCGACCGCCGGTGGCGTTGTACATGGAAAGGGATGAAGCAGATGCAAAAAAATGTCCGGAAACCCGGAATTCGAGAATTTCAAATTTAAAAAAATCTTATGAAAATTTCCGGGGGGGGGGGGGTGCCAAAAAAGCCGGAATCCGGTATTTCAAAATAAATGTGCGTTTCATGAATTTTTAAATGTTTTATACCGTGAATCATTTTCCACGCCATAGAAACTGAACTATTTAATTGTTTTCAATGTTTGTTTAGCATTTTTCTACTCATTATTACCTCTATTTTTCTATGTATTTAAACAACACAAAAACAAACTCTTACACATTACTTTGAATTCAACCAAATCTACCTGAATTCCTTTTTATTTGTATTTGTTTTTTCCATCAATTATTGTATTATGTATTATGTTTCGAGATTTTTGTTTTATAAAAGCATTCATAGTCAGGATTTAAAACAATTTTTAAAAATTCGTCAGTCCGATCTCTAATCAAAATGGAATCCGATTTGATTTACAAAACTGGCATTTGGACATTCTGTGAGCTTTTGAATGGTGGAGTTGTGCCATTGTGTCCTATTATAATCTTGGCACAAAATCGACAACAAATTGTTTCCGCAATGAGTCACTGGCCCAAACCAGCAGCCACGTTGAGCATCCGGCGGTCGACGAACTCGATGATCCACGAGTAATGACAGTAGAGGAAGACAATTGACAACGGATCGTCTTAAAAGACGTACATTAAAACACATCTTTTAAACAAAATCCAAAACACGGATCACGCCGTTTTTGGGGACCGTGATCACGGATAACGGGGCACCGATTTTTTGAAAATGCACGGATCAAATTATCGCGATTTTGAATCGAATTAACCTAAAATGATTTTTATTATATAAACTATTACGGTATTTTATAAATTTTGATCAGAATTACTCAAAAACTTTCTTGGATGCTGAGAACGAATATTTGACCAAATTTCTTTGTTTTATATGCTTTCAAAGGTGCTAAAAACAGCTATGATAATGACCAGTTAATTGATAATTCATTAATTTTCAAAAATATTGCGGCCATGACTACAATGTATTTGGGGTTTAGTGCATTTAAAAAAAATTAAATGTTTTTCAATCATTTAAAACCGTTAAGAGTAACAGCCAAAAAACGCGTTTGGCGTAATACTTTATACTCCTTTAAACAATTTTTATAGGAATTTTTTTAGCTTTTTGTTGTCCAACGGCTTCAAAATTGCAGTGAGCCGATTGAGCATCATAAAAGCAGTGGCCATAGTCTCCGCTTCCAAAGTGTAGCTGCCCAGAAAATAGAAAAGCATCCGCGCCCAATTCGGCAAATTTTCATAAATTGGCCGAAGCATTGGGCCAGACAAAGTCGGCAGCCAATAGCCGTAGTAGGAAGAAAGAATGCAAATGATGTCCTCAAAATTGTTTTTTTTAATTGTTAATAAATCATCAAATATTAAATTTTTTTCATAAATCATAAAGCAATATTTTACGCGCGAAATCTGTAATCTACTGCAAAATTTGACATTCAATATCAAGTGCCTCCAGGAAAAAACGTTTAAAATTTAAAGTCTGTTGTTTCTGAGAGATTTTAAGCAAAATTGCAAGAAATTGGTAAAAAACCGGGACCAAAATTTCAGTCCCAAAATGGGAAAATACCATTTCAGTACTGGTCCCGGTCCCGTTCTACCCTAATATTTACCCATTAAACCGAAAATTTAGTTTTAAAGTTTCAAATAAAGCAGCGATCGCAGCCATGTGGTAGTGGACGGTGAGAGCAATTTCAAAAGTTAAAAAACATTTACACATTTTCTGCCATTTTTTTATTTAACTAACTATTGTTGTTTAAATTTAACAAAGTTTAAAATAAAATCTGAAGTAAACATAAAAGTTACAGCCTAAAAAATAAATGCATGATTGATGATGATCTTTCATTCATTATTATTACAAGCAATTCGTTCAAACAATTAATTCGTTTTTCCCCATGAATAATCTTTATGAACAATATTCTCATTGTTAATCAATTATTTCTTGCAATGATTTCCTATTGACGTCAATGCTTACATTATATTACTACAATATAATTCAATCATTTTGTGCATTAATTTTTATTCTAAACATTTTTAATATTTCAAAACCCCCCCCCCCCCCCCCAATAAAATGAATATGCTGCTGTTATTGGTCAGTGCCGTAATTCTGCCTATAATGGCTTTAGCAGCTCCGTCATCTCCGTACGAAAGAACTTCTGATGAGTAAGTAATTTTAATGACCCTTAATTATTCGATAGCTCATAATGTGTTGAAGCCATTTAAGCTCCACATTTCAACGTCTTTTTAACCCCCGTCCGACACGGGAAGTCGGCCAAGTCCTCCCAAACAATTGTATTTTCCCCAACTCCAAAGATTATTCTCTAAGATGGGGAGGGCTGGAGGGTCTTGTTTGGTGTATGAACAACGATTTTTGGGGAAATATACGTACAAGAGGATTCTCTATTTAATTCTTGAGACATCCATTTAAAACTAAATTTTCACTCTTTCGAATAGTGAAACGGATGGTATCGCAACCAATGCACAAATTCAGGTAGTTTATTTAATTGAACTATTTTTAAAATCATTGATTTTGATTAGAGCCAGGACTGGATCTGGATCCAGACCAGGATTTTCCAGGACTCCTGATCCGGAATCCAGGTATTTCAACGACCCTGGATTTTTCTGGATCTGGATTTTTAATCCAGAAAATCCAGATCCAGGTCCGGGTAGCTCAGACCAGGATCCAGATCCAGGTCCAGAATCCGGGTAATCGGACCTGGATTTCCGTTATGTGAGACGGTTCACCCCAAGATCTGAGGTGGTGGTGTAGTGGTGAGTGATGGTGGTCGATATTGTTTTGCGTTGGGGTTCGAACCCCTGAATGTGTAAATTGTTTTTTGACTTTCGGTAAGCATCTATGGGGAGTGGGGGCCGTTTTGTCCCAACCATTTTTCACATATAAACCTCGCGTTAGATAACTCCGGACCTTAAGTTCTCAAAAACCCATAGGGGGGACCCTTTTGGCCAAAATTTTTCTAAAAACTTTTTAAATTTTTAACAATTTTTTTAAAATATTTTTGGGCGGCATTTGCAACTTTTTGGAGTTTTATTTTTTTGGTTGGATGAAATTACTGACTATTTAAAAAGTCATAACTTTGTCAAATGTTGAGGAGGCCCCTTTTTGTTTTGTAAAATTGGAATTATTGGACCAATTCTTAAGAAATCTTGTTAAATCTTCAAAAAATAGCCGTATTTTTAAAAGTTTGGTTGAAAACCTGTTAACAAATTGAGTCAAAAATTCAACAATTATCCCGGTGGCGCCTATCGGCACCGCCGACCCCCCCCCCCCCTAGTAAAGCAGAATTCGCAAAAAATTGCATTTTTGAAAAATTCGAAATTTGCGCAATTTTCTTAACAAACATGTTAAATTCTGCAAAAATTTTTCCCGGCGTCACCGTCGGACCCCCAACAACTGAAATCAGGGCTATATATGGAATCATAAAAATTTGCCCATAAGTTTATGATTTTAATCTTGAAAATTCTTTAAAAAATGATTTAAAAATAAATTAATCTCTGCTTAAAGTAGGCCAATACTTATGTATAAACTAGGAGAAAACAACCGAGAAAAATTAGGAAAATTCGCCAAAGAGTTATGCCAAAATTTTGAAAAATCTTAAAGGGTTGGGCGATTTTACAAAAAATTTCAAAAATTCGGTAAAAATCCAGGTCCTGGTCTGGATCCAGGCCTCCACAATCCTGGATCTGAATTTTTTTTGGATTTTAATCCAGAAAATCCAGATCCAGGTCATTTCCAAAATCCAGATCCAGATCCAGGTCCAGGTTTTTTAAAAATTCCGGGCTCTAATTTTGATTTCCAAAGCTTGTAAATCAAGCGAAAAGTTCGGACCCAAATGCGCGACTTGCAGCGGTGTCCCGCATTGGTTTGTTACTCTGGAACGGTGCAAACTTAAATGAAGTGGCCATCGCCGAGTTCGTCTCCATCGGCTTTTTGCCAGTCGTTGTGAACTGCTTGAAGTCGGCAGAGTAGGCAAATTTAAACCCATTCTAATCATGGCCATGTTTTCTTTTTTGATTGAGGGAATAAGCCAAAAATTGAGTACCGTATATCTTCTAATTATTACCCAGTCCCTAATAATTACCCACACTAGAAGAGGGTGGAAAATTAATTACCCTGGGTAATAATTAATGGATATACGGTATTCACCCATCTTTTAGCTTAACAAAGTATTATCATAATTGTTGAGCTACTTTTAGTGACAAACTTCTTGTCGAGGCTGCCCGGGCCCTTTCCAGCATTACTTGTCGCAAAGCACAAGAAGTTGTTGAAGCTGGCGCCGTGCTGCCCTTAGTAAAGCTGCTTCAATCAGAGAACATGGAAGTGTGCAAATATTCTGTCGTTGTCGTTTCGGACATTGCTTGGCGCACCAATGCACGCGAAAGCAAAATTGTTGAAGCTGGAGCCGTGCCGCCCTTAGTTAAACTGCTTCAATCGCCAAACATGGAGTTGTGTGAAAATACAGTATTGGCCCTGAGGGGCATTGCTTTTGTTGAAGAACGCGAAGTTGTTGAAGCGGGTGCCGTGCCGCTCTTAGTTAAGCTGCTCCAATCACCGAATATGAAAGTGTGTGAAAATGCAGCTGCGACTCTGAAGAACATTACTGCTGCTTCTCCCGATCTTGCACTTGCTGTTATTGCGCGTTACCTCCCTTAGTTGAGCTGCTTGAATCGCAAAATAAGGAAGCGTATGAAGAAGCTTTGTGGGCTATTGGCAACATAATCGGTATATGAATTTATAAAATAATATTAGCGACTCACTACATTTAATTAAAGAAATTTTGGTACGGATTATTTCTGTGTCCCAGGGTTAACAGAATGCCAAGAAAAGTTGGAAATCCAGTAATCAAGATGTCTAACAAATTCTTTTTTTAGCGAGAATTCCTAATTTAAATGCATGTTACATTGATGTGGAGCATATACAGATCATGGCAAGTCAAACCTCCAATATAATGAACATATTTTTTCTGAATTTAAAATAAATACTAGGGTTGAGCGGGACCGGGACTTTTGGGAAAAACCGGGACCAGAAAAACCGGGACCGGGACTTACCGGGACCAGAAAAACCGGGACCGGGACCAAGATTTTCAACCGGGACCGGGACCAACCGGGACTTTTCAAGGGAAAAATTTTTCTTTTATCAAACACTAAAAATTTTTAATTTTCCGGCAACACATATTGTTGATCTTCTTGATCTTTGACGTCATTGTCATCATCGTTCTTTTTTTTTGAGATTCTGCTTTACTTTTAGGGGGGGGTGGGGGTCGGCGGTGCCGATAGGCGCCGCCGAGAAAATTTTTTGAAATTTTGACTCGATTTTGTTAAAGAAATTTCATCAAAATTTTAGCAAAATTATGAATTTTGCTTCGGAATTTCAGAGAAAAAACTGGTTTACGTAAGAGTGGAGGGGATGTCCGGCGGTGCCGACAGGCGCCGACGGAGAAATTTTTACAAAAATTGGCAATCTTTGTTAAGAAAAGCATTGTTTTCATGAAAAATTTTTGGAGTCGAGACCCAAAATAGGTGAATAGGGCCTATTTTTCACCTTTTTTTTTAAAATCGCATAAGGTCCATTAACCAAAAACTGATCAGCCCCCCCCCCCCCCCTCCCAATTTACTTAAGGTTGAGCGGGACCGGTACTTTTGGGAAAAACCGGGACTTATCGGGACCAGAAAAACCGTGACCGGGACCAAGATTTTCAAGAAATCAATAAAAAAAAATGGTTGAAATTGTCGCTCGATGATGCCATCATTAGGGGTGTAAATTTAGTCCCGGTTGGTCCCGGTCCCGGCGGGACCAAAAAACCGGGACCGGGACTTTTCATTTTTAAAAAGTCCCGTTCCGACCGGGACCTTAAAAAACCGGGAAATCCCGTCCCGGTCCCGGTCCCGCTCAACCCTAATAAATACTATTCAAATATAACAATATTTTTATATGGAAAATGGATTTGTTGCGCCCTTTTGTAATTTGCTTGGGGAAAGCGACGAAGAAATTACGCTTAAAGTGCTTAATGGAATAAAGAGGGCTTTAAACAATGCACAAAAAAGAGAAAAAGTGATAGAATTGATCGAAAAGTGCGGAGGTATATTTTAAGGAAATGCGTAAAATTGGAAAAACATAATTTCCAGGGCTGCAAAAGATTGAGCAATTAAACACAAAAGAAAGTGAATTCATCCTCAAAAAAGTAGGCAATTTTAATTGCAAGAGTTTTTGTTAAGGCTATGTAAAAATAATATTTAAGTAAAAGGAATTTGTTAAATAAAGTTTTAATAATTTTAAAAAATTGAATGAAACTTGTTTCTTATGTTAGATGATAATATTTAATAAACAAATTTATATTCATTAATTAATTTTAAACTGTCAGATTGAAAAGCAACAATCCTCGAAATTGGATTGACAGGCTGTGAGAAGAGAGAAGAGGAACTCTTCAAAGTTGTCAAACCCCTAGGTCAAAATGATATTCGAACCCATCCGCACTTAAATTTCTTTCTGATGTGACGACTTTTTAAAATAAAATGGTTTTTCTGCTTGTCCACGTTGTCCTCTGACGGATTGTCCTTTGATGGATTGTCCTTTGATGGATTGTCCACTGACGGATTGCCCCTTTGACGGATTGTCCACTGAGTGCCCTTTTGACGGATTGTCCTCTGACGGATTGTCCTCTGATGGATTGTCCTCTGACGGATTGTCTCTGACGGATTGTCCTCTGATGGATTGTCCACTAACGGATTGGGCACTGACGGATTGCCCCTTTGACGGATTGTTCTACGATAAAATATTGCGGAAAAAATTGCACGGATCAAATTATCGTGATTTTGAATCGAATTAATCTAAAGTTGGGCGCCCTAGTTTATATTTTGTTCTAATTAGTTTTATAATTGTGACAATATGTTTGTGGTTTAGTACATTAATGTTTTTCATCATTTAAAACCGTTAAAACCGTTAAGAGTAACAGCCAAAAAACGCGTTTGGCGTAATACTTTATACTCCTTTAAACAATTTTTATAGGAATTTTTTTAGCTTTTTGTTGTCCAACGGCTTCAAAATTGCAGTGAGCCGATTGAGCATCATAAAAGCAGTGGCCATAGTCTCCGCTTCCAAAGTGTAGCTGCCCAGAAAATAGAAAAGCATCCGCGCCCAATTCGGCAAATTTTCATAAATTGGCCGAAGCATTGGGCCAGACAAAGTCGGCAGCCAATAGCCGTAGTAGGAAGAAAGAATGCAAATGATGTCCTCAAAATTGTTTTTTTTAATTGTTAATAAATCATCAAATATTAAATTTTTTTCATAAATCATAAAGCAATATTTTACGCGCGAAATCTGTAATCTACTGCAAAATTTGACATTCAATATCAAGTGCCTCCAGGAAAAAACGTTTAAAATTTAAAGTCTGTTGTTTCTGAGAGATTTTAAGCAAAATTGCAAGAAATTGGTAAAAAACCGGGACCAAAATTTCAGTCCCAAAATGGGAAAATACCATTTCAGTACTGGTCCCGGTCCCGTTCTACCCTAATATTTACCCATTAAACCGAAAATTTAGTTTTTAAAGTTTCAAATAAAGCAGCGATCGCAGCCATGTGGTAGTGGACGGTGAGAGCAATTTCAAAAGTTAAAAAACATTTACACATTTTCTGCCATTTTTTTATTGGGGTGTTGTATAAGTTCTGACACCTTCTGTCACCCGTTGCTAATTATACATTTTTAAATTCAACAAAATATTATCAAGATTTGAAATATCCACCACTATCATCTATAAAATGTTGCCTTTTTTCTGGATATATTTTTGTCCCTTGTCTTTTGAATGGAGCTGAGCTATGAGCAAAAAGCGACCATGCCCAAAATGGGCATTCGCGCATTACTTTTCCACGAATTTTCGTTTGACCAAAAACCAAACCAGGCTCTGCAAAACCTTAGTGAATCGAAGGGCCCGGGAGTTGTCTCGCCCCGCACGGTAAAGCAAAGGTGGGCAAAATTCCGTTATGGCCATGAGAACCTCAAAGATCACCTGCGGCCCGGGAGGCCGTTGCCCGCTTTTAAGGACTCCTATCTCGGGGAATTTTAGGCTGATCAGGCCCAGTTTTATTTTTTTTGGGAGCTAAACATTCCTTATCAAGCCTGCAAAAATTAAAGATTTTTCGTTCAGCAAAAAATTTTCTATGGCATTTTGAATTGTATTACCAAAAAATTGTCCCTAAAAAGGGCCATTTTTGCCCCAAAATTTCTGCTGCAGCAAAGTTTGGAGTTTCATAAAAATTAAGGAGTGGAGCAATAAACCTCAAATTTTGCATGAAGCTTCTCCCATCTATAAAAGTTTCCTAAATACAGCCTAAAAAATAAATGCATGATTGATGATGATCTTTCATTCATTATTATTACAAGCAATTCGTTCAAACAATTAATTCGTTTTTCCCCATGAATAATCGTTATGAACAATATTCTCATTAATAATCAATTATTCTTGTAGTAATTGATTTCCTATTGACGTCAATGCTTACATTATATTACAATAATTCAATCATTTTGTGCATTAATTTTTATTCTGAACATTTTTAATATTTCAAAAAACCCCCAATAAAATGAATATGCTGCTGTTATTGGTCAGTGCCGTAATTCTGCCTATAATGGTGTTAGCAGCTCCGTCAACTCCATACGAAAGAACTTCTGATGAGTAAGTAATTTTAATGACCCTTAATTATTCGATAGCTCATAATGTGTTGAAGCCATTTAAGCTCCACATTTCAACGTCTTTTTAACCCCCGTCCGACACGGGAAGTCGGCCAAGTCCTCCCAAACAATTGTATTTTCCCCAACTCCAAAGATTATTCTCTAAGATGGGGAGGGCTGGAGGGTCTTGTTTGGTGTATGAACAACGATTTTTGGGGAAATATACGTACAAGAGGATTCTCTATTTAATTCTTGAGACATTTTAACAAACTTTTATTCCGCATACCTAATTACTAATTTATTTGAAACTTTAAAACTAAATTTTCAGTTTAATGGGTAAATATTAGGGTAGGACGGGACGGGGACCAGTATTGAAATGGTCAGATTTCCCCATTTTGGTACTGAAATTTTGGTCCCGGTTTTTTACCAAGCATTTTTTTTTCTTGTTTTTGTCCAGTAGTCCCGGTTTTTTTTGACCGGGACCAAATTTAGTCCCGGTCCCTTTTTTCCAAAAGTCCCGGTCCCGTCCTACCCGAGTAAATATGGATCTGAAGGCCCAGACTCAAAATCGAAAGAAATATATATCAATCGACTCCTCTCTGTCTGCAATGTATGAATCCGAAAAAAATTTTGTTGGGCAACCATTCCCTTAAGAGTTACTGACCCGGGACTGAAGTGTCTTTTGACTGGGGACTCAGTTGTCCACTGATTAAAAAATGGGAAAAATCACTCATACTATTGACTTTAAAAATTAGGAATTAGTTGATTGAAAATCAAAATTGAGAATTAAAGCGGTTTTTGAACCGGTTTAAAACTTGAAAATTAAGGAAAAACGACTTTTAAGTAACAAAAGCCGGATATAATAATGAAAGCCAACAGATTTTTGAGGAAAACATACGTACCAGAGGATTCTCTGTTTTGAGAATTTTAACGACATTATTTGGCAAATTATCACTCTTAAAATCCATTTAAAACTAAATTTTCACTCTTTCGAATAGTGAAACGGATGGTATCGCAACCAATGCACAAATTCAGGTAGTTTATTTAATTGAACTATTTTTAAAATCATTGATTTTGATTAGAGCCAGGACTGGATCTGGATCCAGACCAGGATTTTCCAGGACTCCTGATCCGGAATCCAGGTATTTCAACGACCCTGGATTTTTAATCCAGAAAATCCAGATCCAGGTCATTTCCAAAATCCAGATCCAGGTCCGGGTAGCTCAGACCAGGATCCAGATCCAGGTCCAGAATCCGGGTAATCGGACCTGGATTTCCGTTATGTGAGACGGTTCACCCCAAGATCTGAGGTGGTGGTGTAGTGGTGAGTGATGGTGGTCGATATTGTTTTGCGTTGGGGTTCGAACCCCTGAATGTGTAAATTGTTTTTTTGACTTTCGGTAAGCATCTATGGGGAGTGGGGGCCGTTTTGTCCCAACCATTTTTCACATATAAACCTCGCGTTAGATAACTCCGGACCTTAAGTTCTCAAAAAACCATAGGGGGGACCCTTTTGGTCAAAATTTTTCTAAAAACTTTTTAAATTTTAACAATTTTTTAAAAATATTTTTGGGCGGCATTTGCAACTTTTTGGAGTTTCAATAAAAATTTGACCATAAGTTTATGATTTTCATCTTGAAAATTCTTTAAAAAAATGATTTAAAAAGAAATTAATCTCTGCTTAAAGTAGGCCAATACTTATGTATAAACTAGGAGAAAACAACCGAGAAAAATTAGGAAAATTCGCCAAAGAGTTATTTCAAAATTTTGAAAAATCTTAAAGGGTTGGGCGATTTTACAAAAAATTTCAAAAATTCGGTAAAAATCCAGGTCCTGGTCTGGACCCAGGCCTCCACAATCCTGGATTTTCCTGGATCTGGATTTTTTCTGGATTTTAATCCAGAAAATCCAGATCCAGGTCATTTCCAAAATCCAGATCCAGGCCCAGGTTTTTTCAAAATTCCGGGCTCTAATTTTGATTTCCAAAGCTTGTAAATCAAGCGAAAAGTTCGGACCCAAATGCGCGACTTGCAGCGGTGTCCCGGATTCGTGGCTTACTCTGGAACGGTGCAAGCTTAGAAGAATTGGCCATCGCCGAGTTCGTCTCCATTGGCGCTTTACCAGTCCTTGTGAACTGCTTGAAGTCGACAAAGTAGGCAAATTTAAACCATTCTAATCATGGCCATGCTTTCTTTTTTGATTGAGGGAATGAGCCAAAAGTTGTATTTATTTTCTCCAATCATTATTGAAGTTTTAATGGCTGGACAAATATTTATCATATTGTTTCGGTACTTTTAGTGACAAACTCCTTGCCGAAGCTGCCTGGGCCCTGAAGAACATTTCTTATGTCAAAGCACAAGAAGTTGTTGAAGCTGGCGCTGTGCCACCCTTAGTTAAGCTGCTTCAATCGCCGAATATGAAAGTGTGCACTTATACTGCCTGGGCCCTGAAGAACATTGCTGGTGGTTCTCCCGATCTTGCACTTGCTGTTATTGAAGCTGGAGCCGTGCCGCTCTTAGTTAAACTGCTTCAATCGCCAAACATGGAGTTGTGCAAATATACAGTATTGGCCCTGAGGGGCATTGCTTTTGTCAAAGCACAAGAAGTTGTTGAAGCGGGTGCCGTGCCGCCCTTAGTTAAACTGCTTCAATCAGAGAACATGGAAGTGTGCACTTATACTGCCTCGGCCCTGAAGAAAATTGCTGGTGGTTCTGCCGATCTTGCACTTGCTGTTATTGAAGCTGGTGCTGTGCCGCCCTTAGTTGAGCTGCTTCAATCAGAGAACATGGAAGTGTGTGCATTTGCTGCCCTGGCACTTGCTGACATTGCTGCTGTTAAAGCACAAGAAGTTGTTGAAGCTGGCGCTGTGCCGCTCTTAGTTAAACTGCTTCAATCGCCGAATATGAAAGTGTGCACTTATACTGCCTGGGCCCTGAAGAACATTGCTGATGGTTCTGCCGATCTTGCACTTGCTGTTATTGAAGCTGGAGCCGTGCCGCTCTTAGTTAAACTGCTTCAATCGCCAAACATAGAGTTGTGCAAATATACAGTATTGGCCCTGAGGGGCATTGCTTTTGTCGAAGAATGCGAAGTTGTTGAAGCGGGTGCCGTGCCGCCCTTAGTTAAGCTGCTCCAATCACCGAATATGAAAGTGTGTGAAAATGCAGCTGCGACTCTGAAGAACATTACTGCTGCTTCTCCCGATCTTGCACTTGCTGTTATTGAAGCTGGCGCCGTGCCGCCTTTAGTTAAGCTGCTTCAATCGCAAAATAAGTATGTGTGTGAAGAAGCTTCGTTGGCTATTGGCAACATAATCGGTCGGTATATGGACTTACATATTGAATAATATTAGCGATTTTCTACATTTGATGAAAAAGATTTTGGTACGGATTACTTCTGTGTCCCGGGGGATTCTTGAATCCAGTAATCGAGATGCCATATCAAAAAGTAACAAATTCTTTTTTTAGAGAGAATTCCTAATTTAAATGGATGTTGCATTGACTTGGAGCATATACAGATCATGGTAAGTTAAATCTCCAACATAATTAACATATTTTTTGGATTTAATTTTTAATACAAATTTAATATAACAATATTTTTATATGGAAAATGGCGTTGTTGCGCCCTTTTGTAATTTGCTTGGAAGAAACGATGGGGAAATTACGCTTAAAGTGCTTAATGGAATAAAGAGGGCTTTAAACAATGCACAAAAAAGAGAAAAAGTGATAGAATTGATCGAAAAGTGCGGAGGTATATTTTAAGCAAATTCGCAAAATTTGTAAAAATAATTTCCAGGACTGCGCAAGATTAAGCAATTGAAAACCAAAGAAAGCAAATTGGCCCTCAAAATGGTAGGCAATTTTAATTGCAAAAGTTTTTGTTGAGGCTATGTAAAAATAATATTTAAGTAAAAGGAATTTGTTAAATAAAATTCTTTATAATTTAAAAAAATTTAATAAAACTTGTTGCTTATGTTAGATAATAATATTTATTAAACAAATTTATATTCATTAATTATTTTAAACTGTCAGATTGAAAAGCAACAATCCTCGAAATTGGATTGACGAGCTGTGAGAAGAGAGAACAGGAAAAGAAAAAATATATAATTGGTAACAGTGAAGAACAACAAATATTTCGTTATTCTGAAATTATATATCAACCAACTCCCCTCGTAGAGAAAATCGAATGGTATTAAATTTTGATTAGACAACATTCTGAGCCGAGATACAGCTCTTCAAAGTTGTCAAACCCTTAGGTCAAAATGTTATTCGAACCCATCGGCACTTAAATTTCTTTCTGAAGTGACGACTTTTTTGGTTTTTCTGCTGGTCCACGTTGTCCACTGACGGATTGTCCTTCACTGACTGATTGCCCACTGACGGATTGTCCTTCACTGACGGATTGGCCTCTGACGGATTGTCCTTCACTGACGGATTGTCCTCTGACGAATTGTCCACTGACGGATTGTCCTTCACTGACGGATTGTCCTCTGACGGATTGTCACTGACGGATTGTCCACTGACTGATTGTCACTGATGGATTGTCAATGAGCCGGACCCCTTTCTCCCATTTAGCCTAAGGCGTTCTCTGATAAAGTAGCAGAACAATCCAGTGCAGTCAGTTCAGTACCAATATTTATAAAGCCTTCTAAATTATTCAAAATATAAACGGCAAATAAAAATTGGCCAAAATTTTGTAAAAACTGTTTAAAATTCACACCAAATCCAATCAATTTATGTGTAAAAAACTTCAAAATTCGTTAATCTTTCAGCTTCCCTCGCACGCTTTCAGATTTTAATAAGTTTAGTTTTTATATTTTTAATACTTGTTTTGGAAATTTTAATAATAATATTTCATATAAAGTGTTACGGAATATATCAATGTTAAGGGTGTATTCAAATGGCTAATAATTTACCGTATTTCCTAAAATAGAACGCCCGGGAGTTCTATTTTTCAACCCCCCAAAAAGGGGAGTTCTATTTTAGGGGGGAGTTCTATTTTTCAACCCCCCCCCCCCAAAAGGGGAGTTCTATTTTAGGGGGGAGTTCTAATTTAGGGGGGAGTTCTATTTTAGGGGGGAGTTCTAATTTAGGGGGGAGTTCTATTTTTCAACCTCTTTTTTCAGAAAACTTTACAAAATTTGCAATTTTTTGCACAAATTTTTGGCAAAATTTGGTTGGTTCATTTTGACATTTTTTTCTGGCAAAATCAATGAAAGAATAGAAGTTTTATTATTGAATAACAAAATTATTCGATATCTATGACAACATTCTGGTAAATGGTAAACCCCTGGTTAAAAATTGAAATTTATTGAATCTTCAACAATTTTTTGAAAATTCCCAATTTTTTGCTAGCAAAATTAGAAATTTAAAAAAATGCATAATTCAGCTTAAAGTTAATTAAATAAATAAAGCTAATATTTTTATATTTTTACATGCATTTTTTTGCACCTATTTATATGAACCCGGGGTTTGGAGCCTATTTTAGGCGTCTATTTTGAAGATTCTTCGAGCCTAAAAGGTATCAGCCCTAGAAATAAAGTTTAAAAAATGCAGGAATTAGGACATTTTTTACTTGTTGAGTTTTCGCCATTTTAAAAATTTAAAAGTTAATCTCAATTTTTTGTTCGGCCTCAAAATCATTTAAAAAGCAAAAAAACGATTCGTTCTCCGTGCCGCCCATGGAACCACTATCTTTTCAAAAGTTCCGATAATAATTTGCCCTCTTTATGATGAAATGTAGTAAAGTAAAAATCACAATTAAAACTAGGATTAGCTTTCCAATTTTTTAATCAATAATCACAGATCTAGTTCATCATTGTTGCCATCTTTCTGCCCATTTATGAAGCATTTTCCCATTGCAGGTTGTTTTGGTCAAATAACCAAAAAGCTAAAACGGTTCAAAACATTCGCGCCAAACTGAGTCCGTCCGAATTTTTTGTCAAATTAATTTTAACTAAAAAATTAATAACTGTTTTTAAAACGAACATTTTCAAAAAGTTATAAACAATTTAGAACTTTTTCGAATCTTCATTTTTTTACAGCTTTACTGAATTTTTTTAAATTTATAAAGTGGGCCAATCCTATAAATTTGGAGATAAAATGGAGAAAATATTTTGTAAAAAAAAAATTCAAAAATTCGAGGGGAGTTCTATTTTAGGGGGGAGTCTAATTTAGGGGGGCGTTATATTTTTCAATCCCTCCAAAAAGGGGAGTTCTATTTTAGGGGGGAGTTCTAATTTAGGGGGGCGTTATATTTTCGGAAATACGGTATCTAGGGGTACACCTTCTTAAGAACCATAAAAAATCAAAATGTTAAAATGACGGAATATGGATTCATTTCCAAAAATCCCCAAAATTGGATTTATATGGACTAAAAGTCTCTTTAATTTAAAATTTTTGGAGAAAATGCTATTGTTCGGCTTCTCTCATCATAGCATACCCGGAAAAAATACAATTCATTCCTAAATTATAGTTAATTTTTCTTAATCAAACCCAGAAGATTTGGTTGAATTTGAGTGCTGACTTGTGTTGCATCGCTCGCATATGTCCCCCCCCCCTGTCAATGTTTTTTTTGTTTTGATTGATCGGCACGGCACGTCCCATTCAAAATGCTTTTATCCCCCAACATTTGTTATAGGAGGAGGAGAAAAGCGAGCTCATCCGCCGGACGGATGGAAGCGATTACAAACTTTGCACTCGTAAAGTTAGGTGCAAAAGCGGGCGGGCGTCTGGCCGTTTGCGTCTGGCCGTTGCGTCTCAGGGCCAGTTGCGTATGACCGTTTACGTTTCAGGGCCAGTTGCGTCTGGCCGTTTGCGTCTCAGGGCCAGTTGCGTCTGGCCGTTGGCGTCTCAGGGCCAGTTGCGTCTGGCCGTTTGCGTCTCAGGGCCAGTTGCGTCTGGCCGTTTGCATCTGGCCAGTTGCGTCTCAGGGCCAGTTGCGTCTGGCCGTTTGCGTCTCAGGGCCAGTTGCGTCTGGCCGTTTGCGTCTGGCCAGTTGCGTCTCAGGGCCAGTTGCGTCTGGCCGTTTGCGTCTCAGGGCCAGTTGCGTCTGGCCGTTTGCGTCTGGCCAGTTGCGTCTCAGGGTCAGTTGCGTCTGGCCGTTTGCGTCTCAGGGCCAGTTGCGTCTGGCCAGTTGCGTCTCAGGGCCAGTTGCGTCTGGCCGTTTGCGTCTCAGGGCCAGTTGCGTCTGGCCGTTTGCGTCTGGCCAGTTGCGTCTCAGGGCCAGTTGCGTCTGGCCGTTTGCGTCTCAGGGCCAGTTGCGTCTGGCCGTTTGCGTCTGGCCAGTTGCGTCTCAGGGCCAGTTGCGTCTCAGGGCCAGTTGCGTCTGGCCGTTTGCGTCTCAGGGCCAGTTGCGTCTGGCCGTTTGCGTCTCAGGGCCAGTTGCGTCTGGCCGTTTGCGTCTGGCCAGTTGCGTCTCAGGGCCAGTTGCGTCTGGCCGTTTGCGTCTCAGGGCCAGTTGCGTCTGGCCGTTTGCGTCTGGCCAGTTGCGTCTCAGGGCCAGTTGCGTCTGGCCGTTTGCGTCTCAGGGCCAGTTGCGTCTGGCCGTTTGCGTCTGGCCAGTTGCGTCTCAGGGCCAGTTGCGTCTGGCCGTTTGCGTCTCAGGGCCAGTTGCGTCTGGCCGTTTGCGTCTGGCCAGTTGCGTCTCAGGGCCAGTTGCGTCTGGCCGTTTGCGTCTCAGGGCCAGTTGCGTCTGGCCGTTTGCGTCTGGCCAGTTGCGTCTCAGGGCCAGTTGCGTCTCAGGGCCAGTTGCGTCTGGCCGTTTGCGTCTCAGGGCCAGTTGCGTCTGGCCGTTTGCGTCTGGCCAGTTGCGTCTCAGGGCCAGTTGCGTCTGGCCGTTTGCGTCTCAGGGCCAGTTGCGTCTGGCCGTTTGCGTCTGGCCAGTTGCGTCTCAGGGCCAGTTGCGTCTGGCCGTTTGCGTCTCAGGGCCAGTTGCGTCTGGCCGTTTGCGTCTGGCCAGTTGCGTCTCAGGGCCAGTTGCGTCTGGCCGTTTGCGTCTCAGGGCCAGTTGCGTCTGGCCGTTTGCGTCTGGCCAGTTGCGTCTCAGGGCCAGTTGCGTCTGGCCGTTTGCGTCTCAGGGCCAGTTGCGTCTGGCCGTTTGCGTCTGGCCAGTTGCGTCTCAGGGCCAGTTGCGTCTGGCCGTTTGCGTCTCAGGGCCAGTTGCGTCTGGCCGTTTGCGTCTGGCCAGTTGCGTCTCAGGGCCAGTTGCGTCTGGCCGTTTGCGTCTCAGGGCCAGTTGCGTCTGGCCGTTTGCGTCTCAGGGCCAGTTGCGTCTCAGTACAAAAAAGCCGACTAAGTCCCATCCCGAAGAGATTGGAGGTGATGGGGGACTTTTTATTTTTGTAAATTTGGAATGGATGTTTACGACTAGGACGGTCAGAGAATTTGAGAATATAGTGGGGTTGATGTGTGTGTGATTGTGACATATTTTGTGAATTAAACATAAGTCGTTAACGAGACGACGGAACGCCAGGGACTCAAGTTTGAACACGGCAAGCGTTTTGAATAGGAGCATTTGGCGATATGACATTTAGCGAGAGCTCTTCTAGTGAAAAACTTTTGAAGACGTTCTATTTTGGCTGACAACACTTTGTATGGGGGGTTCCAAACAACAGAGGCGTATTCAACGAGCGGACGGATGTATAATTTGAAGGCCCGCGACCAGATGTTCCTTTTTATTTGTATTTGTTTTTTCATCAATTGTATTATGTTTTGAGCTTTTTGTTTTATAAAAGCATTCATAGTCAGCATTTGAAACAATTTTAAAAAATTCGTCGGTCCAATCTCTAAGCAAAATGGAATCCGATTTGATTGATACAAAACAAAGATGGATGCATCTCATATTTGGAGCATCAAAATTCACCAGAAAATGTGATCACGAAAACCAATATTTGAATAAATGCGCAGAGCCAATGTTTTATCACGTGAAATTTGGAGGGCCCAGGATACACACCATTTATACAAACTGTCGATGGAGTTTTGTAATTGGGGGGAGTGGGAATGACCGTTGTGGGAAGTAAAGATTTTGATATCATCGGCGTACATTCGAATGTTGGTGTGAGTGAGAAAATTACGCATCCAACGGAGAAGTTTACCACGGATGCCAATCCAGTGCAGTTTATGAAGGAGATATTCGTGAGGTACAGAATCGAAAGCCCGGCGGAGATCAATGTAAATAAAGTCAATGCATTTTCCCTCGGCTAGTGAATTTCCCCAGGATTCAAGAGTAGAAATAAGTTGAGTGACCGTGGATCTTTTGGGAAGAAATCCGAATTGGTTTACATCGAGACGTTTGTGCTTTAGAAGGAACTGGGTGATGTTTTTTGAGATAACGCGTTAGAATACCCGACATGTGGTGGATGTTATCGAAATGGGGCGGTAGTTGGTGGGGTCTGACTTAGAGTTCTTTTTGTGAAGTGGTAGGATGATAGATTTGTGCTATTTGAGAGTAATTGCCTACAGAATTCCAGATAATTTATGTTCAGTAAATTTAAGGAGTTTTTTTAACCGGCGATATTCAAATAAGCATCGTTTTCCCCCTTCTCATCTCGATTTTAGTTTTTTTTAATTTTCATTCACTGTCGAATTGTCCACAGTCCGATTGTCCACTTCTGTCAGTTTCCGCCAAATCTGAAAAACCGCGCCCAATTCGGCAAATTTTCATAAATTGGCCGAAGCATTGGGCCAAACAAAGTCGGCATCCGATAGCCGTAGTAATCAGGGATGGGCAAAATTTCGGATCCGAAATTTCGGATTCCGGAAAATTTCGGTTTTTTTGGCCGTTTCGGATTTCGGAATTTGAGTAAAATTTCGGATTTTGCACCCCCTAAGGATGTGATTTTTGAAGGAAGGCACAGTTTTGTGTTGGTATAGTGGTGAGTAGTGGGGCCGTTGTATTTTTGGTGTGGGTTCAAGTCCCCGACTGTGTTAATGATTTTTTCTGACTTTCTCTGAACATTTACTGTCGAGTAAACAATTCCAAAAATTTTTTTAAATTTTCCATTTTTTAAAAATATTTTAGATAACGATTCACAAGTTTTCATTTCATTTTTTGATTGTACAAATTCGCTGAATATTTAAAAAAAAATTTATAACTTTGAGTGATCGTAAATACTTTAGTGCCATAAAATGCAGAAAAGCCAATTTTCTTAACAAAATTCGTTAAAATCTTCCCGGCGGCGCCTATCGGCACCGCCGGACTCCTCTTGCATATCGGAGTGAAGCACAAATAAGATAGAAAAACCTTTTTTTGTTTATCAGAAATGCAAAAATTTCGGATTTCGGGTTTCGGATTTCGGAAAAATCGGGATTTTCGTGAATTCGGATTTAAAATCCTTTCGGATTTTTGGTTTTCCGGAATTTCGGATTTTATTTTCCGATTTTGCCCATCCCTGATGCAGATGATGTCCTCAAAATTGTTTTTTTAATTGTTAATAAATCATCAAATGTTAAATTTGAATTAAAATTACTTACTCATCAGAAGTTCTTTCGTATGGAGTTGACGGAGCTGCTAACAACATTATAGGCAGAATTACGGCACTGACCAATAACAGCAGCATATTCATTTTATTGGGCGTTTTTGAAATATTAAAAATGTTCAGAATAAAAATTAATGCACAAAATGATTGAATTATATTGTAATATAATGTAAGCATTGACGTCAATAGGAAATCAATTACTACAAGAATAATTGATTATTAATGAGAATATTGTTCATAACGATTATTCATGGGGAAAAACGAATTAATTGTTACGAATTGTAATAATAATGAATGAAACTAGTGGAGTGCTGTACAACGCTTTTTTGTGCTGCTAAAGCGCTAACGCGCTTGTAGAGCTTCGCTACCTAGTTCCGGGTTAGGGGCGTGCAGTTTTAAACTGTTGATTGATCAGGTACAACGGTTCGGGGTGAGGGGTGTGCAGTTTTAAACTGTTGATTGTTGCGTCGCAACGACATAACCCCTGACAAATTGCGTCGCAACGAAATAACCCCTGACAATTGCGTCGCAACGAAATAACCCCTGACAAATTGCGTCGCAACGAAATAACCCCTGACAAATTGCGTCGCAACGAAATAACCCCTGACAATTGCGTCGCAACGAAATAACCCCTGACAAATTGCGTCGCAACGAAATAACCCCTGACAATTGCGTCGCAACGAAATAACCCCTGACAAATTGCGTCGCAACGAAATAACCCCTGACAATTGCGTCGCAACGAAATAACCCCTGACAAATTGCGTCGCAACGAAATAACCCATGACAAATTGCGTCGCAACGAAATAACCCATGACAAATTGCGTCGCAACGAAATAACCCATGACAAATTGCGTCGCAACGAAATAACCCATGACAAATTGCGTCGCAACGAAATAACCCCTGACAAATTGCGTCGCAACGAAATAACCCCTGACAAATTGCGTCGCAACGAAATAACCCATGACAAATTGCGTCGCAACGAAATAACCCCTGACAAATTGCGTCGCAACGAAATAACCCATGACAAATTGCGTCGCAACGAAATAATCCCTGACAATTGCGTCGCAACGAAATAACCCCTGACAATTGCGTCGCAACGAAATAACCCATGACAAATTGCGTCCCCGTTTTCTTTAATTTACACAATCAATAAATGTCAATTTATATTTAACAAATCTTCGATCAAATCCCGAAACATTCGTATTAGATGGGCCGTCCCCCCCCCTTAAGAGAACTCCAAAACAATAATTCTATGGGTTGCAATTTGCAAACTACTCAAAACAGCAGAATTTTGCGTATCTCTGTTTTCCTCTAATATCTCTACTCACTATCTCTCAATTAAGCACACTATTTAGTCGCATATATTTTTCAATTCTTATCCACATTTTGATATCCTTTTTTTCGGTGTTTGCATAAAAAAACGGAGAGAGTTCAATTTCAGGTTCAGCATATTAAATTCAGTGGAAAAAGGCGTTTTGATCAAATTTGGGATAAAAATTATTTCAATGACATTTCCAAAAGGGTCCCCCTTTGGTCTGGAAATCCAAAACCACTTTTTCGACATAACTCGGTTATATTAAGGTATTAAATCCAACTAAAATATTTTCTAATAGAGAAAAAAATTAGCTATTTATGTAATTAATTAGTTTTTGAAAATCTCTTTTTGAAAAATTCTTATGAATTTCTTTGTAAAAAATTCATTTTTTTCGGAAAATTGATCATAACTTTTTGAATTTTAAACCTTCCAAAACATTAATATCATAAAAATAGCGCTTATTTTTCTGCATTTTATGACACCAAAATGATACAAAAAGCCCTTCATCAAAAAAAGTTATGATTTTTTTACTTATTTCCCGAATTTTGGTGATCAAAAAATGAGATATCAAATTTCCAAACAACCCACAAAAATATTTTTAAAAACTCGGGAATAATTTAAAAGAATTTTAGAAATTATTTCCACTACCATACATATCAATAGAAAGTCGGAAAAAATGATTTCAGTCAAGCGGATCCGAACCCCCACCCGACCCCTCCACACCCCCACCACTCACCACTACACCACCAAGGACTTAGCTGGGAAAAAGCGTTTTTTCGGAATTTTCGGACAAAATAAACACGATAGCTCTTGTAAAGTTGGGTCTTGAAAGTATTTTTTATTTTGCCTGAAAAGTACGCCAAAAAAAGTTAGGTACAAAAAACCGAAAAACCTTCGAGGGGGCCTAGCTCTAAAATTTCAAAAAATTTTCAAACAAACTAAACAACATTCGACGCAGATTGAAAAGCTCTACAATAATGCAAAAGATCGCAAAGCGCTACGTAAAAACCAAAAAAAGTTAGGGACAAAAAACGAAAATCGGAATCCCGATCCAGCAATTTTTGCCGAATTTTGCAGGCCAGAGTTTTCACCTGATCAAAAAGTGATCACTTACAAAGTTGTTCAGAACCTATCTGGGGGGGGGGGGTGCCCTCCCAGCGGGTGCTAAGCGCTACCGATCCAAAGAAAAAAGTTTTCTTAAGTGGGACTGACTTTACCACCCGCAATCAGGGCACTGCACTGCGGGCGTCCATCTGAGCGCCACGCCTATAGTTATTTTGGATGCGCATCAAAAATTGGTTAAGGAATGTATAACTTTTATGGGGCTCCCGATGCCCTGAAAGCTCAAATTAGTTTTTGAACGCGAAACTCCTTGTCAAACTAATATAGTATTAAGATCATCAATCATGCATTTATTTTTTAGGCTGTATTTAGGAAACCTTTTATGTTTACTTCAAACTTTTGAAATTGCTCTCACCGTCCACTACCACATGGCTGCGATCGCTGCTTTATTTGAAACTTTAAAACTAAATTTTCAGTTTAATGGGTAAATATTAGGGTAGAACGGGACCGGGACCAGTACTGAAATGGTATTTTCCCATTTTGGTACTGAAATTTTGGTCCCGGTTTTTTACCAATTTCTTGCAATTTTGCTAAAATCTCTCAGAAACAACAGACTTTAAATTTTAAACGTTTTTTCCTGGAGGCACTTGATATTGAATGTCAATTAAGTTTTTGCTCGACATTTTCGCCAGTTTTTAGACCTTTGTACCCAAAGTGCCCTTTTAGCTGGGGACTCAAAAATGTTCAATCATCTAAAATGACTCCAAATTAGGGATGGGTCGTAATTATGTATTACGCCAAACGCGTTTTTTGGCTGTTACTCTTAACGGTTTTAAATGATTGAAAAACATTTAATTTTTTTTCAAAATGCACTAAACCCCAAATACATTGTAGTCATGGCCGCAATATTTTTGAAAATTAATGAATTATCAATAAACTGGTCTTATCATAGCTGTTTTTAGCACCTTTGAATGCATATAAAACAAAAAAATTTTGGTCAAATATTCGTTCTTAGCATCCAAGAAAGTTTTTTGAGTAATTCTTATCAAAATTTATAAAATACCGTAGTTTATTATATAATAAAAATCATTTTAGATTAATTCGATTCAAAATCGCAATAATTTGATTCGTGCAATTTTTTCCACAATATTTTTGTTCGCCTGCATTCTGATCAATTTGGCAACATTTTTTGCCTACAAAGTCAATAAAAATAAAGTGGCAACTGTCGGATCTTCAAACAATATTTCAAACGGAACAAATAAAGTTAAGCGAAAATTGCTGATTTATGCCATCATCAGTTTTGCTGGGCATGTATTGGTCTCGCTATTGTTGGCACGTTTTTTCATACTTTTTTAAATGCATTTATTGAAAAAAGGAAAATAAATATGTACTTATGCCTAAACTATTGCATCCAAAGCAGTGCGCTGGGCGTGATTAAACAAAAAATCGGTGACCCGTTATCCGTGATCACGGGAAAAGTCCGTTATCCGTGATCACGGTCCCCAAAAACGGCGTAGTAATAGTTTATATAATAAAAATCATTTTAAGTTAATTCGATTCAAAATCGCGATAATTTGACCCGTGCAATTTCCGCAATATTTTATCAGAGAACAATCCGTCAAAGGGACAATCCGTCAGTGGACTATCCACAAAGAATAAACCGTCAAAGGGACAATCCGTGTCCGGCAGAGGGTAATCCGTCAGTGGACAATCCGTCAGAGGACAAACCGTCAAGGGACAATCCGTGTCCGGCAGAGAGCAATCCGTCAGTGGACAATCCGTCAAAGGGACAATCCGTTAGTGGACAATCCACAAAGGACAATCCGTCAAAGGGACAATTTTACACAGTCGGGGTTTAAACCCCAGGCAACCACATCACTCACCAGCAGGGCATTCAATAAAAATAATAAAAAGGAATTTGACTCGAGGACTCGAACCTCAGACAATAAGGTATTTTGGTTAACAGTTTAACCACTGAGCCACGTAAATTTTGAATAACGGTTGAATAATTCAAATATATTACCAATTTTTCCATTCGGTACTTTTTTCGGTACTCAAATTTTGTTCGGTCGGTACCTTCGGTACTCAGATTTTTTCGGTCGGTACTTTTCGGTAAAGTACCGAAAAAGTACCGGTACCGAAAACCATCGGTACTTTCCGAAAAGGTTCGGTCGGTACTTTTCGGGAAAGTACCGATGCCTGAGTACCGAAAAGTACCGAAAAAGCGTCGGTACTTTCCCGTACCGTCCGATCTCTAGTATGAACAACGATTTTTGGGGAAATATACGTACAAGAGGATTCTCTATTTAATTCTTGAGACATTTTAACAAACTTTTATTCCGCATACCTAATTACTAATTTATTTGAAACTTTAAAACTAAATTTACGGGACGGGGACCAGTACTGAAATGGTCAAATTTTCCCATTTTGGTACTGAAATTTTGGTCCCGGTTTTTTACCAAGCATTTTTTTTTCTTGTTTTTGTCCAGTAGTCCCGGTTTTTTATGACCTGGGACCATATTTAGTCCCGGTCCCTTTTTTTCCAAAAGTCCCGGTCCCGTCCTACCCTAGTAAATATGGATCTGAAGGCCCAGACTCAAAATCGAAAGAAATATATATCAATCGAGAGTGGGGGTCGTTTCGGTTCCGCCCTTTCGGTCCGGCCGTTTCGGTCCCGTTTCGGTCCCGAAATTTGCTGAAAACATCATATATGGGGTTTTCGAGGGTGCTGCTGATCACGAATCTGACAATATTTTTAAGATCAAGCTTTAAAAAATCTATGATTTTTTATTTTTACCATTAATCACACAAAAGGTAGAGACTTATGGGTTCGTTAGGCTTACGAACCCCAAGCCAGTTTGGCTTAGGCCTAAGTCAACGAACCCTAAGACTCTTTGGTAGTAAAAAAATAGAACCATAGATTTTCAAAATCTTAGATGTTGTCAGATTTTAAAAATATTGTCAGATTCGTGATCACCAGCACCCCCTGAAAACCCCATATATGATGTTTTCAGCAAATTTAAATGTTTGGTATAAAAAAAAATTACCGTTTTTACAGTTCAGATATGTTTGACATGTACTGTATTGTATATGTAAAAAATGTTTGGGACCGAAACGACCCCGGGACCGAAACGGCCGGGACCGAACTGGTCGGGACCGAAATGGCGGGACCGAAACGGCCGGACCGAAACGGCGGGACCGAAACGGGCCTTTCCCTCAATCGACTCCTCTCTGTCTGCAATGTATGAATCCGAAAAAATTTTTGTTGGGCAACGATTCCCTTAAGAGTTACTGACCCGGGACTGAAGTGTCTTTTGACTGGTGACTCAGTTGTCCACTGATTAAAAAATGGGAAAAATCACTCATACTATTGACTTTAAAAATTAGGAATTAGTTGATAGAAAATCAAAATTGAGAATTAAAGCGGTTTTTGAACCGGTTTAAAACTTGAAAATTAAGGAAAAACGACTTTTAAGTAACAAAAGCCGGATATAATAATGAAAGCCAACAGATTTTTGAGGAAAACATACGTACCAGAGGATTCTCTGTTTTGAGAAATTTTAACGACATTATTTGGCAAATTATCACTTAAAATCCATTTAAAACTAAATTTTCACTCTTTCGAATAGCGAAACGGATGGTATCGCAACCAATGCACAAATTCAGGTAGTTTATTTAATTGAACTATTTTTAAAATCATTGATTTTGATTAGAGCCAGGACTGGATCTGGATCCAGACCAGGATTTTCCAGGACTCCTGATCCGGAATCCAGGTATTTCAACGACCCTGGATTTTTCTGGATCTGGATTTTTAATCCAGAAAATCCAGATCCAGGTCATTTCCAAAATTCAGATCCAGGTCCGGGTAGCTCAGACCAGGATCCAGATCCAGGTCCAGAATCCGGGTAATCGGACCTGGATTTCCGTTATGTGAGACGGTTCACCCCTTGATCTGAGGTGGTGTGTAGTGGTGAGTGATGGTGGTCGATATTGTTTTGCGTTGGGGTTCGAACCCCTGAATGTGTAATTGTTTTTTGACTTTCGGTAAGCATCTATGGGGAGTGGGGGCCGTTTTGTCCCAACCATTTTTCACATATAAACCTCGCGTTAGATAACTCCGGACCTTAAGTTCTCAAAAAACCATAGGGGGGACCCTTTTGGTCAAAATTTTTCTAAAAACTTTTTAAATTTTTAACAATTTTTTAAAAATATTTTTGGGCGGCATTTGCAACTTTTTGGAGTTTCAATAAAAATTTGACCATAAGTTTATGATTTTCATCTTGAAAATTCTTTAAAAAATGATTTAAAAATAAATTAATCTCTGCTTAAAGTAGGCCAATACTTATGTATAAACTAGGAGAAAACAACCGAGAAAAATTAGTTCGCCAAAGAGTTATTCTAAAATTTTGAAAAATCTTAAAGGTTTGGGCGATTTTACAAAAAATTTCAAAAATTCGGTAAAAATCCAGGTCCTGGTCTGGATCCAGGCCTCCACAATCCTGGATCTGAATTTTTTTGGATTTTAATTCAGAAAATCCAGGTAATTTCCAAAATCAAGATCCAGGTCCAGGTTTTTTAAAAATTCCGGGCTCTAATTTTGATTTCCAAAGCTTGTAAATCAAGCGAAAAATTCGGACCCAAATGCGCGACTTGCAGCGGTGTCCCGGATTCGTGGCTTACTCTGGAACGGTGCAAACTTAAATGAAGTGGCCATCGCCGAGTTCGTCTCCATTGGCGCTGTTCCAGTCCTTGTCAACTGCTTGAAGTCGACAGAGTAGGCAAATTTAAACCATTCTATCATGGTGATCTACTTTTTAGTGACAAACTCCTTGCCGAAGCTGCCTGGGCCCTGAAGAACATTTCTTATGTCAAAGCACAAGAAGTTGTTGAAGCTGGCGCTGTGCCACCCTTAGTTAAGCTGCTTCAGTCAGAGAACATGGATTTGTGTGAATGTACTGCCTGGGCCCTGAGGGACATTACTGCTGCTTCTGACGATCTTGCACTTGCTGTTATTGAAGCAGGCGCATTACCGCCCTTAGTTAATCTGCTCCAATCAGAGAACATGGAATTGTTCAAATGTATTGCCAGTGCTCTTGCGATTATTGCTGCTGTCAAAGCACAAGAAGTTGTTGAAGCTGGTGCCGTGCCGCTCTTGGTTAAGCTCCTCGAATCACCGAATTTGGAAGTGTGCAAATGTACTGTCGATGTCCTTGCAAACATTGCTTATGTCAAAGCACAAGAAGTTGTTGAAGCTGGTGCTGTGCCGCCCTTAGTTATGCTTCTCCAATCACCGAATTTGGAGGTGCGCAAACAAACTGTCAGAGCCCTTGCATATATTGCTTGCTTTGCATCCCTTGATCATGCACGCGAAGTTGTTGAAGCTGGTGCCGTGCCGCCCTTAGTTAAGCTGCTTCAATCGCCGGACATGGATTTGTGTAAAAATACAGTATTGGCCTTGAAGGGCATTAGTTATGTCAAAGCACGCAAAGTTGTTAAAGCTGGTGCCGTGCCACCCTTAGTTAAGCTGCTTCAATCGCCGAACATGGTTTTATGTGAAAATACAGCTTGGACCTTGAAGAACATTGCTGGTGCTTCTGACGATCTTGCACTTGCTGTTATTGAAGCTGGCGCCTTGCCGCCCTTATTAAATTTGCTTAAATCGCAAAATAAGTATGTGTGTGAAGAAGCTTCGTTGGCTATTGGCAACATAATCGGTCGGTATATGGACTTACAATAACTTACAATATTGATCGAGATACCCTATCAAAAAGTAAACAAATCATTTTTTAGAGCAATTTCCTCATTTATATGCCATTGATGTGGAGCATATACAAATCATGGTAAGTCAAACCTCCAACATATTAATTTTTAATACAAATTTAATTACAACAATATTTTTAAATGGAAAATGGCGTTGTTGCGCCCTTTTGTAATTTGCTTGGGGCAAGCGATGGGGAAATTACGCTTAAAGTGCTTAATGGACTAAAGAGGGCTTTAAACAATGCACAGAAAAGAGAAAAAGTGATTGAATTGATCGAAAAGTGCGGAGGTAATGTTTTAAAGCAATTCGTTAAAAATTTGAAAAAATCATTTCCAGGACTGCGCAAGATTAAGCAATTGAAAACCAAAGAAAGCAAATTGGTCCTCAAAATGGTAAGCAATTTTATTGCAAGAATTTTTGTTGAGGCTATTTAAATTAATATTTAAGTAAAAGGAATTCGTTAAATAAAGTTCTTAATAATTTTATAAAATTTAATGAAACTTGTTGCTTATGTTAAATGATAATATTTAATATAGACTTTGGAAACAAATTTATAATTAATTAATTTTAAACTGTCAGATTGAAAAGCAACAATCCTCGAAATTGGATTGACAGCTGTGAGAAGAGAACTGGAAAGAAAAATATATAATTGGTAACAGTGGAAAATAACAAATCTTTCGTTTTTCTGAAATTATCTATCAACCAACTCCCCTCGTAGAGAAGAAAATCGAATGTTATTAAATTTTGATTAACATTCTAAGCCGAAATACAGCTCTTCAAAGTTGACAAAACCCTAGGCCAAAATGATATTCGAGAACCCATCCGCACTTAAATTTCTTTCTGATGTGACGATTTTTTCAAATAAAATGGTTCTTCTGGTGGTCCACGTTGTCCTCTGACGGATTGTCCTTTGATGGATTGTCTTTGATGGATTGTCCTTTGTGGATTGTCCACTAACGGATTGTCCCTTTGACGGATTGTCCACTGACGGATTGCTCTCTGCCGGACACGGATTGTCCCTTGACGGTTTGTCCTCTGACGGATTGTCCACTGACAGATTACCCTCTGCCGGACACGGATTGTCCCTTTGACGGTTTGTCCTTTGTGGATAGTCCAATGACGGATTGTCCCTTTGACGGATTGTTCTCTGACGGATTGTCCTTTGACGGATTGTCCTTTGTGGATTGTCCACTAACGGATTGTCCCTTTGACGGATTGTCCACTGACGGATTGCTCTCTGCCGGACACGGATTGTCCCTTGACGGTTTGTCCTCTGACGGATTGTCCACTGACGGATTACCCTCTGCCGGACACGGATTGTCCCTTTGACGGTTTATTCTTTGTGGATAGTCCACTGACGGATTGTCCCTTTGACGGATTGTTCTCTGATAAAATATTGCGGAAATTGCACGGGTCAAATTATCGCGATTTTGAATCGAATTAACTTAAAATGATTTTTATTATATAAACTATTACTACGCCGTTTTTGGGGACCGTGATCACGGATAACGGACTTTTCCCGTGATCACGGATAACGGGTCACCGATTTTTTGTTTAATCACGCCCAGCGCACTGCTTTGGATGCAATAGTTTAGGCATAAGTACATATTTATTTTCCTTTTTTCAATAAATGCATTTAAAAAAGTATGAAAAAACGTGCCAACAATAGCGAGACCAATACATGCCCAGCAAAACTGATGATGGCATAAATCAGCAATTTTCGCTTAACTTTATTTGTTCCGTTTGAAATATTGTTTGAAGATCCGACAGTTGCCACTTTATTTTTATTGACTTTGTAGGCAAAAAATGTTGCCAAATTGATCAGAATGCAGGCGAACAAAAATATTGTGGAAAAAATTGCACGAATCAAATTATTGCGATTTTGAATCGAATTAATCTAAAATGATTTTTATTATATAATAAACTACGGTATTTTATAAATTTTGATAAGAATTACTCAAAAAACTTTCTTGGATGCTAAGAACGAATATTTGACCAAAATTTTTTTGTTTTATATGCTTTCAAAGGTGCTAAAAACAGCTATGATAAGACCAGTTTATTGATAATTCATTATTTTTCAAAAATATTGCGGCCATGACTACAATGTATTTGGGGTTTAGTGCATTTTGAAAAAAAATTAAATGTTTTTCAATCATTTAAAACCGTTAAGAGTAACAGCCAAAAAACGCGTTTGGCGTAATACATTATTACGACCCATCCCTAATTTGGAGTCATTTTAGATGATTGAACATTTTTGAGTCCCCAGCTAAAAGGGCACTTTGGGTACAAAGGTCTAAACGTGATGCCCGGACCGGCTTTGGGGGTGGGGGCTTGGGGAATGCTGTCAATGGCCCGAAGAATGGAAGTCCGCAATGGATCAATTCTTTATTGAAGGGCGAAGTAAATATATAAAAGGGGAGTCGAAGGCGAGGAGAGAAAGTCGACAGAATTGCCGTTGGAGGATAAATATAGAATAAGAATGAAGAATGTGAATTGAATGGGGAAATCGCACAAAAGAAGAGGGCGGAGAAATGACAAATATAGAAACGGCAATCGATAATTGGAAATCGTTGCAAATATTGCATTTGAATGTGAGGGCGATCGGGCACATCACCACATAAAAACTGGCGAAAATGTCGAGCAAAAACTTAATTGACATTCAATATCAAGTGCCTCCAGGAAAAAACGTTTAAAATTTAAAGTCTGTTGTTTCTGAGAGATTTTAAGCAAAGGTAAAAAACCGGGACCAAAATTTCAGTACCAAAATGGGAAAATACCATTTCAGTACTGGTCCCGGTCCCGTTCTACCCTAATATTTACCCATTAAACTGAAAATTTAGTTTTAAAGTTTCAAATAAAGCAGCGATCGCAGCCATGTGGTGGTGGACGGTGAGAGCAATTTCAAAAGTTTGAAGTAAACATAAAATGTTTCCTAAATACAGCCTAAAAAATAAATGCATGATTGATGATCTTAATACTATATTAGTTTGACAAGGAGTTTCGCGTTCAAAAACTAATTTGAGCTTTCCGGGCATCGGGAGCCCCATAAAAGTTATACATTCCTTAACCAACTTTTTGATGCGCATCCAAAATAACTATAGGCGTGGCGCTCAGATGTACGCCCGCAGTGCAGTGTTACGTCGTTGCGACGCAATTGTCAGGTGTTACGTCGTTGCGACGCAATTGTCAGGTGTTACGTCGTTGCGACGCAATTTGTCATGGGTTATTTCGTTGCGACGCAATTTTTCAGGTGTTACGTCGTTGCGACGCAATTGTCAGGGGTTATTTCGTTGCGACGCAATTGTCAGGGGTTATTTCGTTGCGACGCAATTGTCAGGGGTTACGTCGTTGCGACGCAATTTGTCATGGGTTATTTCGTTGCGACGCAATTTTTCAGGTGTTACGTCGTTGCGACGCAATTGTCAGGGGTTACGTCGTTGCGACGCAATTGTCAGGGGTTATTTCGTTGCGACGCAATTGTCAGGGGTTATTTCGTTGCGACGCAATTGTCAGGGGTTATTTCGTTGCGACGCAATTTGTCATGGGTTATTTCGTTGCGACGCAATTGTCAGGGGTTATTTCGTTGCGACGCAATTGTCAGGGGTTACGTCGTTGCGACGCAATTTGTCATGGGTTATTTCGTTGCGACGCAATTTTTCAGGCGTTACGTCGTTGCGACGCAATTTGTCAGGGGTTATTTCGTTGCGACGCAATTTGTCATGGGTTATTTCGTTGCGACGCAATTTGTCAGGGGTTATTTCGTTGCGACGCAATTTGTCAGGGGTTATTTCGTTGCGACGCAATTTGTCATGGGTTATTTCGTTGCGACGCAATTTGTCATGGGTTATTTCGTTGCGACGCAATTTGTCATGGGTTATTTCGTTGCGACGCAATTTGTCATGGGTTATTTCGTTGCGACGCAATTTGTCAGGGGTTATTTCGTTGCGACGCAATTGTCAGGGGTTATTTCGTTGCGACGCAATTTGTCAGGGGTTATTTCGTTGCGACGCAATTGTCAGGGGTTATTTCGTTGCGACGCAATTTGTCAGGGGTTATTTCGTTGCGACGCAATTGTCAGGGGTTATTTCGTTGCGACGCAATTTGTCAGGGGTACGTCGTTGCGACGCAATTGTCAGGGGTTTTGTCGTTGCGACGCAACAATCAACAGTTCAAAACTGCCATCCCCGTACACCAAACCGTTGTACCTGATCAATCAACAGTTTAAAACTGCACACCCCTTACCCCGAACCGTTGTACCTGGTCAATAAGCTGTTCAAAACTGCCATCCCCGTACCCCAAACCGTTGTACCTGATTCAATCAACAGTTTAAAACTGCACGCCCCTAACCCGGAACTAGGTAGCGAAGCTCTACAAGCGCGTTAGCGCTTTAGCAGCACAAAAAAGCGTTGTACAGCACTCCACTAGTTTCATTCATTATTATTACTATTCGTTCAAACAATTAATTAGTTTTTCCCCATGAATAATCGTTATGAACAATATTCTCATTAATAATCAATTATTCTTGCAATTGTTTCCTATTGACGTCAATGCTTACATTATATTACAATATAATTCAATCATTTTGTGCATTAATTTTTATTCTGAACATTTTTAATATTTCAAAAAACCCCCCAATAAAATGAATATGCTGCTGTTATTGGTCAGTGCCGTAATTCTGCCTATAATGATGTTAGCAGCTCCGTCAACTCCATACGAAAGAACTTCTGATGAGTAAGTAATTTTAATGACCCTTAATTATTCGATAGCTGGAGGATCTTGTTTGGTGTATAAACAACGACTTTTGGGGGAATATACGTACAAGAGGATTCACTATTTAATTCTTGAGACATTTTAACAAACTTAGTTTTATTCCGCATACCTAATTATCTAATTTATTTGAAAAACTAAATTTTAAGTTTAATGAATAGCGAGCCGGATAGTAACGCAGACAAAACAACTATTCAGGTGGTTTATTTGATTAAACTATTGTTTTGATCATTAATTTGATTTCCAAAGCTTGTAAATCAAGCGAAAACTTCGGATCCAAATGAGCGACTTGCAGCGGTGTCCGGGATTCGTAACTTACTCTGGAAAAACGAAAAAGCAGACGAGTTCTTCTCCATTGGCGTTTTGCCAGTCCTTGTGAACTGCTTGGAGTCGGCAGAGTAGGCAAATTTAAACCCATTCTAATCCTGACGTCGTTATAAAATCAGAAGTACCATACGTTTGTGATTGAGGGGATGAGCATATTTTCTTTTTACGCAATATTGCCGTCAAAATTTATTATATTTGTTGAGCCATTTTTAGTGAAAAACTTCTTGTCGAGGCTGCCGGGGCCCTTGCAAATATTGTTGATCGCAAAACACGCGGCGAGACCATGAGCTACGATGGTTACTTTGATGATAAAATGGATTTCGCTGAAGCTGTTGTCGTGCCGCTATTAGTTAATCTGCTCCAATCAGAGAATTTGGAGGTGCGCAAACAAACTGTCAGAGCCCTTGCAAGCATTGCTTATGTCAAAGCATGTGAAGTTGTTAAAGCTCGTGCCGTGCCACTCTTAGTTAATTTGCTTCAAACGCCGGACATGGATTTGTGTGAAAATACAGTATTGGCCCTGAGGGACATTGCTTATGACAAAGCACGCGAAGTTGTTGAAGCTGGCGCCGTACCGCCCTTAGTTAAGCTGCTTCAATCGCCGAACATGGTTTTATGTGAAAATACAGCTTGGACCTTGAAGAACATTGCTGGTGCTTCTGACGATCTTGGACTTGCTGTTATTGAAGCTGGCGCCTTGCCGCCCTTATTAAATTTGCTTAAATCGCAAAATAAGTATGTGTGTGAAGAAGCTTCGTTGGCTATTGGCAACATAATCGGTCGGTATATGGACTTACAATAACTTACAATATTGATCGAGATACCCTATCAAAAAGTAAACAAATCATTTTTTAGAGCAATTTCCTCATTTATATGCCATTGATGTGGAGCATATACAAATCATGGTAAGTCAAACCTCCAACATATTAATTTTTAATACAAATTTAATTACAACAATATTTTTAAATGGAAAATGGCGTTGTTGCGCCCTTTTGTAATTTGCTTGGGGCAAGCGATGGGGAAATTACGCTTAAAGTGCTTAATGGACTAAAGAGGGCTTTAAACAATGCACAGAAAAGAGAAAAAGTGATTGAATTGATCGAAAAGTGCGGAGGTAATGTTTTAAAGCAATTCGTTAAAAATTTGAAAAAATCATTTCCAGGACTGCGCAAGATTAAGCAATTGAAAACCAAAGAAAGCAAATTGGTCCTCAAAATGGTAAGCAATTTTATTGCAAGAATTTTTGTTGAGGCTATTTAAATTAATATTTAAGTAAAAGGAATTCGTTAAATAAAGTTCTTAATAATTTTATAAAATTTAATGAAACTTGTTGCTTATGTTAAATGATAATATTTAATATAGACTTTGGAAACAAATTTATAATTAATTAATTTTAAACTGTCAGATTGAAAAGCAACAATCCTCGAAATTGGATTGACACCTGTGAGAAGAGAGAACAGAAAAGAAAAAATATATAATTGGTAACAGTGAAGAATAACAAATCTTTCGTTTTTCTGAAATTATCTATCAACCAACTCCCCTCGTAGAGAAAATCGGATGGTATTAAATTTTGATTAACATTCTAAGCCGAAATACAGCTCTTCAAAGTTGACAAAACCCCTAGGCCAAAATGATATTCGAGAACCCATCCGCACTTAAATTTCTTTCTGATGGACGATCTTTAAAATAAAATGGTTCTTCTGGTGGTCCACGTTGTCCTCTGACGGATTGTCCTTTGATGGATTGTCCTTTGATGGATTGTCTTTGATGGATTGTCCTTTGACGGATTGTCCTTTGATGGATTGTCCACTGACGGATTGTCCTTTGTGGATTGTCCACTAACGGATTGTCCCTTTGACGGATTGTCCTTTGACGGATTGTCCACTGACGGATTGCCCCATTGACGGATTGCTCTCTGCCGGACACGGATTGTCCCTTGACGGTTTGTCCTCTGACGGTTTGGGCACTGACGGATTGTCCTCTGACGGATTGTCCGGAGGCCATATGTAAGTACATATACCGACCGATTATGTTGCCAATAGCCAACGAAGCTTCTTCACACACATACGTGTTTTGAGATTGAAGCAGCTCAACTAAGGGCGGCACGGCGCCAGCTTCAATAACAGCAAGTGCAATATCGGGAGAAGCAGCAGTAATGTTCTTCAGAGTCGCAGCTGCATTTTCACACACTTTCATATTCGGTGATTGAAGCAGCTTAACTAAGAGCGGCACGGCACCCGCTTCAACAACTTCGCGTTCTTCTACAAAAGCAATGCCCCTCAGGGCTAATACTGTATATTTGCACACTTCCAAATTTGGTGATTGAAGCAGTTTAACTAAGAGCGGCACGGCACCAGCTTTAACAACAGCGAGTGCTTTGCAACAAGTAATGCTCTTAAGTGCCCGGGCAGCCTCGACAAGAAGTTTGTCACTAAAAAGTAGCTTAACAATTATGATAAATACTTTGTTAAGCTAAAAGATGGGTGAATACCGTATATCCTTTAATTATTACCCAGGGTAAATAATTTCCGATCCTCCTCTAGGGTGTGTAATTATTAGGGACTGGGTAATAATTAGAGACGGCTAATAATTAGAGGATATACGGTACTCATTTTTGGCTTATTCCCTCAATCAAAAAATTAACATGGCCATAATTAGAATGGTTTTAAATTTTCCTACTCTGTCGACTTCAAGCAGTTGACAAGGACTGGAACAGCGCCAATGGAGACGAAATCGGCGATGGCCACTTCATCTATTGCACCTTTCCAGAGTAAGTCACGAATCTGGGACACCGCTGCAAGGCGCTCATTTGGGTCGGAACTTTCCGCTTTATTGACAAGCTTTGGAAATGAAATTAATGGATCAAAAAATAGTTTAATCAAATAAATTACCTGAATATTTATTTCGTCTGCGTCAGAAGTTCTTTCGTACGGAGATGACGAAGCTGCTAAAGCCATTATAGGCAGAATTACGGCACTGACCAATAACAGCAGCATATTTATTTTATTGGGGGGTTTTTTGAAATATTAAAAATGTTCAGAATAAAATTAATGCACAAAATGATTGAATTATATTGTAATATAATGTAAGCATTGACGTCAATAGGAAATCAATTGCAAGAATAATTGATTATTAATGAGAATATTGTTCATAACGATTATTCATGGGGAAAAAACTAATTAATTGTTTGACCGAATTGCTTGTAATAATAATGAATGAAAGATCATCAATCATGCATTTATTTTTTAGGCTGTAACTTTTATACTTAAGATTTTATTTTAAACTTTGTCAAAAAATTCGATGATCAAAAAGCGCTTTAATTCTCCATTTCATTTTCTATTGACTAATTTGTAATCTGTGCATCAAATAATAGGGATTTCTCATAATTTAAATGATTTTTTATTTCAATAATTCTTATTCCGGGATTTTTAACTCTCATATTGGTCGGTTGTCATTGAAAATTCGGCAGTATGTAGATGAACATTGGAAGAGAAGAGTGCACTGAGTGATCGATCATTAGGGGCGAAATTTATATTGACTAAAAAACGCGAAATATTGACTTAAAATATTGACCAAAAACCCCAAAATATTGACCAAAATCCCCAAAAAGTGCCAAAGTTTTGAAAATTTTTTGATTTTTAAGGGTATATTTAGGCGATGCAATAAAATCTTCCATGGCCAATTCACAATGCGCATCCTCTTTCTTCATTACATTGACAAAAAACGATAATTTTGCGTGACCATTGCTTAAAAATGTTTTCTGGGATTATAATACAAATTAATTGGCAGTTCATACGTGAAATTTTGGTTAAAAATTATGCCACCACTCGAGCCCGTTATTAGTTCTTGCCCCCAAAAGGCATTTCGAATTATTTAAAAAAAATGGTAAATATTTTTTTGCTAAAAGGATGAAAAAATCAACCAGCATCCAACTAAATTGATGCAGAAAAATTTGATGATGAATTGTCACAATTCTACTTTTTTCCGGTGCGCAATTCTCCGGCCCCCAACCGGACTGTTTAAACAATTCAATTTCTGTTGAAGCTTCTTCTTTTTCAGATATGACAGAATGTCAACCATTTATTTTACAAGCAATTCGTTCAAACTTTAATTAGTTTTTCCCCATGAATAATCGTTATGAACAATATTCTCATTAATAATCAATTATTCTTGCTTATTGATTTCCTATTGACGTCTTCAGGTAGTTTATTTGATTAAACTATTTTGATCGTTAATTTGATTTCAAAGCTTGTAAATAAAGCAAAAAGTTCCGACCCAAATGAGCGACTTGCAGCGGTGTCAAGTGACCTTTGTACGTACGATTCCGAGTCTTGGCCGGTTTTTTGAGTTTTTGTTTTGAGTAGAATGATTGGCTGCTTCTGGCCCTCAGGTCAGGTTAATTTCATCTCCCGATGGTGCATTAACCATTTTTCTGCTTATTTGTCGTCCCTTGACGTTTTAGTCCGGACTCAAATGACCGAACTCGTTTTACTTTCGTATGCCCCTTTAGTTTTTCACTAGCCCAGGCAACAATTTCACCATTCAATCATTTCTCCGTGCACATTTACTGCTTCAAGCCCGCAGGTGCCTTTAATTTACATATAAAAATTTTGATTTCTTTTATTACTTTAATTGAAAATATTATCCATTTTTTGCTGAAAAAAAATTTCTCCATATTTTGCAATTTTGCCCATATTTGGTCCATATTTTACAATTTTTCATCCATATTTTATGGCCATATTTCGAGATTTTTTGTCCATATAATTTGTGGCCCTAATTATTATTACAAGCAATTCGTTCAAATATTAATTAGTTTTTTCCCCATGAATAATGAACAATATTCTCATTATTAATCAATTATTCTTGCAATTGATTTCCTATTGACCTCAATGCTTACATTATATTACTACAATATAATTCAATCATTTTGTGCATTCATTTTTATTCTGAATTTAATTTAAAAAACCCCCCAATAAAATGAATATGCTGCTGTTATTGGTCAGTGCCGTAATTCTGCCTATAATGGCTTTAGCAGCTCCGTCATCTCCGTACGAAAGAACTTCTGATGAGTAAGTAATTTTAATGACCCTTAATTATTCGATAGCTCATAATGTGTTGAAGCCATTTAAGCTCCACATTTCAACGCCTTTTTAACCCCCGTCCGACACGGGAAGTCGGCCAAGTCCTCCCAAACAATTGTATTTTCCCCAACTCCAAAGATTATTCTCTAAGATGGGGAGGGCTGGAGGGTCTTGTTTGGTGTATGAACAACGATTTTTGGGGAAAACATACGTACAAGAGGATTCTCTATTTAATTCTTGAGAAAATATTATTTTTATTCCGCATAATTATCGCTTAAAATTCATTTAAAACTAAATTTTCAGCGAAACGGATAGTAGCGGAAATAGCGAAACGGATGTTATCGCAACCAATGCACAAATTCAGGTAGTTTATTTGATTAAACTATTTTTTGATCATTAATTTGATTTCCAAAGCTTGTAAATAAAGCGAAAAATCGAACCCAAATGCGCGACTTGCAGCGGTGTCTGAGATTCGTGGCTTATTCACGAAAGGCGCAGAACCAAATAAAGCTTTGACTTTTTGCAAGTCCTTGTGAACTGCTTGAAGTCGACAGAGTAGGCAAATTTAAACCATTCTAATCATGACGTCATTAATTACCCTCAAAATTTATCATAATTGTTGACTGTCAGAGCCCTTGCAAATATTACTTGCTTTGCGTCCGTTGGACATGTACAAGAAGTTGTTGAAGCTGGTGCCGTGCCGCTCTTAGTTAACTCAAACCACTTGGACTTTGCTGTAATGATTTTTTTACTCATTCAAAGCTTTCCAATGGTATAAGGTTTACCTGATTTAGTGCGGTATGAAGATGTCTAAAACTTTTTTATAAAATATATGTGGCGGATTTAGGAAACGCCCAAAGTGGCGGAATTTAGGAAACGACCAAAATGGCGGATTTAGGAAACGACCTAGTACCTCGCCAACTAATTCAAATGTTCATGCTTTCACTCACTAATTAATTATTTATAAATAGATATATTTCCGCATTAAATTATAATCATTTTCTTGAGAACACCGCCCGCTTTTGCACCTAACTTTACGAGTGGGAAGTTTGTAATTGCTTCCATCCGTCCGGCGGATGAGCTCGCTTTTCTCCTCCTCTTATAACAAATGTTGGGGATAAGCATTGGAATCGCGTCTAACGGGACGTGCCGTGCCGATCAATCAAAACAAAAAAAACATTGAGTGGGGAGGGGGGCATATTTTGAAGAATTGATAGAAGAAGGTTTTATAAATATTGGTACTGAACTGACTGCACAGGGTTGTCCTGCTACTCAGAGAACGCATTAGGGAAAATGGGAGAAGAGCACATCTGTTCTTTGTTAGTATAACACAGAATCGCTTTCATTCCCCCCCCCCCCCGGGGGGTTCTCTATTTCTAATGAGTTTTGGGACGGAAATTTTGAGGCAACAACGCCCGAACTTTTTCCCACTTATCTCAGACGAATATTTGCCTCTGATCTCAGCACAAAATGCTTCCAAACGCCCGCACGCCCCCTCGTTTTCATTCTGTCCCCAATGTTGTTGAAAATGCCTCAGGCAAATTGCTTCAACTCCCCCCCCCAGGGCTTTTCCTTTTCAATTCTAAATAATCCCCCAATTCTTTAGCTCAGTTCTGTCTAATCAATTTCGGATCCAATTATTTGAGCTCAAAATTATCTCTTATCTTTCAGACTCACGGATATGAGATTATGCATTCTTAAAAACTTGGTCTTACGATAATCGTAGACATTATACACTTTGATACAGTATTT
Organism: Globodera rostochiensis; assembly: GCA_018350325.1. Taxonomy (NCBI): domain Eukaryota; kingdom Metazoa; phylum Nematoda; class Chromadorea; order Rhabditida; family Heteroderidae; genus Globodera; species Globodera rostochiensis. The sequence goes on from JAEVLN010000006.1 coordinate 1,154,712, forward strand.
CAGTCCGCTTCTTAAATTCCCCAACAAAAATGGTCGACAAGGGCGAAGGCTATGCCGGCTACCAGGAGCTCAAGGACGGCATTTACCACGGATATCAGCCGCTGAAGCCGCGAAAAACGCCTAAATTCACAGCAGAGTACGGGCTGGCCTCGGGCATGCTGAACATGTAAAAATTCTTTATTATTTACTTTTTTTCTTAAAATTTTTGCACGAATTTTAAATTTCTCATATTTTAAATGAGTAATGTTAAATTTGGTGGATTTCATTTTTTCCATCCTTTTTTAGTCAATTTAAAATTATTTTCAGCGCTGTTGCACGCGATCTGGACTCAATCCCGAAGGGGGACAAAGAGGATGGCAGCCAGTACCAGTACGTGTCGGCACACAACGTGTCACGAGGACAGGTTATTTGGTGAAAAAATATGTGTTATTTAAGTATATTTATATGTATATGATATATTTGTTTTTGAAAACCAGTACATTCCTCCGACCAATCCGCACTTGCCGAACCTGGATGTTGCTGCTGTGCCTCAACAGCAGCAACCGGAGGCGGAGGAGTAAAAGTGGAGCTGGCTTATCAGCAGCAGAAATGAAAAAAGTGAATGGCGTCAGTGGAATCGTTTTCTTTAAATGATTGATGATCAGTGAAATGAATAAAACCGCCTAATTAACATTTTGTCAATTATCTATTCATAAACGCGCTGATTGAGACCAGCTGGGATGTCATTGAAAAACACTCAAAAACCCGGCAAAAATTTTACAAAAGCTCGAAATTTTAAATTACCAACAAACCGACACAATATTTCATCGCAAATTTATTATCAATTTTTATTAAATCGAGCGCCCTGTTTTGAAATGTTAACGCAAATCGGCAAAATCGTAAACGCTAGCCGGGAAACTGTTAATTTCTTACAATGAAAATTCTTAAATTTTCAAAAATAATTTCTCGTGATTGGATGGTGGTGGGGGTGACCCGGGGCGTCCCATGGGTATGGCTTTGGTTTCAACAATTATTTTTGGCATAGTAGCAGTCCGGCTTGTCAGTGATTGGTCATAAGCGGTTTTTTTCGCATGTCTTTCGCGTTCCGTAAAGACCCGTTGAGAGTTTTTCACGAAAATGCCACGAAAACGCAAACATTTTGAATGAATACAAAATTTTTTAGGGATTCCCGCTTCCTTAATGTGGGCCAAACGGGAAATTGATTGGACGAAATTTGCGCCGCAAAAACACAAATGGACTTGCTGATCTTCTATCCAATTTCCAAATCCCTTTCAGTAATTCTAACCAAAAGGCTTGCAAGTAACGTGTATAAATGCTTAGTCATGATTCATGATGCCGAGCGGGATAATTTTGTCAAAATATCATAATGAAATTACGATCATTGTCCAGAAACGAAAAATTTAAATCGGTTTTTCAAAATTAAGGAAAACGATTTTTTAAGTAAAAAAAGCCTGATAGAATAACCGTTAGACTTAGGGCTTCGTTAAGCTTAGGCCTAAGCCACCCTGAGCTTAGGGGTTCGTTAGGCTGCCATTTGCGCCGCAAGGCAAATGCGACATTTGCGCCGCAAGGCAAATGCGACATTTGCGCCGCAAGGCAAATGCGACATTGGCGCCGAAAGGCAAATGCGACATTTGCGCTGCAAGACAATTGAGACATTTGCGCCGCAAGACAAATGCGACATTTGCGCTGCAAGACAATTGAGACATTTGCGCCGCAAGGCAAATGCGACATTGGCGCCGAAAAGCAAATGCGACATTTGCGCTGCAAGACAATTGAGACATTTGCACCGCAAGGCAAATGCGACATTTGCGCTGCAAGACAATTGAGACATTTGCGCCGCAAGGCAAATGCGACATTTGCGCCGAAAGGCAAATGCGACATTTGCGCTGCAAGACAATTGAGACATTTGCGCCGCAAGACAAATGCGACATTTGCGCTGCAAGACAATTGAGACATTTGCGCCGCAAGGCAAATGCGACATTGGCGCCGAAAAGCAAATGCGACATTTGCGCTGCAAGACAATTGAGACATTTGCGCCGCAAGCCAAATTCGACATTGGCGCCGAAAGACAAATGCGACATTTGCGCCGCAAGCCAAATTCGACATTGGCGCCGCAAGGCAAATGCGACATTTGCGCCGCAAGCCAAATTCGACATTGGCGCCGCAAGGCAAATGCGACATTTGCGCCGCAAGCCAAATTCGACATTGGCGCCGAAAGACAAATGCGACATTTGCGCCGCAAGCCAAATTCGACATTGGCGCCGCAAGGCAAATTCGACATTGGCGCCGCAAGGCAAATGCGACATTTGCGCTGCAAGACAAATGCGACATTTGCGCTGCAAGACAAATGCGACATTTGCGCTGCAAGACAAATGAGACATTTGCGCTGCAAGACAAATGCGACATTTGCGCTGCAAGACAAATGCGACATTTGCGCTGCAAGACATTTGCGCTGCAAGACAAATTCGACATTGGCGCCGAAAGACAAATGCGACATTGGCGCCGCAAGGCAAATTCGACATTGGCGCCGAAAGACAAATGCGACATTGGCGCCGCAAGGCAAATTTTTCCTCCGCCCTCCGCCTCGCCCCACCTCTAGCCGCCGTAGTCGAGTGTGCAGTATTTTATCCAGTACTTAACTAAAAATCATAATTGTAAATTTATTTGAAGCTCGTCAAGTCAGACCGATTGATATTTGAGGACAAAATTTTATTAAGCGATGGATGGGGTTTGTTAGGCTTAGGCGCCTAAGCCTAAGCTCAGGGTGGCTTTGGCCTAAAAAAGTGGTTTTAGGTGATTAAACCCAAAAAAAAATAATATAAAATCATAGATTTAAAAAAACTTAGATCTTGTCAGGTCTTAAAAATAATCTCAGATTCGTGATCATCACCCTTGAAAACCCCATATACCTAAAAGTAAAAGTGAGATTTGGTATGTGCCCTGTATATAAGACGGCACATAATCTCGTTAAGAAAAAGTCGATTTTAAGTAGAGATCGGACTTGGGGACCGATCGAGATTTCGATCGAGAATCTCGATCGAGAATCTCGATAAATCTCGTATCTCGAAAAATCTCGAAAAATTTAACGAGATTTTTTCGAGATTTCAATATTTTTGTTGATGTGAATTGCCAGAGATATTATTCAATGTTGTGGGAAGATCAGTTTGATAATTAGGTAATCAATGGGAAGATTTGCTTCATAAAAATTAACATAATTTCCACGAGTTTTTTTTACGGGAATCCCGCGGGAAGGGGGGGGGGGTCTGCGGTGCCGATAGGCGCCGCCGAGAAATTTTGAATTTTTGACTCAATTTGTAACCAAAATTTAAAAAAAACGGTTGATGCTTGGGAATCGGACCGGGAATCCCGTACTTTTCCAGCGGTAATCCTGTTCCCGCCGATCTCTATTTAAAACTGACCAAATCCTGTTCAATTTTTGCGTGAAACCCTTCAAAATTCGTCATTATTTATCAGATATCGATTTTAGAGATGATTTTTGGTCCATTAAAATTCATTTTTATGAGTGCATTTTTGCGACTTTTTGACCCTTGCTAGGTCGAAATTGCAAAATTTCAGCCAAATCGAAACACACAGTCCCAAGATTATATAATTCCCATATCCGTTCAATACAGCAGAATAAACCGATCGAATATTTTTCGATCGAGATTTCGATCGAGATTCTCGATAAATCTCGAATCTCGAAAAAATTGGTGCAAAACTATTTTGACAAAAAATCATTTTATGTGGTCAAAATGTCGCATTTATCTTGCGGCGCAAATGTCGCATTTATCTTGCTGCGCAAATGTCTCATTTGTCTTGCAGCGCAAATGTCGCATTTGTCTTGCAGCGCAAATGTCTCATTTGTCTTGCAGCGCAAATGTCGCATTTGTCTTGCAGCGCAAATGTCGCATTTGTCTTGCAGCGCAAATGTCTCATTTGTCTTGCAGCGCAAATGTCGCATTTGTCTTGCAGCGCAAATGTCGCATTTGTCTTGCAGCGCAAATGTCACATTTGTCTTGCAGCGCAAATGTCGCATTTGTCTTGCAGCGCAAATGTCGCATTTGTCTTGCAGCGCAAATGTCGCATTTGTCTTGCGGCGCAAATGTCGCATTTATCTTGCTGCGCAAATGTCTCATTTGTCTTGCAGCGCAAATGTCGCATTTGTCTTGCAGCGCAAATGTCTCATTTGTCTTGCAGCGCAAATGTCGCATTTGTCTTGCAGCGCAAATGTCTCATTTGTCTTGCAGCGCAAATGTCGCATTTGTCTTGCAGCGCAAATGTCTCATTTGTCTTGCAGCGCAAATGTCGCATTTGTCTTGCAGCGCAAATGTCGCATTTGTCTTGCAGCGCAAATGTCGCATTTGTCTTGCAGCGCAAATGTCGCATTTGTCTTGCAGCGCAAATGTCTCATTTGTCTTGCAGCGCAAATGTCGCATTTGTCTTGCAGCGCAAATGTCGCATTTGTCTTGCAGCGCAAATGTCGCATTTGTCTTGCAGCGCAAATGTCGCATTTGTCTTGCAGCGCTCGGTATATGGAACATATTGAATAATATTAGCGATTTTCTGCATTTAATGAAAACAATTTTGTTACGGATTATTTTCTGTGCCCTGGGGTATAACAGAATGCCAAGAAAAGTTCTTGAAATCCAATAATCGAGGCTGGATTAAACAAATAATTTTTTAGAGAAAATTCCTGATTTAAATGGATATAGCATTGATGTGGAGCATATACAAATCATGGCAAGTGTATCCTCCAAAATAAAGAACACATTTTTTAGGATTTAACTTTAATAAAATACAATAATCTTTTTTATATGGAAAATGGCGTTGTTGAGCCTTTTTGTAATTTGCTTGGGGGAAGCAATGAGGAAATAACGCTTAAAGTGCTTAATGGAATAAAAAAGGTTTTAAACAATGCACAGAATAGGAGGGAGAAAGTGATAGAATTGATCGAAAAGAGCGGAGGTATATTTTAAGGCAATTTGCAAAATTTAAAAAATCATTTCAAGGACTGCAAAAGATTGAGCAATTGAAAACCAAAGAAAGTGAATTCATCCTCAAAATGGTAGGCAAAGTGATGCTCAAGTCTTGAAATTTACAGATACCCCAAAAAACCCGAGCCTTTTCTCGGTTCGAGACCCAAAACCGAGACTTATTTGAAGGTTCAAAAACTCGGGTAATTGAAAAATTTTCGCAATTTTTATTAGGGTTTTTGGAGGGGACTAGCGGTACCGACAGACGCCGCCGGGAAAAAGAATTTTTCAGAAAAAGTTAAAAAATTATTAAAAAATGGTGGTATTTTTTGAACTTTTAAGTAGGGTTGGACAAAACCGGATATTATCCGGGTCCCCCGGATACCGGATAGCTCAAAAAACACCCGGATATCCGACCGGATACCGGCATAATTTGGCTGGGCTTGGTCCAAGACCCGGATCAAAAATTTCCAAAAACACCCGGATACCGGTCCCGGATAACCCGAGTTTGTCCAACCCTACTTTAAGTATGTGAGAGGACGGACGGCGCCGATAGGAGCCGACGGGGAAAATGTAAACTTTTAGTGAATTGAGTTGGAAAAATGTGCTTAAAATTTGCATTGATGATAATTTAAATATTGTCTTTGAAAACAAAATTAATAGGTATAACAATTAATTACCTAATTGATTTAAATCTGTCAGATTGAAAAGATTCAGTCCTCGAAAGGTTGCGTTGTCTGTTTCGATAAAAAGGTCGCGAAACTTTTCAATTATAATTCGCAAAATCAATTTTTTGAAGTTTTTAAATACATTTATTGTTTTAAGATCGATTTCGTTTTTATTCCGTGTTGGCACGCCTGTGTTTGTGAAGAATGCGAAGAAAAAATAGGGGAAACATGCCCAATGTGTCGTCAAATTAGCCACAAACAGCGCATTATCTGCCGTAATGAATTTTTGGAGTGATTTTTTCCCTTCTTGTGATGGAAAAGTGATCATCCAAAGATCACCTCCCTCCCAAACGCCTTCCCCTTTCACCATAGTATTTCCCACTGTTCACATTGGTAGTTTTGATCAAAAACTTTTTATTAACAATAAAATTTTATTTTTTAAATAAATCTTTCAAGATTATTCTTGAACTGAGAAATTTCTCGGTTTTTTCGACCTTGGTTTCGAGTCTCGGGGTCATTTCTCGGTCTTGACTCTCGGTAAATTTCAATTCTCAAGCAGCCCTAGTAAAAACATGGAGCTGAGCATTATTAGAAACTCGGACAAATTATTGATCATTGATTAGACTCTCATCCAAAATCCGGTATTTGATTTATTCGAAATTGAAATTGCATAACTACAATACAATGAAATAACAAGTTGCATAAACTGATCAGAATCCCAGATGGGCGCTGCCGTTTGTGTTGTGTCCAAGCCAACAGTTTGGGGAATATATTTACTTGACGAACAACAATCAATAAATATTTGGAACAGAATTGGATGTCAAATTGGTGGATTAAGGAGTGGGGGTCTTTTCGGCCCCGCCGTTTCGGCCCCGACGTTTCGGCCCCGCCCTTTCGGCCCCGGGACGTTTCGGCCCCGGACGTTTCGGCCCCGGACGTTTCGGCCCCACCCTGCAATTTCTTTCTTGCATATTCACCGACCAATTTTTATTCAGAAATTTTTTTCAGATGAATTAAAACATAACAAAATTTTTAATCTGAAAATTTTCAAGAAATTTAGGGGCTCATTGGTAATTACTAGAAAGCCAAGAAGAAATTCCAAAACATTTGACGTGTAGAATCCGATTCTTCAAATTCAAGCCCAGGGTCAAATTCAAACATTTTTTTGAAATTCAAAAATCAATTTTGGCCTCGAATCATTTAAAAAGGACTGGGTTTCCTTATTAGGCCTAGGCCTAAGCCAACCTAAGCTTAGGCTTAGGCTTAGGCCTAACTCACCCTAAGCTCAAAGATGTAAAAAGTACGTAATATCTGAAAACTATGATGTATTTTTCATTATATGCATCTGGGTTACGTCGAAACAGTTCTATAATTTCGAGCTTTTTTTCGAAAATCGAAATAAAAAAATTTCGTTTCTGAAATTTTTTTTTCGATGAAACCATTTTTTCCTTGGGGCCGAAACGTCCGGGGCCGAAACGTCCTTGGGGCCGAAACGGCGGGGCCGAAAGGGCGGGGCCGAAACGTCGGGGCCGAAACGGCGGGGCCGAAACGTCCTGTTCCCGGATTAAGAGGGGGGAACGTTTGCTGGGATAAATTGTCATACAGTGAGAAGGTTCTAGAAATAGGCAGAATGCCATAATCACTTTAAACATAATCACTTTATACACCACAGTTTGGACGCCAAACAAACTTGAAACAATATAACTCTCGTACACATCAAACGCAAAGATGGCGAAATATGATTTATAGGGACTAAAAAGTCGCTCTAATTCAAAAAATTTTCAAAATGAATGCTATTTCTGGGCTTCTCTCGTCAAACCCTATCCTCAAAAAAAAGGTTAACCCCTAAAAATCTCGGCTCTAATGATCACCAAATGTGAATTAATTTGAATTAATCAAATTCGAGCAACAGAAAATATATGTCCCTTCGCTCAACACAAAAGCGATCAAATTAATGAGCATAAACGATTCGTTGTTGGCAGTTCGATGGCGCGCAAAAAGTGTAATTGCGTACAAAAGTGTGACAATTGTTAGCACAGCAAAAGCCAACACAAGACGGCATTTCCATCGTTGTTGGCCATTGTTGTTGTTACCGGCTTGAGTTTGTTGAGGTTGTTGCTCAACGTTTAATGAGCGCATCCGCTTACGACGACGTCTTCGTCGCGCCGCTGTCGTTTCGACAGTAGCCTAGGATTTATTAGGTCAACGGATGGATACTGTATCTTGTTTCTTGCTATTCGAGCTATTAAGTCCCGCTGTCGTTTCGACAGTAGCCTAGGATTTATTAGGTCAACGGATGGATACTGTATCTTGTTTCTTGCTATTCGAGCTATTAAGTCTCGCTGCCGTTTTAAATTAATCCCGCTATTTTTGACAGTAGCCTGAGGCTTATTTAGGGTGGTATTTGTGGTAGCTCTTTATTTATCTTACTGTAGCTAGTGATTGCCGAAACAGTACAGTAGCCAAGGATTGCATTTGCTTTACAATGGACAGATTGGGCTGGTAGTGCAATTTTTTGTTGTTATTAGCTAAATTATATTTCATTAGAAAAAGTTTAAGAATTTAAATATAAAAGTTTACAAATTTGACCTAAATTAGAGTAAAGCGGGAGGATCACGATTTTATGGAAAACCGGGATCGTGATTAGTAAGCCGTAATTATATAAGGAGAAATATTCAAATCCCGGTCAAAAACCCGGGACTTATGAACAAAAATAATAAAGAATTGTAAATGATGACAAAAACCCGGGACCATTTAAGGGGGATTTTTAGTTCCAAAAAGAGCATTTCTGTCTCAAATAGATCCCGCTTTACTCTAATTTAAATGCAAATTATAAAAAAAAAGAAAGCATTTTGCATTCTCTCACCTTCAACCGCTTTTACCAATTCTTCGAATCCAACAAATGCATTTTCAATAATTTGGTTTCTTTCCACCAAAAAGGGTTTAATTTTTTCAATCTTTTTTTTTGCGGTTTTTAAACTATTTTGAATATTTTCTTGAATTTTTGCATTTCTTTCAAAATTTTGTGCAAATTTGATCACTACTTTTTCCATGTTTTCTGCGGCGTTTTCCAAATTTTTCCCCTCTTTCAACTCGCCACAAATTGCTGCACTAATTTCTTTGACATTATTCAAAAGCCATTTTTCCCCTTTTTTTGCGTTTATTAATTCAAAATTCGAATTAAAATTTTTGCGGCACAAAATGCCCGAGGCGTATTTTTGGAGCCATTTCATTAGAAAAGGATTATTTAAACCGTCAAAAACATTTGGGACCGAATCCGCCAATTCCATCAATTCTGTCGCATCCAATTCTAAAATTGTTTTTTTTTAATTTTATTTTTAATTATAAAAATAATCCCCCCAACTTTTTTGACAATTTGCGGCTTCCATTTTCTGAGTGCCCACATTGATTAAAGCGAATTGACTAATAAGCATCAACGAAAAGCGGAATATAATAATTGAATTCATTTCCTATAAAAATAATATATCTATTTATTAATATGAAATTTATTCATAAAGTTAATTCTTTATTTACTCCATTTTATTTTGATAGAAATAAAATCAATTTGATTTTATTCGCATTCAATTTCCAGCTTATACAAATCGTGGCAAATATTTGTAATGCAAATTTCGTCAATTCAATGATTTTATTTATTTTATTTTACAAATATTTTATTTTTCGAAATTACCAAATTTTGTTTGACTATTTGGAAAGGCGATTTGCATACTTCAGATTTTTCGTTTTTTCGGGGTTTTTTCGGTTTCGTTTTCGTCCTAGTTTCGAGTTTCGTAAATGAAAAAATATTTTTTCGTTTTGTTGGATCAAAATTTTACAAAAAAATCGAAAAAAGTGCTCTAAAGTAAGGCATTTTTATAAAAAATTTTCTTAAGGAATTTTCAAAAAAACAAATTTTTTTGAGTGGCGGTGGGTGGGTCGGCGGTGCCAATAGACGCCGCCAATTCCCTTTCATCAGAAAATCTAGGAAAGCAATTGTTTTTGCATCATTAATTTGTTGATTAATGGGTTTGCTTATGATTAAATTTTGTTTAAAAATTTTCGTGTTTTTCGTTTTGTTTCGTACGAAAACGTATATTTTTCGGTTAAAAAATAAAAAATAATATTTTCGTGCAGCCCCCCTGACCCTCCCCCCCCCCTCCCCCTCCCCAACGCCCCCACCCCCCCCCCTCCCCCCTGACCCTCCCCCCCCCCCCTCCCCCCCCCTCCCCCTCCCCCCTGACCCCCCCCCCCCCCTCCCCAACGCCCCCCCCCCCCCTCCCCAACACCCCCCAACCCCAACGCGGCTGTCAACAACACGCCCTTTCCTCCAAAATCTTCCAATTCTTCCATTGTTTGCCAACACAAAGTGTGGGCCGGGCGAGGCCAAACTTTATGGGGCTGGAAGATTGATGAATTGGCTGAGAGGGGCGAATATTTTCTGGATCAAATATTGGAATTTATTGACAGTCGATGCGTTAGTTCTCTTCTCACAGCTGCAAAGAGCGGCTAAAGTGTCTTAAATTGTTTGTATTTGAAACGTTTATTTAATAAAAAAATTTGTATTTATTATTGTTTTTAAATTGATTAAAATTGTTAAACTATTAGCCTTTAAAATTCTAAAAATAAAACTCTCCCCTTATTCCCCTCCGGCGTTGTCAACATCGCCAGAACATGGCAGTTCATGAAGGTCAATAATTTCCCCCCCCCCCCCCACATTAATGAGTTAGCGATACAATCTCCGAAACATGAAAAACCCTCAAAAAGGGGCGATGTACGCCGGTTGCGCCTCATTCATTGTCAGCTAGAATTAATGATCAAAAAACCTATACAATTTTCTCATATTATTTCTCACCCGCCGACCAATGCTTTTTCATATTCCTTTAAACTTGCATTAATTTTAATTTTCAAAAAATAGGATTTTTTTCTATTTTTGTTTAATCAATTGTTATGTCGGTATTTTTTTTATATTTGAATTTTAGCAAAATATTCTCATTTCACAATGACGTCATCAAATAATGTAGCCGGCATCCCTTCGGTAGCTTTAAATTTTATTAAACTTTATGAAACGATTATGGCAAAAAACCATTAAAAACTGCTGTTTTTTGTCATCTAAAGTTTCGACATTCCAATTCCATCTTTGAAGGGATGCTTAAACTGTGATATCACGGCTTTTTCTTTTTTTAATTGGTTTGATTTTGAATTTATTATTTTTAGGCCCCGGTTTCTAGCGCATTGTCCTCCGATGCCGTTCAGCGTTTGCTGCGATCCGATCCGTACATGGCCGAATTGGTCAAAGGCTTACCAGTGTGTTTTGCGGGCATTCCGCATGCCAAAGTTGGGCGGCATTTTAAACAGAAAATTGAATTTAGGGTATATTTAATTCAGGAGACAGAACGCCAACAGAACTTTCTTCATTCGATCCAAACAGCGAAACGGCTTCACATTGTAGGGATTATTCAAATAAAATATTTATTTAATTAAAATTTTTTTTTTATTTAAATTAATTTTTCCGATTCATTTTCCTTTGACGCTTAAAACAATTTTATTTTGTTGAGGCAATTCCCAGCAACGGGCTCAACCTTTATTTGAATCTCACATCCGAACATCTGGTGCCGGAGCGGAATGAAGTGAGTGCAAAAAATAAATGTTTAAATATGCAGTGAATAGAATAATGTTAAAATAAATTAAAATATTAAATAAAAATAATTTAACGATTATTTTATTTAATGAGAAACAAAACAGGCATCCAACTTCCTATTTTACCTTAATACGAAACCACCGATTTATTGCAATTCCGAATTCAATGGCAAAAATTATTTAAAATATGGAAACCAATTTTATAGGTCCAATTCGTCAGTGACTTGCACTTCAACGGCGCGCGTGTTCGCCTTCGAGGGCACGTCAATGCGCGCACATTGCAGGGCAAAGTGCAGGTTATTTTATTGTCCGCTTATTCCCCACATAATGTCCTTCTCGGCAATGCTTTATCATAAGCAAACAGCCTGCTCCCAGTCTTATTCGAAATTTGAATCTTTTATTATCCGCGCGCTTTGAAACCCCCCCCCCCAGGGTTTTTGCCACTTAAAAAGTGAGAAACCTAAAAAAAAGTGTGTGTTTAAATTACATAAGCATTTTTAACCCTTAAACATCATCTAATTGGCGTGTGATTAAGTTTTTTGTAGACAAAATGCCAAAAATCCCAGTATAGCTTCAGTCCGGATAATCCGGGTGCGATGGAGCCGGATCCAGAAACCAGATTCCAAACTTGGAAAAACTGAAATTTTGTGAAAAAATTTTTCTTCACCCCCGATCCCGAAAATTTGGAGTCTCCGAGCCCCAACATGGCCAACCCCGACCCCCGACTTTCCCGCCCCGAGGGGTTGGGGAGCAACCCTATTTTCTACATCGTATTAAAAGCAATAAAAGTCAAATAATTTAATTGAAAGATTGAGATGGTGCAAGTGCAAGAGCATCGCCAATTCAGTGAGCGCTTGGAGCGGAGAATGGTCCAGTTGAGGGCCGCCGCGTTAAGGCTTTAATAGGGAATTGAATCAATTTATACAGTCATGGTCATTGTTTAACAACACTCTCATATTTCAAATAAATAAAATCTTTTTTGATCAGCATCAAAAGTTATATTAGCATGAATTTCTTCAGATTTTTATTTGCTCTTATAATGGGTGAATTAAAAGTGTTGTTAAACATAGACCACCTACAAATTGGGTGAAAAGTCATTTTGCCTCCATATTTTAGAGACAATTGGCATTTGTGAGAAATGAATGATCCCATTAGAAAGCACACAAAAAATGCTGCAAATAATGTTAAGAAACTTAATGCATTTGAGTCCGTCCCTCAATTTTATCCTTTTATTTATTTATATGAGAGTGTTGTTAAACATATCACCATGACTGTATAACCCATCAAATTTGTTATTTATTTTTATAAAAATTAATAAATCTTTTATTATCTATTGTATTATGCTTGGTACTTTACGATTTTTAGCACAATAATAAATTTGATTTTTTTTGAACACAAAGGAAACATTCTCGAGAATGTTTTAAATGTGCCTTAACACCATTTTCCGGCCTTTAAATATCCATAGAGTTCCTGTTTTAATTACTTCTATGCATTTGATGGACGCTCCATATTGACACAAAAACAACAAAAATAAAATCTACCAATTTTTTGTAAATTCTAGATAATTTCTGGATTTTTGCCAAAGAAAAAGGAGTGCACGCAAGAAGATCGGGAAAAATATAATTTCAGACCAGGGTCCCGCTCGAAACTCGAGGGTTTTCAGACTCGAAATTCAAAACTCGACTCGAAAAGCCAAAAATTGACTCGTAATTCGAAAAATTGACTCTCCTCGAATGCAGTTTCTCGATCAGATTGATCATTTAATGGCATTTGCCATAAAAGAGGGCAATTTGAGATCCCTAATCGAGATAATATCGAACTTATTCAAATTTCACCATTTTGCCTAAAGTTCTATCACACCTTTTTGAATGCGGGTGGGATTTTCCGAAAGTGCCCAAAAACGCGTATTCTGCCTCGGAAAGAGCCGGACGAAAAATGAAGTAGATTAATAGAATAAAATAAATATTTATACTAATAAAAAAAGTGTGTAAATTATAAAATAGGTAAGCGAAAATTAGTAGTGCACAGGAGAGAATAGAAAATTTAAACTTGTGAATTGGAAAAATATAACAAATCAGAACACTAAAAATTTAAATGTAACTAGCCCGACCTCCGAGACTTAGGACGCAGAAAAACCGTGAAACTTCTCTCGAGTCGAGACTTGGGACCGGCCCTAATAACGTTTTTGTTGGGAAAGTGACTCGTTTACGACTCCTAATCAGTTTTAGGCTCATAGTGGCGGCTCGGCAGTGCCGATAGCGCCGTTGATGACTTACATAAGAAACTGAGAAGTTCTGCGGCGCAAGAAGTTGACCATTTTTGGAAATTGAAACAAAATTACAAATTTATTCATGGTTTTTAGTATTTTAAACGGAAAAGACAAAAAAAAAAAAGAACGGGAAAATCGGAATTCCGCCCACCTTTGGCATCGATTCCTATAAGTATTGACAACCGTTTGAATTTTCAACTATTCTCTTTGGCACCCAAATGGCCTTGCTGAGCATTGAGCATCCACCAATTGAAGCCCATAATCAGTGAAATGGGCGAAGAACCCCTTCCGATCATCGCCTTTGTTTCGTCAATGTTCATAAACACATTTTGAATGATTTCGCCTTCGGCAACCAGGCCACCGCCGCCCGACGGGTCTCGCATCGATTCGTCCAGCTCCGCGTAGAACATGTGCTGAAACGATCCGGCCAACGCAACGCTCTTCACGTAGCTCTGTGTCAAAATTTATTTGCTTAGAGGTCGTAAAATGGACATAAAATGTGCAAAAGCATGCCATTGGAAAATTTTTGAAAAATGATAATTATAAAATCGTTCAAATTCGGGTACGAAAATGGTCGAAATGGAGGTCATATTCGGGGTCTCTTACGGATTTTGGTTGAAAAATGAGACAAAACGGAAACAAAATCACGCAAAATTCTAGAATACCTGTTTGTATTTCATTCCACTCGACTCTAAGCCTAATGCACAAATCTTTTTTTGGCGGAAACCACTTTGAAACAAGTTATAAGCTCCAGGGCCGTATGGTGGTGGGGGGGGGGGGCAAACGGGCCATGCCCCCCCTCCGGAAAATTTTTTGTGAAAAAAACCATAGGGGGGACCTTTTTGTTTTGCAAAATTAATTATTTTTGGGCCTATTTTCTGTTAAATTTCTATCAGAATTTTCCCGGCGGCGCTTGTCGGCACCGCCGGACCTGCTAGGCTTATTTGTTAGAGTGGAGTCGAATAATATATAATTTTCCAATTTGGCGAGGTACAAGTATTCTAGAATTTTTCCGGAAAAGGAATTTTTTTTTTAATTCACCATTTTGCTGGAGAAATTTTCTTTTCATTTTGTGAGCCCCCCGCCCGCTCCCATCAAAATCCAAAAAAAAAAAATTAAATAATTTTACATGAATCGGACGAATGCTTGACTCGGGCAGTCTGTAACCGCATTCTTCAAGGATCTCCTTCTGTATGTGATACTTAAAACAAATGGGAAATTTTTTATCAAATTTTTAAACGAAATTGAAAAAGCGGACCAACGGCGATTTGCCCGGTTCGTCAACGCCGCCGGCGCACAATTCAACCGTAAGACCGCGCTGAATTGGATAACTCTCCCAGCGGATGTCGTCGAATGCTTTGCCCTCATTTTCGGGCAGTGCGCGGACCGTAGTGATAAAGTGGCCTATAAAATATTTGGCAATGCTTTGGATTTAGGCGTTTTTCGGCATTGGCGGCGGCCTTTTTTGGCGGTCGGGGTCAACTTGAGCGCCGGCCATTTTGGCACCAACAATTTTAGGTAATATGGGGGTATTCAAAGTCGATAAAATGGAGTTTTCTATTCGGAGTTTGAAAAAGGAGAATCAGGTCGGATTTGGATTCTACGCCCCGGAATACCCCTAAGAAAACACCTTTTTATCGATTTTGAAAAAAAATCTTTTTTTTTTCAAAGCGGTACAAACCAAACTATTACCAAATTTTAAACCGCCGGAGCTTTTCTTTTTTGAGAAAAGATGAACGAACCGATGTTAGTCCAAGACGCCAAATTTTTGAGTTTAAAGAGGAGGGGACAATATTTGGAAACGAATTTCTGGCCAGAAAAAATTAAAACACTTTTTTTCATTTTATATTTTTAGTCTTTTATAAATTATAATCCATTCATCCCTTTCAGATACTAGATTTTTAACTATCCAAATTTTTTTTAATAAAATTTTGCGGAATTTTTGGAATTTACCCGGCCTGAACTGCTTGACGAACAGCAACTGTTTCCTTTCAGTGTGGTAAAGCACAGCAGCTGCAAAATTAAAATTATCGGATCTCCGAGAAAAATTTAGGCTAAATTATCCTCTACTTATTACAATAATGGATGGTCTTCGAAAATTTAAAAAAAACGTTTTTAGGCTGAAAACGTCCATTTTTTTCTGTGCCATGCCTTCGTCAACAAAAAAACCTAAAAACCTCAAGACAACCCCATAAAAATGTTTTTTAAAAAACCTTCAAAAATTTTAAGTACCCCATTGGGGAAAAAAAAAT
Organism: Globodera rostochiensis; assembly: GCA_018350325.1. NCBI lineage: Eukaryota > Metazoa > Nematoda > Chromadorea > Rhabditida > Heteroderidae > Globodera > Globodera rostochiensis. The sequence continues at coordinate 1,170,511 of JAEVLN010000006.1, forward strand.
TCACTAAATGTTTCGATCTGAACAAAATAGAAAAATTCTTACCAACACTTTGTCCGCCAAGAGCCAATTCCCTAAAAAAAATTTTTTTTCCAAATAAAAAAATATCAAATTTTCGCAATTTTTAGCTAAAAACCAACTAACTACAGCTCTACTTAATCAGAGTGCAAACACAAAAAATCTTGGGGCTGCCCGAAGTTACGAAATTATTTAACCGTCGGCGGATATTTAATCCCCTAATTTTGCAGAAATTTTAATTTTGGAAACTTTTTTTCTTTATTCTTCCATCGGAAAAAAACAATTGTTTTATCTGAACCCAAAAAATTGATGACCAGCACATGTCCATGCCCCTACGGCGAAACCGCATTCGAAAAGGTTTGAAGTATTTGGAGCCGGCCATAGCCTCTTCAAATTTGACATTGCTTATCCTTTCTTCGCTGCCCTCCTTCACGTCGGCGATGGGAGAAGAAGCGACGCTTTTGTGGCTTAACATTTCGTCGGTTTGCTGCTCCTCCATCATTTACAAAATGTTGCTGAATATTAACCTGCTGAATAGTAATGAATTTTCGAGATGAAGAATTTTGAAAAAAATAAATACAAATTAATTTTAAAACAACACTTTATTCAAAAATATTTCTAAATTTGAAGCGATTATATCTAATAAAAAGCAATTTTATAAATTCCAAATGTTGTTGTTCTCAAGGATTGGTGAAAGATTTGATAAGGATCTGCATTTTCCCAAACGGTAAAAGACGCACAAATGAATCGCTGTGCTGCACATTAACATTAGAGTTGGTCGGGATCGGAATTTTCACCAAAAATTAGCCTATGAATGGAGGGGATTCAAACCCTTGCCCCTTTTTTGTTGAAAAGCTCACAGACCACTAGGACAAAATGTAAATCTTTCCTGAACTAGAGGCCCAAAATCGAATCGCCGTGAACAGCAGCGAGTGGCGCACGCATCAGTGACGCGTACGCCGCAGCGGGCAGCGCAGCCATTTGTCGATATCTCTGCTTTAAAGTCAGTTATTGCCACGGTCTGCTTATAACTAATATTTATTTCTCATAATTATCCCTTATTTTAAAATTAAATTTTCAGTCTATGAATAGCGAAACAGAAAGTGGCCCAGCCAAAACAAATATTCAGGTACCTAGTTTGTTTGATTAAACTAAATTTTGATCATTGATTTGATTTCCAAAGCTTGTAAATCAAGCAAAAAGTTCCGACCCAAATGAGCGACTTGCAGCGGTGTCCCTAATTGGTGGCTTATTATGCGAAAATGAAAATGCAGCCGAGTTCATCTCCATTGGCGTTTTGCCAGTCCTTGTGAACTGCTTGGAGTCGACAGAGTAGGCAAATTTGAAAGCATTTTTGCTTTTGTGACTTTTTTTCTTGGGTGCTGAAAATGAATAGCAACCAGGGCTGGGCAAGGATATCCGGATGCGGATATATCCGGATACGGACGGATACGGAATTTCAAAAATAGGACGGACACGGATATGAAAGTCAAATCCGCCGCGCATATCCATATTTTTGAGTAAAAAATGTTTTTATAATTATTTTTGATTTTTGCCAAGGACAGTCTGGCTACGGTAGCAGGACGTTTGGGCCCCGTCGTTTGGGCCCCAAGGACCTTTGAAGTAGAGCCCGGCGGGAACGGGATTCCCGCGGGAAAAGTACGGGAATCCCGTTCCCGTCTTTTTCGCCGGGCGGGATTTTTTACGGGAACGGGAAAAAGACGGGATTCCCGTTCGGGATTCCCGTCCCGTTCTTTTTGAAAACCCCGTTCCCGTTCCCGGAAATTTTATTTCAGTATTTTTCCCGTTCCCGTTTATTTTTCTTGGCGAAATGTTTTCAAAAATTTAACAATTTTGTACCAATTTTCATCACAAAAATGCTTAAATTTCAAAATTTTTTAACGGCGGCGCCTATCGGCACCGCCGAACCCACCCAAAATGTGCCATATTCTGCTGGTTTCTGATTTTCTGAATCAATTAAGATTTCAAAAGCTTAAAAAAACTACCGTATTTTTAAGATTTTGGTAGCAAATCTCTTATCAAATTGAGCAAAAAATGCAAAATTTTCTCGGCGGCGCCTATCGGCACCGCCGACCCCCCCCCCCCTCCACCTCGAGAAAAAAAATTCTCAAAAATTTGAATTTTGAAAAATTCGCAAATCGGAAAAAATTCGAAAATTTTGAGCAATTTTCTTAACAAAAATGTTTTAAAAATTTTCCGACGGCGCCTATCGGCGTTGTCGGACCCTCCAATTGTATATCAGAAATTAATCTCAAAGTGCCCGCCAAAAAAAATTTCGAAAAATTCTTAGTTTAAATTTCAAAATTTTTCCCGTTCCCGCGGGATTCCCGTTAAAAATTGAACGGGATTTCTACGGGAACGGGAAAAAGACGGGATTCCCGTTCGGGATTCCCGTCCCGTTCTTTTTGAAAACCCCGTTCCCGGAAATTTTTTTTTACCGGGCTCTACTTTGAAGTGCAATAACTCTTCTTGGAACTATCCAAACGAAACAAATTTGGTATCAATCAAAAGCTTTTGTTGGGTAGATTTTGTGTTCAAATCAACAAGGTGATTAAGTCCTTTTCAAAAAAGTTATAATCGAAAATTACCACAAAACTTAAGTTTTCGCTCTTTTCAAACAATAACTTTTTAAAGGTTTAAATGATCGTTTAGTTCCTGCTAGATAATAGCTTCTAAACATATAGAGCTTTCGATTGGTACCCAATTTATTTAGTTTTGTTGGTTCCAAGAAAAGTTATGACACTTCAAAGGTCCCTGGGGCCCAAACGGCGGGGCCCAAACGACCCACACTCCTGGCTACGGCCCTGAAGCAAGTTATGGCCCCTCAAAGTTGGCCAAAAACCATACAGTGGTGCCATATTCACCAATTCTCCAAATTCATTGAACCAAAAATTTGGTGTAAAGACAAAATTTGGCCTAAAAGAAGTGCTCTACAAGATGGCATTGACAAAATATGCTTAGAATTTTTTATCGGAATCTGGCAAAATTCTGATTTCGGCACTTTTTGTTCTGACGGGTTTTCGGCATCGGCACCCCAGATTCTGGTCGTTTTTTCGATGCCATTGAAAAGAGCGTGGCTTTTCACATAGGAAAAAACTACACCCGCCTCTCTCTCATTGCTTCTTTATTCAGTATAATGCGTTAAACAACAAGTAAGGCGACCATTGTAGTAAGACGGACCCTTTTGTCAACATTTTTGAAAATATTTTTTCTTTTAAAAATTGTCTGAAAATATATTATTTGATGCACTGATTACGAATTTGTCGATAGAAAATAAAAATTGAGAACTTTCCTTAATAAGTAACTTAAGAGCAGCCCTGCTTTTCATCTACTTTGAAGTTTTAATAGTTCAACAAAATTTTAATCATAATTCTTGAGTTATTTTTAGTGACAAACTCTTTGCTGAGGCTGCCAAGGCCTTTGTGGAAACTTCTCGCGAAGTACGCGAAGTTGTTGAAGCTGGCGCATTACCGTCCTTAGTAAAGCTGCTTCAATCAGAGAACATGGAATTGTGCAAAAAGACTGTCGATGCTTTTGGGGAGATTACTTCTCGCGAAGTACGCGAAGTTGTTGAAGCTGGCGCATTACCGCCCTTAGTAAAGCTGCTTCAATCAGAGAACATGGATTTGTGCAAAGAGACTCTCTCGGCTCTTGGGGAGATTGCTGAAGTCAAAGCACGCGAAGTTGCTGAAGCTGGTGCCGTGCCGCCCTTAGTTAAGCTGCTTCAATCGCCAGACATGGATTTGTGTGCAAGTACTGCCTTGCTCGTTGCGAAGATTGTTGGCGATTGAAGCTGGCGCATTACCGCCCTTATTAAAGTTGCTTGAATCGCCGGACCCGGATGTGGTTGAACCAGTAGAATTGGCTATGGAGTGCATAATCAGTTGTTACTTTTGCAATACATAATATGTAATTAGTCAGAGTCGAGATTTTCAAGTTTTTTATGCGAATTGGGTTTACCCTTAAAAATTAAAAAATTGTTTCAAACCTTGGATTTTTTGAAGTTTTTTAAGAATGGGAGGGGTCGGCACTGCCGATAGGCGAAACACACAAATTTTTTTCGTTGACTCATAGTAAAACAAGTACCCTTTTGAGAGGGTTTTGACAAAAATTCAGTCTTTTTAGAGGAACTTCCCAATTTAAATGGGTGTTGTATTGAGGAGGAGCATGTACAGATCATGGTAAGTCAAATCTCCAACATAATGAACATCGTCTTGGATTTAATTTTTAATAAATACTAATATAATATAACAAATTTTTTATATCGAAAAATATGACTTTGTTGCGCCTTTTTGTAATTTGCTCGGCAGGAGCGATGAGGAATCTGCGCGTAAAGTGCTTGGTGGAATAATGAGGGTTTTAAACAATGCACAGAAAAGAGAAGATGTGATATATTTTCTCGATGAGTGCGAAGGTAATGTTTTAGGCAATTCGTAAAAATTGGAAAAATCATTTCCAGGTCTGCGCAAAATTGAACAATTGAACACAAAAGAAGGTGAATTGGTCCTCAAAATGGTAGGCAATTTTAATTGCAAGAGTTTTTGTTGAGGCTATGTAAAAATAAATATTGAAGTTGAGCGTGGAACGCTCGAGATTCTCTATCGAAATCTTGACGAGATTTTTGATCGGTCCGTAACTCCTTGTCTATATTGAATTAAAAGGCTTTCGTTAAACAATTAATAAATTAATTAATTTTAATCTGTCAGATTGAAAAGATTCACTCCTCGAAAGGTTGCGTTGTCTGTTGCGATAAAAAGGTCGCGAAACTGTTTTCAATTATAATTCGCAAAATCAATTTTTTAAAGTTTTTTTAATCATTTTATTGTTTAAGATCGATTTCGTTTTTATTCCGTGTTGGCACGCCTGTGTTTGTGAAGAATGCGAAGAAAAAATAGGGGAAACATGCCCAATGTGTCGTCAAATTAGCAGCAAACAGCGCATTTATCTGCCGTAATGAATTTTGGAATGATTTTTTTCCTTCTCTTTGGGGTTCAAATAATTTTGTTAATTGTTTCCATATAATCAAATAAAGTGTAAACCAAGCTCGTCGGGGTTGGAAATGGCGGGATCGGAGTTTCGGGAATGGGACTGGTCGGGTTCGGGGTTTGTTTTTAATTATTCCAAATCGGCGATCGTTACTACAAAAATTGAAGCAAAATTCAGAAGGACGTGAAAACATTAATTTTTTGTAAATAATAAAAACGTTTCAATTCATGAGGCATATTTAACCAAATAATGAAGTGATTCCTCAATGTATTCATTGATTCTCTCATTTATTTATTTACTCTCAGTGAGTTATAAATTAATAAATTGCCAATTATCTCATTAGTGGGGATAATTACATATTAAATAGGTCTCATAAACTTTGCAACTTTCTCTTATCAAATATTTAAATTGTTTTCTTCCAGTGGCTCAATTCTGCATTTGTATGGGAAAGGACGAACCGTAAAGGATTTTTGCTTTTCTGTCGTTGGCGGATTGAGCGGGTCAACGGGCAAAACCTTTTAATTGACGGAATATTTCATTTTATTAAATTATTCGCCAATTTTAAATTTGAAAAAATTCACCTGAAAGTGTCGGAAGAAATTTGCCGTGAAAAGGAACAGTTCCATCCGTGCCAATGACTCGCCCATGCAAATTCTTTTTAATAAATTTATTTTTTGATTTCCTCTATCAATAAATAAATATATATATATATATTTATGTTACGGTAAATTTGGGAAATCGGTAAATTCCGAAACTTCCCGGGAAATTTCGGAAATTTCAAACTTCTTCTCGGGAAATTCCGGAATTTACCGATTCCCAAATTTCCCGTAACATTTAATCAACCAACTACCTTTTCCCGAGTCCGAACGGAATCATTTCCTCAAATCGCTCCAATTCGCCATTTTGTTTCAAAAAGCGTTCCGGAAGGAATCGATGCGGCTTTGGGAATATCTGATCGCCAGAGCTTATGGTGATCGATTATTGTCCCCCCCCCCACCTTTTCGTCGAACAGAACACAGCAAATTTGGGGGACAATTGTTGTGCCTCGGCTTAGCCGAATTTTTTTGCCGTTTTTTCCTTCAATTTGTACGTCGGCCATTGTCCGATGGGTCAAATTCAAGGGCAAAAGGTTGCAAATTCGTTGACTTGGGCGTAAGTTATAGTGTCGCTGTTGGCGGGCCGTTACACGACTTTCATTATTATATCCGGCTTTTGTTACTCAAGTCGTTTTTCTTTAATTTTAAACCAGTTCAAAAACCGTTTTAAATTCTTAATGTTTATTTTCCATTGACGAATTCGTAATCATCAAATAACATATTTTCAGACAATTTTTAGAATCAAAAATATTTTTCATAATTTTGACCAAAGGTCCCCCCTATGGTTTTTGGCCAACTTTGAGGAGCTATAACTTTCTTCATAGTCGAGAGCGACCCAAAATTTTTGCAGATTCGTAATCAGCTCAATGAGAGGAGTTTGAATGATATATAATTTAGCATTTTGGAGAAAAGCACAAAAAGATAGAAATAGGTACCATAAATTCCTTATGTTGTTGTTGTTCTCAAGGGATGTGAAAGTTTGAGAAGGATCTGCCAGAAAAAACAAAACGAAGGTCAAAATATTTACCAAAAAAGAAGGTGAGAGTGAACGCCAAAAGAAGAGGAAGAGAGGGAAAAGCAAAATAGTCCACTATTTTCACATTCACCATTTTTACATAAAATTCCTTAACAAAAATGCAATAAAAACGAAAAATACACCCCTAACTACAGTATGTAACAAAAATATAGGGTCAACCGTTTTTTTAGTGGTTTGAATACTCTGACTGAACCGACCGAGCTGAAATTTTATCACTGGTGGCCTTTACATAAATATTTAGATTCTCGCTGGAAAATTGAAAGTGTTGAAGAAAAAAATTTTTGAAATCACTTTACAATTTTCCTGCACTAAAAAAACGGTTGACCCTATATTTTTGTTACACACTGTATAAGGATCGACTTTTTAAATTTTCAAAAAATGCACCCATAAAAATGGGCTTTTTTCGGCACAAATATCTGCCAGAAAAAATAAATAGTTTTAAAATTCTGCTTATTTTCAAAAAATTTCTGAAACGCCTTTAATTTGCATATAAAATTTTTTATTTCTCTTATTACTTCAATTAGGAAAATTTGCCCATTTTTTGCTATATTTAAAAAAATTTTTATCCATATTTCGTTCATATTTTGCAATTTTTTCGTCCATATTTTATGGCCATATTTCGAGATTTTTTGTCCATATAATTTGTGGCCCTACTCATAATTATCCCTTATTTTAAAATTAAATTTTCAGTCTATGAATAGCGAAATGGAAAGTGGCCCAGCCAAAACAAATATTGAGGTGATTTATTTGATAATCCCATGGCATGATCATTGATTTGATTTCCAAAGCTTGTAAATCAAGCGAAAAGTTCGGACCCAAATGAGCGACTTGCAGCGGTGTCCCTAATTGGTGGCTTATTCTGGAAAGATGCAAACTCCGATGAAGTGGCCATCGCCGAATTCGTCTCCATTGGCCTTTTGCCAGTCCTTGTGAACTGCTTGGAGTCGACAGAGTAGGCAAATTTGAAACCATTTTTGCTTTTGTGGCTTTTTTTCTTGGGTGCTGAAAATGAATAGCAACCAGCAGGGGTGGGCACGGATATCCTGTCCGAATATGCGCGGATATATCCGGACGCGGATGGATACGGAATTTCAAAAATAGGACGGACACGGATAGATACGGATCAGGGCTGGGTGGAATTCCGTTCCGTTGGTTTTGGGCCTTTTGTTGTGATGACGCAAAAAGTTTAAAGCCACATATCTCCTCCCCCGAGGCCATTCTGCAAAAACTAACACCAGTTTAGTTAAAAACACTAGGGTGATCTATCTATGTGCCAAGTTTCATACCGAAACTCCACGGACACCTGGGGACCTTCCTTTGCAAGAATAGTTGTTTTAAGCAACAAAATTCATTTTGTTGTTGTGTAATGGTGAGTGGTAGGGGCAGATAAGTGTGGGTGGAGTGTGGCTTCTGATCCCCGAAAATGATTTTTTTCCGACTTTATCTTAACATTTACAGTGGTGTAAACAATTATAAAAATTCTTTTAACTTTTTCCAATTTAAAAACAAATATTTTAGATGGCAATTCATAAGCTTTTCATTCATTTTGTTGGACAAAATCAAAAAACCATATTGGAGACAGGCCCTTTTGTTTGCTGCATTCGTAATCTTGTTGTTTTTTTAAATTCTCCCGGCGGCGCACCCCTTCCCACCTCCCTAAAAGCTTAAAATATACTTAGAAGGCCGCTGAAAAAAAGAAATCGTTCAAAATTGTTAAAAATAAAGGCTCTACTTCAGTTTATGCCCAATCGAAGTTTATGCGTCCAATCAAAATTTTATGCGTCCAATCAAAGTTTATGCGTCCAATCAGAATTTGAAAATAAAAATTGAGAATTTAATCCGTTTTTGAACCGGTTTAAAATTTTTAAAATTAAGGAAAAATTGTAAAATGGATACACTTCAGTACCAAAGGTAAATGACCCCCTTTTCTCCGCAGACAATTGTAAACAGAAGACAACTGTGCACAGGACCCCGGCAAGGGTGGGGAATTAAGGGGTAGTCAAAAGGTGGGTGTGCGAAAAGCTATTTTCATCAAGTTAAGTTAATCTATTAATATTAATAGTTTATCTTAGCCGTTTTGATGAAAATAAGCTTTTCACACACACACACACACACACACACACACACCTTTCGACTACCCCTTAATTCCCCATTTTTTCCTTAATTTTAAACCGGTTCGAAAACCGCTTTAAATGCTCAATTTTTATTTTCAAATTCTGATTGGACGCATAAAATTTTGATTGGACGCATAAACTTTGATTGGACGCATAAACTTTGATTGGACGCATAAACTGAAGTAGAGCCAAAATAAATACTGTTAATATTTCAAAAAATATTTAAAATAAATTATAAAAAATTTTTCCGGTTTTTCCAAAAGTCGTCCTCCCCTCTCGTAGAAAAGGAAGTGGCGCTCGTCACTGAATTGTCCGGGGTTGACGAAGCTCGGCTCACTACCCGAAGCTCAATTTTTTCGAAGTTTGAAGCCTAAAGAAGTTTCTCGAAGCCAAAGTTTAAAAAAAATTCCTGAGGAATTCGAAACGAAAACCAGGGCCCTCCATAGAATTATTTGTTTTTTTTTATTAATTTGAATAAAAAATGTATCGGCGAATTAATTCATCTTGTTTGAAGTTTTAATAGGCCAACAAATTGTTATCATAATAATTCTTGAGTTATTTAGTGACCGACTCATTGCCGAGGCTGCCGGTGCACTTGCAAATGTTGCGTATGTCAAAGCACACGAAGTTGTTGAAGCTGGCGCTGTGCCACCCTTAGTTAAGCTGCTTCAATCGCCGGACACGGATGCGTTTGACCCAGCAGAATGGGCTATGGAGAGCATAATCGGTATGTTACGTTTGCAATACATAATAATTAGAGTCGAGATTTTCAAGTTTTTTATGCGAATTGGGTTTTCCGAGAGAAGCCCTAAAATAGCATTCATTCCGAAAAATGTTTGAATTAAAGCGACTTTTTAGTCCACATAAATCAGCCATTTTTTCATAATAAATCCGTATTTCAGCAATTGTTATAGATAGATAATTCTTAAAAAAAAGCAATATTTTAGGCAGTTTCCGAAAATTCTTCAAATATTTAAGAACTTTTCCCGAAATTAAAAAAATGCAATAAAAACGAAAAATGCACCCCTAAAATGACTTTTTCTTTGACCAAAATGCACCCCCTAAAGATCGGGATTTTCCGAAAAAAATTTTATTTGATATTTTATAAAATTTTCCAATCATGTGTTATACTTTTGAAAGGAAAAAAATTATTAAAGTCGACAATTTTAAAGGTTTTTACGCATACTGGTTTTGGTCAGTTTTTCACATCTTACTATTTTTTTACATCAATTACTCGCCCACTTTTTTTTGCCTAAGCCTAAGCTCAGGCTAGCTAGGTCTTAGGCTTAGGCTTAAAGTGGCTTATGCTTAGGCCTAACGAACCCCAAGCCAGGGAGGGTGGAACAACTTCACCTCATTTTGGAACTTCTTCGTGGCATTTCTAGCAATTACCAAATAAACCCCTATTTTTTTGCAAATTTTCAGATTATTGTGTATGAATTTATTAAAACATTAGGGGGCCCAAACGTCCTCGGGGCCTAAACGGCGAGTCCCAAACGGCGGGTCCCAAACGGCGGGTCCCAAACAGCGGGGCCCAAACAACGGGGCCCAACGACCCCCGCTCTTGAGCGAGACCGGGACCAGTACTGAAATGTCTTTTCTGGGACTGAGATTTAGTCCCCGTTTTTTTCAAGCTCCAGTATATGTAAATGGTCTCGGTTTTTTCCAAAACGTTTTTTGTCCAGTAGTCCCGGTTTTTTCACCGGGACTAATTTAGTCCCGGTCCCGGATGTTAACAAATGCAAATTTTTAATTTAAAATTGTTCGAATTCGGGTCCAGAGTTCGGAATTGATTGAAAAAGGAGTTCATTTTCGGATTCTACGGCCCACAATTATTAATTAAAACAAAACAAATTTTGTTGACTCATAACAAACAAGTTAGTACCCCTTTGTGAGGGTTTTGGTCGATATTTGGGGTCAATATAAATCCCGACTCTAAAAATAATGTTAGCGGCATTTACTTAATGAAAGAAATTACGGATTATTTCTGTTGTCGGGGTATATAACAGACTGTCCAAAAAAAAAGTTCTTAAAATTCAGTCTTTTTTAGAGAAACTTCCCAATTTAAATGGGTGTTATATTGAGGAGGAGCATATACAGATCATGGCAAGTAAAACCTCCAACATAATGAACATATTTTTTAACTTTTCTATAAAAATTAATAAAATATAATAATCTTTTTATATGGAAAATGGATTTGTTGCGCCCTTTTGTAATTTTCTTGGCAGAAGCAATGAACAAATAACGCTTAAAGTGCTTAATGGAATAAAGAGGGCTTTAAACAATGCACAGAAAAGAGAAAAAGTGATTGAATTGATCGAAAAGTGCGGAGGTATATTTTAAGGCAATTCGTAAAAATTGGAAAAAATAATTTCCAGGACTGCAGAAGATTGAGCTATTGAACACAAAAGAAAGCAAATTGGTCTTCAGAATGGTAGGCTATTTTAATTGCAAGAGTTTTTGTTGAGGCTATGTAAAAATAAATATTGAAGTTGAGCATGGAACGCTCGAGATTCTCTACGGAAATCTCGACAAGATTTTTACAAGATTCTTGATCGGTCCTTAAGTCCTTGTCTATATTGAAGTAAAAGGCTTTCGTTAAACAATTTATAAATTAATTAATTTTAATCTGTCAGATTGAAAACATTCAGTTCCCGAAAGGTTGCGTTGTCTGTTTCGATAAAAAGGTCACGAACACTGTTTTCAATTATAATTCACAAAAAACCAAATAATAATTTTTGGATTTGAAGTTTTTCAAATGCATTTATTGTTTAAGATAGAAATTGCTTTCATTCCTTGTGGGCACGCCTGTGTTTGTAAAGAATGTGCAGAAAACATTGGCATATGTCCAATGTGCCGTCAAAATATCAGCGACAAACAGCGCATTTATCTGCCGTAGTGAATTTTTGGAATGATTTTTTTCCTTCTCTTTTTGGGCTTTTAAAGTTTTGTTCATTGTTTCCATTTGATCAAATGTTGTCTAAACAAAGCTTGGAAGTTTAATCAGATGGTAAAGGGTAGAGAACCAAAGAATGAAGTGATTCCTCAATGTATTCATTGATTCTCTCATTTATTTATTTACTCTCAGTGAGTTATAAATTAATAAATTGCCAATTATCTCATTAGTGGGGATAATTACATATTAAATAGGTCTCATAAACTTTGCAACTTTCTCTTATCAAATATTTAAATTGTTTTCTTCCGTGGCTCAATTCTGCATTTGTATGGGAAAGGACGAACCGTAAAGGATTTTTGCTTTTCTGTCGTTGGCGGATTGAGCGGGTCAACGGGCAAAACCTTTTAATTGACGGAATATTTAATTTTATTAAATTATTCGCCAATTTTAAATTTGAAAAAATTCACCTGAAAGTGTCGGAAGAAATTTGCCGTGAAAAGGAACAGTTCCATCCGTGCCAATGACTCGCCCATGCAAATTCTTTTTAATAAATTTATTTTTTGATTTCCTCTATCAATAAATAATATATATATATTTATATGTTACGGTAAATTTGGGAAATCGGTAAATTCCTCCCGGGAAATTTCGGAAATTTCAAACTTCTTCTCGGGAAATTCCGGAATTTACCGATTCCCAAATTTCCCGTAACATTTAATCAACCAACTACCTTTTCCCGAGTCCGAACGGAATCATTTCCTCAAATCGCTCCAATTCGCCATTTTGTTTCAAAAAGCGTTCCGGAAGGAATCGATGCGGCTTTGGGAATATCTGATCGCCAGAGCTTATGGTGATCGATTATTGTCCCCCCCCCCCCCCACCTTTTCGTCGAACAGAACACAGCAAATTTGGGGGACAATTGTTGTGCCTCGGCTTAGCCGAATTTTTTTGCCGTTTTTTCCTTCAATTTGTACGTCGGCCATTGTCCGATGGGTCAAATTCAAGGGCAAAAGGTTGCACATTCGTTGACACTCCTTACACAGAAAGCGAGTAGATATAATTTTTTCAAAATTAGCATAAATTGTGTTTAATTTAAAATTTCAATGTTTTGACTCCAAAAATTAGTAAAAATCGACAAAACAACCCACGTTGACAACTGCGTTCACATAGGGCAATTTCGCCCGGTCAGCCATTGCCACCATTCCTCCAACTCCGTTACGTTCCTTTTCCGTGTACAGGTTGTCCAACTCGGCCTGCATCTTTGTCTGTACCCGCTGGTCCAACAGCAAATAGAGGACGAAGAAGTTGAGTGTGCTTGACGTCGTCTCCTGTACGGATTTACGGGGTCCGTCCATCCATCAAAACACAGACCAGGGATGTAACCGGATTCCAGACATTTTTAAGTCCGGCATGCCGTGATTCCGAACTTTTTGCAAAAATCCGGGAATTAAATCCGGAATTTTACAATTGGTGGATTTTTCGTTGTTTTGAGTCAGCAGCATCCAAAACGCCAAAATAGGCATTTATGAGCAGGGATGCCATCGAAAATTATCCAAAATAAGGACTTAGATCAAAATAAGATTTAGTGATGTCGAAATAAAAACTAACTTTTTAACGTTTTAAATCTGATAAAACATTTATTTTGGCATAAGGCAAAAAAATGATCAGACAATTAAAAAAAGTCAAGTTTTTTTTCTAAGATTTGAAAATTTGCCGGTTTCCGGCCATTTTTTGAGCTGGAATTCCGGACCTTTTTTTGTCATCCGGTTACATTGCGGACAAACACATAAAGACTCGCCTGTCCAGCGAAGAACAGATCGAAGCAGACATTTCGCAAATTGTCTATGCTGAGAATGGCCTAGTTTAAGCCCTAAATCCAAATTGACTCCCCCCACACGCACTTGAAGTACTTCTTGCGCTCCTCTTCCTGTCGGTCATTCGCTTCCATGTGGGCCAAGAAACAGTTCAACAAATCGTTGGCCTCTCCCGGCTCTTTGCCCTCCTTTCTGGCCATCTCGCGTTCGTCCAATCGTGCAGCAATTGTTTTGTCAATGTAAGCGAATATTTTTGTTGCGTTGTTGTCCATGCATTCAAACGTGCACGAGAATGGGGGCAAATAACGAAGCTTCGGATTTCCAGCCAATGCTTTTCCGGTCACCGTGTCCAGAAGTGCTGTCTGATTGTCCATTACACATTTAAGTTGTTGAAAATCCTCCGACTGATCCTTCAATTGAATGGTGTTGTAACAAACATGGTGTGAGTGGATTTATGCTAAAAATTGGAATTCGTCTAGGAAGACATCAATCAATCAATGTAATTAATTAATTGGTTGGTGATTTGTTTGTTTCCAATAAACTTTCAATATAAATTTTTGGATTTTTTTTTCTAAAATCAGTGATCAAAAAGTTGATTTTGTGCCAACAATTCTCTTAGGGTCGGTCGTCAATTGAACTCAGAATTGTTGTTGAATGAGACCATCCAAATATATTAGGTAACAGGGATTTTAGCGGAATTCCCACATTTTTTGAAGTCATCGATGGCACACATCCCTATTAGGTAAATAACAACAACAAACATCGCTGAAGGCATTTCCGAACAGCAATTGATTGATGGTGGACCCGATCAGACGATTGATTTGAAGGTCTAAACTGATCCCGTTCTCTTTCTCTCCGCGTTCCTCAAGTGAAGCAATCTTTCTCCGAACAGCTCCAATCATGACATTGAAGTTTTGCAAAAACTGTAATAGGTAGTGCATGTCATTCACCCAACCGAATGAATTGGAGGGGGGGGGGGCTAATGAATTGGAGGGGGGGGGGGGGCTGGCTTATGCCAGGGATAGTTGAAATCCCGATTTCCGACTTTCCGACATTTTTGAGGTCGGAATTCCGAAGCTCTCGAAAAAATTTTGAGATCTCGGAATCCGATCTCCGTAATTTTGGGGCCTGGCGGATTTCCAAAATTGTTTGAGGTCGTCGGCGCCCATCCCTGGCTTATTCCGGCGCCGTTTTTTACCCTCTCCTCCAGCCGGGCCCTGCCCATGCCCAGGTTCCGCATGCTTTGAAGTGCGAAACGCCTCGTCACTTTCCACAATTCGCCCTCCGTTCTGACCACTCCATAAAGCATACCCCGGCTTGCTGACAAAGACAAAGAATTTTAGGTACGGAAACGTACAGAAAATAATTACCCTTAAACGCTGGCATCAATTCGACAAAGAAATGTCTGCCGGCATAAGCGTCTCCGTCCTTGACGAACAAGTCGCGCATCAGTCCAAAGTCGGTCACGACCACAACGGGCTCCTCGCCGAGCCAAACGGTGTAGATGGGGCCAAACTTGCGGGCCCATTGTTGGAACGGAGCGTAGGGACATTTTGATCTGACGGGGAGGGGGGACATTGGGACAAATTAATTGACCAATTTGGATGAAGAACACATTTAATTGCGATCAATCAAATCATAATGAGTAAAAGTGAGAAGGGACTGACCGGCGCATTGTGAAGCCGTTGCCGATCAGAGGCAGTGGCATTGGCCCTGGGGGGAGGCCGCGTCGTTTCCACACAAAATTCCAAAAAATGAAAGCGGAAAGGAGCAAAAGGACAAGAGGCAACATCAATCAGCAAATAGTTTAGGGGAAGAGCAAAAACAATTAAATGATTTTATAAATTGGCCAAGTTTCCGTATTAATACAAAGTACCAGACGTGCATTATTTAGGCATTTCAATGACGTTATTTTATAAACTTACGACGAGTTACACATTTTTTGGACTACCTTACATAAACGAAGTTTGGAGTTTTGTTGATGGGAAAGGTATTCCATTCACTCATAATTTGATGTTTAATTATTGGTGTCTCTCCCCCCCCCCCCCCCCCCCCCCCCCATTCACTATCGATCAGAAAGATTATTACGTTTAGAAAAGAAAATTCGCAAATCATTTACAAATAAACAAATTGACAAATACATTTGTTTTCATCGTACCTAAATTCCATCATTTTAATTCACAATATGTAACATTTAATGTAAAAAAGAAAGGGAATTATTTCGGGGATTAGAGCCATATGTTTGCCATATTTTTAAGATTTTTGAAAATGCGCCCCAAAAAAAAAACGGGCAAATTTTAAGAAATTCAAGGAAACTCAAAATTTATTTTCTCCAACTTAAAAATGGAATTTGGATAGGGTTTTTACCATTTCATCATTTTACTCAAAATTAAGTGTCGCCCGGGGGGCCAAAAAGCAAAATTGCCTTTTATGGGCCAATAAGCCTCTAAATGGGGTTGAATTCACGCACACCCATTCTTCTAAGGCAGAATTATCACACAAATTTAAACATTAATTTTGTAAACTTGAATTCCAATCGTTTAAAAATTCGTAAGAACTAAAATTCCCGAATTTTTATTGGGATTTAATTGAATAAATAATGCTAAATACTAAAAAATTCTTCCAAAAAACCCCTGCGGCTGCGTCGGTGATGATTTTATGTTGCAGAGATTGCCACCCGTTGGAGGCGGAAGAAGTTGCGGAAGTGGACATGGCGATTGTTTGTGAAAGTTGAACGGCGCAGTGTCATTTCTTTAAAGGAAAAGAATAAATAAAAATACATTGGCATATTAAAAAAAGCATAAATTTAAAAAAATTAATAAATTTTTGCCTTATTCTTAAATTTAACGAAATTCTCTTCCATGCTGTTAATATAAAGCAAAAAATTTTCATTAAATAATTAATTATCTGTAACTTTTAAAACAAACGCACATTGTTTTGTCGTCATATAAAAATTTGGCATCTTTTGCTTGTTTTTTTAACTTGTATCTTTTATTTTGAAACCAAATCTTGACCTTCAAAAAAAACATTTAAAATTAGTTTTGGGTTTGTTATGAGATCACTTGATCAGCGCGGAGGCCGCACAGCTGGGCCAATTCGAAACGCTTTTGCTGGTTGATAAATGGACTTTCTGAAGCAAAATGTGATAAATAGCATTTTTAGAATAATTAATGCAATTTATAATAAATGGATCCAAAAAAGAGGATTTTTTTTTTTTGAAAATTTGATCATTTTTTGTTAAAAATTAAACCAAAAGCGTGGCAACGCTCAGTTTTACAAAATCACTTTTCGTGTTATAAAAATGTAAAAACGGTACATTCTGTATAGCAATTCTTTTAAATTTTCAAATTCAAGAACAAATCGTATTTGCAACTCAAAATTTTGCTATAAATTTTGACAAATCCAAAAACAGGCGCTTTTTGGCTTAAATAACAGACTTAAATGCTGTCTGCTTTAGAACATATTTTTGTGCAGTTTATGCCGAATAAAGCTGAAGAAATAGATAAAAACTTAAAAGTTTTATCAGGGATGACCGGGTTCTTTTTTTGGACGTTGTCAACTCCGGAATTCCGAATTTAGCGAATTTTTGGTTGGAATTCCGGAGTCGGGAATTTTAGTCATCCAGTGCACCCTTCCCTGATCACTCCCGATCATCAGCCGCCTACCTTTAAAAGCTCGCTCGAGTCGTGAAATTTGCGACGGGGCAAACAAAACGCGCTTCTTGCCCTTGCCCCCGTCCTCGGCACTGTTCTCCTCCACACTCCCGGACTGGTCCAGCTGCATTGAATTACAGTTCATGAATGGTAACTGCTGTTGCTGTTGCTGCTGTTGCTGCTGCTGCTGCTGCTGTTGTTGTTGTTGTTGTTGTTGTTGTTGTTGTAACTGGTGTTGTTGTTGTTGTTGTAACTGGTGCTGCTGCGGTTGTAGCTGTTGTTGTTGTTGTAGCTGGTAGTGCTGCTGTTGTTGCCATGGATTAGCTGTTAGCACACTTTGTGATGAAACTAAACAAATAGAGAAAAATGATCAAAATTGAGTTGCTGATCAACTAAAATTTAAGTTTAAAAAAGTTACATTCTAAAGAAAACTAAGAGAAGCAACAAAATCATTCATAGCAATTGAAAATTTGTTTCACTGAAAGTTGTTTAGAGCGCGCGCAATTCGGGACCAATATTTTTGACCGGGAAAACTCAAAAAATCTTGCGGATTTATTTTCTTTTTTAACTCTTTGCTACATTTTTGCATTACTTGGCACTTTATTGTTTTTGGTTTAAATTCTTATTAAACAAATTGTTAGCACAATTTAAATCCAGCCAAAATTAAATATTTGGTTACCGTATTACCTCTATTTATTACCCAGGGTAAATTCTCAATCCTCTTCCTAAGGACTGCGTAATAATTAGAGACGTAATACGGTAACTACTAAAAAAGCTGTGACGCTCTCCAGGGGCCGTAGTAAAAGAAGGTGGTAATGGTTAAATAACCACAACCATGGTGGTTAACCGGTAGTAAATGAGAAACCATGAGCTCATGGTCACTTAACCACGATATACAACCACCATGGTTGGTGGTTTGGCAACAGATAGTAAAAGAAGCAGGTTGATGGTTATTTAACCAGAGATCATGGTTAAAATGCAACCCTGACCCGACCCATGGTTGCAAATATTTTAAAATTTTGTTGAAAATTCAATAAAAAAGATAAAAATACCAAATAAACTTTATTAAATAGAAGAAAGTCTCCTCTACAAAACGATATAAAATTTTATATCGAATTTTAAGCATAAATATTTTTAATTTAATTTTGAAAATTGTTACTTAAATTCCGATAAAACCGATTCAAAACCCGCATTAAATTCTCAATTTTTATTTTCTATTGATGAATTCGTGATCAGTGCATCAAATACACAAAATACACTGAAAATTGGGGTAAATTTGAGAAAAAAATGCCCGAGGGCTTGGAAAAATTTTCTGCAAAATCCATTTTGAGAGAAAAGCCAAAAAAATAATGAAATTATATTGACTAAAAAGGCGCTCTAATTCTAAAATTTTTTAAAATGAATGCTATTTCCGGGCTTCTCTTGTCAAACCCTATTAGCAAAAAAAAACATGTAAACACTTGAAAATCCGCTCTCTAATTATGATAATAAAATATTTTAATTTAGATTTATGTTAGCTAACTAAGCTCAAGGCTCTCAGAACGCCTCATGGAAAATGCCATAATTTTGGATTGCCATATTTCCAAACTTGCCATATTTTAGACTTAGTGAAAATTCTCATTTTTTGAGAAAAAAAGATTCCCGAAAAATAGTGCTTCTTGATTATGTCAATTTGGGTTGCAAATCCTTAACAAATGAGTCAAAAATTCAAAAATTTGTCGGCGGCGCCTATCGGCACCGTCAACCCCCCCCCCCCCCCCCCCCCACCCCCAAAAAAATGTTTGTTTTTTTGAAAATTCCTTAAGAAAAATTGCTATAAAAATGCCATATTTTTGGAGCCGGTTGCCATATTTCTCGAAGGTGATCTGAGAACCTTGACTAAGCTAATAAAGCATCCATTAAAATAAAATTATTTTGATGATCTTATTAATAGAAGAATGTTTTTGGAAAGGGAATACATTTTTTACAGCAATAAAAACATATTTATCAAAAAGCTTATGAAAAAGTGCAGAGTTTAAGCTTTCAATTATTGTTTGCAAACATTTCAGTTATTATAAAACTTTGTTAGCTCTTTGGTCCATAATAAAACTT
Organism: Globodera rostochiensis; assembly: GCA_018350325.1. Lineage (NCBI taxonomy): Eukaryota > Metazoa > Nematoda > Chromadorea > Rhabditida > Heteroderidae > Globodera > Globodera rostochiensis. The sequence goes on from JAEVLN010000006.1 coordinate 1,189,730, forward strand.
TGCAATAAATAATAATGCTGGTGGTTATTTAACCTTGTAGTAAAAGAACATAGTTCGGGGTTAAATGACGGTGGTTGATGGTTGCTCCCTCCGTTATTTGACCAGCTTCTTTTACTACTATATTTCGCATAGTTTGCGGTTGTTTGACCACGTCAAACGACCATGGTTAACTGACCGGGTTAAATAACCACCTTCTTTTACTACGGCCCCAGAAAGTTTGGCCCTATTCATAAACTATTGGATGTATAAACTTTGCTTTTAGCCGCATATTCAAGCAGCATACAAACCCCTCAATGTCGGCAAATTGGGAAGCAAAATCGGCGAATTTTGGTAGTGAAACGGAGAAGAAAACGCGGCCGAAGGAACTTGCAAAGTTGCCGGAAATGTCAATGATGGGATTTGGGCAAAAGCATTATTATTATTATTTTGAAGATTATTTGGAAAAGTTGCCATATTTTGCTTCGAATAAGGCATTTATATTAAAAACAAATATTGTATTGACAAAAGTTTGTGCCATTACAAATTAAATTTTAAAATGAAATAAGAAAACCCTAGAAATTGTTTAAATGCAATTGAATTTGTTGAAAAATTAATATATGCAACTCTATATTTAATTGGTTCTAAATTTGTGTAAATCTTGCAATTTCGATTCTCATTTTTTTTAAAATTCAACTTGTAATCGATCGAAAACAAGAATTTTATTCAAATTAATGCAGAACAATACAAATTCAACACTTCCTAAGGCTTTGCTTTTAGTTAATTTATGAAAATAAACTCTGCACTAATCTAAATTGAAAAACAACATTTCAAAATTCAAATTCGGGTTGCTAAAACTCAAAATGAACGAACACATAACCCAAACAATGGCATTTTTAAATGACCTCTTAAATATGCCAAAATTATTTTCGGTGCATTTTTTGGAACCAAATGAATGGCGGTAGGCAAAAATGTGTACAACAAAAAGGGAGAAGGATCGAACACTTTGCATTCAAACAAAGACACTTTTTGGGGGCAATCAGCAGACGACGGATGAATGATACTTAATAACTTTTGTTTTTAGGACACCCCTCACCCTCCGTTTTTGACGGTTTGGTTGGTTGGTTGGCGCTTTTGAGCAAAATGCCAAAATTGCTTGAGGCAATATTCTGCGCTGTTACCGTAATACAAAGTGGAAACCCCCAAAATTGCGTCAAATATATTCAAATATTTTGTGTCCATTTAGGCAGTTTGAGAGAAGTGAGCAAAAAAAATTCAATATACCGAAACATTTTTTGGTTTGGAAAAATAATTTGTTTTTTTGGGAAAATAAATGCGCATGGAGGAAGCAAGCAGTCAATTGGATCGGCACGGCATGGCCGCTGGAAGTCCGTCCATGTTGCGCGTTCTGCTGAATGATTGAGTGCCTTCAAATGTGAGCAAATAAATAAAAATTGCTCGTTTTTGGTCTGTTTTTATTTCAAATTATAAAATAAAATTATTATTTACCATAATTAATTAATGGAAACTAACAAACTATATATTTTATAACGTTTTTTTTTTGCCTTTTTTATATTTTTACATTTATTTTCTTTGGGTTTTTTAATATGCATAATTTTCAAAATAATTTCCTGAATATAAAAATTCAGTTAGATATAAAATCAAGAACAAATTAAAATATTAAAAAATTCTTTAAGAAAAACATCCAGCCTTATATTTTTAGTTCAATATTCAAAAAAAATTAATAACAATAGTTACTTGTTGATTTGGAAATTTGTTTTTGTTATTTGGTCGCAATTTCAAATCAAATTTTTTTACTTTCTCTAATTATTTAAATAATTTCGATAATAATTTTATTCATCTTGCTGGTAGTTTTATTAACAGAACAAGCGTTGGCATTCATTTTTACATAAACCGGTTAAAACTGGCGTTAAGCAAAAGCTTTTTCTTGCCCACCACCACCCAGATCAACTCATCAGCATCATCATTAAATGATCGCATAATCAGCGATGCAAACGTTGCGCACCATTCAATGCAATGAATGAATAATCGTTGGGATCACTCAGAAGAAGCAGAGGCGCGAGCAGCACATTTTGCGCATCCGCTTAATGACCAAATAAATGATATTTTGTATGTAAAGAAAGAATAGAGAGAGAGAGGAGAGAGTTCGGCACACGCTAATCGCCCAAAGGGGTGGCAGTGACAAATAAATACTAATTGGTTTAGAGAAGATAAATGAGCGAGCGGCGTTTTTTGTGGGTGGATTTTTGCGGATCAGCACTCGCCGATGAATGGACGAGAACATTTGGGCAATATTAATACATATTTTTGCACAAAACAACTTTTGTTTTGCAAGAAAATCAAGAACACATACATAGCCTATTAGTGCAGCTTTTGGAGATGACCAATCTCTGCTGCTGCTGCCGGTCTTTCATCATCAAAAATGCTGCGCATCAAAAACCCGTCTGAACCCCCCCCCCCCGGCGACTGGTCAGAGGAGCATTATGTATATAAGTTGTCTAATATCATGAGTCAATGTGACAACATTGGGGATTACCAAAAATGGCCATCCATTTTGCCAAAAATGCTTCAAAATCCCTTTAAAATATGTAAATTATTACATTTTTGTTAACGGTTTTTTGCCATAAAAGTGCCAAAATATGCCTGTTTAAAATCGCCAAAAAAACAAATATGCAAACTATAAGCAAACATTCATTTTTGTTAGCTAATATTAAGCAACTTAAATTGTGTCAAATTTTATGCTCAATTCGATTAGCAATTAGCATCTGAATCTAATTTTTGAGAGCATTTTTAATGTGATCAAAGATGATCATCAATGTTTTGATCAGGGCAATTAATTAACGCAAGGGAAAAGGAATAGACCGATTTCGATAAGTCGGTTAATTTACCGTTTGCCTATACCGACCATTCGACATTTACCGATATTCGTTATTATTTTTATTCTTTGTCACTGATCGACAATCAAACTAAATTCTTAAGGTAGTCAGTGTAAAAATTAGCTGCGTTTAGGATGTCATTTGAATCGGTTCAAAAAGTGCCGAATCCGACGCCCGCTGATCAGCGACGCGAGGCAGATGCCATCCGGACATTGGCATTCTTTGGCGTTTGCCTGTCCACCGTGTCCACAATGATCTGTGTGGTGTCCGTGCCGTTGGCCTATCAGCACTTCCAACTGATGGGCACCAAAATGTTCAATGAGATCGACTTTTGTAAGGCACGATCAGGCAACATTTGGAACGAGGTATTACTTGTGTCTCTTGAACGTAATGGATTTGATTAATTTACTAAATACGAAGAGGACATAGAAAGAAGACGTTTTGATGAAAGAAAAATCGAAGAAAGCGGAAAAACTAATTTTTCGGCTCCCTTTTAATTTAACATCCAAAGTTTCAATTTCAAGTTGCCTTGAACAATTGGTCAACTATTTTTTGGACAAATTGCATTAGCTAACAATTTATATTGAAATTTAAAAAATTATATGTAAAACTAAATATAACGTAAAATATTTTAGGTAACCCGCACCCAAGTTCTCTCACAAGTGTACGGCGGAAGCGGTGGTTTTCGAGCAGTTCGCCAAGCAGGTGCAGCTGGCTACGGCGGTGCGGGCGGAGGTGGTACTGGAGAAGCAGCCGGAGCAACTTCTGGTGGTGCAGCGCCACACGGCGGAACAGGCGGCACAGCACCACAAGGAGGAGCTTCAGGGGGTCAGGCTTACGGAGGAGCTTCAGGCGGTGCAGCACCACAAGGAGGAGCTTCTGGTGGCGCAGCACCGCAAGGAGGAGCTTCAGGAGGTGCAGCGCCACAAGGAGGAGCTTCAGGAGGTGCAGCGCCACAAGGAGGAGCTTCAGGAGGTGCAGCGCCACAAGGAGGAGCTTCAGGAGGTGCAGCGCCACAAGGAGGAGCTTCAGGAGGTGCAGCGCCACAAGGAGGAGCTTCAGGAGGTCAGGCTTACGGAGGAGCTTCTGGCGGCGCAGCGCCACAAGGAGGAGCTTCAGGCGGCACAGCACCACAAGGAGGAGCTTCAGGCGGTGCAGCACCGCAAGGAGGAGCATCAGGCGGTGCAGCAGGAGGAGCATCAGGCGGTGCAGCACCGCAAGGAGGAGCTCCAGGCGGTGCAGCACCGCAAGGAGGAGCTTCAGGCGGTGCAGCACCGCAAGGAGGAGCTTCAGGCGGTGCAGCACCAGTTGCCGGTCTGGCTTCCGGAGGTTCTGCTCCAGCCAAATCATCTGCGGGAGGTGGTGCGGGTGGTTTGCAATCTCCTGTCACGCCAGTTGGTGCAGCTTCAGGAGGAGGAGGTAAAAATTACATTCATTTAGAGTAACTGCGTCCCCAATTATCCACCTTTAATTTAGGTGGTCATTGCTGTGGCTGTGGCATGTCTGCACCAGGGCCACCCGGACCGCCTGGACCTGCAGGACTTGAAGGCCATCCTGGACTGCCAGGGAATCCCGGAGGTGCAGGACAAGACGGTATGCGCCATGTTGAAACTTAACAGCAATAAATGTGTGTCTTTTGCAGCTCCACCGCCTACTCTACAGGCCGCCCCGCACGAGGCATGCCAAGAATGCGAGCAGCCGCAGGTGAGAAAATTGGACTAAACAAAATAATGCATGTATTTGTGAAAATTATATATATATTTTTCAGAATGGCCAAGCCGGACCGCCGGGACCGCCTGGTCCCTCTGGCAACCCTGGTGGGCCCGGGCAAGCAGGTCAAGGAGCAACACCAGGGCCACCAGGACCGTCCGGGCCACCAGGGCCTGACGGCCAACCCGGGGCACCCGGAAATGCCGGAGAGCAAGGCCAGCCTGGAAAAGTTGAAGACTCCGGTGAGCTTTCCACAAAAATGTACAAATTTTTATTTCCATTTTCTAGGTCAAAAGCAAGGACCTCCGGTTGGTTTTTTTGAAAACGTTGGGATGACGTAAACATTTTTTGAGCACGAGCGAAAAGGAACCATTGCAACTGATTTTAAATGCCCAAACTATCACCCTTTAGGGCCCACCTGGACCGCCTGGTCAGCCCGGAGGCAACGGAAACCCCGGGCCACCAGGCCCCAATAGCGAGTCCGGGCCTCCGGGCCCCCCGGGCGACGAAGGACCGGCTGGAAAGCCTGGGCAGCCCGGGAACGCCGGCGAGAATGGCAAGTCAGGCGACTCGGGCAAGTCAGGCGCGTGCGATCATTGTTCACCGCCCCGGACAGCTCCGGGCTATTAAAACAAAAGAGCCCAAATTATTTGAATTTTCAAAAAGCCAACAAATTATTTTGTATAAATGTATAAATGCATGTTTTTAATTGCTTATAGGATTATGTGCGAAAAATAAAAAAATGCCAAAATAAATGCTGAAAGATGGGCTAATTCAAATTTGGCACTTTTTATCAGTGTTTCAGATGAATTGCATTGGAAAATTACAAAATTCGGATTTTTTAAATTTCCAATTTTTTGATTTGGTTGTTAAACTTTTGGAAGTTTGTTCAACCAATTAACTGGAACCACATTAAAATTTGTATATTTACACGCCTAAATATATTCCTGCTTTTTCATTGTTTGGGTTTTTCATCTGTCACCCTGATTGGAAAATTGGTGACAAAAATTCAACAAATTCTTTTTTTTTAAAGACCGAGGTTTTTAGATAGTTTTTAAAACATAAGGGTGTGGCGTTTGGAGTTTATCAAATTTTACTCAGATAACCAACCCATTTTGTAGATTAAATGCAAATTTTATGGGGCGTGAATCGTGGTCGAAGTCAAAAACTAAGAATGCTAATCATATGCACAGCTCCATGGTTCTACACTTTATCACCAGCAGATTGAAATTCAAAGCTTTGTTTTGAAAACTGTTTAAAGCCCAAAATAAGAAGATAAAATCACTCCAAAATTCATTACGGCAGATAAATGCGCAGTTTGTCACTAATAATTTGACGACACATTGGACATGTGTCCTCTATTTTTTCTGCACATTCTTTACAAGCAAAGGTGTGTCCACACGGAATGAAAGCGGTTTCTATCTTAAACAAATAATTTTTATTCAAAAATCTTCAAATCCAAAAAATATTATTTGATTTTTTGTGAATTATAATTGAAAACAGTTTTCGCGACCTTTTTACCGAAACAGACAACGCAACCTTTCGGGAACTGAATGTTTTCAATCTGACAGATTAAAATTTTTAATATTAATTTTGTTTTCAAAGTTTATATTAAATATTTCATCTAAATTTTTGCATTATAAGATTTATTGGACGAATTCATTTTTTTCAATATTTTAGCTTCAGCCAGTGTTTTCCCGGTTCCGGGAACCGCAAAAGTCCGGAACCGCTAAGAGCTTGGAACCGCTTAGGAACCGGTTCCAATATATAAAGTTCCACAATTTTTGAAACGAATAGCCTTAATTTACACAACAAAGCAAAAATAGAACGCATAAACACTTGGAGGGAGTCATCCGATGCCCAAACGACACCAATCGATATGGTTAAGTGTGATCTGACTGATTTGTCAGGGTTTTTCCTGATTGGATTTTTTCTAATTGGAAATTTTCGTGAAAAAGCCAAATTTTCTGTGTTAAAATTTTCAAATTTTTTCCCCTCCAATTCCTAAAATGCTTCAAAAATTGCCGTATTTTGAAATGGCTTTTTGGTGATTCTTAGTAGTTGGACCAAGTCATTATTTAGCAATTATTGCATTTTTTAAATAGCCTACCATTTTGAGGACAAATTCACTTTTTTTTGTCTTTAACTGCTCAATCTTCTGCAGTCCTGGAAATGATTTTTTCCAATTTTACGCATTGCCTAAAACATTACCTTCGCAATCCTCGATCAATTCAATCACTTTTTCTCTTTTCTGTAAATTCTTTAAAGCCCTCTTTATTCCATTAAGCACTTTAAGCGTAATTTCCTCGTCGTTTCTTTCAAGCAAATTACAAAAAGGCGCAACAAAGCCATTTTCCATATAAAAAAGATTATTATATTTTATTAGTTTTCATAGAAAATAAAAAGTATGTTCTTTTTGTTGAAGGTAATCACTTGCCATGAGCTGTATATGCTCCACATCAATGCCATTTAAATCAGGAAATTGTTCTAAAAAAGAATTGGTTACTTTTTGATATGGCATCTCGATTACTGGATTTCAAGAACTTTTTCTTGGCATTCTGTTATACCCCGGGGGGTCGGCTTGAGCGCTGCGATGTGTATGTACTAGGGTAGGTCCCGGGGGGGACGGGGAAAACCGGGGATCCCCGGCCATTCTCATCCCCGTCCCCGTTCCCCGGTTTGTCCATCCCCGAAAACGGGGATCCCCGGTCCTCATCCCCGGGGGGGGCGGGGATGAAAATGCACCCCTAAAGATGGCCATCACATCAGGAATTTTAATAATTATATTGATTTACTGTTTGAATTTTGGTTGAGATGAGCTTTTTTACAAAAGATTTCAATCCTTTTAGGTGAGTCCCCTCAAGTGAATTGGTGGCCTATTGGTTTGTCTTCCCGCAATTCTTATGTTGCGGGCTGTGTTCGGATTGAGTTCAAGCTGTTTTTTAAATTTATTTTGGTCCTGTCGCGTGTGCTCCCCCACTAAAATAATATTTTAGTAAAATTTCTCCGACGGCGCCGGTCGGTACCTCCGGGCATCCTCCACTTTTACGTAAAACAGTTTTTTTTCTCTGAAATTTCGAAGCAAAATTCTTAATTTTGCCAAAATTTTGGTGAAATTTCTTAACCAAATCCAAAAATTTTTCCCGACGGCGCCTGTCGGCACCGTCGGGCTCTCCTCGCCAAAAAATTAAATCTTTGTAGTGTATATTTGCTATAAGAAAAGCCTTTTCTTAGGGGTGCACTTTAATTTGAAGAAATTTCGATTTTAAAAAAAAGTCCCCCAAAAAATTGCATTTTTTCAAAAATGCACCCCTAAAAATGGATTTTGCCCATCCCCGTACGGGGATCCCCGTTCCCCGGTTTGCTCATCCCCGAAAACGGGGATCCCCAGTTTGTCCGTCCCCGGTACCCCCGTCCCCGGTTTGACCGGGGATCCCCCCCCCCCCCCGGGACCTACCCTAGTATGTACTAGTGTTAGGCACGGTACGGTATTACCGCGGTAATTTTCGGTATTACCGCGGTAATTTTTTCGGTATTACCGATTCGGTATACCGACCGAGAAAAATGTTGAGATTTCGGTATACCGATTACCGACCGAGCCATTTCTGTTTACCGCGGTAATTTTCGGTAATCGGTAATTTTTTTAAATGCTAATTTTTTGGCGAATAATGTCTTGAATTGGATGAATTCCCCCTATCCGTGAGTGATCCTTTTAATTATTGGAAAGAGAATGAAAAAATGTTCCCTATTTTGTCCCCCATTGTTCGCCGCTACCTTTCGGCGCAAGCGGCGACATCTGTTGAAAGTGAAAGGATTTTCTCTGTAGCAAGAGATGTTTTTAATTACCGCCGCAATTTATTAAACCCAGCAACAGCTGAGATGCTTATTTTTCTAAACAAAACATTGCCAATAATCAATTATAAGTATTGAATAAATTGTTTTGTTTATTTAAATTGAAATTAAAAATGTCCAAAAATTACCGAAACCGGTAGGTAACCGAAATTTTTTAGTCGGTACTTTTCGGTAACGGTAATTTACCGAATTACCGTTACCGATTACCGACCGAGAAAAATGACAGATTTCGGTATTTTTCGTACCGATTACCGACCGAGAAAAATGTTTAGATTTCGGTTTTTTTCGGTAACGGTAATTTACCGAATTACCGTTACCGATTACCGAAAAACCCCATTTGCCTAACACTAGTATGTACACCAGAGCGCCGCCGCTCAAATCACAGGCTAACTGGCCGGAACCAATTCCCATGTTTTTTTTCGCAATTTTCTAATTATTTATTAGGCGACGGGGTGGGCGGGTCGGCGGTGCCGATAGGTGCCGCCGGGGAAAATTTTCGGGATTTTTACTCAATTTGTTAAGAAAAATTCCAAAATTACACTTGCGATATTGGTTCTCTCTTTACTTTCCTACGATAAGAAAAAATTTTCTTTTCCAAATTTTGCTATTTTGGTTGCAAATCTATTAACAAATTAAGTCGAAAATTCAAAATTTTCTCGGCGGCGCCTATCGCACCGCTGACTCCGCCCCCCCCCCCCAGGAGTAAAGCAGAATTCTCAAAATTATTTAATTTACTAGGGTTGCTCCCGATCCCGAGCCCCAGAATTGGGTCGTCCCCGACCCCAGACATAGCCACCCCCGACTTCCCCAGCCCCGATTTTCCCGGCTTCCAATAGGTCGGGCAACAACACTATTTCAAACCTAATTAAAAAATTTTCATAAAGGTCTTGGATTTTTTGGGACAGAGTCTCGGGGTCAACTCTTGGTAAATTTGGTCTCGAGCATCACTAGCAAGTGATTGAAAACACTGGTGTGGTGCAAAAGTTTGGAAACACCTAATTTTTTGACTGGTTGACCATTTAGACTGATCTGACCGAGCTAAAATTTTTACTATATGTGGCATTTCTGAAAATAAACATCCACAAAGAAAATTGGGAAGTGTTGAAGAAATTTACAGGGTGTTGCAGAAAGTACGGAAACACTTTTTTGACAAGAATATTTTCTCTAGACGTCAAATGCCGCGTGGTGTTTCCAAACTTTTGCAACACTAAGTCCATATACCGATTATCTTTCCAATAGCCAACGAAGCTTGCGTGCACACATTCGTGTTCTCTGATTGAAGCAGCTCAACTAAGGGCGGTAATGCGCCAGCTTCAATAACAGCAAGTGCAAGATCTGCAGAAGCAGCAGCAATGTTCTTCAAGGTCCAAGCTGTAGTTTCACATAAATCCATGTCCGGCGATTGAAGCAGCTTAACTAAGAGCGGCACGGCACCAGCTTCAACAACTTCTTGTGCTTTAACAGCAGCAATGTTTGTCAGGGCCCAGGCAATTTCTTTGCACAATCCCATGTTCTCTAATTGTAGCAGCTTAACTAAGGGCGGCACGGCGCCAGCTTCTACAACTTCGCGTGCTTTGTCAGCAGCAATGTTCTTCAAGGCCCAAGCTGTATATTCGCACAACTCCATGTTTGGCGATTGAAGCAGCTTAACTAAAAGCGGCACGGCTCCAGCTTCAACAATTTTGTTTTCGCGTGCATTGCTGCGCCAAGCAATTTTCGCAAGGATTTCGACAGTACATTTGCACACTTCCAAATTCGGCGATTTAAGCAGCTTAACCAAGAGCGGCACAGCGCCAGTTTCAATGACAGCGAGTGCTTTGCGACAAGCAATGCTCTTAAGTGCCCGGGCAGCCTGGACAAGAAGTTTGCCACTAAAATTAGCTCAACAGTTACTCATTTGGCTCATTCCCTCAATCAAAAAAGAAAACATGGCCATGATTAGAATGGTTTCAAATTTGCCTACTTTTTCGACTTCAAGCAGTTGACAAGGACTGGCAAAACGCCAATGGAGACGAACTCGGTGATGGGCAGTTCATCTGGATTTGAGCTTTTCGAGAGTAAGTTACGAATCCCGGACACCGCTGCAAGTCGCTCATTTGGATCCGAACTTTTCGCTTGATTTACAAGCTTTGGAAATCAAATTAATGATCAAAATTAGTTTAATCAAATAAACTACCTGAATTTGTGCATTGGTTGCGATAACATCCGTTTCGCTATTTGCGCTACTATCCGTTTCGCTATTCGATAGATTAATTTAGTTTTAAATGAATTTAAGCGATAATTATGCGGAATAAAATAATATCGTTAAATGTCTCAAGAATTAAATAGAGAATCCTCTTGTACGTATATTTCCCCAAAAATCTTTGTTCATACACCAAACAAGATCCTCCAGCATTAAAATTACTTACTCATCAGTTGTTGTTTGAGATGACGGAGCTGCTAACACTATTACAAGCAGAATTACGGCACTGACCAATAACAGCATATTCATTTTATTGGGGGCGTTTTTTGAAATATTAAAAATGTTCAGAGTAAAATTAATTTTGTGGCATTCATTTATTTGATGGCACGACAAAATTTTGGCATTTACCTATTCATGAAGCATTGATTTTCTTTGCTGGAATTTGGGCCAAAATGCACTAAGAAGTGCAATAAATATTTATAGAAAGAATTAATAAAAAAATTACAAATTTTTGTACACCTGCTGATGCCAACAATTGCACTTTCTGTTTTTGGCATGTGCCATTGTTTGGCACGTGAGAATCCCCTTGGGGGCTGTGAATACGAATAGGCATAAGTTGAAGTGAAAACTCCATCATTTTTTTTAATAAAAAAGTACAAATTATTTAAAATTTGAATTGCTCAGAAATTAACTTTTTAATAATGTGGAGATATCATTTTTGTGCAAAATAAAAGGTACACCTTTTGCCATGTTTTTTCAAATTTGCCATTTTTGGACGTTCGATGCCACTTTTTTTGGGTTTCAGCGATAACAAATTTGGTCTGTTATATTAATTGTTTTTTGAGCAAATTCTGATGATCAGAATAAACATTTTATGTTGGTAATTTAAAAATTTGACCTTCTTAAGATCAGATTATTGGTCCATTCTTTAAGAGAAGCCTTAACCTTTAGGGCCCACCTGGACCGCCTGGTCAGCCCGGAGGCAACGAAAACCCCGGGCCACCAGGCCACAATAGCGAGTCCGGGCCTCCGGGCCCCCCGGGCGACGAAGGACCGGCTGGGAAGCCTGGGCAGCCCGGGAACGCCGGCGAGAATGGCAAGTCAGGCGACTCGGGCAAGTCAGGCGCGTGCGATCACCGTTCACCGCCCCGGACAGCCCCGGGCTATAAAACAGAAGAGCCCAAATTATTTGAATTTTCAAAAAGCCAACAAATTATTTTGTATAAATGTATAAAGCAATGTGCTAAGTTTTATCAGCAGTTTTCCGCTCTCACGGTTCCAGATGAATTATGTACTTTTCCCATGTTTTGGAAAATTACAATCGGGATTTTTTAATAACGACAGTAAATTAACATGAACATAAAAGTCAAAGTCAATCACCCCAAAAATTCCATCGTTTGATTTCTTGTTAATTGCCATTGCCACTCCCCTCCGTCATTTCTCGGTGCAACGACAAAATGCTTTTTGCTTTGCGACAGAAAACTTAAATTAATGGGGCAAATTAAATAATGGTTTTGAAAGCCGCCACCTGTAAAAAGGTTTTTTTAAAACCAAAATTCAAAAAATAATTCATACAGAAAAAATCCAACAATTGTGGCTGCCAAAGCTTTTTTCAAAAATTGAAAAAATAATAGGTAATCAAGTCGAAATATGAGTTATTTTCGGTTTTCACTGCAAATTGGCTGCAATTAATTATTTAATTTTGGTAGCTCAGACAAAAAAATGTTTAAAATCCGTTAACAGATTTTAAATTTGTTCTTCCTTATACGGTTTGGAAAGGTATGGGATTTAAAAATATAAAGCATAATATTTCCTCTTTTTAATTCTTTAAAATGGACTTAATCGGGAATGGACTTGGATAAGAATTTGTGAAGATAAATTTTGTGACTCACTCCAACTCATCATAAAGGCCCAATTTGATTTTGTCCTGCTCGAAGCTTTTCCGAATCATTTCAAAACGCGCTTTTTGATTGAGAAAATCGATGAATAGCAGCCCCACCTCAATTAGAGCCCCCTCTCTATTAGAACCCCCTCTCAATTAGGGTTGGCCGACATTTGCGGCTCAGGCATTTGCGGCCCAGACACTTGCGGCCTAAGACAAAATAGACATTTGCGACCCGACATTTGGGGCTCAGACATTTGCGGCCCGACATTTGGGGCTCAGACATTTGCGGCCTAAGACAAAATAGACATTTGCGACCCGACATTTGGGGCTCAGACATTTGCGGCCTAAGACAAAATAGACATTTGCGACCCGACATTTGGGGCTCAGACATTTGCGGCCCGACATTTGGGGCTCAGACATTTGCGGCCTAAGACAAAATAGACATTTGCGACCCGACATTTGGGCTCAGACATTTGCGGCCTAAGACAAAATAGACATTTGCGACCCGACATTTGGGGCTCAGATATTTGCGGCCAAAGACAAAATAGACATTTGCGACCCGACATTTTGGGTTCAGACATTTGCGGCCCGACATTTGGGGCTCAAACATTTGCGGCCCGACAATTGGGGCTCAGACATTTGCGGCCTAAGACAAAATAGACATTTGTGGCTTTATGTCACAAAAAACATTTTCCTTAATAGGTGTGGCCGGGCCTCATCAGTACTGAAGCCACAACAATTAGTGATGTGTTTTGCATTAGTACTTCGGCCCATATCCGTAGACACGGCAAGCCACAGCAAAAAGCAAATTGACATTAAGCAATTAATATTATAAAATATTTTTATTCTATTCTATTGCTTTCTAAAGACACATTCTTTTGAAGTAATCGTAAATTGGAATCGCTAAGCTTGGAGCTTCAGCACGAAGTCAGGCCGTACAAAGTAGGGTTCAAAAAGATGCTCTTGGTAGGCAATATGGTCAAGATGAGGCGTTTCGCAAGTCAATCCGCTCGCTACCGGCGCTTGCGTTTTTGCGAGTAGATGAAGTGGTGCCTGCCTACCATCAGCTTCGTGCTGAAGCCCCAAAATTAGCGATTCCAATTTACGCTTACTTCAAAGAATCTGTCTTTAGAAAGCAATAGGATAGAATAAAAATATTTTATAATATTAATTGCTTAATGTCAATTTGCTTTTTGCTGTGGCTTGCCGTGTCTACGGATAGGGGCCGAAGTACTAATGCAAAACACATCACTAATTGTTGTGGCTTCAGTACTGATGAGGCCCGGCCACACCTATTAAGGAAAATGTTTTTTTGTGACATAAAGCCACAAATGTCTATTTTGTTCTACCCTTTATCACCCAATTAAAATTAAAACTTTGTTTTGAAAACTGCTTAAAGCCCAAAATAAGAAGGGAAAAAATCACTCCAAAAATTCATTACGGCAGATAAATGCGCTGTTTGTGGCTAATTTGACGACACATTGGGCATGTGCCCCCTATTTTTTCTTCGCATTCTTCACAAACACAGGCGTGCCAACACGGAATAAAAACGAAATCGATCTTAAAACAATAAAATTGATTAAAAAAACTTCAAAAAATTGATTTTGCGAATTATAATTGAAAACAGTTTCGCGACCTTTTTATCGAAACAGACAACGCAACCTTTCGAGGACTGAATCTTTTCAATCTGACAGATTTAAATCAATTAGGTAATTAATTGTTATACCTATTAATTTTGTTTCAAAGACAATATTTAATATTATCATCAATGCAAATTTTAAGCACATTTTCCTAACTCAATTCTTCAAAAAATACCACCATTTTTTAATAATTTTTTAACTTTTTCTGAAAAATTCTTTTTCCCGGCGGCGTCTGTCGGCACCGCTAGTCCCCTCCAAAAATCCTAATAAAAATTGCGAAAATTTTTCAATTACCCGAATTTTTGAACCTTCAAATAAGTCTCGGTTTTGGGTCTCGAACCGAGAAAAGGCTCGGGTTTTTTGGGGTATCGGTAAATTTCAAGACTTGAGCATCACTTTGCCTACCATTTTGAGGATGAATTCACTTTCTTTTGTGTTCAATTGCTCAATCTTTTGCAGTCCTTGAAATGATTTTTTAAATTTTGCAAATTGCCTTAAAATATACCTCCGCTCTTTTCGATCAATTCTATCACTTTCTCCCTCCTATTCTGTGCATTGTTTAAAACCTTTTTTATTCCATTAAGCACTTTAAGCGTTATTTCCTCATTGCTTCCCCCAAGCAAATTACAAAAAGGCTCAACAACGCCATTTTCCATATAAAAAAGAGCATTTTTATGGTAATAGTCGGGCTAGTCCCCCCCCCCCCATTTTTTGAAAAAAACAAATATTTTTCAAAGTCAATTAAAAGGTGTCTCTAAGAGTAATTGGTGCGTAAAATCCGAATATGACATCCATTTAGACCAATTCCAAAAACCCGGAACCGAATTCGAACAAATTTCAAAAATCCAAATTTTTTAAATTTCAAAATCGTTTGCAATACACGGAATTAATGAAAAGTTTAACAAGTTTTGGCGAAAGTTGTTACTTAGAGAGAGAATGAGTTATTGGCAAGGATAAATGACAGAAATATGCTGGCAGCGAATGGTCGATGGTGCATTTTAACTCGCTTTTGAGCAGTAAATGTGACTTTTGAAAAATTTGAATTTTTTTGAAATTTGTTCACCGGGTTTTTGGAATTGGTCTAAATGGATGTCATATTCGGATTCTACGCCCCCAATTACCCTTAGAGACACCTTTTAATTGACTTTGAAAAATATTTGTTTTTTTCAAAAAATGGGGGGGGGGACTAGCCCGACTATTACCCTATTTATTAGGTTTTATAAAAAATTAAATTCAAAAAAATATGTTCTTTTTGTTGGAGGTTCCACTTGCCATGATCTGTATATGTCCGGCATCAATGCAACATCCATTTAAATCAGGAATTTTCTCTAAAAAAGAATTGGTTACTTTTTGATATGGCATCTCGATTACTGGATTTGAAGAACTTTTTCTTGGCATTCTGTTATACCCCGGGACACAGAAAATCCGACAAAAATTTTTTCATCAAATGTTAATATTATTCAATATTGTAAGTTATTATAAGTCCATATACCGATTATCTTTCCAATAGCCAACGAAGCTTCTTCACACACATTCGTGTTCTCTGATTGAAGCAGCTTAACTAAGGGCGGTAATGCGCCAGCTTCAATAACAGCAAGTGCAAGATCGTCAGAAGCAGCAGCAATGTTCTTCAAGGTCCAAGCTGTACTTTCACATAAATCCATGTCCGGCGATTGAAGCAGCTTAACTAAAGGCGGCACGGCTCCAGCTTCAGCAACAGCACGTGCAAGATCGTTAGAAGCAGCAGTTATGTTCGTCAAGACCCAGCCAATATGTTGGCACAATTCCATGTTCTCTGATTGTAGCAGCTTAACTAAGGGCGGTAATGCACCAGCTTCAATAACAGCACGTGCAAGATCGTTAGAAGCAGCAGTTATGTTCGTCAAGGCCCAGCCAATATGTTGGCACAATTCCATGTTCTCTGATTGTAGCAGCTTAACTAAGGGCGGTACGGCGCCAGCTTCAGCAACAGCACGTGAAAGATCGTCAGAAGCAGCAGTTATGTTCGTCAAGGCCAAGGCAATTTCTTTGCACAATTCCATGTTCGGCGATTGAAGCAGCTTAACTAAGGGCGGTACGGCGCCAGCTTCAACAACTTCGCGTGCTTTGTCAGCAGCAATGTTCTTCAAGGCCCAAGCTGTATATTCACACAACTCCATGTCCGGCGATTGAAGCAGCTTAACTAAAAGCGGCACGGCTCCAGCTTCAACAATTTTGTTTTCGCGTGCATTGCTGCGCCAAGAAATGTTTGCAAGGACATCGACAGTACATTTGCACACTTCCAAATTCGGCGATTTAAGCAGCTTAACCAAGAGCGGCACAGCGCCAGCTTCAACGACAGCGAGTGCTTTGCGACAAGCAATGCTCTTAAGGGCCCGGGCAGCCTGGACAAGAAGTTTGCCACTAAAATTAGCTAACAATTATGCTAAATTGATGGGAAGTATTGGGTGAAATAAAAGATGGATGAATATTCATTTGGCTCATTCCCTTAATCAAAAAAGAAAAAATGGCCATGATTAGAATGGTTTAACCTACTCTGTCGACTTCAAGCAGTTCACAAGAACTGGAACAGCGCCAATGGAGACGAACTCGGCGATGGGCAGTTCATCTGGATTTGAGCTTTTCGAGAGTAAGCCACGAATCCTGGACACCGCTCTAAGGCGCTTTTTTGGATCCGAACTTTTCGCTTGAATTACAAGCTTTGGAAATCAAATTAATGATCAAAACAATAGTTTAATCAAATAAAGCACCTGAATAGTTGTTTTGTCTGCGTTACTATCCGGCTCGCTATTCATTAAACTTAAAATTTAGTTTTTCAAATAAATTAGATAATTAGGTATGCGGAATAAAACTAAATTTGTTAAAATGTCTTAAATAGAGAATCCTGTGGTGCGTATGTTTTCCCCAAAAATCGTTGTTCATACACCAAACAAGACCCTCCAGCAGCCCTCCCCATCTTAGAGAATAATCTTTGGAGTTGGGGAAATATAATTGTTTGGGAGGACTTGGCCGACTTCCCGTGTCGGACGAGGGCTAAAACGCGTTGAAATGTGGAGCTTAATTGGCATATAGTTAAGGGTCATTAAAATTACTTACTCATCAGTTGTTGTTTGAGATGACGGAGCTGCTAACAACATTATAGGCAGAATTACGGCACTGACCAATAACAGCATATTCATTTTATTGGGGGGCGTTTTTTGAAATATTAAAAATGTTCAGAATAAAATTAATGCACAAAATGATTAATTATATTGTAATATAATGTAAGCATTGACGTCAATAGCAATTTCAAGAAAATTGATTAACTATTGTTCATTTGGTTGCCCATTTTTGCATAGAATTCCCGCCCCGTTAAAAATCCCGTTTGGCCCAAATTAGGCAGCGTGCCGGTTGGACGCCCTAGCTAAATCCGTTAGAATAACAATTAGCCCCTACCGTAAAAAACTAAAAAGATTTTTTTGCTCAATTTTCTTAATAAAATTTGAATTATTAAGCCTTTTTACAAGCAAGCCTCTTATCAAATAAAAAAATCTAATCAGAGACTCAATAAATACTTAATAGTAGGGTAGTAGGCACCGGGACGGGATTTCCCGTGTTTTTCAGGTCCCTATTCCGATTTTTTTTAAAGTGGGGACAGGGCGGTGGTCTTACTGTATTTTTAGATGGCCTAGTGGTTTGTCTTTTCGGAACGTCTGATGTTGTGTGTTGGGTTCGAACCGGCTTGAGTGCAAGAGCACTTATTTACCCTTCTGCCTCTAGGCTTGCTCACTTAATTAAATGAGCGCGAAAAAGTTTTTTTTTTTTGAAAAATTCACCATTTAAAAAAATTAATCACATTTTACCAAACCGGAATTCGGTTACAGCCCTGGTGTACATACTTACAAATTAGTTAAAAATATTTGAATGAGTTTAAATTTATTAAAGATGTGCAGGTTCGAGACCCACCCACAACATTTGACTTTCGGTTTTATTTAATAAATATTTTCGAGTTTTTTGTGGATGCCAAAAATCCCAGTATATTATAACTTCAGTCCGGTTAATCCGGGTACGAGTCCACGGAGAAATTGGGTAATGTGCTGGGGCGGCAAACCGATGGAATGGTCTTTTTCAATTAAACTTTAAAAATCAAATTTTTAAATTTTCGTTCACATTTACCAATCAATTTCAGGTGGAAGCAAATGGCAAAATTTTGTGGCATTCATTTATTTGATGGCACGACAAAATTTTGGCATTTACCTATTCATGAAGCATTGATTTTCTTTGCTGGAATTTGGCCCAAAATGCACTAAGAAGTGCAATAAATATTTATAGAAAGAATTAATAAAAAAATTACAAATTTTTGTACACCTGCTGATGCCAATAATTGCACTTTCTGTTGATCAATTTTTGGCATGTGCCATTGTTTGGCACGTGAGAATCCCCTTGGGGGCTGTGAATACGAATAGGCATAAGTTGAATTGAAAACTCCATCATTTTTATAAAAAACTACAATTATTTAAAATTTGAATTGCTCATAAATTAAATTTAATAATGTGGAAATATCATTTTTGTGCGAAAAAGCTCCATCTTTTGCCATGTTTTATCAAATTTTTGCCGTTTTTTGGACTTTCAATGTCACCTTTTTTTGGGTTTCAGCGATAACAAATTTGGTCTGTTATATTAATTGTTTTTTGAACAAATTCTGATGATCAGAATAAACATTTTATGTTTAATTTAAAATTTTGACCAATTCTTAGTATCAGATTATTGATCCATTCTTTAAGAAAAGACTTAATTATTTCTTAAAAATGATTAAACTGCTGCTATCAATTCTTTTCCTCATTTTGAGCGGATTCGAAGGTTAGAAAAATACGAAATGAAAAAAATTTGAATATTTTAAATTCGAAAATTCAGTTGGCCAAATTACGGCACATTTGGGCCATAATTCTCAGCCGGCTGTCCATCAACAACCGCCACAAATTCAGCCGAGTTCCAGCGCATTTTTGCACCAAATGGCCACAAATATCCATACAATGAACAAAACTGTGTTAGAAGAAGACGGTGGAAAATATTTTTACTAAAATTAAGCAATTAGACGAACTCGAGAAAAAAAAATTTGACAAATTGAAACATTGTTAGGGGCACAACCTATTTTAAATTGATCATACCTACATTGAAAAATGTCCAAATTTTTTTAAAATCAAAATTGATTTGATTTAAAGGTTTAAATGATCAGTTGGTGCCAATCGACCAGCAATATTATTCCTGCCAGCCATTAGGAGACGGCGAACCAAACCAGAAATGCGAGTTGAACTTGGACGATATGAATGTGGAGTTGAAGCAACAAAACGTGGAATTTTGGGCCAATCTGCCGGGTGGCTCGAGCAAATACCGAAAGCTGGGAGAACAAGTTGGAAAATGCCAGAATTGGATTAAAATTAATATTAATGCCAAAATGAAGGCCGGAAAATATCAAAAAAATTTTCTGAGAGCCAAAAATTAAGTATAATTAAATTCCAAAATGTTTTAATCATAATTGCATTTGATTTAAAAAAATTATTTTTTAAATAAAAATAAAAGAAAGTCTGTTTAATAAAATATTTTATTTCCATTTAAAAAATAATAATAATGAAAATTAAAATTTTTCAAATGCCAAAACAAGTTTAAACATTAAATGTCAAAATTTAAATTCTTTTAGTCAATTAGAAATTGTACATCCGAGTATCCGTACATACATTGTAACACCCAAATAGTGATCAAGCCTGATCAGCTTGGCCAGCTGCAGCAATTGTCCATGGAAGATGCGTTCGATGCAATGGAGCCGTTCAATGAAAGGAGGCGGCTTCAAAGCTATGATGACAGTGAGGAGGACCAATTACAACCAGCAGAACAATTGCTAAAAGGCAAATTAGCTTCTGGCCAATTGCCAAAAGACCAATTAGCTTCTGGCCACTTGCCTCCAGGGCGTGCCCCTCCCTATGGCCGTTTGGCTGTCAGTGGGAAGCATTTGATCAGCAAAAGCACGGGAAAAGTGGTGAAATTGCACGGAATTGTGCTTTATTGGAGCCAATGGGAACCGCGCTTTTGGGTACCAGAAACGATTAAAGTGAGAAATGGTGTTTAAATTCTAAAAAACACTAAAATGTGTGTGCTATATTTTGCAATCAATTATTTATTTAATTTATATGATAATATTAAATTTCTCTTTAATTTAAGCGCATAAAATGCGGATGTAACGCTAATGTGGTACGTGCATCAATGGGCACCCAGGTGATGATAATCTCTGATAATTGACTATTTATTAAATAAAATTATCTTCTTTTTTTAAATTTAAACAAAATCCACTAAATTTATTTTAAAGAAAAGCTTTGGTGGATATGTCGCCAACCCAGACAGAGAATACGACAAAATGAAGACCATAATTGAGGCAGCGGTGGACCAGGGCATTTACGTTATTGTTGATTGGCACACCGGGGACGATTTGGCCACTGATGAGATCAGTTATGCTGTGAGGCAAAACTATTTTTCATAAAATAAAAATAAAATTGTTAAAATTCATTTAGAAAGAATTCTTCACAAAAATTGCTAAAACATATGGCAACCATCCGAACATTATCTACGAAATTTGGAATGAGCCCACCCATCAGGTCACATGGGAAGGCGTGATTAAGCCATATGCTGAAACGGTAAATAAACTTTTTTTTATTATTATATAACTTATAATTTAATTTTTATTGTAGTTAATGATTTAATATTTTTAAGATGGTTGATCTGATTCGACAATATGACCAACACAGCGTGATCATTGTTCCCGCACCAAACTGGGACCAGGACGTGGATTTGGTGGCCAAAAATCCGTTGACCGGCTATTCAAACATTGCATACGGCTTGCACTTTTACGCCGGCACTCATGGCGAAGCTCTCCAAGAAAAGATGACAATTGCATATAATTTGGGTATAAATATGTATTATGTTATTAATATTATAAAAAGGTGTGAGTAAATATGTGTAGAAATCATTCATTTTAATTGAAAATATTTGTGCGCAGGCCTTCCCATGTTTGCGACAGAGTATGGCATAGGCTCAACGAGTACGGACACGCCAGGCGATTTGGAAAAGTTGGAACAATGGTACGCATTCTTGGACAGTCTGAGTTTGTCCTACACCGCATGGCAACTGGACGACATCGGCGAGGAGTCTTCGATGCTGACCGCAGGGGTGTCCATTGACAACATATGCAACCCAGACTTCTTGACCACCTACGGGAAGTATATCTATGACAAGTTGCGCACTCAGAATAACGGCATTGATTTTCTTTGCTGGAATTTGGGCCAAAATGCACTAAGAAGTGCAATAAATATTTATAGAAAGAATTAATAAAAAAATTACAAATTTTTGTACACCTGCTGATGCCAATAATTGCACTTTCTGTTGATCAATTTTTGGCATGTGCCATTGTTTGGCACGTGAGAATCCCCTTGGGGGCTGTGAATACGAATAGGCATAAGTTGAATTGAAAACTCCATCATTTTTATAAAAAACTACAATTATTTAAAATTTGAATTGCTCATAAATTAAATTTAATAATGTGGAAATATCATTTTTGTGCGAAAAAGCTCCATCTTTTGCCATGTTTTATCAAATTTTTGCCGTTTTTTGGACTTTCAATGTCACCTTTTTTTGGGTTTCAGCGATAACAAATTTGGTCTGTTATATTAATTGTTTTTTGAACAAATTTTGATGATCAGAATAAACATTTTATGTTTAATTTAAAATTTTGACCAATTCTTAGTATCAGATTATTGGTCCATTCTTTAAGAAAAGACTTAATTATTTCTTAAAAATGATTAAACTGCGGCTATCAATTCTTTTCCTCATTTTGAGCGGATTCGAAGGTTAGAAAAATACGAAATGAAAAAAATTTGAATATTTTAAATTCGAAAATTCAGTTGGCCAAATTACGGCACATTTGGGCCATAATTCTCAGCCGGCTGTCCATCAACAACCGCCACAAATTCAGCCGAGTTCCAGCGCATTTTTGCACCAAATGGCCACAAATATCCATACAATGAACAAAACTGTGTTAGAAGAAGACGGTGGAAAATATTTTTAATTTTTAAATATATTATACCCTTTAATTTAATTTAAAGAAAATTTATTTAAGGCAATAAAAAGAAAGAAACTCAGACTCCAAATGCCGAGAATGAAAAAACCCAAAACAAAAAATCAAATAAAAAAGGAGTTGTAAGAAGACGGGCAGGAAGCAAGAATACGGTGAAACATGGGAAGAAATTGCGATCACGAATTGGCACATTTTTGTAAGTGATCGGAAAACGAATTTAAAGTCCGTCTGCATTTAAATTTGATTTCTGGATTTAAAAAATATTGATTAAAAATTTATTAAAATTTTCCTTTATTTTGTTAATTCAATATAAGCAGGTTCTACGTGTGCATGGTAGTCAGCAACTGGGACCAGGACGTGGATTTGGTGGCCAAAAATCCGTTGACCGGCTATTCAAACATTGCATACGGCTTGCACTTTTACGCCGGCACTCATGGCGAAGCTCTCAAGAAAAGATGGTAATTGCATATAATTTAGGTATAAATTTATGTGTTTTAATGTTATAACTAGGGCCCGGATTTTTATGTTATAACATATTTTTTTCGTGGATTCCTTACCATGAGAGAAGCCCAAAAATTTGAATTAGGGCGACTTTTTAGCACATATTAAAACATATTTTGGGGGTATTTTTTAGCACATATTTACTAACATCTTTTTAAGCTTTTTCAGAGGTTTAGCACATATTTCGCCATTTTTCAAAAAATTCCTTAACAAAAATGCAATAAAAACGAAAAATACACCCCAAGGATCGACTTTTTAAAAATTTTCAAAAAATGCACCCCTAAAAATTGAGTTTTTTCACGACTAAAAATTCTGCATCCAAAAAATGAAAATTTTTAAAATCCCATATTTTAAAAAGGTTTTCTGAAATGCCTTTAATTTAGATATAAATTTTTTTATTTTTACTCAATTAGGACCATTTCTTAAAACTTGATTAAATTTTGAAAATTTTATGCATAAACTGATTAATTTTGGTCATTTTTGGCACATATTTTTCCATTTTTTGGGTTTTTAATACATATTTTAGCATTTTTAAGCACATAAAAACATACATATTTTGGGTAGCACATATAAATCCTAGCCCTAGTTATATCAAATTGGAATGATTCCAGCTGCGAAAATTAGGTGTTTAATTTTTAATTGAAATATTTGTGCACAGGCCTTCCCATGTTTGCGACAGAGTATGGCATAGGCTCAACGAGTACGGACACGCCAGGCGATTTGGAAAAGTTGGAACATTTAGGGCCCACCGGACCGCCTGGTCAGCCCGGAGGCAACGGAAACCCCGGGCCACCAGGCCCCAATAGCGAGTCCGGGCCTCCGGGCCCCCCGGGCGACGAAGGACCGGCTGGGAAGCCTGGGCAGCCCGGGAACGCCGGCGAGAATGGCAAGTCAGGCGACTCGGGCAAGTCAGGCGCGTGCGATCATTGTTCACCGCCCCGGACAGCCCCGGGCTATTAAAACAGAAGAGCCCAAATATTTGAATTTTCAAAAAGCCAACAAATTATTTTATAAATGTATAAAAGCATATTTTTGAATGCTTAGAGGATTAGTATGTGTGAAAGATAAAAAAATTTCAAAATAAAATGGGCTAATTCAAATTTGTTACTTTTTATCAGTGTTCCAGATGAATAGCATTGCAAAATTCGGATTTTTTTGTTGCTAAACTTTTGAAAGTTTGTTCAACCAATTAACTGGAACCACATTAAAATTCACAGGGAGCTCAAAATGCCCTATTTTTATGGCAAATGCCATAATTTTGGAAACTTGACATTTTTGCCATATTTCTACACTTACCATAATTTTGAAGTTTTTGGTTGCAAATCTCAACAAATAAGAGTCAAAAATTCAAAATTTTCTCGGCGGCGCCTATCTTCACCAGGGCTGGACGCAATCGGATTTTGATTGCGGACAATCCGCAATCCGCATACGCAATCTCGACAAAAAAATCCGCAAGCGCAATCCGCACCCCCAAAAAGCCGCAATTTTGAAAAATTTTTCGTACTTAATTGGTAAGAAGTTGTTTAGTTTAAGAAAAGAACCCCATATTTATTCAACAGAAAATCCACTCAAAATTACACTTCGCTGTAGCCGTGCCTTGCCGATCAAAATAGTACCACAAGTTTCCCGGATTTAATTTCAACATTTTAATATCTACAATTTAAATTAGAAATAAAAAAATATTGAAGCAAAAAAGTATTTTTTCAGTATTATAATTACTACAAGTATTCGTTTTTTTTGAAAATTTTTCCATCCGAAAACCAGTTGCGGATCCAAATTGCGGAAAAATCCAAAAAAATCCGCAACGCCAAAAAGGCCTCAATTTCCGCAATCTTGTAAAATAGACTTTTTTTGGGGGGGGGGGGGGACTCCTTTCCTTACTACACTCCTAAAATTGAGCTTATTTTAAAAACTTTAGCAATTGTTTACATACCGTAAAGTTCAGAGAAGGTTGAAAAAACAATTAACGCCGCCAGGATCTGAACCTCCTCGCACCCACACTTCAATTCCCCCCACCAATCACCACTACACCAATGTTTCATAAACAAATCACCATAAAATCCCACCATTAGGGGTGTTCTTTTTAAACCGGTACCCCCGGTTTTCGGTTAGGCCGGTTTTACGGACGGCCCCCGGTTTCGGTTTTTGGGCCAAAAAAGCCGGTTTTCGGTTCGGTCAACCGACCGTGAACAACCCTATCAACAACAAAAAATAGCAGATCCGAAACTCGAAAATTTCCAGAATTCAGCGTTTTATATTTGGATCCCCCAATTCTTTCATTTGGCACTTTTTCCCATCTAAGAAAGTCTTCACTTTGGCCATTTTGTAGATTAAATGCCAATTTTATAAGGCGTGAACCGAAGCGGGTCAACTGCGTCTCAGTTCAAAAAGGACAAACTGCGTCTCGGGGCCAACTGCGTCTGGGCCAACTGCGTCTCGGGGCCAACTGCGTCTGGCCCAACTGCGTCTCAGTTCGGTATTTCTACACTATATGGGAGTGGTTCGGATCCGAACAATTCATATACCAATCGACTCCTCTCATCGAGCTGAGCACGAATCTGCAAAAATTTTTCCGCGGAAACCACTTTGAAGAAAGTTATGGCCCCTCAAAGTTGGCCAAAAACCATAGGGGGACCCTTTTGGTCAAAATTTTTGGGAAATTTTTTTATTGTAAAAATTGTCTGAAGATATGTTATTTGATGCGCTGATTACGGATTCGTCAATAGAAAATCAAAATTGAGCATTTAAAACGGTTTTTGAACCGGTTTAAATTATTGAAAATTAAAGAAAAACGATTTAAAGGGCCAACTGCGTCTGGGCCAACTGCGTCTCGGGGCCAACTGCGTCTCAGTTCAAAAAGGGCCAACTGCGTCTCGGGGCCAACTGCGTCTCAGTTCAAAAAGGGCCAACTGCGTCTCGGGGCCAACTGCGTCTCAGTTCAAAAAGGGCCAACTGCGTCTCGGGGCCAACTGCGTCTGGGCCAACTGCGTCTCGGGGCCAACTGCGTCTCAGTTCAAAAAGGGCCAACTGCGTCTCGGGGCCAACTGCGTCTCAGTTCAAAAAGGGCCAACTGCGTCTCGGGGCCAACTGCGTCTCAGTTCAAAAAGGGCCAACTGCGTCTCGGGGCCAACTGCGTCTGGGCCAACTGCGTCTCGGGGCCAACTGCGTCTCAGTTCAAAAAGGGCCAACTGCGTCTCGGGGCCAACTGCGTCTCAGTTCAAAAAGGGCCAACTGCGTCTCGGGGCCAACTGCGTCTCAGTTCAAAAAGGGCCAACTGCGTCTCGGGGCCAACTGCGTCTGGGCCAACTGCGTCTCGGGGCCAACTGCGTCTCAGTTCAAAAAGGGCCAACTGCGTCTCGGGGCCAACTGCGTCTCAGTTCAAAAAGGGCCAACTGCGTCTCGGGGCCAACTGCGTCTGGGCCAACTGCGTCTCAGTTCAAAAAGGGCCAACTGCGTCTCGGGGCCAACTGCGTCTCAGTTCAAAAAGGGCCAACTGCGTCTCGGGGCCAACTGCGTCTCAGTTCAAAAAGGGCCAACTGCGTCTCGGGGCCAACTGCGTCTCAGTTCAAAAAGGGCCAACTGCGTCTCGGGGCCAACTGCGTCTGGGCCAACTGCGTCTGGGCCAACTGCGTCTCGGGGCCAACTGCGTCTCAGTTCAAAAAGGGCCAACTGCGTCTCGGGGCCAACTGCGTCTCAGTTCAAAAAGGGCCAACTGCGTCTCGGGGCCAACTGCGTCTCAGTTCAAAAAGGGCCAACTGCGTCTCGGGGCCAACTGCGTCTGGGCCAACTGCGTCTCGGGGCCAACTGCGTCTCAGTTCAAAAAGGGCCAACTGCGTCTCGGGGCCAACTGCGTCTGGGCCAACTGCGTCTCAGTTCAAAAAGGGCCAACTGCGTCTCGGGGCCAACTGCGTCTCAGTTCAAAAAGGGCCAACTGCGTCTCGCCAACTGCGTCTCAGTTATACCAAAATTTTTTTAAATTTTTTTTTACTATTGGTCAAAAAGCTAACTCCATAATTAGCATAGAGGTTGCTAACCCAGGGATAGTTTTCTAAAAATAATTTTTTTCAAAATTTAAACCGATTCAAAACCCGTTTTTTGGGTTTTCATCACAAAAAAAAAATATGTAGGTAACCCTGTCTCTCACTGGTCCCGAATTTTTAGTTTCGAATAAAGGGTTTATCCAATTCTGAGGCGTACTCGGGGGTTAACGAGATCGGCGATCATGAATATGACATTAATCCATCTTATGACATCATCTAATTTATGATTCAACATATATGATTTTTTGAAAAAAAAAATTTTTTTCCAAGTCGAGAAAAAGTTGTTTCTAGGGGTATTCGGAGGCGTAGAATATGCTAGCCTCCATTTCGACCAATTCCTAACCCGAACCCAAAGTCGAACATTTTTTGAAAAAAAAAAATTTTTTTCCTTTGGCTTCAAAATGTTCAAAAATGCATGAACAAGAAAAAGGAAAACTGTTAATCTACAACAAATATTAGCCACTTACTGCAATAAAACTCGCTTTTTGAAAAAAACAAATTTTTTTTGGTGAGACGCAGTTGGCCAGACGCAGTTGACCCCCACCGGCGTGAACGGTGGTCGAAGTCAAAATTTTGAATGAGTCTAATCAATAGGACCCGGATTTTTATGTTATAACATATTTTTTTCGTGGATTCCTTACCATGAGAGAAGCCCAAAAATTTGAATTAGGGCGACTTTTTAACACATCAAAACATATTTTGGGGGTATTTTTTAGCACATATTTACTGACATATTTTAAGCTTTTTCAGAGGTTTAGCACATATTTCGCCATTTTTCAAAAAATTCCTTAACAAAAATGCAATAAAAACGAAAAATACACCCCAAGGATCGACTTTTTAAAATTTTCAAAAATGCACCCCTAAAAATGACTTTTTCTTGGACCAAAATCCACCCACCTCTAGGAGCAAAATTAATAAAGATAGATGAATATTTGAAGGTTTTTATGCATAAACTGACTAGATTTTGGCCATTTTTGGCACATATTTTGATAAATTATTAATCATATGCTCAGCTCTATGGTTCTACCCTTGACCATCGGATTAAAATTCCGAACTTTGTTTAGACAACATTTGCTCAAATGGAAACAAATAACAAATTTGTTTAAAGCCCATAAAATTCATTACGGCAGATAAATGCGCTGTTTGCTGCTAATTTGACGACACATTGGGCATGTGTCCCCTATTTTTTCTTCGCATTCTTCACAAACACAGGCGTGCCAACACGGAATAAAAACGAAATCGATCTTAAACAATAAAATTTTATTAAAATATTATTTGGGTTTTTTTGTGATTTATAAGTGAAAACAATTTTCCGACCTTTTTATCGAAACAGACAACGCAACCTTTCGAGGAATGAATCTTTTCAATCTGACAAATTAAAATTACCTAATTAATTTATAAATTACTATTTAATTTTGTTTTCAAAGACTATATTAAATATTTCATCTAACATAAAAAACTTTTAAGAATTTTATTTAACAATTTCTTTTTTTTCAATGGTTTAGCCTCAGTCAGTGTTTTCCCGGTTCCGGTGCTTTTGGATGTTTTCTAATTTTTTAAAAATTGGAAATTTTCGTGAAAATCCAGATTTTCTTAGATAAAATTTTCAAATTTTTTCCCCTTCCATTCCTAAAATGCTTCAAAAATGCCGTATTTTTAATATTTTGGTTGCAAATCTTTTAACAAATTGAGTCTTCAAAATTTCTCGGCGGTGACCCCCCCTACCCATAGTAAAGCAGAATTCGCAAAAAAATTGTTTTTTGAAAATTCGAAAATCGGCAAAATTTTCGAAATGAACAATAGTATTTTCTCATTTTATGTGTGATTCTGAGTAGTTGGACCAAGTCATTATTTAGCAATTATTGCATTTTTTTAAATAGCCTACCATTTTGAGGACAAATTCACTTTTTTTTGTCTTTAATTGCTCAATCTTTTGCAGTCCTGGAAATGATTTTTTCCAATTTTACGAATTGCCTTAAAATATACCTCCGCACTTTTCGATCAATTCAATCACTTTTTCTCTTTTCGGTAAATTCTTTAAAGCCCTCTTTATTCCATTAAGCACTTTAAGCGTAATTTCCTCATCGTTTCTTTCAAGCAAATTACAAAAAGGCGCAACAAAGCCATTTTCCATATAAAAAAGATTATTATATTTTATTAGTTTTCATAGAATAAAAAGTATGTTTTTTTGTTGTTGAAGATAATCACTTGCCATGATCTGTATATGTCCGGCATCAATGCAACATCCATTTAAATCAGGAATTTTCTCTAAAAAAGAATTGGTTACTTTTTGATATGGCATCTCGATTACTGGATTTGAAGAACTTTTTCTTGGCATTCTGTTATACCCCGGGACACAGAAATAATCCGTACCAAAATTTTTTTCATCAATGTAGAAAATCGCTAATATTATTAAATATTGTAAGTTATTGTAAGTCCATATACCGATTATGTTGCCAATAGCCCACGAAGCTTCTTCATACGCTTCCTGATTTTGCGATTGAAGCAGCTCAACTAAGGGCGGTAATGCGCCAGCTTCAATAACAGCAAGTGCAAGATCGTCAGAAGCAGCAGCAATGTTCTTCAAGGTCCAAGCTGTACTTTCACATAAATCCATGTCCGGCGATTGAAGCAGCTTAACTAAGAGCGGTAATGCGCCAGCTTCAACAACAGCAAGTGCAAGATCGTCAGAAGCATCAGTAATGTTCGTCAGTGCCCAGGCAATTTGTTTAGTGAGTGGTTGCGCGCTGCGCCCACCCAGAATAGAGTTTGCACCGACTGTTCCGGATGGAGTTTGGGATGGGGGTCAGAATCTCAGGGAGGGTGCCCGGGCCCTGGGCGATGACTTCGACTCCCCGACCTCGACTCGCTCCAACACTCAGGGAAAGGTTTATTCTCGCTGACGAGCATCCAATGGACGGGACAGGTGAGATGGAACATGAGTTTCTGCAGAACTGATCGCTGGGGAGCGGGAAGGCAAAGGGGTACATTGGCCAATGGGCGGGGACAATCGTTGGGATCATACGGATAAATGTGCAGGCGATCAATGACGGGAAGGCTCAGCAATTCGGAGGGATAGAATAATTTGGGGAATGCCAACCGGAGAAACCCTTACAGTTTGCACAATTCCATGTTCTTTTTTTTCTGATTGAAGCAGCTTAACTCAGGGCGGTAATGCGCCAGCATTCAGCAACAGCACGTGCAAGTCGTCAGAAGCCTAGCCAGCAATGTTCTTCAAGGTCCAAGCTGTACTTTTCACATAAAAATCCATGTCCGGCACGATGAAGGCGCTTAACTAAAAGCGGCACGGCTTCCAGCTTCAACCAATTTTGCTTTTCGCGTGCATTGTCTGCGCCAAGAAATTTCGCTAAGGACATCGACAGTATCATTTGCACACTTCCAAATTCTGGCGATTTAAGCCGCTTAACCAAGAGCGGCTCAGCGCCAGCTTCAACGACAGCGATGTGCTTTACGACAAGCAATGCTCTTAAGTGCACGGGCAGCCTGGACAAGAGTTTGCCACTAAATTAGCTCAACAGTTTACTCATTTGGCTCATTCCCTCAATCAAAAAAGAAAACATGGCCATGATTAGAATGGTTTAACCTACTCTGTCGACTTCAAGCAGTTGACAAGGACTGGCAAAACGCCAATGGAGACGAACTCGGCGCTGGCCAATTCATCGGAATTTGCACCGTTCCAGAGTAACAAACAATCCTGGACACCGCTGCAAGTAGCTCATTTGGATCCGAACTTTTCGCTTGATTACAAGCTTTGGAAATTAAATTAATGATCAAAATTAGTTTAATCAAATAAACTACCTGAATTTGTGCATTGGTTGCGATAACATCCGTTTCGCTATTTGCGCTACTATCCGTTTCGCTATTCGATAGATTGAAAATTTAGTTTTAAATGAATTTAAGCGATAATTATGCGGAATAAAAATAATATCGTTAAATTTCTCAAGAATAAATAGAGAATCCTCTTGTACGTATATTTCCCCAAAATCTTTGTTCATACACCAAACAAGATCCTCCAGCATTAAAATTACTTACTCATCAGTTGTTGTTTGAGATGACGGAGCTGCTAACACTATTACAAGCAGAATTACGGCACTGACCAATAACAGCAGCATATTCATTTTATTGGGGGGCGTTTTTTTGAAATATTAAAAATGTTCAGAATAAAAATTAATGCACAAAATGATTGAATTATATTGTAATATAATGTAAGCATTGACGTCAATAGCAATTTCAAGAAAAATTGATTAATAATGAGAATATTGTTCATTTGGATGCCATTTTGCATAGAATTCCCACCCCCGTTAAAAATCCCGTTTGGCCCAAATTAGTCAGCGTGCCGGTGATCCACCTAATCTGGTGCCAAGCATGCCAAAATGATCGTTGAAACCAAAGCCATACCTCATTGGGACGCCCTAGCTAAATCAGTTAAAAACTAAATAGATTTTTTTGCTCAATTTGTTAATAAAATTGAATATTAAGCCTATTTCACAGTATTTTTAGATGGCCTAGTGGTTTGTCTTTTCGGATGTGTTGGGTTCGAACCGGCTTGAGTTCAAGCACTTACCTATTTACCCTTCTGCCTCTAGGCTCGCTCACTCATTAAATAAAAGGATATTTTAATAAATTTTTTAATGTTTTAATTAAATGAGCGCGGAAAAAGTTTTTTTTTGTTGAAAAATTCACCATTTAAAAAATTAATCACATTTTACCAAACCGGAATTCGGTTACAGCCCTTGGTGTACATACTTACAAATTAGTTAAAAATATTTGAATGAGTTTAAATTTATTAAAAATGTGCAGGTTCGAGACCCACCCACAACATTTGACTTCGGTTTTATTTAATAAATATTTTCGAGTTTTTTGTGAATGCCAAAATCCCAGTATATTATAACTTCAGTCCGGTTAATCCGGGTACGAGTCCACGGAGAAATTGGGTAATGTGCTGGGGGCGGCAAACCGATGGAATGGTCTTTTCAATTAAATTTAAAAATCAAATTTTTAAATTTTCGTTCACATTTGCACTAAGAAGTGCAATAAATATTTATAGAAAGAATTACATTAATAAATTACAATTTTTGTACACCTGCTGATGCCAATAATTGCACTTTCTGTTGATCAATTTTGGCATGTGCCATTGTTTGGCACGTGAGAATCCCCTTGGGGGCTGTGAATACGAATAGGCATAAGTTGAATTGAAAACTCCATCATTTTTTTTTATAAAAAACTACAATTATTTAAAATTTGAATTGCTCAGAAATTAAATGATGTGGAAATATCATTTTTGTGCGAAAAAGCTCCATCTTTTGCCATGTTTTATCAAATTTTTGCCGTTTTTTTTGGACTTTCAATGTCACCTTTTTTTGGGTTTCAGCGATAACAAATTTGGTCTGTTATATTAATTGTTTTTTGAACAAATTTTGATGATCAGAATAACATTTATGTTTAATTTAAAATTTTGACCAATTCTTAGTATCAGATTATTGGTCCATTCTTTAAGAAAAGACTTAATTATTTCTTAAAAATGATTTAAACTGCTACTAACAATTCTTTGCCTCATTTTGAGCGGATTCGAAGGTTAGAAAAATACGAAAAGAAAAAAATTTGAATATTTTAAATTCGAAAATTCAGTTGGCCAAATTACGGCACATTTGGGCCATAATTCTCAGCCGGCTGTCCATCAACAACCGCCACAAATTCAGCCGAGTTTGTGCCCTGAGGCACTCATTGCTTCTAAGTCCGCAGGTACGATTCGGCATTTCAATTCACCCGCAACTGACCGCGGAGCCACTGTTAAGCTTGCTCCAGTGTCCATCAGGCAGCGGACTGGTCTGGAGTTGATGGTCACTTGTACCACTGCATGCTGCGGAGAAATGGCATTGAGATTTGGCAGGCTCGGCAACTGAGACCGTTTCCCAGCATTTCGAGACATTTTACGAACCACGAGAAAAGTTAAAATAATGACCAGGAACGTCACAATTTCTTCAGAAATAGTCAGGAGTGGAGTCGCTTGCTGCGCCGTCTGTGCGCCGGTGAACGGAAAACATGCCAGCAGCAGGCTGATAACGGTTTTCGGCATTCTAAAACTGAAGCGCGTCCGCTTTCCTCGCCGCATTCTCTTTTGAGCCGGCGGTGCAATAGACTCAATTAATTTGATTGGGGTGAGCGCCACCTCAGACTCCAAGGCTTTAACTCCCGGCTCAGCGCCGGTTGCAATTGCACTCACCGCTGGGGTTGGTTCATTGACTTGCCGCGCCCCGCTGCCGGCTCCGAATGTCATCCGATTTGAAATCCCTCTGCCTCTGTACTCATCCCGTAACATCAGCCCGAACCGGACCACAAAGTCAGCAAAGACAATAATTGTCATCACTGCCAGTGTGATCTGGCCCATTCTCACCCAATCGCCAAAAATTTTGTCTCGGACTTGGACACTCACCTCTTCCCATTGGTCTGATAATGTTTTTATCACCGTTGTGTCCTGGCTCCGAATTTTGTAAGTTAGTTCACTTACCCTGGCCAAATTTGCTTCATACGCTTGTCCCAGCACATCCGAGATGTTCACCAGGGCCAGGTGAAGAAAGTTGTGACGTGAGAACGTCAGCGTGGCGGGAAAACCATCGCCCAACTTCGCAATTCGGTCCACTTTGACCTGCTTGACCTGCGCGCTGACCTGATCAACTTCAAGCAGTACACCGCGCACGAAGATGAACTGTAGCTGAAATTCAGCACACGGCGCCTTCCTCGCCGTTGGATTT
Source organism: Globodera rostochiensis (assembly GCA_018350325.1). Lineage (NCBI taxonomy): Eukaryota > Metazoa > Nematoda > Chromadorea > Rhabditida > Heteroderidae > Globodera > Globodera rostochiensis. The sequence continues at coordinate 1,223,287 of JAEVLN010000006.1, forward strand.
ACGATCATTGTTCTCGGGTTGACGAATGCCATCTGCTCGGTGCCTTTCGTCTTGAACTTGATGGGAATTTGATCAAAACATTCCGGTTTCCCGTCGGCATCCTTCCCAACTTGTGCAAATTCGTATTCACTGGCTCCCAACTCCATGCATGGCCATACTTTGATCAGTTCCGGACCAGCGGCTTTCGCTACTAGTTTCCCGGACTGAAATAATTTTCTGGCAAATGCCGTTGGGTCCGACAGCAGTGCCGTGGCTGCCCACCTTCGCGTTTCCACCATGTAGTCGCAAATTGACTTAACCATCTGCGAAAAGGAAACTGTGAGGAGCTCCCTCACTTTTTCATCCAAATAGCCCAATTCTGCATTCAGTTCGGATTCAGTTACCAATGACTCTGTCGACCTTCGAGTCCTTCTGCCCTTCTTTATGACAACGTCCTGCACTGCAAAACCTTCCTCAGATTTCTGCAGTCCCTGCCCACACGAGTATACTTTCCTGGACTCGTTTCTGAAGGTGAGACGGAAACTGACCTCGTCTGACACCCAGACATTGTCCAACTGCAGCCCTTTCCACGTGCCAATCTTAGAGAATTCGCAGTTGCCCGTCCCGTTGGTGTCCCAAATGATCCGCGTTTTATCCTCCAGACTGCACTGACCATCTCCGAATTGACAGTTGCCCGTAGGACCGAGGGATGATTGAATTCTGCCGCTCTCGCCATGCGCCACTGTCACTTTTGACTTGAAAAGGTAGCAGTTCTCGCTTGTAGCTGTGGTCCAGCTGAATGAGCCCACCAACCACATTCTCGGCGAAAGGTCAATTCTTTTGTCTGTGTGCAGCAATCCTGACTCGTTTACTAGGACGCCCAGACTGCACTTGCCATCCTCGACCATCTGTCGGCATTCACTCAAACTTACCTCCTGCATTTGTGGCTCCACCATCTCCTGCACCGGCACATTCGTGATCGATGTGTACTTCCTGACCGCTTTACGAACTTTTCGGCAAGTCCAAGCGTCGACTGAATGTTCAAACATATTTTGCGCGAAAATGTGTAGGACTCGGGGGACCGGTGACTTAGAGTGATTCACTGCATGTTTTGAACAACCAATCACTTCCGGCAACTGCCAAACTTTTCCTCCTCGCTGAGTTTGGCAAATTAATGGATGAGACGGCAGCTCAGTCTTCTCAAATCCATTTGCCACCGAACATAAGGCAAAGATCATCATCGACATGAACGAAAGTGAGACCACTTTTGATTTAAGGCTAGTTCCTTCCCAGTTGGACGTCTTTGGTTGATGTTTTATCGCTGCTTCCGGCCCGCAGGCTGGGATTGTTTCCTCCTTCTTTTCCACCCGGCCTTCCCCTTTCTCTTCCTCCGGCAACTCCTTTTTTTGCTCAATTTGGGCAATGGTGTTCATGGAGCCCGATGTTTGCCCTTCTTCATCGCCCGCCGTTCGACTTGGGTTGTTTCGGACATTCATCTCCACCAGGGATTGTACCAAATTCTCCATGAATCCAAGGGAATTTGACGGAAGGGCTGGGACTTCGAATGAGTTTATGGGGTTTGGTCTGTTTTGCCACCCCCCTTGCGGCTGTCGAGGTTGCTGGTCAGCCCACCTCACCTGCCGGAAGGGTCTGCCCCGGTTGCCTTGAAAGTTGTTGCGGCGTTCCTGGCACGCGTAAGCGAAATGACCCACGCGCTGGCAGTAGTGGCAACGCGGGTTGCTCGACCAATTCCGTTGGCTGAACTGTTCTTGACGGCCACGTCCCCAATTGCGGAAGCCTCCACGGCCTCCTCCGAATGACTGCTGCTGTCTCTGAGCATTTGGTGGCAAAAACGGTCTGAAACTTCGCACATTGCTCCCGGAGGTGCCCTGGACATTTGCTCCTGTTCCAGCCGTTGGACCAGCGTTCCATTGAGTCTGAGATGGGCGATTGTTGAGTACATTGACTGCTTGAGACAGTCGGTTGGCCTCGTCGCCTCTGTTCATCAACAACAGAGCTTCCAGCTCTTCGGCCTGGGCCTGAACCATCTCCAGGTCTTTTGCCTGAGTTAGGCCAACCAAACGAATCAAAAAACTCATGTTCGGTTTGAGCCGATCCAAGAACTCCTCACAGACTTTCTCCTTGCGCTGCGCTTCGGTGAGCGATGGGTTGGTCGCCTCAACCAATGGCGTCAACCGCCGCAGAAATTGGGCCACTGATTCGTCCTCTCGTTGTCGGCTCAGCGTTAACGTCCGCTTGGCAACTTCCCTGCGCTGCGGTGAGTCCAATTTGGCTCTCAGGGCTGCCAATGCTGAATCGAGAGTTGCCGTTTGCGCTGGCAATAATCCCTTAAACAGTGCTCGAGGTGTGTCCTTCAGTGCCAGTTTAAGTCTGGTCACCTTCTCAGGTTCGGTGTAGGTCTTACCTGAGATGGACAGATAGTCCTTGAACCGTTCTGCCCATTCGTCAAATGCAAATGCCGATTCTTCTCCGAACATCTCCAGATTTGAGCCCACCGTTCCGCCGGATAGCATGTTCAAACCCCACACAGGACGATTGTCTCCTTCCTCTTCTCCTTCGTCTCCCTGCTGCTCATTTTGCCGTGGCGCCTGCGGCGTCACAAAGTCGGTATTCGACTCCCTTCGTCTGCTGCCCGCCAGACTGGGTTCCCTTGTGCTGGCATTTCGCTCGTTTTCCAAGTCTTCCACTCTCTCAGCCAGCGTGGCAATTTGGAGTTTGACTGTTTCGAAATTCAAGTTCGAATTGGCCACCACGTCATTAACCCAGCTCGCTTTTAGGTTCACGGACCTGTTCATCAGTCTAAATGCCCGATTCACTTTGTCTTCCATTCTCCCCAAATCAACTTGGGCTCTCTCCAAGTCCGCCACTTTGACTGACGTTTTTCCGTGCCAAAATTTTCTATCAATTGCCGCGATGGTCAACTCACCATCTCCTTCATTCGAATCAACTGCTTCAGGCCCGCGGGCCAGTGGAACTTGAGACCCGGACCCGCCAGGGTCACTGGTCGATGTCATGCAAACGTTAGATTTAGGTTGGATTGATTGAGATTTTGTTTTTATCTAAACCGAGGTACTCATTAACATTTGGGATGAAACCATTTGGCTTTGGACTCACTTCCTAGTTTTATAATTAGCCTAGTTTGCGGTGGAATACAACTTGTCCCCCATTCAACTGATTTGAGAGGACAATGTGGAGTGACGGCGAATGTAAAGATGAGCGTTCGTTTGTGACTTTTGCTTCTCGTCGGCTCATTCGCCGATCCTCTCAGTTCCCGCGGCGATTGTATCAGCTAATGGACTTCCGCTAACATATTCCGATGGTGAACGGGGCTAACGGACAAACAACAGCGATCAACGGCCAGCTCGTCGTTGTACTTTGACTCTTTTTGGAAAATCAGCGGATGTGAATGCGAGAAGAAGGAATATGCAATTTGAGCTTAGCTTGGTCTTTGGTCTTGGCCTTTCTTGAGCGAATGATTTCTCTGCCCAAAAGTGAATGAGTTTTTTTTTTGGTCGATTCGAGTTCTGATGGTCTTTACCTGCCTTTTTGGTTGTTTTCTCTTTCAGCCCTTTTAGACTCTTCTAGTCCGGGCACGCATTTGGCCATCTTTCTTTAAATTATTTTTCTTGTGTGATAACTGCTTCAGGCCCTCAGGCTAGGGGATCCCCTTTTCTCTCCGCGACATGTTCAGTCCTCTTTCTCGTCGTCCCGTCGATGGAGCTTTTCCCGAAAATGGGAACCATCCGGTGCTACCAGTGAGTGGTTGCGCGCTGCGCCCACCCAGAATGAAGTTTGCACCGACTGTTCCGGATGGAGTTTGGGATGGGGGTCAGAATATCAGGGAGGGTGCCCGGGCCCTGGGCGATGACTTCGACTCCCCGACCTCGACTCGCTCCAACACTCAGGGAAAGGTTTATTCTCGCTGACGAGCATCCAATGGGCGGGACAGGTGAGATGGAACATGAGTTTCTGCAGAACTGATCGCTGGGGAGCGGGAAGGCAAAGGGGTACATTGGCCAATGGGCGGGGACAATCGTTGGGATCATACGGATAAATGTGCAGGCGATCAATGACGGGAAGGCTCAGCAATTCGGAGGGATAGAATAATTTGGGGAATGCCAACCGGAGAAACCCTTACAATTAGTAGTGCTGCACGACACCTAAAATTTTCCAAGACTCGAGACCGAGACTTGACCCCGAGACTCGAGACCGAGACCCAAAAAACCCGAGTCCGATTATAAATCCAACCAATTTGCGGCTTTGGTAATTTTTTTTGAAGCTTTTTAGGAAGAGGAATGGTCCGACGGCGCCGCCGGGAAAAAAATAAAAGTTTTAGTGACTTCAATTAGGAAAATGTGCCTAAAATTTGCAAAAAAACATTTTATTTCGTTTTATGAAAGATTTTTTTTGTTTTTCGACTAACAATATGAATCAGGAAAAAGACTGTAAAATTAAAGAATAAAATGGATTTTCACTCGGGGATTCGAACTCCGATAACTATGATACGTCACAGAACCATATGCACTTTGATTTAAAAAAGCTGTGCAAAGGATATTGAATTAAGTTCTAAATTTGATTTGCCATTATGTTTTTCAAATCTTTTAAGCTTAGAATTCTTAACAAATTTTCTCCAAAAATGCAATCTTTAGGGGTGTAAAAAAGTCTCGAGTTTCGAGACCAAGTACCCGAGACTCGAGACCGAGACCCAAAAAACCCGAGACTTTTCTCGAGTCGAGACTCGAGACCGAGACTCTCGTGCAGCACTATTAATTAGGCACGTCGCTGGGCGGACGAAAAATGCCCTTCAAAATGGGGAAGAGCCTTCAACGGAGAATAGATGCGCAATGCTCGGCCCAGCACTCTTCAAAATTCGTTTTCCCCTCATCCCTAAAGAGGACTTCTGAAAGAGACCGGAAATTTAGACCCAAAAAAATTTGGTCAATAATATTGGGTTTATTTTGGTTTTGGTTTTTTTTCAATTTGGGCCAAACAAAATTTGGTCAATAATATTGGTAAAAAATTTTGTACAAAAGAACCCAAAAATGTTTTGGGTTTGGGTTTTGATCCGGACTCTAGTATTATCATCTATTTTGGATTTAAATTTGTAACGCCAAATCTACATAATTATAGTTCCATAATTTCGACTCCATAAAATCCGATCGAACTTTGCTTTTGACAGTTCCGTCCGGAGTGTTGACGAACGACCAGATGATGAGTGTGTATCTGCACCATTGTCATCCGGACGCCGCTCTGCCCGAGCTGTACTCGCTGCAATTCTCAACTAAAACAACTAAAAGACGGACCGCGTCCAAATCACACGATGATGGTAGGTTAAATGCCATAGGACTTCTGCATTTTTACGTCTAAACAAATTTTCAAATTGTACCTGTGGCATTTTTCTTGATAAATCCAAAAAATCCGGAAATTAAAAAAGCCGGATTTCATTAATAATTTCTGACATTTGCTCGAGCTTTAAATATTTGAAGGCTTTTATGCCTACCTATTTGAAAAAACTGATTTCAACTCTATTCGTTAAGAGATTTGCATTTGGCATGAATTTATGCCATCAGAATAATGTTTTTTTTTAAAAAACAACGTATCAAAAAATTGTCGAATATAAATTAATGAAATTTGACGAGATTTCCAATTGGTCAAAATGGAAGTTACCGTATTTTTCCTATTAGTAACCCATGGGTTGTTCACTTTCGAAAAGCAAACATTTATAGTTTTCTTTAAGCGCATCAAAGAGTTCATGGCTTTTCAAGAAAAGCAAACACGATTCGTTTGATCGTTAAATTTGTTGTCAATTCAATATAAATAATCTCAAGCCATACAAAATTATAGCTTTGGCCGCATAAAAGAAGACCGTGTTAATTTGAGCAAAATATGTGAACCTTAAAACAATTAAAAAATTAAAGTAAAATTAAAACGCGAACCTTTAACTTTTTAAAAGTAAAAGTAAAAATCTAAAAGGTAAAAGTAACAATGGAAACAGGCCCCTGGTTGGAAGTTCGAACGGGGTTCGGCTATCGACCGTGTTAATGGATCTATCTGCTGCTTTAGCCTCATTTTGGTATTTTTTAGCGAGTCAATGATGCTAAAATTTTAAAATGATGTTTGTGTTTTCTGATGTATTTTGACTGTTCCTGCTCTTTATGTTGTTTTTGAAGATTTTTGTTGGGCTTTGGGAAGTGCGCTGATAAATATAAAATTTCTCTTAACTTTTAAATATTTGGCGTAATGTTAGGGTTCGGAAAAATATGGATATAAAATCGTGAAATATGGCCATAAAATATGGACATAAATCCTCAAAATATGGACATAAAAATTGAAAATATGCATATAAATTTTTCAAATTCAATATAAAATTTCCCCAAAATTCTTCAAATTTTTCAAATATAGCAAAAAATGGTAAATTTTTCCTAATTCAAGTAATAGTAAGATAAATATAAATTTTCATATTAAATTAAGTAATGATTGTATACGAATTCGAATAATAATTACTCTTTTCTACTGATTCTTATGATTAGTTAAAAACAAAAAATCGGTAAAATGCGGCATATGCGGTACCTTAATATACTGGAATGCAGCGCTTTTTTGGAATAATTGTCGGAAAATATGGATCATATGGCCCAGAGGCAAAACTGAACAAATTAAATATCATTCGACTCCTCTCGGTCTGCAATGTAAGAATCCGGAAAAAATTTTTTGCTGCAACCATTCCCCGAAGAGTTACAGATCCGGAACTGAAGTGTCTTACGACTGGGGACTTAGTTGTCCACTGATTAAAAAAATGCACAAAAACACTCATATAAGCTTTTAAAGTTACGAATTTCGATAGAAAATAAAAATTAATGTAAATTGGTTTTTGAACCGGTTTAAAATTTGATGAAAATAGCTTTTCACATACACACCTTTTGACTAACCCTTAATTCCCTACCCTTGCCGGGGTCCTGTGCACAGTTGTCTTCTGTTTACAGTTGTCTGCGGAGAAAGGGGGTTCATTTTTACTTTTGGTACTAAGTGTCCAGTTTACAATTTTTTCCTTGATTTTATAAAATTTAAACCGGTTCAAAAACCACTTTACATTAATTTTATTTCCTATCGAAATTCGTAACTTTAAAACCTATATGAATGATTTTTCCCTTTTTTAATTAGTGGGCAACTGAGTCCCCAGTCAAAAGACACTTCAGTAGCGGATCCGTAACTCTTAGGGGTGGTTGACGAAAAATTTGTTTCCGGGTTCGTACATTGCAGACCGAAAGGAGTCAATATTACATTTATATGCTTCCATATTAAAAAGGGTCCACACCAGGCATGGACACGGTTATGAATTTCCTTAACCGTAACCGCCCGTCCTCAAACACTTAGAAACGTTAACCGTCCGTAACCGCCCGTCTTAAAAATCTCATAACCGTTAACCGCCCGTAACCGCCCGTCCTCAAAATCTCATAACCGTTAACCGCCCGCGGTTATCCGCGGTTAACCGCATTATTTAAAAATCAATAAAGTTTTCCAGATTTTGAACAATCGATTTTTCAAAACTATTTTTTTTCCGATCGTGATGTGGCGTCCTTCTAAAATTAAATCAAAATTGATGTGTATTGAACTTAACAAGTGATTTTTATCAGATTTTGTCAATGAATAAAATTTTTAAATCTCTTTCTAACACTTTCATGATTAAAATCTAACAAAGCGCGACCGATCAGCGAAATTTTTTTCTGTGTTTTTTGCGCTTTAGATTTATAAAATATTTTTTGGGCGGTGTGGGGGTTCGGCGGTGCCGATAGGCGCCGCCGAGAGAAAAAAATTGAATATTTACCGACTTATGCTAAGAAAAATTGTCAAATTTAGGTGATTGAACGTTTTAAAATGCACTAATTATTTATGTAAACACTTAGAATTTTACTTTTTATAACTAAAATTTTTGTAGAATTTTACTTTTTATAGCTAAAATTTTTGTAAAAAATTGTAAGAATACTAAAAAGAAGGGATATTAAAATATAAATAAAACGATTACAGCGGGTGGGGCTAGAACCTAGAACAAATAAAATCAGTCGGAGAGTTTCACCACTAAGCCATCGGATCGATAAAGTAATTTGGTGAAATGTGAATAAAAGTCAAAGAAATTATAAGGCAAATCATCTCAATCCTCAGCAGCCAAAAAATAACGGATACGACGGCTAACCGCGGTTTTAGAGGTCATAACCGTTAACCGACCGTAACCGCCCGCCCTCAAAATCTCATAACCGTTAACCGCCCGTAACCGCGACCTTTTAAATTCCATAACCGTTAACCGCGGGTAACCGCGGTTAACCGCGGATAACCGCGGTTACGGGTAACCGTGTCCATGCCTGGTCCACACTATAGCTTTGTAGTTCCTCAAAGCGCGCCATTTACTTACTTTGAATAGATTGGATAAATTGTCTGATGCAAAGTCGCGTCATTTATTTCGAAATCACACATTATTGTTTACTGCCTTCACTATATTTTATTCGTTCGTCGCGCCTCTCTGCCTAACTTTTTTCATTTTTTTATTATAACTTTTTTCTAACGAACCAAATCTTTTGGTATCATTCGAAAGCTTATAAAGAGAATCGTTACAGGCCAAAAATTTGAATTTTCTATTTTTTGGCCATTTAAGCCATAACTTTCTGTGCATTTTTCTAATCGATAACTTTTGTTACCTAATGCTTTTACTCTTTATAAGCTTTCGAATGTTATCAAAAATATTTGCCTTAATATACTGGAGTGCAGCGCTTTTTTGGAATAATTGTCTTTTCATATAATTGTTCATTCTCTTATACTATTTTTGAAAGAAAAAATACCTATCGAGCTTTCTTAAATTTATATGACTCCTTATTAAAAAGAGTCCACAGTATAGTTTCGTAGCTCCTCAAAGCGCGCCATTTAGTTACTTTGAATAGGTTCAATAAATTGACTGATGCCATGTCGCGCGTCTTATTTCGAAATCACACATTTATTATTATTGCCTTTACTATATTTTATTCGGTCATTACCTCAACTTCGTAGAAAATAACGTTACATACAATTTTTTTTGCCATTTACACGTTATCTTCCTACACTTTAACAAATGAACGACCACTTCGGTTCTGAAGGCTTCAGCGGCTGCTTCGTCTGCGGGTCGAAGCAGCATAGGGCTGCCAACTGCAAAGTTGGCAGCTCCTGTGCTGCTTGCGGTCAGAGGGAGCACAATTCGAAGAGCTGTGCACTTTTGGATAAATGGGGTTGGTGAAGGGTTTAGAAGAATTTAAAAAGACTGAATTCATTCTTACAAATTAGTGACATCTCAATGCCGAGGCCTCGGCGACACACAGATCGGATTGCTCCGTACGCGTCTGCGTACGGAAAATCCGATCTGTTTTTGTTGTTTTGGTCCACACAAAGTGACGGCATGCCGGTGCAGTTTTTTGCCTGTCCTCTTATTTATTAAGTGTCTCCAAAATTTCAGTGCGAAAGAGGCTTCAGCGTTCTTTCGCCGCGTGCGGGGTCGAGAGCGCAACGCGCTTAGGAAGTGGTGGATTGATGGTGATTCGGGCAGTTCAATGCCCTATTGTTCGGTGGTTACGGCACGCAAGTAAGCTATATAAGCTTATTCAAACTTAACCGGCTGATAGTCTCTTATCACGATCCTTGTAGAGAGGCTTCAGCGACTTCGACCGATTACCAATCTTTCAGGTGTGTTTTTTGGAACTTTTGCACTAACTTGGGCTTTATGAACTATTTTTTCAACCCTAGTGATCATTTATTTACCCTTTTTGTCGAAGGATTTTTAATTAGTTGAATCGATTTTTGCATATGACTAAAACAATGGTCGGATCTATCAGATGTGACGGCTTGGAAGTCGTCGTGGACGAGTTGGTGCTGAAGGACGAGATCATGAATTTGGTTTTTTGTTTTTTTACTCCAATGGTCTAAAAAATGAATGTTCGGTGAAGCGGAATTTTTGTAAAAAGAGCCGTCGAATGTGGGATTTTAGTCTGGTTCAGGCTAAGAAGCTTCAACCCCCGTTCCATAAATTTCAGCGGTTCCGACGAGTCGGACAGTTCTTCCATTCAAATTTTGGACCACGACAATGTCGGGAAGGACAAGGGCGTGTTCGTCGTAAAGCGCAACAAGTGCCGTGGCGATGGGTAAGGATGAATTTGGGGAAGCATTTTCCACCTCACGTTTGATTCTTTGTTTTGGACAAAAATTTTGAAAAAAAAAATCGATTTTTGAGTTTTAAATATATATTTTTTAATTCGATCCGAAAAATTCGCTCGTGTTCTAATCATTGCCAGATTCCGCCCACGCCTAATTCCCTTTTTTCAGAATGCTTGACACAAAAGAAGGTCAGAGTGAGCCCCGAAAATGAATGAACGGAGGACACACGGAATTGTTCTGATATCGACTAAACTTTAAATTGTTGTTTTTTGCTTTTGAATATGAATTTTGTTTTTCCGAAGCTTTGAGAAGTTGGAGAACCCTTTTTTGCCCGAGTATAAGAGTAATTTCCAAAAATTAATTTTGGCTTTAGAATCTTCGATCACTACTTTTGTATTTTCATTGTAATCAAATAGTGTCAATAATAGGTACAAAATATCCTCAGTAATTAATAGGGCCCGGATTTATATTGACTAAAAAACGCGAAATATTGACTTAAAATATTGACGAAAAAACCCAAAAAGTGCCAAAATATTGATTAAAAAATGTGCAAAAACTGACCAAACCCGGTCTAATTTTGCGTAAAAACCTTCAAAATTTGTCATTTTTATTAATTTTTCTCTCAGAATAGAAAATGTACTATTTTTCACATGTTTTAGAATTTTTATAAAAATATAAATAAAAAAATTTTTAGGGAAAATGTCGATCTTTGGGGGTGGATTTGGTCAAAGAAAAAGTCATTTTTAGGGGTGCATTTTTGGTTTGAAAATTTTTTTGATTTTTAGCGTCAAATTTTGTCGTTTTTATTGCATTTTTTTGAAGAAATTTTGGGAAAAAGTGCTTGATATTGAATTTCTTCAAAAATTTTCGTAAAAATACCTAAAAATTGCATTTTTCTCTAGAAAAATGCCTAAAATATTGATATATTACGGAAAAATGGCGAAATATTGATTTATTCTCAAAAAAGCCAAAAAAATATTGATAAAAAGTCGCTCTAATTGTAAAATTTTTTGAAATAAATGTTATTTCTGGGCTTCTCTCATGATTCCCTATTCAACAAAAAAATAGGTTAAAACCTGAAAATCCGGACCCTAGTAATTAAATCTAGATGCATAAAAACATTATGTTATTGTTTTCAGAGTGCGGTTGTTTTTAGAAATTTTTAATTTGATTTAAAGACTGTTGTACCGAAGTGAAAAAGATTTTAGCCCTGGTGGGTATTTCCGGGAGGGTACTGGCAAATCGGGGCTGGTTGGAAGTTCAAACGGGGGTTGATCCCGATTTTCTCTTAAATTTTAAATATTTGGCGTAATGATTGTATACGAATTCGAATAATAATAATTACTATCTTTTTACTGATTCTTATGATTAGTTAAAAACAAAAAATCGGTAAAATTGTGGTATATGGGGTACCTCAATGTGCAGTGAAGCTTGGACTCGGTGCCCAAATGACCGGCTCCGTGGTCATATATGTTTTGCCACAAGCTCAAGTGAGAGATGAAATATGCCATACACGGTTGCCATTTTGCCCCGGAAACGTGGCATTCGCCCCGTTTTGGGGTATATTCAATTTTTTACCTTTTAATCCCAATTTCATGTAAATATTTTTAATTAGTAAACATTTTGAAGCGACAAAACAATATGTCAGAAAGAAGGAATAGCATTTTTATCGTTATTTTTATTTTTTGTATCGCTACCATAATTCCAATTACATTTCGCCAAATTGGACCAATTTTCTTAACAAATTACATCAAAAACTCAAAATTTTTCCTGGCGGCGCCTGTCGGCACCACCGGGACCTCTCCCATTCTAAAAAGCTTCAAAAAATCTGCCGCATTTTTAAAATTTTGGTTGCAAATCCCTCAACAAATTAAGTTAAAAATTCAAAATTTTCTCGGCGGCGCTTATCGGCACCGCCGACCCCACCCGCGCCCCCAAAAGACGCAGAATTCACAAAAAAAAAGTTGCATTTTTGAAAATTCATTCCTTAACAATATACAATATAAAGGGTAAATGTCAGCTGCTGTCAATCCTTCATTTTGCCTGAATTTGCAGAATCATTAAATGTAGAGACCGAAAAAATTGGACCAAAAATGCAAGAATTTTTTGTTTAGCACCGCTTTGATTTTTCGTTTTGATTTCATACAAAAAACCCCAAATATTTGTACAAAAATTGGACCCAAAAATTTTTGTTTTTGTTTGTTTGGTCAAATTGGGGCTCAACCCAAAAAAAACCAAAACCCAAAAAATATTGTATAAATATTTGTTTGGTCCACGTATTTTTTGTACAAATTTATTGGGTTTTGCCCGGTTGAATTTACACCCCAAAAGATAGCATCATTGAGTGATTTTCCAATCTTTTTTACAAGTATTCTTCTTAGTAATTGATGGCTTAGTGGTTTGTCTTTTCGGCAACTCTTACGTTATGTGTTGGGTTCGAACCTGCCGTAGTGCGAGCACTTATTTATCCATTTTTCCTCTGTTCACATACGCTTCCCCCCATTAATAAATTTTAAAATAAATTCTCGAATATTTTTTAATTAAAATGGCGCAAAAAAAGTATTTTGAAAAAATCAAATCATCTTTTTGAATTTTTCAACAAATTTTTTAACAAAGATTGCCAATTTTTCATATTTTTTTTAACTTTTTGGTTTAATTTTGTAACAAAGACTTGATTTTTGTAAAAATTTTTCTGGCGACGCCAGCGGACCTCTCCCATTCCTAAAAAACCTCAAAAAAAGTACCGTATTTTTAAAATTTTATTGCAAATCCTTTAACAAATTGAGTCAAAAAATCAAATTTTTTCTCGGCGGCGCCTATCGGCACCGCCCACCCCCTAATAAAGCAAAATTCGCAAAAATTTCCTGATTTTTTTTCTGATTTTTCAGCCGGTATTCCTGATTGGGTTTGACAGGTGGCTACCCTGATATTAATATTATTCATGGATTTATGATGACTGGTCAGAAAATGCGTTGAATAAAATTTTACTAAAAAATTTTAAAAAAATAAGGAATTTGAGCATTTTATTACGTTTTTAAAATTTTTTGGGTTTTGTCAACACAAAAATAAACCAGAAAGCAATTTTACTGACTAATTCACATGCAGACAGTCTAAGAACGACGAGACAGTTCACTGTCGAAACCACTCACTGTCGAAACCAACCACAATTAATTGCCCATCGATGTAATTTTGTGCATTTTCATCGATTTTGAGCAATAAATGTGAATTTGAAAAAAATTGAATTTTCGGAAGATTGTTCGAATTCGGGTCCGGGGCTCGGAATTGGTCAAAACTAATGTCCGATTCGGATTCTACCCCCCTCCCCCCCCCCCCCCCGGTTACCCCTAGAAACACTTCTTTAGCGACTTTGAAAACTATTTTTTTTTAAATGGGGGGGGGCACCACCTTTAGTATTACCAAACAAAGAGTTCGATCAGCTCTGTGGTGAGGAATACATGTTTTTAAGAATTCTGCTTCATTCTGGGGGAGGGAGTCGGCAGTGCCGGGGATGGTTTTTTTAAAGATTTACCGGTATTTGTTAAGAAAATTGGTTTTTTCCTAACGTGCTCCTGCCGAAATCTGTTATATTTTCTCTTGCTTTTTTGCCTTCTGAAGCTGGTTGGTGCACTAACCAGTTTAAGGGCCAGAGCAGCGAGGGATTCATTAGACTTGCACAAAACCAAATCAAACAAAACAGCAAAAAAAAGGCAACCCTGCAGAATAGGGGTCCCTAATTCATTTTTTGTTATTTGAGCTAAAAATGAAAGTCGTGCCCCAATTTCATTCTAACGACTTTATAAAATGGTTTTATTTTTTTGCAAAAAAAAATTTTGGACCCTCATTCTGCAGGATTGGCCCAAAAAAAAATATAAAAAAGTGTTTTATCTATCATTTATTATTTGTCTTTTACTGCTTTCTCTTCCGCCTTGTCCGTTTTTGTTCATTCCAGTATCAGTCACCGCCACTTTTCCTCACACTTTTCACAATTTGATGCATTCGCTTGAAGAAGCCGGAGGAGGTGGAGGGCGGCTGATGTTGGAAAGCTTGAATGCCTGGAAAAGCACATGGAATTTGTTTTTGTTTTGTTGTTTAAGTATTAATTACCGGAAATTTCCGAATATTTTTTATTAATTTTAAATGGCAAAAAGTATTTTAAAGAAGTGGTACCACCCACATCTTAAAGCGGTATTTTGGAGAACGCTTTATCAAAAAATTAAACAATATGAAATTGAAGAAAATAATGTAAAAAAGAGAAATTAGAGAGGGAATTTAATATTTTTTATTAATTAACTTTAATTATTTTTAAAAATCATGCAACTTTTGGGGTGTGAAAGAAACCCGAATGTTTGGGGGGTGTTTAATTTCAAATTTGGCACTTACCAATTGCCCAATTTTCTAACGGCGGCTTCGCCACGCTCAGACGATTCAGTGGTACATGCGTGCCAAGTTGCATCTTAAAATAAGAGTGTGGGAAAAGAGTCAGTCGAAAACTGAAAATTTGCTTAAAAACGAATTACAAAAAAAGGAAATACCTACTAGAGACCGGACTTGAGCTTCGAGCGAGATCTCGAGTCGAGATTCTCGAAAAAATCTCGGTCTCGTAAAATCTCGTGAAGCCCATGTCGAGCGAGATCTCGAGGTCGAGATTTTTCGAGATCCTCGAGACGAGATCTCGTCTCGACCGGTCTCTAATACCTACTCTAAATTTAAACCCCACCCCACCCACCTCTAACACCACCATTGGTTCCTGTTGTTGTTGCTGCTCGCCAAGCTGTTCATGATGATCCTTGCCGTCATTTTTGCTGGTTGACGGGCCGACGCCGCCGCCTTGGACTCCTCCGCCTTCAGCAGCATTTGGTGGCGCCATAGCGTCTGGCACTTTTTGCTTCTGTTCCGGCGGCGACGGTGGCGGCACGTCATCGGATGGTGCACTTGGCACGGTGGCCTAAACATGCGCACACAAAATGAAAGTTTTGGTGCCTGCCGCCCGCACTGATTTTTTCGCTAAACCAGCAAAATCCAAAAAAAAAAATCGTGGTTTTCACGGGTATTTAGCGAAAATTTGGGTTAAAATTGTGCATAGCGATGGATGAGTTGCAAAATTCTTCAATTTTTAAAAAAATAAAATTTGGCGTTTTTCCTTTTTCCTTTTTTAATTTATTATTTTTTCACCGTTTTTCGTTTCTTCCTCAATTTTTTGGTGGTTGTCTTCTTGCTCTTCCGCACCGTCACATTGTCGTCGATTTTATTGGAGTTGAGCTTCCTCAAGTCCAAGTCCTGGGGAAGGGACATAAAAATTTTAAAAAGAACGAAATTCGAATGCCCAAACAGTTTTTTTTCTTGAAAAAATGGCGGAGGGGTGCGGGACAGGGATGTAAACGGACGCCAAAAAAAGTCCGAAACCGGACCTAAAAAAATTTGCGATTTTTTCGCCGATCCCCCCCCCCCCTCCAAAACTGAACCAAAAACAATGCAAAATCATGCCAATTTTTGAAAAGTTCCGGATTTTTTTGCCAAAAATTCCAGAATTCCCGGACCCAAAAATGTCCGGAAATCCGATTACATCTCTGGTGCGGGACGGTGAGCCAAATTGTGTTCCAAATCAAATCAAATAAACCATTTTTATTTTTGATAAAAATTAAATTTTTGGCACAAAAACCGCTGAGCGACCGTTTCCGCCTCCGACTCGTCCACAATTTCGCCCTCCTCCAACGTGGCATTGCCTTTCTTCTTCTTCTTCGCTAATGTTCGGCTTGCATCAACAAACAGCACATCTTCGCCCGGTTCATCGACGGCTTCATCGTCGGTTTCCTCCTCCCCCTCCTCCTCAAGCTGTTCACCATCCTCGGCGTCCAATTTCTGCTGCACAAAAAATGCCAAACGTAAAATGTAAAAAAAAAAACCATTTTCTAAGGCTCACTATTCAAAAACGAAAAATTCGGGTTCAATGTAATTTTTTTGTTGACTAAATTTCCTCCGAATTTTCATTTTGTTTCTCCGGCGTCAAATACCCCATTAAAAAAGTGCCAAAACGCAGTACTTACCCTTTTGAGCACACACTTTCAAATCAAAAAAAAATGTCGATGAAATTTTGCAAAATTATTTATGCCACAAAACTGATATTCTTTATTCTGCACAATTCAATTCAATTCAAAAATTGAATGGAAAAATGCAAAATTAAAAAAAAAAAATTCAGGAAATTCTTCGAATTCGGGGTTCAAAATCAGTCAAAATAAGTGTCATAGTCGGGCTCCGCAACCCCAAAAACATTTTTATTAACTTTGAAGAAATTTTTGTTGATTTTTTTAAATTCGAAAGTGTGTGCGTGCACAAAAAGAATACCCAAAACGCTTAACAAAAAAAAAGCCCAATTTACAGTAATTTCGGCCTGAACTGCTCGAAACTTTGATATTTTGTCATCAAACCTCAATGCGCCCGACGTCAACGTCCGCCACCGTTTTGTGCCGTTTTTTGCCATTGTTGTCGTCGGTGGCATTTTCTTTGACAGTGCCGTCGGTGGCGACGTTGACGGAGGCCAAATGTTGGTCAATGTAATGCTGTTGGGCCTGCACAAACGTATCCCAGGGCGGGATAAGCCATTGTTGCGCATCAAACTTAACAAAAAAAAAATTGTTTAAAATTTAATTTTAAACAATTCAGTTTTAAGTGAATTATAAAAAACAAGCCAAAAAGAAGCATTTTTAATTTATTTTTTCTTATACGGAACAAAGCATTTTTAATTTTTCTTATATGAAACACTTTTTTTTTGTTGAAAAAAATGTAAGCAAATTCAATAAAAATGACGATCCGGACTTACATCCACGTAATCGTCCGCTTCATAGTTAAAGCCAGAATATCGGATCAACTTTTCGGGTTTAACTCGACACTGATCGTTCTCACCTAAACACTTTTGTATAAATGAGATACGGGAATTTGCCCAAAAAATTGTTAAAAATTTCCTCCCTCGAAAATGATTTACTCATCAAAGTTGGCTAGCTGTTCAACATTTTGTTTTTTTTTTTGAACTTGGCGTTCCGCGGACACCGACTTATTTTTGATCACGAAATTATCATTCAAGTCCAACAAACCGGTGGTTTCCGCATGTTTACGCTTCCGTCGACCTCCAACCGCCGACGTCGTCTCGTCCTCCATGTGAAATTTGACCGTCAATTGTTCGGTGGCTCTGCAAACAAACAAAATGAGAAATTTAAAAAATAGAAAAATTTGGGCAAAAAATTTTACAAAAAAAAAGTGAAACAATGCTAGAGATGAACCCTTCGCTAGTTCCGGACCCGGAGGCGAACAAAAAATTCGAAAAAATGGTGCCCTCAATATTTCCCCCAAACAAAATGCCGTCTAAATTTGAGAGATCAAACAAAATGCCGTCCAAATTTGAGAGGTTAAACAAAATGCCGTTCAAATTTGAGAGGTTAAACAAAATGGCGTTCAAATTTGAGAGGTCAAACAAAATGCCGTTCAAATTTGAGAGGTTAAACAAAATGCCGTTCAAATTTGAGAGGTTAAACAAAATGCCGTTCAAATTTGAGAGGTTAAACAAAATGCCGTTCAAATTTGAGAGGTTAAACAAAATGCCGTTCAAATTTGAGAGGTTAAACAAGATGCCGTTCAAATTTGAGAGGTTAAACAAAATGCCGTTCAAATTTGAGAGGTTAAACAAAATGCCGTTCAAATTTGAGAGGTTAAACAAAATGCCGTTCAAATTTGAGAGGTTAAACAAAATGCCGTTCAAATTTGAGAGGTTAAACAAAATGCCGTTCAAATTTGAGAGGTTAAACAAAATGCCGTTCAAATTTGAGAGGTTAAACAAAATGCCGTCCAAATTTGAGAGGTCAAACAAAATGCCGTCCAAATTTGAGAGGTCAAACAAAATGCCGTCCAAATTTGAGAGGTCAAACAAAATGCCGTCCAAATTTGAGAGGTCAAACAAAATGCCATCCAAATTTGAGAGGTCAAACAAAATGCCGTCAAACGGGGAACTTCTCGGCATTTTCCAGCCCAAAATTTCCTGTCAAACGCCTCCATGTTGTGTTGTGGGTGGTTGTTGGACGAAAAAACAAACCCAAAACAAACCTCTTGCGATAGGCCGGTGGGTAGCCGTTCAGCAAGCCCAACTGTCGCATTCGGTAGATCCAGGGTGGCAAAACGCGCAGGCCGATGCCTGAAGAAATTAATTTTTCAATTCAAACTTATTGTCTTTTTTGTTGTTGTTGAACAACCCACCCAATGCATCGCGCAACTGATCGCTGATCACACCCGGTTGAGGCCCTTGGCACTGTTCGTGGAAGCGAGATCCGGCACTAAAAAATGATCAAATTTGTACAACTAGTAAAAGCGAATTACTGTTAAAAATGAATTTTTTCGTAAGCCACCACCCCCCCCCCCCTCCCTCCAAAATGTATTTTAGAAAATTTCATTGAGTTTTTTATATGAATTCGATGCTGAAATTTTCATCAAAAAAACCTTTCTCGTCGCTTGGAAAAACTGTTGCGATTTTGCGAAATGCGTCGTGTATCGCGCGGCTCCGGACACTTGAACAGCTCGTGCCCGATGGCACCGCAATTGAAACAGGCCTAAAACAAATTGGCAAATTTCTTAAAGAAACATTTTTTTTACCAAACATTTCATCCAAATTTGCTATATCTTGGCTTTGGGCATTTTAATTTGAAAAAAGTCCAAATTTTTAAACATTATACAAATTGTTGTATAAACCAACTTTTCCTGAAGTAGAATTACGCTTTGTGCTGCCGCCTCCGCCACTTCGTCTTGGGTCTTTTGGCACCGGCGTGTGATGGGAGATGACTTGGGAAAAGTTGAAGTTGGAACTTAAATCAGAAAATAGTTTAGAAAGTAGCAAAAAAAAAGTTGGTTTTTAAATTATTTTAATTTTTAACAACGCTTTTGCTTCGATGCAGAATTTTTGGAAAACTACACACGGCGAGAAACGCAAAGAACAAAAAAAAGAGTAAAAAATTGATAATTAAAGAATTTTTGTCGATTTTTTACTTTAGGGATTTTTGAAAAAAATGCAAAAGGGGGGGGGGGACACCTTTTGATTTTCCATGGAAAATTTTTTTCTTTAAAAACAATTTTTCCTCATAAGCTTATATATTATACAAAAATGTCAATCTTAAGAATTTAAGAAAAATAAAAAAATTTTTGATGAAAATCCTAAAGGGTCCCCCCCCCCCCTATGGTTTGCATTTTTCATGAAATTTTTTAAAAAATTTTTTTTATCATCAGCAGTTTATAAATTAATACAAAAATGTGAATCTTAATGAGCAAAAATAATTAGATGAAAATCCAAAAGGATCCTCCTACAGTTTTGCTCAAAAACCGGGTCCTTTGCAAGTAACACCCAATTAAGAAAAATGGTCTTAAATTCAAAAAAATATGACCAATTTGCCCTTTTAAATTTTTTTTTACGGATTTCGAAACGAGGGGGGGGGGAGGCTGCTGTAGCCCCAGTAGTCACTGGGTTCGGCACCTCCCGACCCACCGGACAGGTGTTTTTGTCTGATACTTTTTTGTGTAAAATTCAAAAAAAAAAATTTTTCGGAAACCTTGTCGTCCCCTCCTGGTCTTGTTGGTATGCGCTGTTGTTCGCCTCGTCTTCAACCGCCTCCGTGTCAACAACAAATGAGTCATCATCAGCAGAGGCCAACTCGTCCAATGGCGGCACGTTGCCTTTGGTGTTGGCACGCAATTTGGTCGACGGCACTTTTTGCGCTTTACGACGAACACGCCCAGTGGCGTCCTTCCCGACATTGTCGTGGTCCAAAATTTGAATGGACGCGCTGTCCGACTCGTCAGAACCGCTGAAATTTGTGCAATTCCATGAATGCCGGAACGGGGGTTGAAAAAGCTTAGCCGGAACCAGGACTGAAATCCAAGGGCGGAGCCAGGAATTTTTTTCGGGGGGGGGGGCCCGATCCAAAAAGTCGATTCTTAGGGGTGCATTTTTTGAAAAATCAAAAAAAGTCGATTCTTAGGGGTGCATTTTTTGAAAAATCAAAAAAAGTCGATTCTTAGGGGTGTATTTTTGGTCCAAAAATTACAAAATTTTGAAAAACAAAAGGGTCCCCCCTTTGATTCATTTTTTTGGACCATTGGAGTAACACTTTTATGGCAATTATTGCTAGTCATTTTTTAAGGGAGGTTCGGGGTCGTTCGACGCGTATTCAAAAAAGCTTAACCCCTTAAACTAAATTACGATATATTCCGTGAACAAAAACTAAGAATGCCCGGAATTAAGAAACATAAACCAAATTTAACACCTGATCTCGTCCTTCAACACCAACTCGTCCTCGACGCCTTCCAAGCCGTCACATCTGACAGATCCGACCATTGTTTTACTCATATGCAAAAATCGATTCAGTCATTAAAATTCTTCGACAAAAAGGGTAAATATGTACATAAATGATCATTGGAAAAATTGGGCAAAAATTCGAAAACGCCCCAATTTTGTGTCACATCAACTCATGCACAGGGTTGTAATATCTGCTGCTTCTAGTGCTCCCTTCTTACCCCTACCAAAATTTAGTGTAGTTTGGATAAGTTTGAAAAAATTTGGTCTGAAAATTTAAAGGTTTTTGAGTACCAGAACTGATAGTATAATAATATTTTGCTATAGCATTAAACTATCCCTCATTTTGTTTTCTAGGGCTGGTGAAAGGTTAAGCAGGATCCGCCATATCCAAATGAAGTTAAGCGTATCGAAGTGCGTTTTAATTTTTTACTGAAGAAAATAACTCAAAATGCTGTTTATCGACACGATTCCATTAATTTCCTAATTTTCAAAAATTTAAACCGGTTCAAAAAGCGTTTTATATTCTCAAATTTTTATTTTCTATTGACGAATTCGTAATCAGGGCATGAAATAACATATTTTCAGACCATTTTTTGAAGAAAAAATTTAATGTTAACCAAAAGGGGTAAAATATCAAACTCGCTTTTCACCAACTCGCTTTTCGATCAACTCGCTTTTTCTGATTCGACTCGTTTTTTCTGATTCGACTCGTATTTTTTAGTAGCAAGAAGCATTTATGGTGTCCCTACTTTTTGCCAACAGTACATTTTGCCAACCTTACGTTTTGCCAACGTTACGTTTTGCCAACCCAGCAAAATTGTACATTTTGCCAACTCATCAAAAACTCAAATTTCGATCAGTTTCGAACCCCTGACCCGAATTCGAAGATTTTTCGACTTCAAAATCTTTTTCGGAATCTCTTGGCCTTAAAACATTTCAAAAATGCTCAAATCATCCAAAAACGTCAAGTTGGCAAAAATGTACAGTTGGCAAAACGTAATGTTGGCAAAACGTAATATTTTTGCTGAGTTGGTAAAACGTAACATTTTTGCTGGGATGGCAAAAATGTACAGTTGGCGAAATGTAGGGTTACCAGGGGCCTCATGCTCGTCTCGTGGTTTAGTAAACCATGGTTAACGGCTTAACCATGGTTTAGTTAACCGTGGTTAACGGCCGACCTTAACCGCTATGCTAGTCATTAACCGTGGTTAAGCAAACCGTGGTTAACGTAACAGTGAAGTAAACCGTGGTTTATAAAATTATTAATAGCATAATTTTATTATTATAAAATAATAATTTAATCAATTAAAAGTTTCGATTAATATAATCATTCCGAATAACTTCCGCACTTTGGGCAATATTTTCATTTGGATTTTCTTGCATGCCATCACCCTCCACATCCCCTGCTGCTACAAACGGTGGTAATGGCGCGTGACAATCAATAGCAATGTTGTGAAGCATGCTGCATACCGCAAAATGTTCTAGACCAATTTCTGCAACTAAGAAATTTAAAATAATAAAAAAGATTTAGAAGAATTATTCTTTTATTTTTGCTACTTTACTAATGTGTAAAGGTATAATTAATTCCTTTTTAACTATTTTTTCTTTTCTTGATTTTAGTCAATTTGACTTAAATAGTTTATTTTCAGCCGCAGATTATAGATAAATACCGGGGCTTAGTCTGCATTTGTACATTAAGCACCTCCATCGGTTTTTGAATATACCAAAACACTGCTCAATAGTAACTCGAGTCTGTGCATGCGCAGCGTTGTAACTTTCTTCTTTTTGTGTACGTGGAAATCTTATTGGAGTAAATAGCCAATTCTTTTGTGGATAGCCCGAATCACCCAATACAATTCCATCAATAGCGCGTTCTTCCATTCTCGAGAAAAATGTAGAACATCTTAGTCACGCATTAGTTTCGATTTAATGTAAAAAAATACCGTAACTCTGCGTTTCAAAAAAACCGAACCCAAAAAGCGCAAAATTGACGACATTAATATCACAAAAAATTTTCTTGGAAAAAAATCTATACACCGCCACTGCCGCCGCCGCCGCTCCCACCGCCGCTTCCGCCAACGTTGTTGCCGCCGCCGCCACCGCCACTCGCTCATTTTTCTCCTTTTTCAACTTCTCCACAATTTTCCGTTGCTCTTCAAACACAGCCAACCACTCCCTCTCCATTGTGCCAATGTCGTCGCCGCCGCCGCCGCCACCGCTGTATTTGCGTTTGTTGTTGTTGTTGTTGTCGTCGTCGTCGTCGCCACCGCCGCCCTTGCGCTTGTTGTTGTTGTTCATTTTCAAAGAGAATTTTTATATTCAAAATAAATCTAAAATGCAGCCAATTGGATTTGAACCCCACTGAAAATTGCCCAATTCCGAGCCTTCACCATTACACCACAGAACCCCCCGACACAACCCACAAAAACGATTATGTTAAAGGTTCTTGTTTACTTCAAAAATTGTTTACATAAACAACTAGTTCTGCTTTAACTCAACAGAAAACCTGACAGATTTCAAAAATTTTATTTTCTTAAGATTAAGCTTAAAAACCCTGATCTTATTTAATGTTTTAAATCAAGATCAAACTTGAATTTTTCTGAATTAATCTAATTAAATTAAATAATTCTTTAAAAAGATGAACAAAATTCTCGACAATTTTAATTAATTTTAAATATTAAATTTTAATCAAATTCAACAATTGTTTCGTCAATTCTGTTCAGTTTTTGAAGGCGATTTTAGTAAAAAAAAAATTAGCTCGATACGATCAGCGAGAGCCGAGCATTCAGGGCACAAAGTTTGGGGGGTTTCGCTGAACTGCTTCAGAATCGGGAATTTTCAAGCGGGTTTTTTGGGGTCAAATTTTGATTGAAGTCAAGAATTGTTTCGACAAATCGGTGCAGTTTTTGAAGGCGCTTCCGATGAGCTATTGATTAGCTCGATACGATCAGTGAGAGCTGAGTTTTCAGAGTGCCAATCTCGGCTAAAGTTGAACAAAATTCTCGACAATTTTTAATTAATTTTAAATATTAAATTTTAATCAAATTCAACAATTGTTTCGTCAATTCTGTTCAGTTTTTGAAGGCGATTTTAGTAAAAAAAAAATTAGCTCGATACGATCAGCGAGAGCCGAGCATTCAGGGCACAAAGTTTGGGGGGTTTCGCTGAACTGCTTCAGAATCGGGAATTTTCAAGCGGGTTTTTTGGGGTCAAATTTTGATTGAAGTCAAGAATTGTTTCGACAAATCGGTGCAGTTTTTGAAGGCGCTTCCGATGAGCTATTGATTAGCTCGATACGATCAGTGAGAGCTGAGTTTTCAGAGTGCCAATCTCGGCTAAAGTTGAACAAAATTCTCGACAATTTTTAATTAATTTTAAATATTAAATTTTAATCAAATTCAACAATTGTTTCGTCAATTCTGTTCAGTTTTTGAAGGCAATTTTAGTAAAAAAAAAATTAGCTCGATACGATCAGCGAGAGCCGAGCATTCAGGGCACAAAGTTTGGGGGGTTTCGCTGAACTGCTTCAGAATCGGGAATTTTCAAGCGGGTTTTTTGGGGTCAAATTTTGATTGAAGTCAAGAATTGTTTCGACAAATCGGTGCAGTTTTTGAAGGCGCTTCCGATGAGCTATTGATTAGCTCGATACGATCAGCGGGAGCCGAGCATTCAGGGCACAAAGTTTGGGGGGTTTCGCTGAACTGCTTCAGAATCGGGAATTTTCAAGCGGGTTTTTTGGGGTCAAATTTTGATTGAAGTCAAGAATTGTTTCGACATTCGGTGCAGTTTTTGAAGGCGCTTCCGATGAGCTATTGATTAGCTCGATACGATCAGCGGGAGCCGAGCATTCAGTGCACAAAGTTTGGGGAGAAAAGCTGACAAAACTCAGCAAAATTCGAAGAAATTTTCAATAAAAATTTAAATATTAAATTTTAATCAAATTCAACAATTGTTTCGACAGTTTGGTGCAGTTTTTTAAGGCGCTTCCGGATTGCTACTAGTCAGCTCGGCTGGTTCACTCCCGATCTTGCTGTCAAAGTATCAATTTGGGGGGGGGGGGGTGGGTGAAAAATATTGTTTTAAATTAAAAAACTTTAATACAATTATTTTTATATTTCCACTGCTCAATATTCAATTAATAACAATATTTTTATTCAAATAATTCTTGCAAAACAAAACACAAAAATTATTGTTGTTGTTTACATAAACAACAAATCAATAAATTCCCTTCCCCCTCCCTTCTCTGCCGCGTTGTTTACGCAAACAACAACAGAGAGAGAGAGAGAAGAGAGAAATAGTACACAATTTACTCTCGTCTCCCTCGCTTTTTTTGCAACCCATACAAAATTTGCTTTTGCAAAACCATATAGGGGGTGAATTTTCCGCTTTGAGCCATCGGTTGCCGGGCGGGTCACATATACCGCTGGTGGATGCCCCTCCGTGCGAGGCCCTGCGTTGAGGTCTACTCTCCTCAACAGGGTCGAGCGGTGTAGGGGCTGGTTGGTGTTGGAGAGGCAAAGGAACTCCATCTCAAAGTGCTCGAAAAAGAAAGCGCGAAGTTGGATTTGGAAATGGAGAAGCTGAAACTTGAAAGCGAGGTGTTGAAGATGAAGAAGGACAAACACTTGGGCTATAGCATTGAGGATCTTTGATCATCACATAATGAATAGCATATGTTAAATTAACATTAATTTAAATACTCCTATATTTTATAGTTTATTTTATAATAAATTATTTTAATGTTATATAATTTAATATCAATTTTTAAACACATTTAAAAATATTTATTTGACAAAAATAAATCCTTAACCACGCTTCGAGTTGTGGTTAAGAACTCTTAAGAAAAAATAAACCATGGTTAGATGAGCATAGAATTTTTGGTAAACCACGGTTAACATTCCTTTAACCATGGTTAAGAAGGGAACAAACCGCGGTTAACGGAACCACGGTTAAGCCTTAACCGTGGTTAACAATGAGAAGACGAGCATAAGGAAGGATCAAACCGTGGTTAACGGAACCATGGTTAAGCCTTAACCACGGTTAACAATGAGATGATGAGCATAATGTTTTGAAATTATTAACCGTGGTTTACGTCGTTAACCACGGTTTAGCGCTTAACCACGAGACGAGCATGAGACCCCAGCATTTATGAGCGGAATTTGAAGATTTATGCAATTCTTTAAGAGTATTCAGGGGTTATTGAGGTCGCTGATTACGAATATGATGTCAGATTTATCATATGACATTATCTAATCTATGATTTCAACATCTATGTTAAAAAAAAATAAAATAATTTATGTTTGTAAAGCCGCTAAAAAAGTGTTTCTAGGGGTATTCGGGGGCGTAGAATTCGAATCTGACATCCGTTCAACAGAATCCGAACGCGCGCTAACATAATGTCGAAGCCACGAAATGTCGACTCAGCCAAAAACGACGAAATGTCGAAAAATAAATTTTTTTCAAAGTCGATAAAAATTTTTTGTTAGGGGTATACAAGGGCGTAGAATCCGAATACGACCTCCATTTCGACCAATTCCGAACCCCGGACCCAAATTCGAACAATTTTTTGAAAATTCATAATAGTTTTTCTAGTGGTTTTCTGGGCCCTAGAATACGAATCTGACATTCATTTTGCTCAATTCTGAATCCCGGACCCGAATTCATGCTTTTTGAGAACGATTTTAAGGCCAAAATTGATTTCTGAACATTTTAGAATTTTCAAAAAATTGTTCGAATTTGGGTCCGGAATTGGTCGAAATGGAGGTCGTATTCGGATTCTACGCCCTTGTATACCTCTAACAAAAAATTATTTATCGACGTTGAACAAAAAAATTATTTTTTCGACATTTCGTCGTTTTTGGCTGAGTCGTTCTACATTTCGTGGCTTCGACGTTTCGTGGCTTCGACATTTCGTAGGGCAGCGATCCGAACCAAGAACACGGTTTTGAACAAATTTTCAAAATTCAAAATTTTCAGAAATCGATTTTTGGTAGTGGAGCAAACCCGAGCAATGTATATACCAATCGATTCCTCTCATTGAGCTGAGCACGAATCTGCAAAAAAATTTACGCGAAAACCACTTTTAAGGAAGTTACAAGCACATGTCTGCTAAAAACCATTTTTTTCAAAAAATCATAGATTAGATGATGTCATATGATAAATCTGACATCATATTCGTAATCAGCGACCTCAATAACCCCTACTCTTAAAGAATTGCATAAATCTTCAAATTCCGCTCATAAATGCTTTTTGTCCAGGAAATCCAAATCCAGGCGTCCGTAAATTCCAGGTCTCTAATAAATTGTAATTTACTGCTTTGGTCAACATTTTTGGGAAAAATGTTTATTCTAAAAATTGTCTGAAAATATGTTATTTGATCCGCGGATTATGAATTCGTCAATAGAAAATCAAAATCGGGCATTTAAAGCGGTTTTGAACCAGTTTAAAAACTTGAAAATTAAGAAAAAACGACCAATACCTAGATTTGGAAATAGCAATTTGCACGCGTGGTGAAGTTGATTTCAAAAAGCCGGGGGGGGTCGCTGGGTTGAGCCGGGACGATCGGGTTGGGAGGATCGGGTTTTTTACAAAATGTTTATGCCAAATCATAAGTGAGACTCTCTTATTTTTCATCAACAAAACCACGCATATTTTCTATTGACAAATTTGTAGTCAGTTATTTTTATACAAAAAAAATTTGACATTAGGGTCTATGGTTATGCATAAAAATCTCTACCCACAATGATGGTTCTTATCGGTAAAAATTCAAGGAAATGTTTTTTTTGTCGACATAAACCGATTTTTCGGGTTTTGGTGAAATTTTATAGCTCTTCTTGAGACATTGAGGATACAACAAATACAAAAACGATAAAAAAAGAGGTAAAACTCTCGACTTAAATACTAGATATGGCATCCCACTAGTCAAAATGTTGTCGACCCCCCCCCCTCCCCGCAGCAAATCAGTCGACCTCCCCGGCTACATAAGTGCCTTTTTTTTTGTCACAATTTATATGAGTTTTTTTGACAGGTTAGCTGCTTTTCCTTTAAATGGCTCAGCAACAAGCTCACAATGGGTGGCCGCGGAGTAGAAGGCGAAGAAACCCGGGCCAGTTGCCAAGTCTAACGAAATTTACGACGTGAAGCCTTGGGACGACACAATTGACATCAAAGACATCGAAGAGAAAGTTCGTTTCATCAAAGGTGATGGACTCGTTTGGGGGGCTTCGAAGATTTTGCCAGTGGCCTTTGGCGTTCAGAAACTCCAGGTATTTTTTTTTGCTACTTACGTCCTTACAACGGTCACGATTTCCGCCGCAAATCGATAAAAAAAGTGTTTTCTAGGGCATTTAAGAGGCGTAGAATCCAAATCTGGCCTCCGATTCAGCCTATTTCGAACCCCGGATTTGATTTTTTGAAATTTGATTTTTGAATCCCTCAAAAATCCTCCGCCTCTTCTCCGCAAAAACGGCTGGTCACGCAACCACTGCCTGCACCACCCACTTGAGTTGAACGCTGTAAAAGTGGATTAAGGTTGATGTTCAGACCGGCCGGTGCGTTGTTGGTTGGACACGGACCCTGAGGAGGTGCGCGGAGAAATTGCCAATGTGTGCCGAATGGAGACACTCCACTAGCTAGTATAATCAGACGGGCGCACACAAACTGCCCCTTCCTGGGGACAGAGGCAGTTTGCCACTTCAACCCACTCAATTCCGGTTGGACGGGAAAGGGTAGAGAGACTCATTTTCTGTAAAACAGCCAAAAAAAAGATTCAAGTAAAGTTGGAGACCAAAAGGCCAACACAAACATTTTATCTTTCTCCCGAACTCGTCCAAACGTCCCCCCCCCGCCCCCTCCTTCTCCCCGCCTTTCTTCCACATTGTACTTTTGCCCATAATTTGTTTGTATCCTTTGTCCACAACTTTGCCCATCCCAATTCATTCATACCGCCGCCCCCCTCCCCCCATTATCTTAAAATTGTTTACATCAAGGACGTGTCGCTCTCCTCTTCTTTATTCCATCTCATCCATTGATCACAATATAATAAGTAAAATAACAATCGAAGGAAACAAAAAGGATTGATATGAATATTCGTGTTTATTCCTTCGTCATCTTTAAAGGCTCAAAACGTGTGTCGGACAGGTTTAAAAATATGAGCCCCCCCCGGACATTTCCCAACAGGTGTCAAAAACAAGTGTTTTTTTCACACCTTCGGACACCCCGGACATCTACCGGCTACCATCTACACATACGGTCACGAAGGATCGACTTAGGGGGGTGGGTCACTTCGCCCCTCACGAACTGCACTCGCTTTTTGACAGCAGCCACTTCTTTCTCCTCTAGATCAGTATCCACAATTCCATAAAATCAGTATGGTTCTGAAATGGGCAGATCCAAGTTTCTTAATCTTTATTCAAAACTAGTACTAGCATTTTCTCGGTGTTTATTGCATTTTTCTTAAGCAATTTTTTCACTAAATTATCGGTTTTCCCCTATAGGCGCCGCCGAGAAAATTTTTTGGAATTTTTGTTGTGAATTTGTTAAAAATTGGTAAAAATTTTGTAAAAGTGCAACCCAGGGTTCGCGAAAAAATAAAGATACCGATGAAGATCCCGCTTTAACGATGTCGTAGAGAAAGTCAACGTAGTCCTAAAAAGTTAAGTTTATACGTAGTGTAGAAACAAAAGATCACTTTTATCTATCAACAACAAATAAAGCCTAACAAGCAACCAGAGATGTCAGGTCAATATAATCCAAACATATACCTGGAGTTTCTGAACGCATAGGCCACTGGCAAAATCTTCGAAGCCCCCCAAACGAGTCCATCACATTTGATGAAACGAACTTTCTCTTCGATGTCTTTGATGTCAATTGTGTCGTCCCAAGGCTTCACGTCGTAAATTTCGTTAGACTTGGCCACTGGCCCGGGTTTCTTCGCCTTCTACTCCGCGGCCACCCATTGTGAGCTTGTTGCTGAGCCATTTAAAGGAAAAGCAGCTAACCTGTCAAAAAAACTCATATAAATTGTGACAAAAAAAGGCACTTATGTAGCCGGGGAGGTCGACTGATTTGCTGCGGGGAGGGGGGGGGGGGGTCGACAACATTTTGACTAGTGGGATGCCATATCTAGTATTTAAGTCGAGAGTTTTACCTTTTTTTTATCGTTTTTGTATTTGTTGTAATGCTTTCTGCACCTATGCCAAATCTTGCAAACGGGCATAGGATAAAGAACATTAAATTAATGGAATCGTGTCGATAAACAGCATTTTGAGTTATTTTCTTCAGTAAAAAATTGAAACGCACTTCGATACGCTTAACTTCATTTGGATATGGCGGATCCTGCTTAACCTTTCACCAGCCCTAGAAAACAAAATGAGGGATAGTTTAATGCTATAGCAAAATATTATTATACTATCAGTTCTGGTAGTCAAAAACCTTTAAATTTTCAGACCAAATTTTTTCAAACTTATCCAAACTACACTAAATTTTGGTAGGGGTAAGAAGGGAGCACTAGAAGCAGCAGATATTACAACCCTGTGCATGAGTTGATGTGACACAAAATTGGGGCGTGTGTGCGGTACTTTGGCTGCTATTTTCCAACTTACTATCTAAATTTTCCCCTATCGGCCTTTTGGTTTACTTAAAATTCGCTTTTTCTTTAATTTTCAAAATTTTCCGGCAAGAAATTTTTACGGATTCGTACTCAGCTCGAGGAGAGGAATCGATTGGTAGTATTTTTATTCGGATCCGAGCCAGTGCCTGATAAGATAAAAATTCCATTCAACTTTTAACTAAACATTGAGCCAAAATAGAGTGGGTTGGAGTCCAAGAAGCAATTTTTTCGATTTTTGGTACATTTTTTACATTTTGTTAAAAAATGCGCAAGAATTCGTTGCGATTTTCAAAATACAAGTTGTTTTTTTTTTGAGAATTTTGCTTTACTTCTGGGGGGAGAGGGGGTCGGCGGTGCCTATAGGCGCCGCCGAGAAAATTTTAAATTTTTTGACTCAATTTGTTAAAAGATTTGCAGGCAAAATTTTAAAAATACGTTATTTTTTGATGCTTTTTATGAACGACGAGGTAGAGGCCCGTCGGTGCCGATAGGCGCTGCCGGGGAAAAATCTGAAGATTTTGCCGAAATCTGTTTTGTCAAGTGAAAATGACAGAAAATGAAATTTTTGGGTGCCGACTAGGGTTGTCGGTTTGCCAATTCAAATGCACCTAGAACAAAAGGGATCAACAGCAATTCGCAGACACAAAAAGCGGAAAGATAACAGTCCAAATAATTTAGTAATGGTGTTTTTGCCATCTACTGCATATCTCAATAATGATCAGCTTGAATTGTCGCCTGAAGTTCGACATTTTGAACTGTGCACAAAAACGGCCTCGTCAGAAAAAGCCCCTGTGTCCAGGGGCCAGCTTCAGTGCACTCGTTTTTCTTCACACTCTATCCCCTATTAACGGAACATTATTGATGATTTCCAAATATTTTAAAATAAAAATGCGAGCAAAATAAGAATTTAAAAAAAAAAAATTCATCACATCTTCCCGGATTTTTGCTTTTATTTTCTTAACAAATATCAATATCATTAAAATGTTCAAAAAATTTCCCCTGCGTCCTCCACTATTACGTAATTTTTTTTTTTTTTAAATTTCCTTTCCCAAGCAAAAGCTTTATTTTGCATTACACGCACTAATCATAAGTAGGGTTGGGATTTATATACACATAAAATCTTGAAATATGCGCATAAAATATGCACCAAAAATTGCAAAATATGCACCAAAAATGAAAAAATATGGTCATAAATTTTCCAAATTCAATATAAAATTCCCCCAAAATTCTTCAAATTCATTCAACACTGGTTAAAATTGCTGATGAGATACATTTCAATTTTTTTTTTCAAGTGTTTTGGCGACTTTTTTTGAACTTTTTTGACTTTTTGAACTTTTGTGATTATTTTGCGCTTTTTCAAAAAATTTCTTAAGAAAAGGAAATAAAATCAAAATTTCTTGCCAAGATCACTAAATTTTGCAAAATGCCAAAATATTCACAAATATGCCGGACACGGACGTTTCAGTGCCGCCATTTCAGTGCGGCGCCGTTTCAGTGCCGCCCGTTTCAGTGCCGCCCGTTTCAGTGCCGCCATTTCAGTGCCAGTTACAAATGCGACATTTCAGTGCCAAACAAAATTAAAGCTGTAAATGGCGAAATTCTTCGAACTTAATTCTTTTTCCCGTGTCAGGACAAAATCCCTAACGGTCAAAATCCCTAATCAGCCAAAAGCGGTCAAAATCCCTAATCAGCCAAAAACGGTTAAAATCCCTAACGGACAAAATCCCTAACGGTCAAAATCCCTAATAACCCTAAAGCGGACAAAATCCCTAATGGCTTAAAAACGGTCAAAATCCCTAAGAAAATCCCTAATAGCGGAATTTCC
Organism: Globodera rostochiensis; assembly: GCA_018350325.1. Classification (NCBI taxonomy): domain Eukaryota; kingdom Metazoa; phylum Nematoda; class Chromadorea; order Rhabditida; family Heteroderidae; genus Globodera; species Globodera rostochiensis. The sequence goes on from JAEVLN010000006.1 coordinate 1,255,216, forward strand.
GTGTTTTTACCCTTTGAATGAATTTGATAGGTCTAAACGCTTGTAAATAAGCCTTAACTGTAAAAAACACGACAATCTTTAGTCAATTTTCCAATTTATTAACCAAAAAATAAAGCAAAATTTCATTTCTTATTCAACAATAATCAATTGACACCGCGTAAAAAATGGTCTTGACAAGTATCAAAATCAGAATCGTTTCCAGTATTCTTCTCTTCAGAGATCCAATTGGCGCACGTTCAACTAGTTATAAGTTGAGGCTGAGAATGTCTAACTGAAAAAAAGTTTAGTCTGCAAAAAAAATTTAACGAAATTCTTTATAGTCAAAAAATTACTAATTTTGCAAATGAAAAGAGTCCCACCTTTAAAGTTTAAACCTTATCTTGATTGTTTCAAGTTCGTCTTTACCAAATCTTTCTTCTCTTTTAATATCATAAACCACTCCTCGAGAACTCTCTCCTTTTGGTAAATATAATGATGAATCAACAAACTTCTGCCCTTTTCCTCCCAATACACGTGCGGATGACAAACCCTTAGCTGCCTTCAGTCGACGTCCACCTCTTAATTCGGTCTCCAATTTCATTCCTTAGCGTGCCGCTTCTGCAAATTTTCGGGAAGGCTCAGCTGAATGATTGTGCTCACTCCCTCTTATTCTGCCCATGAGCCACCCATCTTCCGGAAAATAATTGCCGTATCAACAACCTAAAAATGGAAATAGAAGTGAAACAAATCTCAAAAGATAGCTTCTTTAAAATCGAACATTACAGAACACACAAGAAAAGCTAAGACAAAACCTATTTTGTACATTTCTAGCCTGAAAATCTTAGCTCTGCAGATAGTCGGTAAGTTATGAATACAAAAACTAACAAACCGGCGACTGGTTCAACCGATGCAATGGCGTTTAACCGTCCTCAATGCCTCTTCATAATAGCGTGTGGGTTTTCCTTGCTGTAAACAGCATACACAAATCACTCTCGCCGATTGACGAAGCATGCGATGACCAATAACTGCTGCGCATTTTAAGCTAGCTTAGGCCTAAGACTAACAATCCCAAGCCAGGGTGGCATAGGCCTAAGCCCAACGAACACCTAAATCTCTAACGTTTCCCCAGTTATTCTATCCGGCTTTGGAAACACTTAAAACAAAAAAGTCGTTAAAAAATTATTAGGTCCAAAATTCACATAAAAATGTTTATTTCCGATCAACATTATCCTAGACAAGGACCCTCGTTTTTCATGCTAATCTGATCACTGATCTTTCCGTCACGTTGGTCGGATCCGATCAATGTGCCACAAATCATTTTTGATCAAGAAGGTTTTGGTCAATTACCAGATCAGCGCATAGATACCACAGTCCGTAGATCACCGCTTCGCTCAATGCCCTTTAAATACAAATAAATTAAGTTAATTTTTTCAAATCCGGCTTATGGTAATAAACAAAAGGAATCCGAACAAAACAAAAAAAGAATCCGAATATTATATAAAAATTAATACCTTTTAATTAAGTGTTGGTCAAAAGCGGTTTAAACTGGGGGTACCGGTTTTTGGTTAGGCCGGTTTTTGACCCGCGGTTTTCGGTTTTTGGAGGACCAAAAAAGTCAGGATTCGGCTTCGGTTCGGTTAAGACCGTGCACAATGTTACTTGTAATTAGAGACCGGCCAGAAGGGTCGGTCGGTACTTTTCGGTAAAGTACCGAAAAAGTACCGGTACCAAAAAGTACCGAAAAAAATTGTCGGTACTTTTTTGGTTTTCGGTACCAAAATTCTTTATATTAACTTTTCACTAAAAAATCGTTTATTTTGGAAAATCTTGGCTTTATTAATATTTATTATTGAGTATTGGGAGATTGCGGTTCAAGAAAATTAGCATTTCGACCTGTTCCTGTTCTGTGGCAAGAAGGCTTAGGCCCCGAGACCGAGATCGAGACCCACAAAACCCGAGAAATTTCCCACAAGTTTTTAGGAGTTATTTTTTGGTTTAATTGCATTTTCTTAAGTTTTTTTTCAGAAAGAGCATATTTGTCAAGGAATTTTGAAAAATTCAAGTTGTTTTGAAAACTTCTGGTGGCGGAGAGGTGTGAGTCGGCGGTGCCAATAGGCGCCGCGGAGAAAAATTCAAATTTTTGACTCAATTTGTTAAGAGATTTTTAACCAAAATTTTAAAAATACGGTATTTTTTCGGAATGGGAGGGGTCAAAACCGAGAAATTTCTCGGTTCGAGACCTAGACTCTCGAACAGCTCTAGCCGATAGGCGTCGCCGAGAGGACAACATGAAAATTCTTACGATTTTATTAAGAAAACTTGTCCATTTCGATAACTAAAATGGTGAAAAAAGGTAATTCTTTATGTAAATCTTAGAAGTTTTAAATCGGTTAATTGAAAATTAATTTGCCAGTAACTTTCTTCAAAAAAATTGAGAAATTCCTAAATTACCTTCAATTTTAAAAATCTTAAATACATATTTAATGAAAAAATATTGTTTTTCTTTGCCATGACTTAATTAAAAGACACAAAAAAACGATTTAGACAGTCGGGGTTTGATCTAAATTTGTTGAAAACATTTTCCCAATATTTTCTAAAATAAACTCCTTAATCTTCTTTAATGTCGTAATCATTCCTTTGCAGAAATTTAAACTAAATTAAGCTTCACCCCTTTTGCAATACCGTATTCATTATGAAAAAAATGCGACAATTTACTGCCCACTTTTACAGAACAATTCTGATTTTTTAAAAATAATCATCCCAATTTTGTAGAAATTTTAACTAAATTAAGCTTCACCGCTTTTGGAACACCGTATTCATTACGAAAATTATTTTCCACGTTTCTGAAATTTCAAAAATCTCCCGCATTTGCCCACCCCCGCCCCCCACAAATTCGCCTATCTTTTCGCCCACAGCTTTTTTCTTGAGGAAAGTGGAGGAGAAATGAAGCTCTTTCGTGGACTTTGCCTTTTCTTCAGCCTCTTTTTTAGCTTTAGCCTCGGCATCCTTTTTTGCCTTTTCTTCCGCTTCTTATCCCATCGCGCTGCCCATTTCTGCTGCACCCAAAAGTATCGACTGCCTCCGACGCTGCACGGCACGAGCACTCGCGGCACGGGCACAGGGGGCGGGAGCTGACGACGACGACGCATTGAAGTCGTCGAGAGCGTCACCCCCCGAAGCAGAGGGCGACAGGCAGTTAGTTTAGTTAGTCGAGCCGCCCCGGCTGAGCCTCCCCCCTCCCCTCCTCCCCGGCGAAATTCCATCATTTTTTGCCTCTGCCTCCCCCCCCCCCCCTCCCCTTCCCCTCGCGTTGTCATTGTCCCTAATGTCCCTATATTTTGGCAAACGACTCAAAGTTGTAATCCTTGAGAAACTCTTTAAATCGTAAAAAAAAAGAATTATAGAAAAAGCAGTTGAGTGGGCCAGTAGCAGCCAAATTTGAATGTTTTAAATCGAAAAGCAAAACTTTGCTTTATTTTCGGGATTTTCATTTTCCTCTTGAGGATTTTTCACAATATTCTAAAATATGGCAAAATTATGGCAAGTGTGGAAATATGGCAAATTTCCAAAATTATGGCATTTGCCATAAAATAGGGCTAGAAAATATGAACGAAATCTGTTATTCATCCAAAAAAATTTTTGAATGAAAATTTTCTGAAACTCAACAGCTTCACTTCCGGAATTTCCATGAAAAGTCGAATAAATTGGTTCTCTCGAGCCTTAACTTGCCTCACAAGTTCCAACAGTTTTCTTAAAATTTTTATCGTATTTTTCTAACTCAAAAAAGTTGCCTTTGTCTAACCAATTCATCCAAAAATGTGTCCAATTTACAATTCTGCATCAAATAAATAAATTCCTCCAATTTTTCTTTAAATTCATTTAATTTTTAAATATTAATTTTGTAATACATTTTTATTACTTGAGCAAATTTACGGTATTGCCGAATCGGCCAATTGGTCGGGTAAAAGAACCGATTTCTGTAAAAAAATTTCGGGCGCCGGACATCCTTCACTTTTCGAAGCGAATGTTTTAATCCTCCTATTCTTCTTAAAAACCTGTATCCCTGACCAGAGCTGATCGAAACTTCATTTTTTTCCTCACAAAACGAAACGAAAAAAGTAAAATTTTACAAAACGAAATCAAAGCAGAACAACCAAAAAAACAAAAATTTTTGCTTTTTGGATCACACATAAAATTCTGCAAAAATCAGGCAAAATGTAGGATTGACAGCTGACACTTGGCTTTGGCAACAAAATTTCTTTCAAATTCCCCGAGGACAAACAAAATGATGAATTGTCAGCTGACGCGTGTTTTGAATTTCTAAAACTTTCAAGCATACAAACTCAAGATTCTCGAGAGCATAGCTAACCGATTTATTATTATTATGAACTGCCAAACAAAAAAATTGTGTGGTGAGAATCTCGGCGAGTCTCCTAAATTAATATAAAATTCCAAATGTTTTTCTTTAAATATGACCACCACCCACCTACCGGTGCCGTCAAATATCGGAGTCAGAGTGCCAAGTTGGCACCGGCACAGCCCGTGTCGTTCATGACACGCATGGAGAAGCTGGAGGACGTGGCCAAACTGGTCAGTCAGTAGTTGCGATCAGTGAATTACCGAAAAAATTGGGCAACACTTTTTTAGAAAAAAACTAAGATTGGGCGCCGAAAATGGGAAAATGTTGGTGTAAAGTTACAAATTTACACTCCGCTTTTCCAGCTTAATTTTCCTAATTTTAGGCGCATAATTTTTGACTCGACAAATTTTTGTCAATTAATTAGCACCGGGAAATGCCATTTATTTTTAAATTAGAGCACATTTTTGGGTTAAAATTTGTTTTAAATTTTAAGTCTGTTCGGGATGAAAAAAACATGCTGAAAATGTGATGTTGGCAGTCCGCAGGAACAGTTTTACTTCAACAGGTGGCAGCTTTTTGAACAAAAATTTAAATAATAAATTATTCGGTTAAAATGACAAATATTTTTGCAATAACAAGCGGCTGAATGGTTGCCCAAACTGATTGATCAGATCGGCGGAATTGCCGATCTCTCGAGCAATATGAATTGATCAAAAAATGATTTCTGTACCGATCTGATCACAGCTAATGATAGCTAATTTATGATCAATCGGTCGGTCATAGTCAAAATTAATTTGTCTAAAAATATGAATTTTTATGGACCATTTTTCTTAACAATTCCATCAATTCAAAATTTTCTCGGCTGTGCCAACTTATTAAAACATTTTATTAATGGGCGAAAGCGTATGTATGTGAGTAGAGGAAAAACACTAAATAAGTGATTGCACTCAAGCGGGTTTGAACCCAACACCCCGGGACCGGGACTTTCATTTTCCAAAAAGTCCCGCCCGGACCTGGACCAAAACAACCCGGGAATCCCGTCCCGGTCCCGTCCTATCCTAACACTATCCCATCATTGCTTTGGGGATATGTTCTCCTCCTCCAGCGTTGGTGCTGAGAATTCGTGTAATTTAATCTGAAAATTTTGCACAAACACAACGGCAAAACCTTTCAGAAACATTTACTTTCCAACCTAATTGTTCGGATTACCGATAACTCGAATGGCCTCCATGTTGCCTAATTTTAAATGTTCTGAATTTAAAAACAAAAAAGTAATATTTAAAAATTTTTTTCCATTTCTTAAGAAATATTTACTCAAATTTCCAATATAATCCCAACTGCGATTTGCGACAAAAAATGGGCATCTCCAAATCTGGCGTGGTCGCTATTGCGCTTCTCACCGCGCTTGCTTTTCCCGGCCTCAGTTGGGGGGACGACGACTTCGTTTCAGTGGGTTCCTTTTAGAGACCGGAAATTTGGACCTAAAACCAAAATTTTTTTTTGGGATTTTTTGGGGTTTACTCCAAGTTGACCCAAAACCCAAAACCAAAAAACTTGTGGTCCAATTTTTTGTACAAAAAACCCAAAACATTTTTTGGTTTTGGGTTTTGGGTCCGGTCTCGAGTTCCTTTTATTTGCTCTTCGATTCATCTTTTAATTAGGCGTACGAAGAGCTACCGGAGTGCAGTAAAATGATGGCAAGCTGCCGACAATATTGGGGCGAATGTTTTCCACGGACAGGATACAACGGCGACGCGTGTTGCCAGAAGGGCCAATCTTTTAAATGTGTAGATCGTGTATGATTTCGTTGTAATTAAAATAAATGGGATTTGAAGTATTTTAAAAAATTTAAATTGGGATTGCCTATATCTGATCTCCGATCACCTTTTAATTAGGTGCCCGAAGAGCTCACACCGTGCGAGAAAATGGCGGCAGTTTGCATTGACAAATGGGGCGAATGCTTTGCACGAGAAGGACACAGCGGTGATGCTTGTTGCCAGAAGGGATTTGCCTGGAAGTGTGGCAATCATGTAAAATTTCGTTGTATTTTAAATATAAATGAATTTAAAACAGTTAGCCAGATTAAAAATAATTACCTTATTTTGTTTTATTCTGATTGATCGAATATAAAGCTTCTAAATCTTTAGATGACCCCACAAGAAGCAGGTTCAAAAGACCCGGGCTACGTAAGTGTGCACTTTTATGCTAATAACTAGGGTTGGACAAAACCGGATATTATCCGGGTCCCCCGGATACCGGATAGCTCAAAAACACCCGGATACCGGTCCCGGATCCAGCATAATTTAGCTGAAATCGTTCAAGACCGATAATTTTTATCCAAAATTTTCCCATAACGGTTCCAGATTATCCGGTTTTGTCCAACCCTACTAATAACCGTAAAAGTTTTAGCAAAACAATATAATATTTAAAGCAATTTAGGAAAAGATCAAGACTTGCCTGCTTTCTCTTTATCCAGATTCGGTAAATAAAGGGGATTGCATTTTTTCTTAAGTGGATTTTTTCGAAAAAAAAAGTTGGATTTGAGAATTTTGTTAATTCCGTCTGTTCCGGGATTGGGAACCGAATTCGCGAAAGGATATTTTGGACAAATTTCAAAAGTATTTAATACAATTTATTTTAAGCGGTTCGGGATTGGAAAAAAATCGGGACCGGGAACGCAAAATGCGTGGCACCGGCACGTGTTCTAGTCCGAAAAGTGTCCAAAAAAGTTATTCCATTCTACATAATAAGTGATAATTTTGATGCCTAAAAATGTTGAAATATTTAATAATTTAAAATCAGAATTTATTATTGTTCATATTTAGGAAGGCTTTGAAAAGTGCATTCCAAATGTGTCCGAATGTGTAATTTTAATTTTGTATTTAAATTGAATTTAACTTTTTCCATTATTTAGAAAAGCCCTGGTTGGTGTTCGATTGCCGCTGATCGTATAAGGAAGGAATTCTTCAACGATGAGTAAGAAAAGTCTTAGCATTTTTGTTTTAAAATGAATTACCGTATTTCCTCTATTAGTAACCCATGGGTTACAATTGTTCAAACCCCCCTCGAGGGGGGGGGAGGTTACAATCGTTTCTTCCTCATCTGCTTGGTTTGCAATTTGTAGAGCATGAATTTGAATTGTTCGTCGAGAGACTCGTTGATTACACGCGCGCTGTTTCCGGATCCATACAATCATTTGTTCATCGAACTCTTTGTCGCGAAGATGCCGTCCAGCACCGTCAAGTCTCAGTCGCTTTCCAGATTTTGATTCCCTAAAGTTGTAACTTATTTTTTCATAAATGACAATAATCAACCGCAATGAGAGCAGCTTTTGCTTCTGTTTTTGCCATTCTCTGATGTTCTGACGATCTATCGTAAACTTCCGACTGGCTTTATTGATTGAATGGGATTTGATGAAGTCGAGGACTTCTAATTTTTCGTCGATTGTAAAAATGCGACGTTTTTTTGAAATATTACGCTCCTCATTAGAATCTTCGTCACTCATTTCTTTATTATAAAACGCTAAATTTTATACATAAATGGTATGGCTGAAAAAACTTAGGTCATACTTAGGTACCTAGTTTTTAAAACTCACAGCTTGGTGGGGGGGTTACAATTAGAGGGGGGTTTCAAATAGAGGGGGGGTTACTATTTTTCAAACCCCCCTCGAGGGGGGGGGTTACAATTAGAAGGGGGTTTCAAATAGGGGATGGGTTACTAATAGAGGAAATACGGTAAAAGATGAAAAAGCCGGAAATTCCCTATCTAAAATCCAATTGCTTTTTAAGAACAAACTAAAGAGTGAAAAGAAATTAAATAAATTTAACTTTAACCAAGTTTATTAGATGAAAATTGATTTAAAAAAGGAAATTAAGAATTCCGCCGTTTTTTTCAATCGAGAATGCCACCAAAGCTAAAGAAGGCAAAAATGAATTGTGAAGTTTCTAAAAAGATAATTTTATTCTGTGTAATTTTTTTTGTGAAATTTATGTCTTAATGCATCGATTGTTCTTTGTTATTCTCGACAACATTAGCTAGCATGAAGCCTTTTAATCTTAATAATGTAAACTAAATTTGTTAATAAAAATTTGAAATGCTCTGTTTCAAAAAATAAAAATAAAGAACCATAAAAAAAGTGAATTTTCAAATTTTACTTTCGAATATCCTATATTTTGTGATTTCTGAAGATTTTGAGGCCGAAAATTGGGTAATGCCCTTAATAAGCGTTTGCCATATTCCAAGTCAAATATGGGAGAGGTAGCAAAACTATGAATTTATTTAGGAATGGCATGCAAATACGAGTTTGTTTACAACCAATAAAAATAATGCCATTTTGTGACTAATTAAGAACATCTCTTTCATCATAAATTTATTGAATTATGTATATTTGAATAGGTCAGTTGTGTTGTTGTTCTTTGGACTCTCTTTGATTAACACAGTGTGGGGATGAAGATGAACATCCCCGAGTCCAACCGCACCCATTCTCCAGCACCAATTGCCATTTTTTCGGTCAGCGTTTTGCACCTAACACATTGGGGCGCCGACATTTCATACATCGACATTTCATACATGCGACATTTCATACTTTAAGCAAAAAAACGACACTTCATACTTTAACCCAAAATACGACACTTCATACACACGACATTTCATACACTAAATAATCGTTAGTCATCTTATTAGTTAGCGAATTTTTTCCTTAATGCGTTTGGTAAAAAGACGATTCGTTCCCGGCCGATTCGTTCACCCCCGATTCGTTCTCTTTTCAAAAGTTTTTTCGTTATAACTTCTTTCAAGTCTAACCAAATCAAACATTTTCGATATCATTCGAAAGCTTACAACTAGTAGAAGCTTACAAAAGCAAAAGCTAAGCGATTGGCCAAATCTCAAAAAAGTTATGGCCAATTGTGGCCAAAAAAACGGTTTCTGGCCATAACTTTTTTGAGATTTGGCCAATCGCTTAGCTTTTGCTTTTGAAAGCTTCTACTAGTTGTAAGCTTTCGAATGATATCGAAAATGTTTGATTTGGTTAGACTTGAAAGAAGTTATAACGAAAAAACTTTTGAAAAGAGAACGAATCGGGGGTGAACGAATCGGCCGGGAACGAATCGTCTTTTTACCAAACGCATTAAGGAAAAAATTCGCTAACTAATAAGATGACTAACGATTATTTAGTGTATGAAATGTCGTGTGTATGAAGTGTCGTATTTTGGGTTAAAGTATGAAGTGTCGTTTTTTTGCTTAAAGTATGAAATGTCGCGTGTATGAAATGTCGCATGTATGAAGTGTCGTATTTTGGGTTAAAGTATGAAATGTCGTTTTTTTGCTTAAAGTATGAAATGTCGCGTGTATGAAATGTCATCCTGCCAACACATTCAAATGAATGCAAAAAGGCATTTTCTGAATGTTCGGCGAGCTTTTTTTGTGTGCAAAAGTCACAAAAAGCTAACAAATCAAGCGCGGCGAGCGGAGTCGATCGACCGTTTTTGTTTTGGGCCCATATTAAGTAGAAATTCCAAATTTCCCGCTCATTTTTTTATTTAAACGCGCGTTTTCCTTAATTTTCAAAAATTTCAACCAATTTAAAACCGCTTCAATTTATTTTCTATCGACAAATACTTCTCGTCGCACTATTGCGGGCCGCAGCGCTTTGATCTTTCCCCGCATTTGATGATTTTGTCACAATCATTTGAACAGAAATATTGTTTTATGATTTATATGTATTAAGAATTAAAGGTTCATTTTGGCCACATTTAATCGTTATTATTCATTATTTGGATTTCAACAACAATCAATAAATGTCGGACAATCCGAGAGAAGCGCAGAAACAATTGAAAAAAATATGAGTTTTCTTTTATTTCTAAGGAAGATTTTTTTCACAAGCGAAAAGTAAAAAATGCGTTCAAACAGCTTTTAAAAAAATGATTTGAAGCCCTAAAATTGGATAAACGCTAATTACGAAATGTAAGACAACTTTTTGCCGATTTTTTTTTAGTGTATTGAAAGTAATGCTATGGGACTTGATTATGTGATTTTTGAGTAATTTTAATGCTTTTTAGGTAAATTTGAACCAATTTTTGCTTAAAACTTACAGATTTCTACACTGAAAACAAACCAAAAAGAATTCGAATTTTTCGAAAAATCGATTTTATAAATTTTACAATAAATTAAAGGTCGTTTCCGGGTGTTTCTGATGATCCAAAAAGGCGACTTAATTCGTTTGATTGTTTGTTGAAAAAAGTTTTTGGAAATGGGGGAGGGGTACCAGCTTTGCTTTACCAAAAATCGAGTACTTGATAAAAAATCGTAGACAAAAATCAATGTGTTGACAAAATCTGATGTCAGATTCGCGATCAGCACCCCCGAACAACCACCCCCGGGTACCCTTTTTTCTTACAGTGAAAGTAAAATTTTCCGAAATTTGCCCAGCAAAAGTTGAGTTGGATCCCCTCTACCTAACGAAGAATTTGGCAAAATTTGCCCGGCTATTACCAACTACCTAATGCTTTAATCGAACTTTCAGTTTTGTTTGTGCCGACCTTCTGTTTTAAGCCTTCGAATTCTGTGGCCCATTTGTGCTCGGACTGAAAGTTGCGTTGATCAGCGATCGATTTGATCGTTTGGTGGACGCGCAGTTCAAATCGAGGGAATGGTCGTTGGGCGATTTGGACATTCGTCGCGCAAAGAAAGGAAAAGGCGCTAAAATTACCAAACGCTTTGACAAAGGCCATAAAGTCGAGCGTCGGCTGCCAATTCCGCAAGAGCCGCTTCCAGACAATCTTATCGGATTTGAATGCCTTCGAATACGGTTATTGTCTCGGTTTAAACTGTTTGACTTATCCTTAAATGTAGAGACCGGAATTTGAAAAATCCGAGATCGAGATTTGGAGATGGGCCGAGACCTCGAGATTTGTCTCGAAATCCCGAGAGTCCAGGTCTCGGAGATTTCGACAAATTTTCGAGATTCGAGACCTGGACTCTCGGAAAATCTCGGTCGGGATCTCGATTTCGCCGATCTCTACTTAAATGTTTTGTTTAATTTCTGCATATTTTTAGTTACATCGATCGAAGTGTCATCGAATTTCTCGAACTCATTCGCCCGCTTTTCGACTCCAAAGGGACAGCTCTTTGCATCGGAACATACTTCGACCAAACCCGAAGTTGGCAAATCATTTGGCGCCGGATTTGGCCGTTGATCGTTGGCAACATTTTCCGCTTTTTTTTGTCTTCCTTCGATCTCGACCATTTGCGCCTTCTCTCTCCGACCATTCTGCGCGATTGTCCAGAGCTCCGAATGATCGAGTACGACGATGGTTTTGCCAATTTTCCGGCCGATGACAGTGCCGACGCTTCTTCTGACCAGGCAATGGCCAAATGGTTGCACACGCCCCGCGGGGATGGCCATCCGAAAGTGTTGGAATGCGACTGTAGCTCGGAAAAAGTGGGAAAAATCCAAAATGTGATTTTATTGGATTTTTTCCGTTTACTATATATTCCATTATAATCTCTTTAGGCATTTGTCAATTCGTTCGAACCGGTCAATTTCATCATCTGTTTTTGGTTTTGGTGGCGGACACCATTTGAACTGCAAAACAATTTGACGGGTGAGCGATTGGTGCTTCGACGCTTGGAGTACAAATGGGTGTTGGTTCGTTGTCCAATTGAGCGCGACGAAGCAAAATGGGCCAAGTGGGAGCAGGAGGCGGCTGAATGGAATCCGGAGAGTCGCATCTGCATTGCCTTCGGGGGCAGTGACATCGGCGATGGGTCAGACAAAATTTAAAAAAAAATATATTTTTGTTTTATTTCTAATTTTCAGACGACGCAAGCGAAGGCACCGAAAGAGCAAAAAAGGCAAAAAGTGAAGGGGCCGAACGGAATTTGGATGGAAATTCAAACACAGAAATTGACGAAATATTGAAACTTTTGCTTTCCTACACATTGTAAAGCTTTTGTTGGTCAGAAAATTTGACAAAAAAATTTAAACCAGGTTAAGATTTGTCCTTTTTGATAAAAATTTGAATTTTCTCTCGTAAATTTGGTTTTTAATTTGTCTGAATCGGTGGCTCTACTGCATTTTATGTAGAGCCCGGACTTGAGCTTCGAGCGAGACTCGAGACGAGATTCTCGAAAAAATCTCGGATCTCGAAAAATCTCGAAAATTCAGATTTATTCGAGACGAGATGTCGAGACGAGATTTTTCGAGAATCTCGGATCTCGAAAAATCTCGAGCCGGAACAGTCGAGATTCGAGATTTTTGATGAAAATATAATTTTTTTCCAAAATTCTCAGAAACTCCACCAAATTTTGTACGGGTAAGAAGGGAGCACTAAAAGCATGTCTGCAAAATTTGGTTACGAAATATAAATGTTAGCCTGTGTTCCAAGGTTTTGAAAATCAAAAGAAAATTCAATGGTGAGGGTCTATAGTGTCTGACCATATGCTCAGGGTGCGTAACTAAAATTTTTCAAGGACATCAAGGGTAAAAAAAAACGATTTTGGGGTCCGAAAAAAGGACATTTTACAAAATGTTCAAAAATGCAGTAAAAATCTTTATTTTTTCGCATGAAAGTGGGGTATGAAAGAGCCGGTGAGAAAATTGTTAGCTTTTTTATACATTTTTTAAGAAATTCTTCAAATTGAGAATTTTTATTCACTTTTGGGAGTGAGAGAAGGGTCGGCGGTGCCGATAGGCGCCGACAAGAACATTTTGAATTTTTAACTCAATTTGTTAAGAGATTTGCAGCCAAAATGGAGTATGTCCGGCGGTGCCGACAGGCGCCACCGGGGGAATTTTTTTTACAAAAACTGGCAATCTTTGTTAAGAAAAGCACTGTTTTCATGAAAAATTTTTGGAGTCGAGATCGAGAATCTCGAGCTTCTTTCGAGCGAGACTCGAGACGAGATTCTCGAAAAAATCTCGGATCTCGAAAAATCTCGAAAATTAAGTTTTATTCGAGACGAGATGTCGAGACGAGATTTTTCGAGAATCTCGTCGAGATTTTTCGAGATCTCGAGACGAGATTCTCGTCTCGACCGGGCTCTAATTTTATGAGTCCAGTCGATGTTTATGAGTCCAATCGACTTTTTTATGAAATTTTGATTTGACTCATAATCTGCATTCGGTCCGCAATGCGGATGGGCGTAATTCCACTATTTTTCGTTATTTTTGGGCTGTTTTTCCGTTTTCCATTAAAATGCCCTTTTAACGGGAAAAAAACGGGAAAAATATGCACCCTTAAGAATGGGATTTTGGACGAGCAGAATACGGTTTGGTTGTAGTGTAATGGTGAGTGGTGGGTACATACTAGAGACCGGAAAGTTGGACCCAAAACCAAAACATTTTTTTGGGATTTTTTGGGTTTTGGTTTTGGGTCCGGTCTCTAGTACATACATATAAGTGTGGGTGGGGCGGTTTTCAATCCATGACTGTATTTTTAAAAATTTGGATGCAAATTTCTTAACAAATTAAGATAAAAATTCAAAATTTTCTCCGGCGGCGTCTATCGGCAGTGCCGATTCGGCACCGCCACCCACCTCGCCCCCCTAAAAGCTTAAAATAGACAGAAGGCCGCTGAAAAAAGAAATCCTTCAAAATTTTTAAAAATAAATACAATTCAAAAATATTTATTAAAATTAATTTTTTATTTCAAAGTTAGGCAATTTCACCATAAATTTAATTTAAATCAAACAAATGTTAACACGTAAAAAATGAAAGTAAAAATCATGGCATTAAATCATTTTTCATAATATTTAATAAAAATTAATACAAACAGAAAAAACTGCACGGATTGGACGGTATCGAAGCCAAACTGAAAGTTTGCCACCTGCAACCATTTAACAATTAAAATATGGGATTATTCATTAAATATTTGTCATTTAGGTTGAAAATGGCAGCATTTGCACCCTTCCGTTCATCTCTTCCTTCCCTACTCCTCCCTTCTCCCTCTTCCTCCATTCCGTTTATCTCTTCCTCCCCTCCCCCTCTCTTCCTTTCCTCTTTTCCGTTCTTCTCTTCTCTTCCGTTCATCTCTTCCTTCCCCCCCCCCCCTCCCTCTCTTCCTTCCCTCTTTTCGTCCCTTCCGTTCATCTCTTCCTTCCCCCCCCCCCCTCCCTCTCTTCCTCCCCTCTTTTCGTCCCTTCCGTTCATCTCTTCCTTCCCCACTCCTTCCTTCTCCTTCTTCCTCCTTTCTTCATCTCTTCCTCTCCCCCCCACTCCCCTCCCCTCTCCCTTCCGCTCTTCTTTTCCTTAACCCCTCCCTCCCTCCCCTCTCCCTCATTCTGTCCGTCACCCCCCACCCCCCCCCCCCCCTCCTCTTCTTTTTCTTGTTAAAATTTTTATAGTTTTTAATAAAAATTCTGCTTATAAAAGTTTTAAATTTTTTTATTAAAAATATTTTAATTAAAAAACTTGTATTTAAAAACATTTTTATTTTCAAATATAAATTTTTAAAAAAAAAGATTTTTGGAATTCGGGAATCGATCCCACACAATCAACAATGTAAGCCAAAGTGCAAACCACTACACCACACACAACACTGTCGACTTACCTTATTTTTCCCTCACCAACCCCAACCCGTTTTCCTTTTTCGAACATTTTTCGATTTTTGTGTCCAAACAGTGCTGGTTTGCCCTCCAAAACATTCCATCAACGGTTAGGTTACTCCCCGCCGAGTTGGGAGCCAAACAGTGGGGGGTGGTCAAAAAATTTGGTCATTTTTCGACATTTTTAGGGCTTTGCACGAAAATGCCTGAACCTACCTAACTTTGATTCTATATTTTTCCCATATCGGGCGCCCCAAAAAATGGGGGGTGTTGTGAAAACCGTTTTTTGATCTGACGCCTGGTTCGAAAGTTATTTCTTTTTTTTTAAACTCAGGGGGTAGAATCCTCTTATATAGGGAATGAAGTGCAAAGCTCATCAGCTACTGGCCTTATCCAAGTGTTCTGTGGTCAAATACTGCCTGATAGTTGGAATATTTTAGAATACCAAACGAAACCAGCTTTATCGAATATAACTCGGCCAATATTGAAGATAGGAAATCGAAAAACATATCTTAGATGCAGCTAAGAAGTGGTAATACAATGACGACAAATGGCTAACAAACCAAGCACGCATTTTCAAGTTATGATTTTTCAAGTTACCAAGATTGCCTAATGAACAGTTTGTTAATGAAGTGAAAAGCTCATCTGCTACTGGCCTTATCCAAGTGTTCTGTGGTCAAATACTGCCTGATAGTTGGAATATTTTAGAATACCAAACGCAACCTGCTTTATCGAATATAACTCGGCCAATATTGAAGATAGGAAATCGAAAAACATATCTTAGATGCAGCTAAGAAGTGGTAATACAATGACGACAAATGGCTAACAAACCAAGCACGCATTTTCAAGTTATGAATTTTCAAGTTACCAAGAATGCCTAATGAACAGTTTGTTAATTAAGTGAAAAGCTCATCAGCTACTGGCCTTATCCAAGTGTTCTGTGGTCAAATACTGCCTGATAGTTGGAATATTTTAGAATACCAAACGCAACCAGCTTTATCGAATATAAGACGACCAATATTGAAGATAGGAAATCGAAAAACATATCTTAGATGCAGCTAAGAAGTGGTAATACAATGACGACAAATAGCCAACAAACCAAGCACGCATTCTCAAGTTATGAATTTTCAAGTTACCAAGATTGCCTAATGAACAGTTTGTTAATGAAGTGAAAAGCTCATCTTCTACTGGCCTTATCCAAGTGTTCTGTGGTCAAATACTGCCTGATAGTTGGAATATTTTAGAATACCAAACGAAACCAGCTTTATCGAATAACTCGGCCAATATTGAAGATAGGAAATCGAAAAACATATCTTAGATGCAGCTAAGAAGTGGTAATACAATGACGACAAATGGCTAACAAACCAAGCACGCATTTTCAAGTTATGAATTTTCAAGTTACCAAGATTGCCTGGGGTGGATCGAAACCTTTCGATTTCGATAATTTCGAGGTTTTTCTTTCGGTTTTCAACGAAAATCGAAAAAAAAATTCTTCGAAATTTCGTCGAAAGAAAAATGCTTTTTTGGAAATGTCGCTTTCAACCTTTATTTATCTCATTTTGTTATTTATTTATTTTTATTAAAATTTATGTTCATTACATTAGCCTTTTGTTTGTCATAAATCATCAGGGATGTCTTCCGTTCCGTATTCCATGTTTCTGTATCTTTTTTGTTTAACATGTGACATAAGCTCACTCTGGACTGCTCTCCTGGTCCCACATTTGTACACGGTTCGGGATAATACCGTCTTTATCCGGGAGATATATGTGGGGCACAAAAGGGAGGTACAGCTTCCCCGATTCGAGCGGGGAAGTAAGGTTCACATATTGGCCAATGTGTGTGTAGAATGAATTGGGTCGGGAACAGAGGTGAGAGTTGAGAGGAGGGAGGGACCGCCCCTTTGGGATTAACGAGATGGGCGACAATGATCGATGGGCGCCCCAGGGCAAAGAATGAGTGTGATTAGATTGTGTGTGTCATCCCACTCCCCAGAAAATTGTCGTCCTCGACATTATTTACAATGCATAATGAAAAAAAAGGGAAAATAGGGTAATATGTTGCATTTTTTGTTTGTTTTGTGTTTTATATTTTTTATTTTATTTATTTTAATTTTTTGTTATAAAAAGTTGAATAAAAAGGAAAAAAAAATTGCAACATTTCACATCTAATTATGCCCAACCAGCCATCTTAGAATAATCTTCCGCTGATTGTGACGTTCCTGGCCCCCATTCATCGATCTGATCGCGCCAATTTCCGCGTCCTCCTCTTCCTGCTCCATTTCCGCGCCATTGTCCGCGTCCTCTCAGTCCGCCTCGCGTCTTCCAACGACTATCGTGTCCGAACCACGAATAGCCAAATGACTCATTTGCATTTCGCAAATAATTTTCCCCGTGAATTGCTCCTCTCTTCTCTCTCTTTTCCTTCAATCCGAAAAGTTTCTCTATCGATCGCATAGCCAATTGTGCTTCGTCCGCCGCCTGCGAGGCCTTTTCTCTAACATTTAGCAAACGATCAATTATTTCCTTCACTTCATTTGGATTTTGTTCGTGCTCGCTCTTCAAAAAGAGTTTCCTCTCTTCCCCTGGCGAATTTCCGAGTGCCGTCGGAAATGTCGGCGGTGTTCTGCCCAAAAACATTAACCGGTTTCTTTCTTCCATTTCATATTTCGGGATGTCCAATTCACTTTTGACTGTTTGCCATTTTCGTTTTTTTCCTTCTGGGGGTATGGAGTCCGCTTCTTTTTCCTTTATATCACTTTCGGCAGAGCGTATTTCATTCTTGATCAGTCGAGCGGCGTCCGTTGGTTTTTCTCCTTTTTTCGTGTGTTGCATTCTTTCGAATTCTGTTCTTGACTTTGATTTATTAAGCGTGGATTCCCAAAAACTTTTCGCTTCCACCTCAGCTCCCTTTGGTGGTGAATTAAAAAGCAATTCTTCATATTCAATATCCAAAATCACTTCATCCTCAATATTTTGGCTTCTTTTTTCAACTTCCTTTTGTGCAGCTGTCGTCATTCTCGTTTCATTTTCGGTCTCTTTCCGATCTTCTTTCTGTTCTGCTTTCTTTACTTCGTCGTTTTTGGCTCTCTTTTCGTTTTCCTTTTTCATTTTGGTCAGTTCACGTCGTAGTGCGTCGACTTCGTCAATCAATTTTTGCTGTGATGGATTGATTTCTTCTTTTTTCTCAATTATTGGCTGATTTTCGACCGATATTGTCTCTTCTCCGGCCTTCTTTTCCATCTTTTGGCGATCGGATGTGCTCATTCTGGAATCATTTTGATTTTTATTGCCATTAATTCGATTTTTAAGACCACTTTTCTTTATTTTATGTTTATTTGCACTTTGTTTCTTTTTGCTTTTCTCTGCACTTTCGTCATTTTCACTGTTCTTTTCCTCCGCTTTTTCCAGATTATCACACTTAATGAAATCCATATTATTTTGACCAGATATAACTACGCTTATGAATATGTGAGCACTATTTCCATTGTCCTCAAGACTTTCTTCCTGTTCTTTTTCTGACTCCATTTCCTTTTGTGTGATGGAGATTTCAGGGATTTGGTGTATTGAATAGTTTTGTTCTGTATTACCCCTCAATGGCTCCCAGTAAGTTTCTTCAAATTCTTCCGTTCTGATTTCCCATCTTTCTCCTAATAATAACTGTGGGACAACTCCCAGGATAATTCGGTTTGACTCATTAGATATAAAGATTTCAAAACTTTCGCCAAATAACCAAGCAGTAATATAACTCTCGCCATCAACATTTTCAGAAATTTCCCAATGTTCTTTGATAATATTTTCCGGAATTAACGAAATTATGGGGATTGTCACCGTATTCGGCCAACTTGTATATACTAACACAATTTGTTCGTCGAGTAAAATTCGAGTTGTGGTACATAAATTTTCAACTTCATTATTATTAAATGGTGGTATTATATATTCAAGTAAGTGTTCCTTTTCACTTTCTATGTTATTCCGTACAAATGCGACCATTGCTCCTTTTTTTTCTTCAGTGTTATTTTTAATTTCGAATTCTGTTACTGAATTTCTTTCCTTATTGTAATTTGTTGTATTTATTTGTTCATTTTTATCATTTATTTCAGAGCTTTCGCTTAATTCTTCTGCTTCTTCTTGTTCCAAATTTATGTCTTCCACATATTTTTCGTAGCTCAAAGGTTCGTCTGATGGTCTTAAAGGTAATACGGCCGAGCCGTGGAAGGTTTTTACTTTTTCTTGGTGAACTTTTTTCAATTTTCCTTTGCCGTCTAACGACTGTAGGATAAGATTTCTTTTTTCTTTTTCAATGCCTACACATCGGAATGGTCCTGTCCAGCGCTGGTCGAATTTGTGCTTTAAAACTTCTTTCTTTAAGAGCACCAAATCCCCCACTTCAAATTCACGTTCCACAGCGTTCCTTTTTTGATCATTCATTTCTCTGTCTTTTTCTTGGGCACGGAGTATTTCCTCCTTTACCAATTTCCATGCCTTAGTGGCTTTTTCCGAGTGTTTTTTTGTATATACTGAAATGTCAGTACTGAAATCTTCTATTGATGGGAGCTTAAGTAATCTATCGGTTGGCATACGTGGATGGCGCAAATGTAAAATGAAAAATGGTGATTGTTTTGTGGCCGTGTGGATAGATGAATTATATGCGAAAAGCGCGTGTGACAAAATTTCGTCCCAGTTATTGCCCTTTTCGTTTACTAGCTGGGATATTATGTTTGCCATTGTTCGCATTGAGCCTTCGGCCATGCCGTTTGCTTGTTGGTGGTAAGCGGTTGATGTTTGGTGCTCAAATCCATATATTTTTGATAAATTATTGAATATTTCCGATGTGAACTGACGTCCTTGATCAGTTACTACGATTTCTGGTATTGAGTGTTGGTGAATGACAATTTCAACAAATGTTTCCGATACCATTTCTGCTCTTTGATTTGGAATTGCCTTAGCCATTACCCATTTTGAAAAACTGTCAATTGCCAAAAAAATGTAAACATTTCCCCGATCAGTTTCTTTGAGTGGTCCCATCAAGTCACAGTGCACTCTCTGAAACGGTTCTTCCGTTGGTTTAATTGGTAAGCTTGGTGCGGATTTCGATTGCCCAGGTTGAATTTTTCTCAACTGGCATGATTCACATGCTTCTACTAATAATCGCACATCTTCCTTCATTCCCGTCCAAAAGAATCGGTTTCTGATTTCCGGCCATGTTTTTTCAAATCCGAAATGGCCCTGGTTGTGAATCATGTCGAAAATTTCCTTCCTTATTTGGTACGGAATGATTAATTTTGGTTTTTCTGTATTTTCCTTTCCTTTTTGGTAATAAATTGCCCCATTAATTAGAATGTAGTCCTGGGACACATTTTTCCATTTTAGTACATTTTCCGGGTATTTACCGGTTTTTAAGATATAAAATATTTTAGCCAATTCTTTTACTTTCTTTTGGGCTTGGATTATATCTATGAGTATAATTTTCACTTTTGGTGTTTGAGTTTCGGTTGGATTTGATTCGTTGTCACTCGCATTATTTTTGGCACTCGAAATTTTATTGTGAAGTCCAATTTTGCATTTTGATTCCTTTTTTGCTTTCATAATTCGTTCGGATAAGTCTTCTACCTCGTCTTCATTCTCAATGCCTGGTATGTTGTACCTGGACAAAAAATCTGCGGCCACATTCTTTTTCCCGGGGCGATAAATTATTTCCAAATCGAAGCTTTGCAACGTCATTTGATATTTTTCAAGCCTTCCCTTCAATTCTTTGGCTTTCATCATTCCGGTTAGGGCGCTACAATCGGTGATAACTTTTGTGAGGCCTGAGCCTACAATATAAGGGGAGAATTCTTTTACGGCATATACCAATGCCAATGCTTCCCTTTCAATCGATGGGTAATTGGATTCGTGTCGGTTCAATGCTCTAGAGGCAAAGGCCACTGGGCCATCCTGCAACAATATTGCACCGATTGCACGTTTTGATGCATCACATTCAATCGTAAACGGTTTGCCAAACCGGGGGGATCTTAAAACCGGGGCTGATGTAAGCATTTTCTTGAGAGTTTGGAATGCCTCTTCCTGTTCTTTTCCCCAATTTTCTTTGATTTTCCCTTCGAATTTATCTTGAGTTAGGGTCTGTAATGGCCTTGCAATGTGCGCAAATCCTTTTATAAAGCGTCGAAAGTATGTGAGGGCGCCAAGGAGAGATTTTAATTCCGTTAATGATTTAGGGGCACTAAAATTTTGTACTACTTCAATTTGTTTCGGGTCCATTCGGACTCCTTTTTCGCTCAGTAAAAATCCCAGATAGCGGATTTCCGCCATTCCCCAATGGCATTTTTCAATTTTTAGCTTAAGTCCAACTTCTTTAAGCAGTCTCAAAAAATTTTCGATGTCTTTAAGATGGCTTTCCTCTGTTTCACTGCCAATAATTATGTCGTCCAAGTAAATTAACATAGCGGCTGTCAGCCTTCTTCGGATTGAGTTCATCACCCGTTGAAAGGTGTCCGGGGCCGCTGTCAAGCCAAATGGCATTGTTATAAATTCGAAAATGCCCAAATGTGAAATAAATGCCGTCTTTTCAATGTCTTCGATTGCCATGGGGATTTGCATGAATCCCTGTTGTAAGTCCATACAGGTATAGTACTTTTTTGAGCCCATTAGGTCCAAAAGTTCCTGTATGTTTGGTAGGTGGAAAACTCGTTTTTTTGTTATTTTATTTAGTGCCCGGTAATCAATGGCAAAACGCCATGATTTTTTGTCTGCTTTTGGGACCATTACAATTGGCGAGGCAAATTCAGACTCCGATTCTCTTATTATTTCTTGATCGAGCATTAGTTTTACCTGCTTCTCAATTTCTTTCTGTATTTCGGGCGGATACCGATATGGCCGTAAATGGAATGGTAAGGAATCTGGGATCAGATCAATTTTGTGTACAATCGGACCATTATATTTTCCAATTTTTTCGTCATCGCCAACAAATGCGTCTGAGAATTCGTCTACCATTCTTTTGAGTTTTTGCTGGGTTGTTGACGTTAATTTAGTTCCTTCAAGATTTATTCTCTCCGATGGTTTTCTATTTTGTTTTTTTGTTGTTGGCAGTGCCGGCAAATTTTCATTCCAACGGGTTTCAGGTGGGATATAATCTTTTCCTGGTATTTCGTCGCCTGGTAGTGCATTTATTCTGACCTGCTCCAAGTCGGCCAAATGTGATTTTGCGTAAATTTTAATGGGCGCATTTCCGGCATTCATAATTTGCATCGTAACGCCTTTACTAGCACCTGGTGCTACCAACGTACGAGCGATAATGACTCCTGGGTACTGATGTTTAGTCCCGTTAACAAGAAAATTTTGATTTTCCGGAAAGCTTTCTTCAATCTCTGCCATAACAACTGTTTCACTTCTTGGCTCAAGGATTTCGGTTTTGCTCATCATTACCCTTGGGGTTTTTGGACCCTCCGTTCCTATTACGGATACGATGTTTGTCCAAATTTTACCAATTCGCACTTTTCTTTCTCCCAAAGCAATGACGCCTTCCAGTTCCGTTAGTAATGGCAACCCAAAAAGTAATGGTCCGGGACAGTGTTTGTCCGGTGAAACTAATAATATGGCCTCCCATTCTCCGAAGTTTCTCGTTGTAGTCTCTTCAATTCGTATTTTTGCGTTTACTTTTCCCAAAATACGAATAGTTGAATCATTGGCTGCCGTTAAATTTGCGTTTTCTCCCAGTTCTATAATTTTTAATCCGGCTTTTCTCGCGGTGCTTTCTCGACAGTAAGATACGCTTGCGCATGAATCTACAAGTGCCGAAGTTAATAGTCCATTTAGGTGAACACGAATTATTGGCAGCCTTCTGGGGTCATTAGTAATTGTAGCAATTCTTCGCGGCGGGAGATAATCCAAAATATAGGCTTCTTGATCCAATGGGTCGGGTTCTGGTGCAGAAGGGACTGCTGCCACTCTGGTTTTTTGTCTTTTCATTCCGATAATTCCTCTAATCACTCGTGCTGCCACGGAACCTGCTCGAAAACCTGCAAAAATGATCACCCGGTATTTGATTCCAATGTAAACAATCAGCATCGTTAGTAGAATAATCGGGATTAATATTAAACTCCAAGCGAGCCCTTTCAAACTATTCATTGCTTCCTTTGCTTTCTCGGGGATGCTCTTCATCATTTCCATCCAATCTCCGGTTTTTCCAAATACTACTCCGAGTGTTTCATTTGCTTCTTCTCGTATTAAACTAATAACATTGCTAATATTCGGTTTCTGCACGACTCTTAAAATCGCAGATGGTAAGATATTTATTTTGGAACGATATTCTATCATCGTTTCCTCCATTCTTATATTGTCGGATTTAAAAATTGCGCCTGCCTTTAGTACCAGTGGGTTTTGAACGTTTCGGTATTCGGTCCGAATTTTGTTAACATCTTCATTTAGTTTTTGGATTATTTCCTTTTGAGTTTCATTCCCGAACTTTTGCGATGTCTCCATTTCTGCACATTCTATCTTTTTCCCCAATATGCTTAAATCTCTCGTTCCAGGGCGAATAAAAAAAGTTGAATTTTCGACAAAAATAGGTGTCTCCTCATAACAATCCTCATCCATTCTTTTGTCCCAGAAAATTTTTTCCGGGGTGACTGGTACACAAAATCCAACTTCCAGGCCATTCCCTACCCATTTTGCAACTAAATCGTCACGGTTGAAAATTTTCCGAATTCCCTCGTTTGGGTTGATTTGCAGAATTGCTTTGGCCAATTTCAGCTGAAAATTTGTATTCTCGCATGATTGTTTAAAAATTTGATCGTATTCTCTTTTCCTAGCTTCGTTTAAACGATAAAGCGCATAATTCACACGGGTATTTAAATTTTTATTCTCTTGTCCCCCATCATTTCTCACTTTACTTTTTTCAACTTTTTCTAACCATCTCGCGTCAGGTGTAGTGACAGTCGTTCTCTTTGGTCTTTCCATTTCCAAAATGTCAACCTCTTCCTCCTCAACGTAAAGTATTTCCTCCTCCTCATTAATCTCGTCGGATTCGGCTTCATTTTCTTCAAACTCTTGCTCCTCCTGTTCACTTTTTATTGCTTCTGAGTTGTTGATTAATTCTTTCTCTGTATTCTCAACATTGAATTTAAATGATTTTTGGACTTCCAGTATCGGGTGGACTTTTGGTTTAATCACGGAAATTTTAGCGGCTACCATTGGTTTTGTGCTTATAAATTTGGTTAAGTTTTGTGTATGTGGTTTGGCTGTTGTTGCCAGTTTAGGTGTTAAAATCGGATTTGTTTTTGGTGTGCTGATGTTTTCTGATTTGCTTGTTGTGGTCACTTTAGGTATTGTTGTCGGCATTTTTGGTTTTCGGGTGCTGGTGGCTATTTTTTGGGTTGGTTTGATTACTTTAGGTTCAGGAGTAGTCTGAATTTTTGTTGTTTTGGTTGCCATGACTTTTGTTGGGCTGGTGCTTGTGATCACTTTTGGAAATTGAGTGGTAGGTGGCGTACT
Source organism: Globodera rostochiensis (assembly GCA_018350325.1). Lineage (NCBI taxonomy): Eukaryota > Metazoa > Nematoda > Chromadorea > Rhabditida > Heteroderidae > Globodera > Globodera rostochiensis. The sequence continues at coordinate 1,279,588 of JAEVLN010000006.1, forward strand.
CTTAGCCGGTGGCTTCCCTTCCGAAATGCCCTTTGACTTGTACAGTTGTTCTGTTCTGTCGGGTTTTAATTGGATTTGAGTGAAATGGGTTGGTTGTGCTTTTGTTTGTGGTGTTGTTACTTTAATTGTGTTTGTTGGCTCAATTTTTAAAATCGGCGATGGGGTTGTTGAAATTTTTGTGGTTGGCTTGGTTTGTGTGATGGTTTGAATAGTGGTGGAAATTTTTGTGGTTGGTTTCATTTGTGTGATGGGTTGCATAGTGGTAGACAGAATTGTCACCTTTGCAGGTGTTGGTGGTGTACTCCTTATTGCCGGTGGTATCGTGGTCGTTATGTTAACAATATTTTGTTTTTGAGTAGGGACCGTTTTTACCAAAGGAAATTTTTGTCCGGGTTTCTTTTTGGTCTGCCTTTCCTTTTTTGTCGGTTCCATTTTCACTATCACATCTCTTTTCGTTTTTTTCAAGGCGTTAATTACGATAAAAACGTCATTTGACATTTTATATGCCTCTTCAGGGACCCCGATAATTCCTTCCCTGTCTTCGGGTTTATCTTTCTCAAAATAAAAAACACTCTGCTCACTTTCGACAATTATGGCATTTTCCGTGATTTCAGCCAAAAATTCTCCTACTGGCGAATGGGTTGCCCAATATATATCGTTGGGTTCGGGGATTTCCCAAATAAATGTTCTGCGTTGCCCTTCTTCCCATCCTTTGTAAGGATTTATTTTGTGACCGAACGAGGTAATTAAATAAAAATCAAGAATTCCTCCTTTGCCGACCTCAATAAAGTCGTTGACTGTGGTTTTACACAATTCGCCGGCCCAAGCATACGAAATTTTTTCCGGTTTTTCCGTTCCCCACAATTCTTCTCCCAATCTTTTCATTGACAAATCCATTTTTTCTTTGAATTTCCAGCATTCTTTATGACCTGTTCCTCGTACAATGCTTTCCTGGCTTTTCACCTCTTTCCATAGGAGAAGAAAACTTGTTGTGCATATTTTTGTTAATTTTTGGTAACAAACGTACACTGGAAACTGTTTTGGCAATCTTACTGGCAAAAATAGTGTCACTTTTCTTTCTGTTGCCTTTTGTTGTTTTTGAATGGTACATTCGGTAATGTTAGGCAAATTAATTGGGGTAGTGGGGACGCGGTTCGAGCATAATTGGTATTGTGCCTGAGCGTTTTCAAAGAAGAGACAAAAAATCGTCGTAATTGTCAGAAATGTTAGGGTCGGAGTTGGCGAGCTTGATTTTCGGGTGGTATTTGTTCCTTCATTACCTACCATATTTATTCGATATCTTTGTCTCTCACTTCCTCTCCCTCTTTGGGGTGTCCGATTATACGGAATATTTCCTTGTTGTGGCCGAAATTCTCCATACCTCGGTGGGTGAGGTTGATGGAAATGTCCATTAAAATTTCGTCTATGCCCAAGTGGGCAATTGTTTGAGTTTACCGGTCCAAATCCTCCAAAGTTCCTTTCTCTGTAATTTTGGTTACCTCTCCAGTAATTTCCTCGGCCATTTCCTCTGAAATTGCCTCTTCCTCGGTAATTTGAATTTCCTCTCCACACAGAATTTTCACTCTCTCGATTATTTATTTCATTTTTTGTTTTATTTTGCAATGAAATTGCGTTTATTTGGGCTTGCAGTTCAGCAATTTGGCTTTTCACTTCATCTCCCTTTTCCTCATTTTCCAGTTCTTCTTTTATCTGTAGGACTTTTTTTGTTTGTGCTATTGCTTCCGCAAGTGTTTTAGGTTTGTCCATGAAAAATAATTTCCGTTTCAGGTTCGTTGGCATCCCGTTTAAAAAGTAATGAATACTTTCATCTTCCCTTGCTTCTTTGGTATAATTTGGCGTCGGGGACGCTTGTTCCACCAATTCTCTGATCTTGTTGGCAAATTCCGTTACCGTTCCCCTGCCTAACGTTGCCTTTGCCAACATTTTCCGTGCCCAAACAGGGCCTTCTAGTTTCTTAGTCCTTTCCGTCATTTCGTCTGTTAGTTCTCGCCAAGTTTTCCGTTGGGCGTTTGGGATGTTTAAAAATATTTCTTTTGCTTCTCCTTCCAAAAATAATGGAAGAAAACGTACACAATCGGTAGGCAACCAATTGGACGCTGTTGCAAGTATATTGAATTCCCTTAAAAAGGTGTGAAAATCACCTATCGCATCAAATTTCGGAATTTTTATTCCATGAGTAAATTTGTTGCGCCTTTATTGGCCCATTTATCCTCTAAATCTTTCACTTTTTCTCGGAGCGCTGTGAATTTCGTTTCCAAATCCTCTGGGTCCGGCATTTTATTTGCCTGTGGTTTTTGTTTTTCTTTAATTAACTTTTTCCTTTCTCTTTCTGTGTTCCTTTCTTCCCTTTTTCGTTTACTTTCTTCTTTGCCCTCAAATCTTCTTGCCAAATATTCGGGGGTATGAGTCTGGTCAATTTTCTTTACTTTTGTTTGACCGTAATTTTAATTCTTCTTTTTAGCCCAAATTATTCTTTTAACTTAATTCACCTCCAAAAATGCGACAATTTCCTTCCCCGAGTACGTCCGTTACCGGCTCAACTGGTCTCGATGGATGTTGTAGGGTGTTGGTGTGTTTGGTAGATCAAGCCTTTCGTTGGATGTCAATTGATTTTTAGAATTTATTTATTTGTTTGTTGTTTTTTTTTTGTTGCTGAATTTATTTATTTATATTAATTACGACTAATATGGATTAGAATTATCAAGTTTTTGTTATTTAACTTAATAACACATTTTCAGGTTGGATCTGAAGTTTTAAGTGACAGATTTTGAGAAAGCTTATAGCGTTCGAAGTTTTCTGAGGTAGTCTGTTGATGGTCCGTTGGTGCGAAAAATGAAACAAAATGCCTAGGGCGTCATCGAATTGCCTTTAACCTTTATTCTCTCGCCGTTCGTTTTCACTGATAACTCCTGATTTAATTAATTGCTTTATTCGCGGCTCTTTACGTCGGAGCTCTCGAAACTTATTTGATTAATACTTCTTTTTCGTAATTGTTGGCCCTCGGGATCGGATCCTTTTTTCCTCGCAGTTGGGGCCTGATCATTAGATTTATTGCTCTTAATCTTTACTCCTTTTTCTCAACATTCCTTCATTCGACGTTTGCCCACCATCGCCCCTCAGACTAACATCGGCGCCTGATTTCAGTCATCGGCGAAATATTCGGCATTTGTTGCTTGTTTCTCAACACTTTGGACGAAAGGTTTTGCTGTCAGAGCAGCCATTCCAAAATAAATTGGTCTTTAGTTGAACGATCACAGGTTAATTCAAAATTTGTCTTCTCCAAAAGAAAATGATGTCAAAGAAAGTAAATTCATAATATCCGATTAGCATTACAATAGAGAGGAGGAGGGGGTGGGAAGGGTGTGGAGACGATGAAAGAAATTTGACCAGCCATTTGAAGGTTTATTCTTACACCAAGTCATTCATTCTCAGTTGTTACCACTTTTCCTTTTGTCCATTAAATTAAATTTCGTCCGTTCTCAGTTTTTCAAAAAGAATGAGCGTGTGGGAAATCCAAGAAGCTTGTCGGATTGTCTGCCGTTCCCCAAATATTTGCTGGGAACCTACTTCCTACACTGATCCGCAAATTTGTTTGCCTCCGGGCACCAATCCGAACAACTTTAAAAATTTTGTCTCATTGACGGACTACTCCTTCATGTTTGTTCTTCTCATGGTTTTCGTTGGAGGGCTTGCAATTGGCGTAATCATCTCGGCGTTATTTCTTGTTGTCAAGAAGAATTGCAACTGTTACTTTCGTCACAACTCGCGTTGTCAGCGAAAGAACAACCGTTCCACCAATTCTCAAACTTTGGCACACTTGGCCGGCCGATCTCGCCAGCCTCCGCCTGTTCATACTCCGTTAATTGTCCGTTTGCCTCAAGATGTTTGTTAATCACTACATTTTCTTTTTAACGAAACTCTTGCCTTTTGGGACTTCGACTTTTTTTTCCGGCTCTGTTATGGGCAATTCCGTCGGCCATTCTCGTCGCATCGAGCCCAATCATTCCTTTGTTTGAATGTGGTAAGTTTCGTTTCGGTCTTTTCTTTGACTTCAACAACACTTTACCGCTTAAGCCTTTCTTTGCCATCATTCAACGAAAGTGCGTCATTGTTATTTTTCTTTACCGGGCGATGTTATGATAATTTAATTAACTTTTTTGGATTATTTTTGTTCATTTATTTTATTATTACTTTTTGATGGGTCTTTTATGATTTCGATCATTTCAAATATTACGTTAATTAATTTATTTATTTTTTTTAATAAAATAATGATTATGATAATTTTTACAAGTTGAAATTCCCCGTGGTAGGACCTCCATGACATAAGCTCACTCTGGACTGCTCTCCTGGTCCCACATTTGTACACGGTTCGGGATAATACCGTCTTTATCCGGGAGATATATGTGGGGCACAAAAGGGAGGTACAGCTTCCCCGATTCGAGCGGGGAAGTAAGGTTCACATATTGGCCAATGTGTGTGTAGAATGAATTGGGTCGGGAACAGAGGTGAGAGTTGAGAGGAGGGAGGGACCGCCCCTTTGGGATTAACGAGATGGGCGACAATGATCGATGGGCGCCCCAGGGCAAAGAATGAGTGTGATTAGATTGTGTGTGTCACATGGAAGACATCCCTCCAAGGTACAATATTAATCATTTTCTGTGTATATTCTTCTGACAACATTAACAATAGTGCAAAAACGCTTAGTTTCCAAATAATATGAATGCATTTAATCATAATTAGGGCCAAGCCAATATAGCAATTATCAGCAGCCTCTAATTAACATGTTGAACGAACGCAATTCATAAAATTTTGGTTGATAACAAACACTTCATCTATTCATTGGTTGGATTGGCCTCTACTTTCAAATAACGGAAGGAAGTTAGATTTTTTTCAAATTTGAAAATGTTTAAAAATTAATATTTCTTCGATAATGCTTTTTAAACTCGGTTTTCAATTAACTAAACAAAAACGTATTCCTTATTAAAATTAATTTTACAATTGTTGAACGGCCGCCCAACGGCGGTTTGATCCGACGACATTGGCGTTAATGTTCCGTATTTGTGTGCTGAGGCCAGCGTCGATGGCTGCAACTTTTGTAGTTGTAAAGGGCCAAACTTTACCGATCATCTGTCGACAGTTTGTGCGCATCTCTTTGCATAACAACAATAAAAAGAGCTAAAAAATTAAAATTTTCGCAAAAATATTGATTTTGATTCACACTATCAGTATTCTGAAATTGGGAAACAATTCGACGATGCTTTTCAGTAGGGTTGGTCCCCGATTCCTCGGGGGCGGGCGGCCGACTAAAAAAGCCGGGGTTCGGGGTTTTTCCCATAAAAAACCCCCCTAAAATTCAAAGGGTCGGGGTTCGGGGTCAAGGACCAACCCTACGTTTTCAGCGCCGCCGAAAGTATTAAAATTGTATTAAAATTTGTAAAAATGGTTATGAAACAAAGTTAATTCATTTCATACCTTCACCCACCCAATACATTTTTTATAAGAAAATTTAATATTCAAATTTATTTGCTTGCCTCGTCTGCAACATAATTCAAATTAATAAAGAGTTGAACTGGGAAAAACAGCATTTTTCCAATAGGGTCGCAGAGCATAAAGTCATCGAACCATTTGAAATTACTTGCAGAAATATACGACAACTGGCACATCGCCAAAATTTGAATTCCGACGCAAGTCCAAGTGAGCCTCACACTGTCTTTGTCCGATGCCGAAGCCGCCACTTCGGTGCTCCAACTCCGATTATGAGCTATAACAAGTGGACATTATTAATCATTTTTAAGCTAAAAAATTTCTAGAATTTCAACTAGGGCAAGGACACGGAGCCAGGGGGGGCGTGGGGCCTGCCCCCCCCTCTCTCCCGAAAATTTTGAAAAGATTTTGACAAATTACACGCTAACAATCGCCTTTCTAAATTGCCTCCTCCTCGAAACGCAAGGTTTCACGGGGATAGGGGCGATATGTCGGGGTTCTTCGGGGGGCATCCGGAAAAAGTAGCAGTGATTATTAAAAGTCGAAAAAAAAGTTTTTTTGTTGATAGGGGTATTCGGGTAATATCCATTCCGACCAATTTCAACCCCGAACCCCCGTATTCAAACAATTTTCAAAAATTCCAAATTTTTTTAAAATTCAATTTTAGCCTCAAAACCAAAAAGCACAAAATACAACGAAAAGGCAAGTAATGATCGAATTCATATTTTGTGAAGAGTTTGAGGCCAACACTGATTTTTGATAAATTTTAAATTTTCGAAAAATGTTCGAATTTTGGTTGAGTCGGCTTTCCTTCTACGCCCCCCGAATACCCGTAGAAAAACTTTTTTCTCGACTTTTAATAATCACTGACGCATTTTCTGGACACCCTCCGTGGGCGTCGGGAACTTTTGCTATTTCTACCTTTGATCCATGCAAACTTTGTCACAATTGCAGCATAAAAAAACGATGAAACAATGACATATGCCCCGGTATAGTAAGCGGGAGTATTGAAGTAGTCTATTTAAAATTAAAAAGTTATTGAATTGTTTTATTATATATTAACTTACAAAAGTAAAAAGTGACAGGAATGGACAATAAATGCATACATACACATTGAACAAAAATAAGCCTTAATTATTATTATTATTTTATTATTACGGAAGTTATTTAATTTTTTGTCATTTTTTGTTTGTAATGAAATGGAAAAAACACTGCATGCGCTCGATTTGCAGCCAGCGCAATTATGTGCAAGCGATTGCTGATCGAACTGCAGATGGCGCAAGACGTGACGATGTAATTGAAGAAGAAGATGGTTATTTTTGTTAAGGGTACATAAGCCGTCGTGTGTTGAGTTATGATTGCAAGTAATAACAACATTTCAGGGAATAGCTAAATAATTTATTTGCATAAAATAAATCAAAAAATCAGAACAATTTTGTTTAAAATAGGGTAGGACATGAATGGGGGACTTTGGGAAAAACCGGTGAATTTTTTTGAAAATTTGCAAAAGTCGATTTTTATGGGTGCATTTTTTAAGGAATTTTCCAAAAAGGCCAATTAGGTGAATAGGACCCTATTTTAGGTGCTAAAAAATAAAACCTAAAAAATAGGTGCTAAAAACTCCATGAAAAACGATCGCTGTGAGCTAAAAAATATAATTTTCGTGCTTTTCAGAGCGAGGAGCGTTTAGGGAAAAATACGTAAAACCATAAAAACCCGTTTCAGTTCTGGTCACGGTCCCGTCATACCCTAGTTTAAAATCGCGTAGCACGGGGACGGAAAGAATTTTGGAAAAAACAGGGACTAAATTTCAATGCCAGAAAAGGCAGATTAAGAATTTAGGGATAAAATATTTAGGCTTAGTTTTTTAATTTTAAAAGGCAACCCCAGCGCCTCGGGGTGCCACCCAGGGATGCTAACCGGATTCCGGACATTTTTTTGTTGGCATCCGGTTACATCCCAGGTGCCAACCAGGGATGGGCGCCGATGACCTCAAGAAATTTCGTAACTCGGAATTCCGGTTTTCAAAAAATTTCGGACAGAAATCGGAATTCCGAGGCCTTAAAATTTTTCGGAAATCGGAATTCTAAAACCCAAAAATGTCGGAAAATCGGAATTCCGCCCATCCCTGGTGCCAACCTGTATCAACATATTTCTTTTGCAATTAGCTACAAAATTAACACACTCACTTTGCTGACCAAAATGTACAAAGCGAAGCGTTCTCGAGCCAATTTGAATACCGGATATGCACAAAACAGTTGGAAGACCATCAAAATAGTTAAAACTGTGACTATTGTTAAATCCCACGGGGCCACGCCATGGCTGCTGGCGGCTATTCGAATTGCGGTGCAGTTCATTTGTACAAATAAAAAGTCAAATTAGCACAATCTACATAACAAAATGGTTTAATAAATTTAGAGATTAAATCAAAAGCGCAGAAATTGGCCACAATTTTCTAAACATTTGCCTTACAGGCCGGACGAAATCGGGACCCGGAACCGAGATTCTTCGGGATCTCAGGAAATTGGCATGTGACAGCGACACGGGGACTTACTTGCCTGGCAACTTTGGGTTAGAGCTAACAAATGCTTTTTAATTTAAAAAAATTTAAAATATTTTTGTGGAAAAATCAATGTTTAAAATTTTGACCAGCAGCACTATTTTAATTCCAATAATTTTTTAAACTTATTTTTGAATGTATACTTTTGTTTTGTCACTTTTCATAAATGGGCATAGAATGAGTTGTGGAACTTTTATGCCGAACATTTGGCGATATAAAGTGCCAGATTTGAATTCGAACTGAAATAGGCCAATCGACAAAACCCATTTTAGCAAAATTATGATAAATTTATTTAAAATGTTTTGGATTTATGCGATTCAAAATTGTGATAAATAATTGAACATTTAATCAACAAACACTGGATATGGCAAAATAGAATAATTAATTTGGCTAGACTTCAATAAACAAATTGAATCTAGTTAAAAGAAATGGACTTTTTAAATAAAAATTTGATTTGTGTGGTCTCAATAAATAAATTAGACCCAGGTGTTAATTTGCATATGCCACATTTAAAGATTTGGTGCCCAAAGGCAAAAGGTCCGGTAGGCAAACATTGGACAAAAAATGCCCGATGGGACTGCAAAAATGTTTGATTCTAAAAAGCCATAATTCCATGGCTCCCCTCAAAAACTCCCAAAATAAGCACATCGAAGACAAAAAATAAGAAATTTTTACCGGGCACTAGGGGACGAGAGTGTGTATGCGGTCTTTGGAAGATTATTCCAGCAGAAAAGAATAGGGGTAGGGGTCGTCTGAGTCTGGCCATCTGAGTCTGGGAAATTTTTAACACGTCATAACTCTTTTTACAGCGAACCAATCTTAACAATCTTTATATCATTTAAAAGCTCTAGGTGATTTGAAGATAAAGGTAATTCAAAGTGAAAGAGTCAATTCGATGCAATACTAAAAAGTTATAAATGAAAATGTGTGTAAAAATCAGTATTTTTCATGTTTTTTGGCAATATCTTTGTTGATTTTCATTCAAACTTTTCATTAAGCATTCAATACAAGCAGTGGAGGAAACGAGGGAAGAGAAAAGGCAGGTTTGGAGGGAAGCCGATTGTCGAGAGCGGTGACTCAACGCCGGCAAAAGGGCTCTTTGGGAATCGGCTTCTTCTTCTCCATTGCCTGAATCGCAATTATCGACCCTTCCTTCACAATTGCACCAGTCTTTGAGATCACGACCAACTGGCCGCTTATTTGTTAGCTCATAGTCTGATTTACAGGATTTTTTTTGTACAATTTCAACAACTATCAGACCAATTTTTCGTTCTTTACGATTTATTAAACGCTTATTTTGCAACTGAAAATGCTTATTAATAGAGAATAGATTTGAATGTCGAATAAAAGAAATACCATTAAATCTCAAACAAAAGCTCGAAGTCGATACGAACAACCTATTATAATTTTTTTCAATTGCCAAAATAAGCTTTTATTAGTCATACAATGCCTAAAAAATCAAATATACAGAAATGTGGGCAATTTGCTTTTATTCACAACTGAAGCTTTTGAATTTTACATTAATTGTTTGATTAATAAATTAATTTGTTTTGGGAAATTAATGTAATAAACCTAGGGATCCCAAATTCGCAATTTAATTAACTGCATCTTTTCAGAAAACTTACCGCACGTTTCGGAAGGTCTGATTCGCTGAGGTCCGACATTTAAATATAACATCAAAAAAATAAATCTAATTATTTTTTAAAAAATAATGCAAATTTATAAATAATATACTGCATTTGGAGTTGGAGGTCTCTTTACTGAAACACGCCGTCGTAGAAGGAGCAGCACCTATTTCAAGTAAGATTAATTTGCGCTTTTTTACTTTTCCCCTCACCTTTTGACCTAACTATTTCTCTAGGACAGACAGTCTTATAAAGTTAAAACGGGATAAAACTGAATTTTCCGCCTTTCAAATATTAAAATATAAAAAAATTTATTAAGTTCTAAACCAACCTTCGATGGTTTTTCGAATACTTTTTCATTCATTCTAAAACATGTTGTAGATTTTTTAAAATTTAAATCCTCTAGGCATTAATTCCTTGTCCATAAGGATTCTAATATAACACGTTTTTCATTAGATGCTTTTTGAAAACGATCGCAACGCGATTTGAGATGCGAAGAGAACCTTTGATTGACATCAGTAACATAATTATAACAGACGTCATAAGAGTTGTAGGTTTAAAACGCCTACAATTGCTTTTTGTTAAATGCAAAATTTTGCAATACATTTACGGCAAACAGATAATTATGAACTTTTATTGTTAAAAATGACTGACGAGAAAAAACTGTGTGTTTTAAACAAAATGAAAAATTTCTTAAACCAAATTTCTTTCTCAAATTTTCATATCAGCAAATGTTAAATAAGGTGTGCAATATACGAATTAGAAAAGCAAATATTCTATGTGATTTTACATCTGTAAATGAAATTTGCTAGAAAAATTTTAAATTGGTTGATACCAGCCTCGCAAAAATTGTTTGACGGTAGAAATGCATTCAAAAACACCAATTTTTAGAATCTTACGGACCAAAAGAGAATAAATAATTTGAATGCTCATAACTTGGCGCTCTGCTTAGCTACGAACAAGTTTTATACATCATCAGATGCAGAATCTCAACCACTACTCAGCAACAACAAAAAAGCGACAATTGCTGTAGGTTAGGCTGAGATATAAGCTTTCAAAAATTTGTGGTGTTGTGGGTTTTTTTCAAAAAGTGAATATAACTCCGATACCTGGTAACCTCTAAGGTCGCCAATTATTTATTGGAACGACAAGAACCGTTTGTACCCAATGATAACTAAATTCTGAAATTGGCAACCGCTTTTCGTCTAATTGACGTGTTGAAGGAACGCAATTCACAAAATTTTGATTGATAACAAACGCTTCATTTATTCATTGGTTGGGCTGGCTGACATCTGTTTCAAATAACGGAAGAAAGTCGGATTTTTTTTTTCAAATTTGAAAATGTTCAAAAAAAAATATTTCTTATTGTAACGCTTTTAAACTCGGCCTTTCAATTAACTTAAACAAATTAATAAAGTTAATCTAATGTTTACAATCGTTGAACCGCCAGATGGTTTGATCCGACGACATTGGCGTTAATGTTCCGTATTTGTGTGCTGAGGCCAGCGTCGATGGCTGCAACTTTTGTAGTCGTAAAGGGCCAAACTTTACCGATCATCTGACGACAGTTTGTGCGCATCTCTTTGCATAACAACAATAAAAAGAGCTAAAAAATTAAAATTTTCGCAAAAATATTGATTTTGATTCACACTATCAGTATTCTGAAATTGGGAAACAATTCGACGATGCTTTTCAGTAGGGTTGGTCCCCGATTCCTCGGGGGCGGGCGGCCGACTAAAAAAGCCGGGGTTCGGGGTTTTTCCCATAAAAAACCCCCCTAAAATTCAAAGGGTCGGGGTTCGGGGTCAAGGACCAACCCTACGTTTTCAGCGCCGCCGAAAGTATTAAAATTGTATTAAAATTTGTAAAAATGGTTATGAAACAAAGTTAATTCATTTCATACCTTCACCCACCCAATACATTTTTTATAAGAAAATTTAATATTCAAATTTATTTGCTTGCCTCGTCTGCAACATAATTCAAATTAATAAAGAGTTGAACTGGGAAAAACAGCATTTTTCCAATAGGGTCGCAGAGCATAAAGTCATCGAACCATTTGAAATTACTTGCAGAAATATACGACAACTGGCACATCGCCAAAATTTGAATTCCGACGCAAGTCCAAGTGAGCCTCACACTGTCTTTGTCCGATGCCGAAGCCGCCACTTCGGTGCTCCAACTCCGATTATGAGCTATAACAAGTGGACATTTTTAATTATTTTTTAAGCTAAAAGTTTTTCTAAAAGAAAATTTCAACGAGGTGTATAGGCGGGGGGGGGGGGAGGCCCTGCCCCCCTCCCCCGAAATCATCCAAAAATTTTAAAGATTTTGTGACAAATTACACCCTAAAAATCGACTTTCCGGATGGAAACGCAAAGTTTTTTTGGGGATCGGAACCTTAGGTTCGATCCATTTCGAACTCCGAACCAAAAATCTTTTCGAATATTTAAAAATTTTCAAAGATTAATTTTAACCTCAAAAGCATCCAAAACGCACAAAATAGATCGAATTCATGCTTGCTTTTTGAAAAATTTTGAGTTTTCGAAAAAATGTTTGAATTTGGGTTTGAAGCTCAAAATGGAAGTCACGCCCCCAAATACCCCAAAAAAAAAGCTTTTTTGTCGATTTTAATAATCACTGACGAATTTACCGGACACCCCCCGGGGGCGTCGGGGAGCAATTCTAATTTAAATTTTTGTTATTTCTACCTTTGATCCATGCAAACTTTGCCACAATTGCAGCATAAAATAACGATGGAATAATGACGTATGACCAGGTATAGTAAGCGGGAGTATAGAAATTATCTATTTGAAAATTAAAAAGCTATTGAATTGATTTTTTATTATATATTAACTTACAAAGGTAAACACTGATCGGGGTGGATAATAAATGCATAAACACACATTGAACAAAAATAAGCCTTAATTATTATTATTATTATTATTATATTAAATTAGGGATGGATAATAAATGCATAAACACACATTGAACAAAAATAAGCCTTATTATTATTATTATTATTATTATATTAAATTAGGGATGGATAATAAATGCATAAACACACATTGAACAAAAATAAGCCTTATTATTATTATTATTATTATTATTATATTAAATTAGGGATGGATAATAAATGCATAAGCACACATTGAACAAAAATAAGCCTTATTATTATTATTATTATTATATTAAATTAGGGATGGATAATAAATGCATAAGCACACATTGAACAAAAATAAACCTTAATTATTATTATTATTATATTAAATTAGGGATGGATAATAAATGCATAAACACACATTGAACAAAATAAGTCTTACTTCATTAATTATTGTTATTAATATTAATTAAGGAAGTTATTTACTTTTTTGTCATTTTTTGGTTGTAATGAAATGGAAAAAACACTGCATGCGCTCGATTTGCAGCCAGCGCAATTATGTGCAAGCGATTGCTGATCGAACTGCAGATGGCGCAAGGCGTGACGATGTAATTGAAGAAGAAATTGGCTACACTTGATGGGGGCACATAAGCCGTCGCGTATTGTGTTATACTTGCAAGTATAAACAAAATTTCAGGGAATAGCTTAAATGAATTTAATTGCATAAAATGTGTAAATCAAAAAATTCAGAACAATTGTTTTATAAAATTTAATCCACGGTTGGCACTCCGAACTCGCTGGGTTTGGACCAATTTTTTAAAATAAATTCCATAAAAATTTCTCGACAGCGCCTATCGGCACCGTCGACCCCCCCCCCCCCGCTCCCGCCCCCGCCGCCGCAAATGCCGGATTTTTGCCAAAAGTCCGGAATCCGTCATCCGGCCCGCCGGATCTTAAAATGTCCGGCTAATTAACACACTCACTTTGCTGACCAAAATGTACAAAGCGAAGCGTTCTCGAGCCAATTTGAATACCGGATATGCACAAAACAGTTGGAACAACATTGAAAGAGTTAAAACTGTGACTATTGTTAAATTCCACGGGTCCACGCCTTGGACGGCGGCTCTTCGAATTGCGGTGCAGTTCATTTGTACGAATAAAAAGTCAAATTAACACAATCTAAAGACGATGGTTTAATATATTATGAATAAATCAAAAGTGCAGAATTTTGCAAATTTTGAAACATTTGCCTTAAGACCGGACGAAATCGAGCGCTCCGGGATCGAGTTTGACTCTGAATCTCACGGAATTGGCCTGAGACAGCGACACGGGGACTTTTGTCTGACAACTTTGGGTTAGGGCTGATCAAATGCTTTTTAATTTAAAAAAAAAAATTAAAAAAAGAAGAACTCAGTGTTTAAAAATTTAAAATTCAATTTTGACCAGACTATTTCAATTCGAATTTTATTCACTATACTTTTGTTTTCTTTCTCTTTAAAAAGTAACGTAGAAGAATGAGTTGTGGAACTTTTTGCCGAACAATGGTAACAAAATTTGGCCATATAAAGTGCCAGATTTGAATTCGGATTGAGATAGACCAATCGACAAAACTCATTTTAGCAAAATTATGATAAACTTATTTAAAATTTTTGGGTTTTATGCATTCAAAATTGTTTTGCTCAATAATAAATAATTGAACCTTTAATCAACAGATACTGGCATGGCAAAATAGAATAATTAATGTGGCCAGACTTCAACAAACAAATTGAATCTAGTTAAAAGAAATGGACTTTTTAAATAAAAAAAATTTGCTTTGGGTGGTCTCAATAAATAAATTAGGCCCAGGTGTTAATTTGCATATGCCATTAAAGGGGTTCTTAATTACATATTATTGCCGACGGACAAACATCGTACAATAAGGAAGTTTTACCGGGCTCTAATAAAATGTACCTAAACTCGGAGACCGAAAAAGACTCCAAAAACCCAAGACTTTCAAAACCAGAGACCTTCATAAATTAAAGTTGGTCGGGGTCGGGATTTCTGGTAAAAACCGGGACCGGTGAGATCGTGAAGGCCGGACCGGGATTACGACTTTTAAAAAACCGGAACCGGGAGCGGGGTTCCAAAACCCGGGATAATTCCGACCGGTCCCAACCGCCCGATCCCGACCAACTCTAGCATAAATTAACTGGATTTAGTCAGTTTCAGCACATTTTTTAAATTTTGAGGGTTTTAGTCCATATTTTAAGTTTAATTTTTTAATCCATAAAGATCCCTAGTTGGAATTTGTCTTTGATAAAAGGTCAGTCTGGTACTCTATGGACCCGCCCAGAGTTGACGCAATTAATTTTGGCTCGGACAATTAGCCGCCAAATTTTTGTGCATTCGAATTTTTTGAATGGAATATTCAAATATGTATTTATTTTTTGATCAAAAATTTTATGCAAGGGCGGCCAGAAAGGAATCAATCGTTTGAAAATCGGGCATTTTTTCATGTCCGTCTCGGCATCTCTTTCCGCAGCTACAAATCATTATGCCCATAAAACAGCGCGGATGACGGCAGCTCATTTTACTATAAAAAAGATTTTAAGAATGGCATTAATTTAAAAAATGCTGGCACATTTAATTAAAAAATTTTTTTTTGTTTAAACCATCAAAAGCAACAGCGGTAGCAGCAGAACGACGATGCCGAAGGTGAAGCTGAGAGGCGTTGTGGGTCTGGCAGCACCAGTCTTTATGTCAATTGGCGAAATGTGCAAGAATAAATATAAAAGTGTGACATATTGTGAAAGTCCTACATTTGGTCTGTCGAAGGGCAGAGGCGGGGGTGGTGGCGGAGGCGGGGACGACGGCGGGGACGGCGGCGGGGACGGCGGCGGGGGAGGCGGCGGGGGAGGCGGCGGGGACGGCGGCGGGGGAGGCGGCGGGGGAGGCGGCGGGGGCGGCGGCGGGGGAGGCGGCGGGGGCGGCGGCGGGGGAGGCGGCGGGGGCGGCGGCGGGGGAGGCGGCGGGGGCGGAGGCCACACTTTGTTCAATGCCGCTGGGATAGGCGTTTGCAGGTCGGTGTTGCGCGAGTTACAGTAATCATTGCCCGAGCAAACATCGTTGGCAGAATTGCATTGCATTGTGCCGTCCTTGCAATACAGTCTCAGCAAATCGTATCCGCATTTTGGTTGCCCAACTTCTCCACACCCACTGACAACAAAAATATCGTTTCCGGCATCTGAGAAGCAAGGGATTTCAGACAAAATTGATACATATTTAGCTAGATTGAATAATCAAATCGAATTTTTTTTTTGGAATTATTGCCCGGGGGACTTTATGTCGTTCTACTAGTGGACCGTTTGTCCGGGGGACCTTTTGTCGTTCTCCTAGGGGATCGTTTGCCCGGGGGACTTTTTGTCGTTCTACTAGTAGACCGTTTGTCCGGGGGACCTTTTGTCGTTCTCCTAGGGGATCGTTTGCCTGGGGGACTTTTTGTCGTTCTACTAGTAGACCGTTTGTCCGGGGGACCTTTTGTCGTTCTCCTAGGGGATCGTTTGCCTGGGGGACTTTTTGTCGTTCTACTAGTGGACCGTTTGTCCGGGGGACCTTTTGTCCTTCTCCTAGGGGACCGTTTGTCCAGGGGACCTTTTGTCCTTCTCCTAGGGGACCGTTTGTCCGGGAGGCCTTTTGTCGTTCTCCAAGGGGAGAGTTTGCCCGGGGGACTTTTTGTCCTTCTCCTAGTGGACCGTTTGTCCGGGGGACCTTTTGTCGTTCTCTTAGGGGGCCGCGGTGTTTTCTGACTATTGTAGTTTAACTAAAAATTATGGAACAAATTTATCTCACTATCCGTGCAGCGGTGTGTGGTACAGTAAGCGTTGTTACACGAACGTTTCTCCGTATCTGACCCGTCGGGGCTAGAAACTTGTGCCCATAACGCTTGAACGTCTTGCCAAAGGCCTGCTGGTAGCATGCCACGGTAACGGATTCTACTGATGCACTTCATAGTCTGAGTCTGAGTCTTAGGACATCCACTTCCCGATTCAACGATAACTTAAAAACACAATTAATTGTTAAGTTTTATGCAGGGTGACCAGATTAAAAATGCAAAAAAATAGGTCAGCAACTGAAAATCAGTAAAATTTAGAATCAGCCTAGCAAAATCGGGCATAATTTTTGGGCGTAATGCCAAAACTTTATTAATCGTATTCTCGACATAAGAAAATTGGAATTTTTGAGAATTCTGCTTCACTTTTGAAGAGAAGGGCCGGCGGTCCCGGTAGGCCGCGGCCGAGAAATTTTTTGAATTTTTGACTCATTTTATAAGAGATCCAACCAAAATTTCAAAAATACGGTAAATATTTCCTTTTTGGAAGTTTTGTGAAAATTTCTAAATACACCCAAAAATCAGGATTCTTACTTCCAGGGCCACGAATGCAATATCCGGCTGCCAGTGCACAGAAATGCATAATAACGACGAAAGCGATCAGCAGAACGTTCATTGAACTTTAAATTAGAGTTCAGCCTCGACCCCTCGGGGCGCGAAAGTCAGAGGTCGGGGACAAAAACCCCGACTAGGGGTTTGAGGTTTATCCCAGCAAAAAGCACAAAAAATTCAAAAAAGTCAGGGTCGGGGACGAAAACCACGACTAAAAAGGTCGGGGTCGGGGCTGAACCCTACTTTAAAAACACAATTAAATCGACGAAACTAAAATTAAAATTGTTGATCTTGGCATTGGCACTTGCATTTCGTTTTTGAAATATTGGCATTGGTGACCATTTCAAAAAGACCCCAACGAAAACTCCCAGACATTGTTAATAAACGTTTATTTTTGTTCTTCATTTGTTTGAGCAAAGTTAGCTGAGATTTGGCAAAATGTCCAACACAAAACCTAAAATATTGAAAATGCCAAAGGCAACTTCAAAAATTCGACATGGACACCCAAACCCGGCAAATATGCCCGGGTTACAGAGGTTAAAATGGCATCACTGGGGTCAAAAGCCTAACTGATTTGTGGTGTGTGGGGTAAAATCGAATTTTGCAATTCCAATCAAAAATTGTAAATTTCAACACACTTTCCCAGGGCCGCCTATCGAAAATGGATGACAAATTGTCCCCGGAATTTCACTATTCCAAAACTAAAAGCGATGACTAACTCTCTGTGTCCTTTTTTCCCATTCACACTGATCGCCCCAATGCAATTGGCCGGCACATAACATTGAAAATATGCGAACGGATGACAAAGAAAACAAAAATTTAAATTAACAAAAAATTGAAAAAAAACAAATTAAATTAACAAAAAATTGAAAAAAAAATTTAAAGTATACAAAATTTTTTCGGAAGCTTGGGGGCTCAGTTGTTATACACCAGGGTTGCCGCGGGTTGAGAAAAATGTCGGGTCGGGCTTCGGGTTGAAAATTTTTTTTTCAAAATATTAAGCCATCAAAATCAATAATGTAAAATCATAAATTGGTAATTATGGTGCAAGAACAACAATTTGTCCATATGCTGTTAAAGCAGAGTTCCCAAATTAAAAGTTTCAAAAAAAGCCTCAATCTAAATCTTTAAATTTAATAAATTTTGTTACGAAAATTTGTGCAAACTTTGCAAAAAACGACGAAAAAATGTAAGCAAAATTTTTAATATGCTCGAAATATGCAAAATATGCCAAAATATGCAAAAAATATGCCCGAATCTCCAAAATATGCAAAAAATGCACTTTTAAACTTGACCAAGTCAATTTTTAGGAGTGCATTTTTCAGAGTTTATTGCATTTTTCTTAAGGAATTTTCAAAAAAGGCCTAAATAGTTTTTTAACAACTATTTCGTTTAGGGTGACCAAATGAAAACCTCAAAAATAAGGATTAGTAGTTGAAAAATCAGGATCACCCTATGCAAAAATCAGGAATATTGTTTTTGTTAAGAAAATTGTGCAAAAATTTAGTTTTTCGAGTGGGGGATTTTTTTTCCAAATTTCAACCGCTTCAAAAACCGCATTTCTTTTGGGTTTTTATTAGCAAAATATGTATATGAATATTAAAAGTAGAGTCTAAAATGTGTCTGGTATATAAAAAGCGAATCATTTTTCATTCCATCTCCATTTTTGCTTTACTTTCTGTGCCCCCTTGAATAGAGCAACCAAAGCCATGATGTTGTTCACCGCCGTTTTCATTCCACTTCAACTGATGTCAATTGTTGTTGGTGCCGTGTTCGTGATTATCACGCAATGCTGCGGTTGTAAGAAGAAGGTACATAGAGCTTGTTTAACATTTTTTATTTTGACACTTGCTGATTTGGGTGGGTAATAGTTTAGTTGTTCCCCCCCCCCCATTTTTGAAAATATTTTTTGTTTATTTTAAAGTCGACAAAAAAAGTGTTTCTAGGGGTATTCGGTGGCGTAGAGCCCAAATCTGACCTCAGATTTGAACCTATAACGATTCCACACCCGAATTCAAACATTTGGTAGAAAAATTCTCAAAATTCACATTTATGGCTCAAAATCATGCTAGTACAGTATTAGAGTGAGTGTGTCAACATGCCTATTCGACCAAGCTTAACTCTTCGGAGAGAAGTCGGAAAGCTTAGAGTCAGATTCTGTAGAGAATTTTGTGGGCTATTCATCCCTCAAGAAGTTTTGAGAAATTTCATCCAATTCTCCGGAATATTTACTCGAAATTACCCCCATTTTCAGTGTATTTTGATGTCTTCGAATCTCTATGAAGGAGGTGTTTAATCAACGTAGTGCAGTTATCTTTTTTGATCAGCATCAAGTTATTTCTGAATGAATTTTTGGATCTTTATTTAGTTCAACACCCGTGTAAGACGGGTAAGTAGCAAGGTGGCTCTTTGGTAAGGTTGTTAAGTACAGCCAAATAACTAATACACTTTTAAATGTTCTTTTGATTAGCATTTTGTTTTCTTTAATTTTTATTTCGATGATATCATTTTTAGTTTTGCTAATAATGTTTGGGAAGAGCCACTCAGAATTAATTATTTCAATCTTCTCAGGCACCTTTTTCATCTGACATCATTTGGCCTTGGAATGTGCAAATAAAAATGAACTCTATAAAAGGAAGGAATTGGACGACTAAAAAGCGCAAATTAGATGTCAATTAATCTCTTTTAATTTTTATAAATTTCTGAATAAATAGCCAATTAAATCATTTAATTTTGTATTTTAAATTTTAATCCTAATTTTATAACACAGAAAATTTGCAAAAATGAATGCACAAAAGACAATGATTGTCGCATTGGTCATTGCCGTTGCCATGCTGTCCATGGAAGTGCCGTTGGTGGACGCCCAAGCCTGCATTGATGAAGAAGGCTTGGCCTGTGTTCCGAACGGTTGTCCTGGCACCTGCATGCGGGATGGCTCTCAATGCTCCTGCATGGTACGGGTGGGTCGAAACCTTTCGATTTTGATAATTTCGAGGTTTTTCTTACGAAATCGAAAGAGAAATTGTATCAAAGAAATTTTGTATTTTTTAAGACACTTACCATATTTTTCGTATGTAAGGCAACTGTTTTGTTGCTTGTTGGTCTGTGTTCCCGAAACCAAAAATTTGTTGGAGGTTCAAACCTTCCCATCCCGTGTTCATTGACATTTTTTTTACCCTTACAACAATTTTGCCAAAAATCATTGGAAAAGAGCCCGGCGATAAACAATAAACGTGGGCAAGAAAGGGGAAAAATTAAGAAATTTTAACTTTTAAGAACATTGCTTAGAAATTTCACAGAAATTTATTTTGGTTCAATCTTTTGAAAAATTGAATTTTAATTCAAATACTTTAAAAATCAGCAAAAAATTTTTGGCTTTCTCATTCCTAGAAAGCTTCAAAGAGTTATCATATATTTTAAATTTTGGTTACAAATCTCTTAACAAATTGAGTCAAAGATTCAAAAAAATTTCTCGGCGGCGCCTATCGGCTATCGGCACCGCCGACCCCCACCTCCTCCCTCCTAATCGAAAAATCATCTAAGATTTATAAGAGATTGTCTTAATACTTTCTGCGCGAATTTTTTTTAAAATTGACCTGTTTTTGGTTAGGAAAATTGATCCAAAAATTCATTTTTTCTTGAAAAGGACTGAAAATCTTCAAAAAATTTGCAAAAATTCTGTCAAGGCAGGGTTTAAGGAAATTGGGCCTTTTATCGCCAAAAAGGCCTCGATCCAATTTAATTTAATATTAATTTACATTTAGTACAAAATCTTTAGAGGCTACCAATTGACGGCAATCCGGTGAAAGCCGCCGCAAACGACGGCACAGCTGGTTCAAAATGAGATGACAAAATTCGAAACGCGGATTATATAATGAATAAATTCATATGATAATAAACACAACCCAAGAAATTGATAGGCATTAAAATCCCAAAAAGTCCAACATATACACAAAAAAGTATAAATACGTACAAAAAAGGTACTAAAAATAAGCCAAATTATACTTAAGTATTTGTAAAATTTATAAAATAATTGACTTTTTTGCGCTTTTCGCAATTGCAAAATCCGCGGTCAGAATTGGGTTGGGCAAAATTTTGGGGGTTTTGCTTAAAAAAATCAAAATTGAGGCAAAATCTAAATTGATCAAAAAAAAACAAAATAAAAATTTCATTTTCAGTTTTAAAATCGAATATTTTTAAATAAAGTGTATTTTGATTGGAAGTCGCTGTTGCCAAACCGTTACTAACTGTAATAATAAATACTAAAGATGGTGCCACCCCATTTTCCAAAAAAATAAAAATAAAATTAGTTTCTAAGTCGATTAAAAGATTTTTCTAGGGGTATTCGAGGGCGTAGAGTCCGACCTCCATTTCGACCAGTTTCGAACCCAGGACCCGAATTCGAACAATTTTTGAAAATTCAAAAATCAATTTTGGCCTGGAAATTGTTCAAAAAGCACAACTACATCGAATAGACAAGTAATGATCGAATTCTTGTTTTCTGAATGATTTTGTGGTGGCTAAAATTGCTTTTAGAAAAATTTTTAATTACAAAAAAAATCGTTCGAATTCGGGTCCGGGATTCGAATTAATCAAAATGGATCTTGGATTTGGATACACCTACGAATACCCCTTTAAAAATCTTTTAATCGACTTTGAAAGCTAATTTTATTTTTTTGAAAAATGGGGGGGGCACCATCTTTAGTTATTACCAGTTTATGATTAAAGCCAAAGAAGAAGACCATCAACCAGAGGCGTGCTCACCGTTACGATTTTTTTTAACCGTACCCGCACGTGCTCAAAATTATTCCATAACCGAATTGAGCATAACAAGAGATTTTGTTCAATAAACAAAACAATTTTGATTTATAATCTCTTTCATACAATCTTTCAATGACCAAAATTAGGGTTGGTCCTCGACCCCCCCCCCCCCGGGGGACGGGAAAGTCGGGGAGGTCGGGATTGGCAGGCTTTATTCGATGTGGAATTTTGCAATCCAATGGAAATCCAAATATAATATTTATTTATTATTGTCTGCTGGAACAAAAACGAAAAGTATATATAAACATTGCATTGTCCCGTAAACATTTGGCCTATTTTGGGTTTTTATCCCTTTTTTCCGAATTTCTTGATCATTTTTTCGCCCATCCGCGATGCATTTTTTGGACAAAATTTCCTTAACAAATTCCATCAATAATTCGAAATTTTTCTCGGCTCCCCCAAAAAGTCCGGAGAATACGCTTGGTGCAAGGCTATTTGAAACTAACATCCGCGATCACCACATTAATCACTTTCCCTTTTCCCCCCTCTCGTCCACTCACTCTCCCCCCCCCCCTACCCCCCCCCCCTCCCCCCCCCCCCTCCCCCCCCCCTCCCTCCCCCTTCCCCCCCCCTCCCCTCCCCCTTCCCCTCCCCTCCCCCTTCCCTCCCTCCCCCTTCCCCCCCCCCCTCCCCCCCCCCCTCCCCCTTCCCCCCCCCCTCCCTCCCCCCCCCCCCTCCCCCCCCCCTCCCCCCACAGTGCTCCCGAATGACTCAAGACCAAAGACAGGCCAGCGCCGATTGCTGCCAACTGTTTCTCCAATTTGTGTTGGTGTTCCCATTGCTCAATCTGTGCAATAGCCCACCCCCTCCATTCCCCCCCCCCCTCCCCCCCCCCTCCACCGGTCCGAGGCCTGAAATAAATAAATAAAAAAGGGGGACATATCGGGGATCAGTGGGTCAGAAGATCGAAGAATTAATTACTAATTGGCCTCCATTTTTTGTCTAATTTTAAATTTGCCCGGAATCTCGGGCCGGTATCTCGTTAAAAATCACGGTCCCGGGCTGGCATTATTTGAAACCCCCAAACCTTGTACATTGTTGGGCAAAAAGTCTGGTACTTTTGTGTCCTATAATTTCCTGTCAATAATTTTTTATTTAAATTTTGTGTTTAAGATTTTGCTTAATTTTAAAGTTTTGATTAGAATAAAAAGTTTTGATTTTATTTCTAAAGAAATATTTTCTCAAATTTTCATTTTAGATAATCCAACTGCGAATCCGACAACAAATGGACTCCAAATTTGTCGTGCTCGCCTTTGCCATTCTCATCGCGCTTGTGCTTTCCGGCGGCGGCCTTGTCTGGTGGTACAACTCCTCCTCAGTGAGCTTTTAATTGATCTTTTAATTAATTAATTCATCATTTACCTAATTAGGCTGCATGCAATAAAATGTCGAAAAAATGCCAAGACAATTGGGGGGATTGTTTTCCAAGCGCCGGATACAACGGATACAACGGGGACGCATGTTGCTCTGAAGGGTCAGCTTTCAAATGTGTTGATGATGTAAGCATTTTGTTGTATTTTAAAATTTAAATTGAAATCAAAACAGCTAAAAATCAAAATATCTACCTATTTTGTCTTATTCTGATCGATTTGATCGAATAAAATGTTTTTTCAAATCCTTTAGATGACCCCATACGAAATAATCTCAAAAGACGCCGCCTACGTAAGTACAACTTTATTCATATAAATGTAAAAGTTTTAATGAAACATTAAAAATATATTAAATAATTAATTAAGGCAAAAATGGTGAATTGCGTGCTTGCAGAACACCCGGATTTGGTAAAAAGGGGCGCGGGTGCAATGTCCGTGTGCGAATACCTAAGTCCATTTTGGCGCCAATTTGCGAAAGATCATTTTGGACGGAATTTTTCAAAAGAAAATATATTTAATACATACATTTGCTACTTTTATTTTAAATTAGAATAGGACGGGATCAGGATTTTTGGGAAAATCCGAAACCGGGATTGACCTGGATCGTGAGAGCCGGGATCTGGATCGTGATGAATGGGGCTCGAAATTGGCCCTGGGGAAATTTTTAAAAAGAATTTTTTAAAATTTTTTCCCAAATTTAAAAAAAGAATTGTTCCCCTTATTCATTTTTAAAATAAAATAAAAATTTCCGGATCAGAAAGTAAATGTCCCGGTTAATCCCGGTCTGTTACGGGATTAGGATCCGATCCCGCTCTACTCTATTGTAAATTTAGCATTTTTTTATTTTTAAAATTTGTCCAAAATTGTCTTTTCGAGAAATGCCAGGGCACGGACGGGAGTTCCTAATCCAAAAGTGCCCAAAAAAGTTAGCTTCAAACCAAAAATGCACCCTTAAACAAAAACTTTTTCGTTGACCAAAATGCACCACCAAAGATCGATATTTTCTTTAAAATTTTTTATTTCTTATAAAATTTTCCAAAAAAATGTGTGAAAAATATTATATTTACAATTGTGAGAGGAAAATTAATAAAGATTGCCGAATTTTGAAGGGTTTTACGTATAAATTTGCTGGGTTTTGTCAGTGTTCTCACATTTTTAATCAATATTTTGGCACTTTTTTGGGTTTTTGGTCAATATTTTCGGAGCCGGTCATTTGGGCACGAGTCATTTGGGCACCGAGTCTTTAGGGCACCGAGTCATTTGGGCACGAGTCATTTGGGCACCGAGTCTTTAGGGCACCGAGTCATTTGGGCACTAATTCCGGATTTTTTAAAAAATAATACATTACGAAATAGGGTAATACTGTGGTTTGTGGGCTCCCTGTTTTGAAAAAATAATTTTTTGTTTCATAAAAAAGTATTTCTAGGGGTATTCAGGTGGTGTAGAGTCAGAATCTGACTTCCGTTTCGACCAAATGGAACCCGAACCCGAATTCGAACAAATTTGGAAAGTTTAGAACTTTCGGGTTCAGGGTTCGCAATTGGTCAAAACGGAAGCCACAAAATATTTAAATCTTTAATGATTCATTTGAAGAAGCAAGATCAGAACTTATTATAATTACCTATTAATATTTAGGAAAGCATTGAAAAGTGTCTGCCGAAACCAACGGACTGTGTAATTGTTTTTATTAGTATTAATTATACCATATTAAGTTTGAATTTAACTTTTTTTCATTATTTAGAAAAGCCCTCGATGGTGCTCGATCGCCTCTGATGAGTCCAGGGCAAAAGCAGAAAATTGTGTAAGTGGCTACAAAATTTTGTCTTAAAATGAATTTAAAAACGAAAAATTTTTTTTATGCAAAATGTAAAAAAATATTAAAACAAATTTAGCCAAAGTTGCGCAACTGCTGGCTGCGAAAGCACTCGACCATTGTAAAAGAGTTTTTCATTATTTATGAGATTTGAAAATTCAAAATCTTAAATTTCAATACTTTCTAAGAACACTTTGTAAAGCGACTACGGAAATCCCATTCAATCACGGGCCCGCTCATTTTCGATGTGCTTTTAAGTACAGTTGGAGCCGAGAGGGGGGGGGGGGGATCCCCGGCTAAACCAGGGCATTTTTGGGTCCGGAATTTCGGACTTTTTTGCAAAAAAAACCAAAAAAAAATCCGGTAATTTACACAGGATTTTTCATTCATTCGCTTCTGGTCTGAATCCCCCCCCCGCGCCCGAATCCCCCCACATCCGACACTTCCCGAATCCCCACAACGTCTTAGGCTAAGCCTAAGCTTGGTCTAAGCTAGGCTTAGGCTTAGGCCTACGCCTAAGAACACAACCCAGGGTGGTTTAGGCCAAGTTAGGCTTAATATTAGCTTCATACGGGACTAAATCAGCCATCGTGGGGGGATTCAGACCGGTAGC